>CM030013.1:27699647-28384647 GCA_017639485.1 Pluvialis apricaria | reverse complement strand
ACGCTACTGTTGGCTACACAGGGAATCGTACCACATTATAAATAAAACAGATATGGGCTAGGGAGCTCAGAGGTGGTTTGAGGAGGCTCAGTTCTTACTGCAAAACAATAATGTCCCTTACTGCTCCCCGTGAGTCTGAAAATGTTCCCCACTGTTCTTAACCTTTCCCAGCAAAGCTTCAGCTAAAGCTTTTCATCCCATAAACAGAATTATTAAGCACAGAGACGCCATTTCTGCCTCACAAATTCCATAAACTGCAGTTCACTGGAGGCAGAAAGAAGCTAGTGGGGAAATATATTTTCGACCAGATCTATCTTTCTTCAGCATTGGCCTCGTCGTCACTGGTAGACTAGACAACCAGCCAAATACTCCTTTGGCTTGACCCAACATGATTGGTTTGTATGTTTCATGTATAGCCTTCTTTTCATGAATTCTCCTAAATCTCAGGAGTGTTCATCACTTCATGACTCCACCTGATCACTATTTTCCTCTCAGCCTGACAGATGAAGGAAGAGTGCTAGTCCTGCCACACAGTGAAAGGTTTGCTGAGCCCACTAACAAACCTCTTCCATAAGGATGATGAAGGTGGCATTGTGTCCCTGCTCCGTGACCAACTTTCCATCAGTAGTGAGGATGTGCAGTCCCCGAGGTGCTTTTCCAGGGCATTTCTCCATCTTGGCCATGTACTTCTCTCGCAAGCCATCTGTGCAGTTGTTAGACACAATCCTTCGGTACCTGGGGAACAGTAACAAAAGGAGATTGGGCTCAGGTGGTGGGCAGAAAAGTTTCTTTGCTTTGTTTTTGTTTTGTTTCTCCATATTAATGCATGTGTTTTTTCAAAGACTAACTGCCTGCATGATTCCCTCGCTGAAAGGAAGGATCAAAGAAATCTAATGCTTTATTAAATTGGAGAAAGCCAAACAAACCACAATCCAACCTTCTCCAGAGATTCTCAGCAGCATCAATGAGAACAGACACACATTGTGGAGGTGAATTATTCCACACTGCTAAAAGGCAGAGAACTCCCCCAACTCCCCATGCCTGCAGGATTGCACCCTGCATCCCAGCTTTTTAATTATGCTTTTTATTACATTTTGTCTGTCTCTACTCTGCTAGAAGGTGCTTGGAATGATCTGCCAAGAGCTTTGTCCAATCCCATTTTAAAATGATTCAAGGAACGGGTTTTTCCTCTTCACTCTTCCTGAAAGATGTTAGCTAACTAGCAAGACACTTGGCTATTCCCGGTGTTGTTGAGGGGAATTAACCCTTTCTAGTAATTTCACAGTGAAAATACAGGATTGGTTAAGAAGACACAGATCCCAACTATTTTCTTATTGCTCTCTGTCAAGAGGGCTACAAGCGGTCAGACTGGCCAAACTGTAATTGCATCCCATATTTATAGCAACCGTTCAGCTGAAAGGGGGTCTCTGAAGTTAAGTGACTCCAGACTCCCAGCAGCCTCACTTTGTTCAGCCACCCGTATCAACCAGCCACGAACAACCCTGTCATAACAATCAAGCATGCAGGACCCATGACTCAGAAGCAGCCCTGCAAAGTCCTCAGGGCCTGCACTGCCTGAGAAGGAACATCACAATTTTGCACCAGCCAGTGCAACCAGAGTCTCAGAGTATCTCCTGCATAATAGAATAGCATTTGCAAAGCGATACTACCAACACTTGCCATCTGTTCTGGGTAAAACCAAGAGAAACCAGCACATGTAGCTTGTCTGAAATCTCAAGGCATTGTATATACAAAGCGAAAATGGCAGAGGAAAAACAATAGGCTAAAAATTGCTCATTTGAGCCTCTCCAGAAGCTGTTATAAATAGAAGCTGTAAGATAGGAAGAGGTTCAATGAAAAACGATGTGAAATACCTTGAACCTGTCCTTTTAAATGTTCAGCTGTCTCTCAGATAGACCTTCTTGATTCGTGTTTTAATTTTGCAGCAAAGGGGAGCTCCAAGTCTAGGCTCCAGGGATCATACATCACTTGATAGCAATACAATATCTACATGTCACTTATGTTAATGTGCTTCTCCCTGCCTCTGAGGAATGAGGCAATGTTCCATACAGATGCTGCTGCAAACATTACCTCACGAATAAGACTGGAAAAGAGCCAGGTGGGATGCAGAGAAAAAAGAACCATTCGGGTTCTCTTGTCTACCTCAAGGTCACCAAAACCAGAGAGATCACAAGGTTCACTTACCCAGTGCTGTTCAAGTAGCTCTGACCAACGCTGCAATCCTTGGACAGGGAGGACGGGCTGAACCAGAAGGCTGGGACACACTGGTTGTTGCTGTGCCTCTCATACCCATAGTCACTATGGAGACAAGTCATGAGTGCATCGCTGTACCCATTCCATAGATTTAACTCAGAGTTTTAGGCAACGTTTTTGTTCCCCAAAGCATGTGTGTGTTGGTGGTGCTCTGCTGCATGGCACAACATCATGGATCGGGCTCACACAGAGACAAAGTGCTTGATTAGTTTGAGAGGCAGGAACATAGTTCACAGAAGGTATGTGATACCTGACAGTACCAGAAATACCAACCTTGCAGAGCACTTGGGGACGTGTGTTTCATTTGGTAACAAAACATGGACAGAGATTCAGAAAGAAAATTGTATTGTTAATTTATTTTCCTATTCATCTCTAATGATTTCACTTGTTGGGTTCTTTTGGTTTGCTTGCTTTTTGCAGTCTTTGCTTTCAGAACAAACCAGACTAATTCCAAGATCTAATGCCACTTTTTTCAAACAAAGTAGTTAAGAATGTAAAACACTAGGAGCACTTCCTGAACAATTAGCCAAGGTAAGTGTATTTACATATGTTAATGGACTCCCTGCTCTGTGACTGAGTTATGACTGGACTGAAAGAAAACCATAGCCGATGTTTTTCCAACACTAAACCAAAACAACACAGCCAACTTGGTAGCCAAAGGATTACATGACATTGTGTCACATGGGGAAGGTAATCCAGGGTATTGATGCTTCCTTGGACCGCCAAAGAGTGGAAGCGCACACAACCACATCCAAGACTTCTTTTTACAGCTGCCTTTGCATGCCAATACAAAGATGAAGCAATAGGATTAATCCAAAGCTTTCCATAAGTTTTAATAGGCTCTGGTTCAGTTTTCTATGCATAGCCTTATTGACAGGCTGCATTCAAGGGGCAAATAAAAAGAGATTCTGGGTTTTTACTAGAAGCAGGTTAACAAATGCCAACAAAGTAAATCTCTGTGGAAACACAGACACTACAGAAGCTACTGCTTTGAAAGCTCTCCGTGCCCTGTAGGACACTGAGTCTTATCCTTCCCTTATTCAGAGTCTGAATTGCCAACAGAAAGTCTCTAGGAAGAGCTTTGGTAAGACAAAATAGCGCTATGTCTCCAGTGACCTAGGCTACTACTGTTCCTTTTTTGGAGGGCAAAAATTCTGCAAGCTACTTTAAAAGGTTCAGAGATTCCCTAATGCTCTTTCTCTCAACATTCAATTTAATCATTCTCAGTGGGTCCGACCTGCACAGTCAAAAATGCCTGGCAGTGACTTGGTAATTAAAAATATTCAGGAGGAGCTGTACTTTGCCCCAAAGAAGAATAGAGCTGCATAAATATTTAATAAAATTAAAGACAACATTGCTGTATGCCCTCAAGGTTCTGTGCTTGTTCATTAACTTCTGGTAAATGTATATTAAAACCTCGCATGCTGCCCACCTTCCTTCTCATAAGCCCCAGGGTTTGCATAAGTTAAGGAAATAATCAAGTCCAGCTGCTGTGCTGTCTTTCTCGGGAAAGCTATCTTGACAGAGTAAATAAAGAAGCGGGAGGAGGGAAAAGAAAGATCAGTGAGCATTTTAATAACACTTCTGAGTTCTTTCTGCCATTCTCTCTGTCAGAAAAAGGCCAGGGTTTGCTTTTGGAAATGACTGCAAGGGTTGGAAGGAGTCACCTCTGACCTTGATTCATGAGGATTTGTTGGACTGTGGCCCTGGATCATGATTTATGCCCCTGAAATTCAGATCAGCCTTATATCTAACAGCAGGAAACAGATAGCACTGCAAGATGAGGCAGACAGGGGCAAGGGCGCTGTGACCAAACGGGAGGGAGCTCAGCCCTCACAGCTTGTGCTGTAGGGCTCCTGCAGCACAAGTCCTGTCTGCACAGGTCTCAAAGGGAGGCGGCATCACTCCTAGTAGCACCGGATGCTCTGTGACCAGAACCAGCTTCCAAATCTACTTACTGGGGAAGCAGAGGGCCTGTCTGTTGGGACCTGCTGGTCAGTGTACTCACATAACCCCGGCTGCTGACCCTTCTCTTTTCCCTGACTCTCTGAAGGACCTCCTCAGTTCACACACAAGAGACAGACAGTCAGTACTTCCAAGAAAAACTGGCAATTGCAAACCCAGCCAGAAAAAGCTGAGTGGACATCTTGCCTTTTCAAAAGGACCAAGTGAAAGAGTAGGAGCTGTCCTTCCAACTGTTAGATACCTACAGTGGAGACATCTCTGTGAGCTCCCTGCCTAGAGCCTTCTTCCAGTCAGGAGAGAGAAAAGGCACTTCTCAGCACCTCCCCTTCTCATACTGACATCCAAAAGAAGGCAGATGAACAATAATCTAGAATAACCTGTATCTTGCCAATGACTAAATAATTGTCTCATCCTTTAGAAGTCACAAGTCAGAGCAGATGAGTCCGTCCTTCCTTTTTGAAAATCACTTTTAAGATAATCAAGCTTGGCACCCCATTTCCAGCACTGCTAGTGTTTTCTTCAAACTGATTGCCCCACACCTTCTTCCAGTCAGCCCTGCAGACAGGCATCAAAACTCACCCTGAAACTGAAGCTGGTCCTTCTGATTCTCCATCACCAGCTATAATAATTTTACAATTGGAAGCCAGTTAACAATTCTGTTGACAGCGCAGAGTCTGAAACAAAAGCCAGCTTTCTGTCCTCTAACTGCATTTCCTCCGAAGGACTGACAAGGTTAACAGCAGTATTCTGTCATGTTAGTGAGAAAGTTAAGCAAAAATGATATTGAACACATGCACGGAACACATCAATTGATTGAAAAGGTGCATTCTGATGCAGACCCTTTTCAAGGCAGAACAGCACTTAAGGCCAATTTAGCTACCACGGTTTTCCACTCACAGCTTAGAAAAGACAAGCTTCGCTGTGAAAATAGAAAGCCGGTGAGGCACAAAGCCACAAAAAAAAAAGAAAAAAGAGCAAATTCATAAGCATCTCTGGAGATTGGTGCTTGGTTCAGCTTAGAGGCATATACCAATGCCAAGGGCAGATACTGCAGGGCAAGATAGTTTGTTCAGCCTGCAAGTTCCCATGATGAGAACAAAGGGAAAAGATCTCCTGAGTCAAGCTAAAGAGTCTCAGATGTAATTTTGGCATTAGGAACAAATTAAACATCCATCCAGATAAGATGAAAATCTCTGCTCTATATCCCTGAACCTCTCTTAGAGCCAGACTACTGCAATATTGAAGAAAACACTTTGGTCTATATTTTTTATTCATTTTTGCCGCATTTCAGTGTGTCCATGTTCTAAAAAGAACTGTAAGTCTCAGCTGGCCTAAGTCCAAACAAGAGTGCAGAACTCATGTCTCGCACCTCTTCAGGAAGGATTCGAAGGTAAGTGAAATTTTCAGGAATCACACCGATACCAAATCAGACACTGATCATGGTAACCTACTATAAAAATGAAAATGTTTTCTCAGCTTTCAAGGTATTTTGAACTCCATTTAAATGACATTCTGATCATCTAAGCTCAAACATCACAGCTATTGATGGTCTTAAATCTTTGAAATATTGCCTATCACAGATTCCCTCTAAGAGTTTCTTGTGCAGAGATCCTGACTGTTATGCATTCTCCCACCTCCTATCCCTTGATTGTTAAGCAATACCAAGCAGTGGTTCAATTTTTCCCTGTTTTATTTTTAAGCTGCTTTCAAAGTGACCTTAAAGCAGTTTGGAAATTATGGCCCCATTAAGTTAGAAACACCAATATTTATGCAAAACAAGTAGCTACATCTGACAAAGGGTGGGCTGTACAGTCGTGTCACAGAAGCCCTTTCAGAAATTTCTCAATAAAACATTGCTAAAAAGCAACAAATGGTTCCCAGGAATTCAAAGGAATAATGATAAAAATATGCATGTTTTGCTAGCTTGCTCCCTTGGTATTTAATGACCTTGGAAGTGAGGACAGAAAAATTCCCTCTTTCTCCTGTAAGGGCCATGCTTTGGACCAGAGAAGAGTCCTGGCTGTCACTCTTTTAGAAAGATGAACAAAAAAAATGTCAATCAGTCCTTGCAATTTTCTGCTTTTGAATTCATCTCTCCCACAGATGAAGGGGACACCTCCCTCACACAACAGGTATGCGGTTCACATCCATGCCGTATAGGTACGATCACAGCCACAAAGCTGCATGAGACCCAGCTCCTCTGCAAGGTTTTCTGTCTGGGCAGTAGCTCAGCCACTGGCAATGCTACAAGAACAGTCCATGCAAAAGTCCCCAGAGTCACATACTCACCACTCAAAGTCCCCTTGACTGCAGACACATGGTTCAGACACCACACTTTGGGAATAGTCCCGACCTAGGGAACACTGGGCTCCAGGCTTGCGTTTTTTATAGATCTTCCTCTCTCCCATGACGCAAGGCTCCCCCTTCAGCAGCCAAGGAACAAGAGGAGAAAGAAAAACAGAGAGTTGTGGTGGCAGCTGGACCCTAAATGGACCATTTTGTCACCAGACACAAAAGGCAACGAAAGCATGCAAATACCACTGGGAGAGTTGGGAGCTAAGAGTCTAGCTCCCTTTTGTGGCTTTGCAAACTCAAAAGCCACCTTGGGAGGACCCATGAGTGCAGTGTGTTCAGCATTGATTTGGGATGCTCATGATCATGTGCCCAAAACGCCTGGGTGCCCAAGCCATTGCAGGCACCTGGTTATGCCATATTTCAGAAGGCATCCACCAATGTATAAAGTCCTATGAATTATCCTGAAAAGACAATGCAGATGTACTCCAGGGTTTCTTCCATATGTCACATGAAATCTACTACAGGAAGAAGTGCCCAAGCCTGAAACCCAGGGCAGGGACAAAATCTAGGTGCGGAACCCAGGAGTCCTGGTTCCCCTCCTCTTTCCTGATAGACCTGGCTTTGTTATAGTCCTCAAATAATTCTGATGGTGTGTTATACTGGGCTTTTTGAACACAAAGGTTTCCAAGATCACTAGTGGGAGTAGCTAATCTAAAAGAAACATTTGACATTTAGGTGAGTTGCTATAAACAGAATTTTCTCTGATGCAGAAATAATCTGTCTGCACAGAAGTAAGAAAAAAGACAACACCTAATTGGAATACTTCTCTTTCCCATTAACAGTGATTCCCAAGATGGCTGCTTGGTTACACACACATCTTCTCTTTTATTTCACTTAAATTATTTTCATTTATTCAATTCTATAACTTCAGTTACCTGATACATCCTTGCCAAATTAATGCTCATCTATAATTCATGGATTTCATTCAGGAATATCACAGTGCCAATAGTTCTGGCTCTAGTTAGGTTGCCCTGCAGGGAGTGGGACATCATACTGGTGGCCACTAACCCATAAGTAATCTTCAGAGTGTATTGAGCTCTCTCAGTTCTAGTGGCTTCAGGACCTAAATATATCCAGCATGAAAATAAGCCACCTTGTATGAAAAGCAAAGCATGTATCCTTGAATAGAATGAAATAATTTGGTCTTCTCTGGTGTCTTTTATTCAAGGGCTCCCCAGAGTTTTACAGACACCTGCAGGATGAATAAATGTTTTTATTTTCATTTTTGAGTAGGGAAAATAGAGGCAAAGTGAAAGAAAATTATTTTCGTGAGTCATTGACAGAGCTACAAAGAGTTCAACGTCTCCTACAATTCAATCACAAGGTGAGGTTTTACATTGCCCTGAGCACTGAGGGCAAAACGATCCAGCTGGTGCAATGGAATATTTTCATACAAAGAGAAGTTAACAATCCTCCTAACTTGCCCAGAGAAGACTGGCCCCTTGTTTATTCATGCATATGCTTCAGGGGAAGTAAAGCATCAAACAGGTTAGAACTGTGACTTGATGGATGCAAAAAATCCATATGCTCTGCTGAAAAGAACACGTACATTCCTACCTGGCAACACAGAGTATGGGAAAAGGAACCCCCATCATTCCTTCCCTCCACAGTGGGAATACCTGATTGTGCAGATGCCAGGTTTGGTAGTCATCTTTGTTACACCTTCGACTGAAGATAGACTTGTAGTCCACCTTGACCAGCTGCCATTCAGAACGGAGACTGAAGTGCCCAAAAACCCTGAGCATGGGAGAGAAAAAAAGACAGACCCAGAGTCAGACAGAGATATACTTCCATTAAGCAAATAATTTCTCATGAATCTCAGCTGCAGAAACCAATACACAGTCTTGGAGCTTGATACCAGAAAGTATTATTCAGTCATGAATAACATTTTCCTGTTCGTATAACATCCTAGGATTGTTTAGCCTTTTCCTGACCCCTTGCACAGCTTATGTTGGAAGGTCTTCCATGCCTCTGTACTTAGCACAATGGGCCCCAAGTCTAATACAGACAGCTAGGTATCACTCAGGAACAGCAAACAACCAGACTAGAAAGTAATGTGTCTAGTGTCAAGGGAGATATTCAGATTAATATGTGGGTTTGGTTGTCTTAAAGTCAAGCCTTTCTTAGCTGAATCAGTTTCTTTACTGCTGAAATTTTGTGTTGCACAAACTTACTACTTAATGAAGTGTAAAAGAAACACTTGAAATAACATGTTTGGGATACGGACTATAGGCAAGTGATCTGCAAAGATGGCAGCTTCCCTTCCACCTGGCAAATGCTGACTGCAGCTAGCAGGAACTATAAACCATCACCAATGTAAGGTTACCGGTAGAGTTTTTTCTTAATTCTTTTGTGTACGTCACCCATCATCAGCAGTCACTGATCACACTCCATGGTTCGTGTAGCTAAGTAATAAGTTGATTTTCAGGATGAAAATGACACCATTTCCCACACAACTCGAGGGCAACACCAGGCTCGTACTGAGTAAGGCAGTATAAAAGAGGAGTTGGAGCTGAAGGACCAGCACTCAAAAAACAGTGGAAAGACTCAGACAGTAATTCAAAACTGAGGCACAGATCTTTCATGAATGGGATGATGAAAGCGATCATATAAAATCGAATAGCACCAGAGGCTTCTTCACAAGCTTGGACCAGAACATCGGCAGCAGTGCTGGTTGTTGAACACAGTTCCCTCTAAAGGCCATTCCAACTGTACAGCCCTCCTTCACATGCAGGGAAAGCTATGTGCTTGCTTAATTGTCTGGAAGGGAAGGATCAAAGCAACAACGAGCACTGACGGTATACCACACCAAAGTACCATCACCACAAATACTAAGGGAGACTACATGTTGGAAGCTGACACCTTCACCAAAGAAAGCAAAATCATAGCAAAACCATGGTTTACTTAATGAATAACACCATGTACCCCGATAAAAGACTCCATCCATCCAGAAACATAGCACAAATGCTGCAGGGTACTCAGTTTTCGATCAAGGAACAGCTTCCTATTCCCTTGGCCAGCTGTGATTTTCTCAGTAAGGAGCAGCTTTTCAATCAGCTGCAGCTGGAACTCCAAAGAGGTGTGTAATAGGAGGAGATTAGGATGGGTGACCAGACTTCGAAAGCCCTCAGCAAAACTACAGCTTCTCATTGGCAGGGGGAACCTCTCAGTACACATAAACAACAAAAAACCAACAACAATCAAATTGATTTGTCATTATAATACGCTGACTTCTTGGCCATCTCAAATATATAAAAGAACGTAAAACCTCATCTAAAACACAAGTTCCAGATTTTAAAAATTCTGTATGTACTGAAACCCAAATTTTTTCTGACACTCATGAAATGCTATTGTATCACCCTTATTGCGAGACGTAGAGGGAAGAGAAAGAACTTTTTTTGTTCATTATACCAAATCTTTCACCAACCTACATTTTTACCCAAGCCACTTACGAGATTAAAGTTTTTGTTGGTTTAATTATTCCAGATTTAAAAAGAAAGGGGAAGAGACAGATGATATACAAATTTCCCTACGAAAGCGAAAGAGAACCAAAAGAGAAAACTTCTATTGAGTTTCCAAGCACTGACTGCAATCCAGATCCTGCTGTGTCCCCAGTGTGCTGCCATCCTTTACTCTAGTTCATCTTAATTTACACTGTAATCACAAAAGGTTGTAGGCTTTGCTTTCCCCTCACTGCCCAAACTACTACTCCTGTAGACTGTAGCCTGCATCAAAATTCCTCTGTATTGTGCTGTTTTTTATGAAACAGAGACCATCCAGGAATCAGTCATGTTTCACCATTTAGACCTGTCTCAGCTCATGGGAATCAGGGACAGAAAGGGGGGGGGGGGAGATCTGAGAGCCTCGAGTTGTGGTTTTGCTGTGGACACCTTTCTATATCCAAGTTCTGCCTCACAGAGGCAAGCTCCAAGAAGATGACAAGAAGGGGAGAGGCTACAATACAAGAAGAATCTGTGACAAAGGCGTACACTGGTTAGAAATGAGTAGGTGGTGAAGGACTTGTGTGGTGGAATGGATTTATTAGGTAGATTGTTGCCAGCTTTTCAGAACATTTCTTAGTGTAGTCCTAATTGTGGGGTATTGGCGATAGGAAACACCACCGCATTCATGTCATGCTACAGAATAAACTCCAATTCCTGTTCCTCAACACAGAAGGCATATTCTGGACCAAGAGCAATCCACAGAAACCACAGCAATATGGGGTGCCAGGGCACTTGTTAGGAGAAGAGGGGAGAAGGGAGGAATGGGAAATAGCACAGAGTGGGAATGAAGGCGGCCTCCGAAACCTTACTTAAGTAAGGTAGTACTAGAGTACTAACTCCAGCTCCCCTCCCCCCCTTCCCCCAGCACTTGGGTAAATCCCACCAGCTTTTATGCCATGACTGCTTTCAGCATATACTGTTACAGAGTGTACGTCTGGTCACGGTGCTATTGCACAGCTGGGCAGCTCTCCCATGAGTCTTGTTCCTCCTGGATGTAATGCATGACTGAAATGTCACTCCTGCAAAGGAGCAACTCCGGCAGAAATCATTTAGTCCAGCAGATTTATACCAGTTCAGGATTTGACCTGGGTGTTTATTACACAGAAAACATAGCAAGAGGAGGAGACAACATAATCAAACATAAACACTTGCCTGAACCCAGAAGATAACAGGGCTGGAGAAATCCAACACTTCGGCAGCCAATGCATCTCAAGGAAAATGTTGTTCCTCAAACTGACCCTTAGCTAACTGTCCAGCAAGAGAGCAAAAGGCTTTTTTGTGCTCTACAAAAATCACCAGAACCACTTGCTTTTTAAATCTACTAAAATAAGCTAAAAAAATCTGTCATTGAAATTCTTCTGTGGTAATGATAATTAATGGAAAAATACAAAGTTTTCTAAGTGGAAAGCAATATATTAGCATTCCAAAAGCACAGAGCATTAGCTACTCTTTAATTAAATGATTTCAAAGAAGATCTTTGTATATAATTGCTATAATTTAGATGGAAACAATACTACACTAAATGTAATTAGAGGAGTGTGAACAGAGAGGGATGTTTTTCCTCTGTGCTGCAGAGACGGCTCTGGGTCACCTGATTCCTAAAGTAGTAACTTTCCCCCCCCTCGATAATAAAAAGCTTCTTAAGTCTGATCAAACATTGCGGTGCAGCCTTCAGAGCTATGAGCTTCTCATGTGCAGAGAAGCTAGCAAGCAGCCGCATCCTGTGAGCACTGCTACCAATAACAAATGCAACCCAGACACCTACAGCACTTTTTGATTGACCAGCCAACATGATGAAGGTTATGGCACATTTCAAGATGACTCTGTTGTGCATTTGAAACTTCTATAAGAGTGAGCAAGTGTACAGAATGGAAAAAGAGTGCTACATTATCTGTGGGGCTCCACTGGACTCTGAAACGGCTTTCCTTGGGAAGTGGTGAAAAACCTCATTTTTCGTGGAATTAAACATGGGCTAAACAAACCATCACAGGGAACAAACTCTGACTGAGCAAAATCGGGTATTGCAGCTGAACCCTGCTTTCACCAGTTTTGTGAACTACATCACTGGATATTTTTCCATGGTGACTAAGGTGCATGCACATCATCTCTGCCCACCGTATCTGTTTTGGGGTGGCCAGGCCCAACAGAGAGGGCTGGGCAGACAGCAAAGAGCTGCAAGATCTTAAAATGCTACTGTTTGGGTAACAATGAGTGCTTAGCATTAAGAGCTCCAGTACGTACATCTGGATTTCTGAATCCAGTGTGGCTAGACAAAACAAGTCCCAGGGAAAGAGATGGGAAAAGAAATTGGTGGGAGTTTATTTTTCCCTACTCAACTGGTGAGTCCTCACATTGATTTGAAGATACAAGCTCATTATCTTACCCAATTACTGTGTGCCTTTGTTTCTCATTTACTTTGTCTGCTCACTAAATTAGGAAGGTGGATTTTTTTAATAAATATAGCTAAACTATCGAGATGATACAGGGGAAAAGGAGACAAAGTACTATGAATTTTGCATCAATAACTTTGTCTAGCATGGTCTAACTGAATGCTCTTAATTGCTTCTTGCAAGGATAGGAGACAAAAGGAGAGAGCTGGGTTTTCAAGGTCCAACTCCGGGAAGCCAACACAAAAAGTATGTTTTGATTTTTTCCATCTAAGCAGTCTGATCTGGAAGTCCTTGAGAAGCAATAAATACAAGAGCCCAGATGGCATTTAGACAGAGTCAGTTTTCTGACTAAGCTCAGTTTAACAAAGGTTCTCCAACCTAAGCCATGGAACGGTAATTTACAGGCTTTAGACAGGATAGATTTTGTTCTGTCCCTCAGAGTAAGCAGTTAAAACTCCACATAAAACCTTAGCTAGTAGGACAGCATCTTCTCAACCGGCTCTATTTGAAACCATTGCTAGGAAACCAGAAAATGCTTCCCAATCCATTCTTTAAAGAAACAAGGCAAGGCTTCTATTACCAGGGCTGGATCTCATTAATTTGCAGAAAAATTATTAGGAACCTGGAAAACAATTCTGAAATGCTTACAGATTCATGATGGAGTCATTTTGGAAAAGGTCGTTGGTAATACTGCTATAATTATATCTTTCATTAATTTTTTAAATACACAATAACTTACAAATGCGGTATATACTGACTGGATAACCTTGTACAAAAAGTATTGAAAAGGCTTTTTACACTTATACAGTGTTCTCTTGTCAAATCGCATTGCCTTTGCCTTATCACTCCTTGCATTGTTGATAGTTGTGCTTTTTATGTAATTCAACATTGCTCATTCCTGACAGGTCGACAGAATGAATTGAGGATCACAAGATAACAATTCATTCACCTCGCGTCCATAGTTTCAATCTCTGTCCCTGCCTAGGGTGTGAGAAATAGATCTTCTCAAGTAATAGCTCCTGTATTTCTCATAGGAAAGGCATCACCTGTATCCATCTGGATCTATCCCTTCTGGCAGTTTCAGACGAGCTGCCCAAGCATGGAAATGGAAATGTCTTCTCATGCCTAAATCAAGTCTTCTTCTATCATTTCTGAAGTAAACTGGCAAGACATTATATGAAGCAAGCATGCATTGAAGCTCTCTGTACTTGGCTGGTCTGGCCTGGATACAGATGGAGGACTTTTATCTTCACTAGTCAGCCTAGCTTCTTTGCGTGTAATGGGAGATAATGGTCAAAGTCTCTGGTAACGCCTCCTGTCCTCAGCTGTGCCTGTCAGTGAGACAGATGACTGAAGATACAAAGGAAGGAAGCGGCTGATAAGGTCATTTTCACTACACAAAACATCAAATGTACCCTCCTTTCTGAAGCATTTTTCCTTCACTGGACATCAACAAGGTGAGGAGATGAAAAGGTACCCCATTTTGCTTCTCACAAAGTACCCAGGGGACCTCTGAAGTCAGGTTTTAACAAGATTAGGCCCTACAGAATAGACTGTTTAAGTTTTAAGCATTTTGAATACCTAAAAATAAAATAAAAGCAAAAAATATACTGAATAGACAGCACCTTTTGAGATGAACTACACAAGCAGATAGATGGATGGATCATCAGAAAACTAGATAGAAAGAGAGCCAAATATATACTTTAGTTGATAATACTGAAAGAAAAGCTAATTGCAGTGTCATCACAAATCGACTGCTTCACTTAAGAAAGTGTGAAACCAACCTTGCTTTTTTTCCCCCCCTTTTATTGTAAAAGAAAAATGCTTGCAGAGGAAGTGTCTTAGCAAGCAAAAAATCCCCAATAGTAAAATCACCCACATCAGTAAATGCTTCAGTTGACCTGAATCTGTGATTTTGTTATGGGAATGTAGAGAGGGAGAAAGTCAAGCAAGATTGCTGTCTGATTTCAGTTACAATCCCTCATTTTTTTACATCTGTGCATCTAACAGGTAGTGCCAGTAGTCATTTAATGGGCAAACCCAAGAAGTGCTACGAAGCACAATCTGAAAGAACCGCCTCCTCTCAGGGAAACAAGTGTGTGTTGTTTTTTTCCTAGTCCGCTGGAGGGGATGAAGTTCTCTCACTGAAACAAGGCGATCCCCAGATCTGGGCAATCACAGCTACAGGAGCACTGAGTGGTCAATCCACCACAGCTGAAGGTGCTCATTCTCTCTTTGATGTCCAGAAAAAAGAAGCACGTATTGCTACTGCTGCAATTTTAACAGCTAACCAAGTATCCAAGGTGAACCTCCCTTCCCACCAAATATCACCAATGTGGTTGCATGAGCAGAGCTTGGTCAATGCCACTCTCAATGTAGTGGCATAGCACAGACTGGAGAGGAGTTCTCTAGAAACTGCTTGGATAGGTATAGATGGGCTGACTCATAGTTACCCAGGCTAGGTCCATGCAGCATCAGCTTGGACCCATCAGTCAAGGAACATACATATTCAAGTTTGGCCAATCTGGTCTCATGAACTCTAAAGCCATTTAACTTTTGGGCATGCTGCGCAGATGTGGACCTGTGCAGTTGCCAGGTAAAGCCTGTGTATGTCTGGTGTTCTGCATTTCCACTCCTGTGGCTCTTGGCAAGCTTGGAGAACAAAGCTCTTCTGCAAGACCTATTCTGGCACTTATACAACCAGCACTGAGATGGAGCTAAGAAGCCCAGCCAGATCTGAGTTGAGGTTTGCTGTTGGTTGTTGTACTTTACACCCCAGCACTCCATGCTCCAGGAGAACTGATTAGTTCAGCACCAGCATGGCATGAATATATGGAGGCAACACAAACCGGTTGCTGCTGTTTCTTCTGATCCAGAGTGCTGGGTACCATAGACCAGAGGTGGGGGGATGGCCTAGAAGAAAGAGTCAAGATCCAGCTAAACATATTAGCTCTAGCTGAGAATTGACTGTGTCCCTGTACAAGGTTCTCTCTCTCATTTCCATAATTGCCTTGATTTTGTTTGGATTTTTCTCCCCGCTAACCAGGCTACCCTGATCCTACATGGCCTGGGAAAATGGTGAGCCTATGCTAGACATCCTGGCTCAGTGCACACACTTACAGAAGGACCTGCTACATAAATGTACCTCCATCACTTGTTGACATTTATAGCTTTTGAGACAATAAAAGAAAATGCTGACAATTTCACACAAAAAGAGAGCCTGTTATGAAATCTGGATCTGAAGCCATCTGCGTGTAAGAAAGCAGCAGTACAGCAAGACTAGCTCCTATGTGCAGGCTGAGGAGTTAGGACTAAAACCACACAAGCAGGAATGGAACAGCTGCAAATTGGGCTGGCCGGGTTAGGTTTTATGAATGGGAAGTGAGAAATGAGCTATTTTTCCATGAATTAAACATAAATCATGCCTTTAGAGAAAACCAAATGGGCTGTGTAACCTCCCAATTGTTTTTTATTAGGGTTTAGATGGAATTAGCGTTAAAGGAGGTCACTAGTTACATGGAAATTGGATGGAAAGGGACTGAGACAAGGAAGCAGAACCTAATTGAAAGAGACACAGATCACCAATTAGGGAGAATGGAAGAGGGAGAGGGAGAGTTATACTGTCTCGTGACTGGTAAGATGATGCAGGGAGCAAGAGACTGGAAACAAAGGAAACATAAAAGATGAAAGATGACACCGGAAAGGCATGCAATTGCCAACAAAACCCACTGTCTAATTTTTTTCCTAAACAATAAATACGGTCTTTAAAAGCCACTTTGGAGCTTTTAATTCAGTTGCTTTTGGCTGACCTGTTAACTAGGAACACTAGCCTGAGGGCAACTGGGTGATGATTCAGGGGTGCTGTACTTCTGTCTGTGGATAGAGAGTAAGAAAAATGGCAATTTTTTCTAGAAATAAGAGATGCATTTTCTTCCAAATAAAATATACTATCCATTTGGATCTAGACTTTCAGCCAGTGCAAATTAGTGTAGTTCCCGTAGACCATCTCAGATACAAAGCCTTGTTCTAATACTACTATTCAGAGGGAGAAATGACAGCAGCAGTGAAACTACCAAGAATATACCAACAGCAGACAGCCTCTTGCATGATGACAAATTTGTTCAAGAAAATCTTGGTCTGTATTCTGTTTTCCCCAGGGAAGAGTCAAATGAGAATTTCACAGAATTTTTCATGCAGATGAAATCTGAAATAAGTGGTTTATTTCAACTTCCAAGTGAAACTGAATGTCATGACATGGAGATTTTCCACAGAGGAGAAATTCAAGGTGTTGGCCAGATTCATTGACTAGCAATCCATATTGAACTGGTCATGGAAAGCTGCACCACTGCCAGATTCCAGGTCAGGAGGGAGAGAGGAGATGGGGCAGGGGAAGAGTTTCTGTGAATACAGAGAAAACCCAAAATCTCACAATAAAAATCCTACAGTACAGTCACGGCAGACCCTTTTCCCTCAGCTTTGGAAAACAGCCCTAGGATTAGTCATCAGCTCAATGGGCACTTCCTTTAAAGTGCCAGCAGAAGAGGAAAACCACTGCAAATGACATGGTACAGCATGATCTTTTAGTTAGCAAGTAATGCCAAGTGCAATTAGTAAGTAATCTGCAGAACGTATAATTGCAAAGCAGCCCTACAGTTTGGGCTTGATTTCTCCATTAGCTGCACAAATGCTGCACAAATTCTGCACAAGGCAATGGCGGAGACAGGGATTTTTTTTCATTTTTTTATATTTTAAATACAAAGTGCTATCAAAATAAGAACTTACTGAATGACAAACCAAACCTTTTGAAATCTGGTCTCTAAAAAATTTATTGCCAATGTTCCCAAACCACTTTACATGACAATTGCTTCAAAAGAAATCCCAGCAACATGAAAGGGAGTGTGAGACACCTGGGAAGGGGGATGGGAAAGCACATTAATTTTTAATACTGTTTTTCAGAAGTGTTCTCTCTCTTCTTCGAAGCACTCATGAAAGACAACCAGTTTCTGACAGCTTTGAAACCTGAAGATGCTGCCTCCCTCTTCTAGAAAAGATACTGGCAGGTATCAGCAATCTGAGCATTTTCTTCCACTAATGGGTCTGTGGTCCCAGAGACAGGTGCTGCCCCTTTGCCACAAGCTGGATAACATGGCATGTTCAGTCATTTCAATCTTTCATCCTATGAATCAGCGGATTTCCAACCAGAGATGTCCAACACAAACGTGGAAGCCATTGCTCAGAACATGTAAGCTCCAAACATATACGACAGGGACAGTTTGCAGTGGAGCAGGGTGACAAGCTTTGCCTGGCACAGGGTATCAGAGAAAAGGCGGCTCAAAAGAGGGGATGAGATCTGTACCTGGATGGGCAACAGCGTGACAAGGTGGCTGAGCGGTTATAGTGGGGGAATTTTCACAGGTTTGGGTCAAAGGGATCATGAAACAAGGAAACCACATACAATGACCATATGAGGACAAGCTCTCTTTAGGAATAAAGGCTCGTAGCACTACCTGAACTATGTGAGATGCCTCAAACTATAGTATGGCTGCTCTGGAGAGCTGCTCTCCACCACTTACTGCAGCCCAGTGATGAAAAATCTGTTAGAGTGAACTCTGCAGCCAACCCAGCGCTGACCCTTCCCAGCTCCCAGAGAAGCTGGTGTGCTGCACAACCCTCTGACCCGGACCCAGGATCAGGGCCAGGCTGAGCTGAAAGGGTGCTGAGGCCATATGGTTTCTCAGTCCCCTGAGGGCTGGTGGGATCAGGGCACTGGACTATTCCATGGCTTGCTCTAAATGAAAGGTGAAAGACTCTTGGGCAACGTATGTGTGCACAGCACCCTGCACCGGGATGTGCACCCCACATCAGGCCTGAGTGCTTTGTACAGCCCAGCCCAGCTGCTAGCAGGAGGACAGCATGGGACCTAACATCCATCTGTCCTTACTTAAAAGCACAAGAAACAAAGCACATTAACCTCTAGATGAGAATATCTGGATTGTATTGTCATCAGGCAAACCTTGTCCTTTTACTTAGTGAAAAGAAATCAAGTATCAGCCTGCTGAGTATCATTCTGACTCCTTCTGTAAGGGCTGTTTTAATTCACTTCAGTGAATAAAAGCCTCCAGTCAGCACACCTTTTTCTAGTCCTCCTCCTTGCACATGCTTACCTCTCTATCCACCTTGACTGAGCCTTACAGACGTGACTCAGAAACTCCTTCCCGCTAAGGAATGGGAAAAGTCTGCACAGTGGGGTACTCATCTGGGACGCAGAAGACCTGATTTAATGCCAAACTGTCTCCCCATGACAGCCTGCTCAGTGACTGACCACAGGCATGTCCCTTGCTCTGCCTCAATTTCCCTACCTACGGAATACAACTAACAATGTTGATTTCTTCAGCATAATATTTGATCTACTGTCCATAAATAGCAGTTGACTCCAATAAGAGTAATGCTTGCTGCCCCAGAAAGCCAAAGACAGACAATACATGCCACAGAGCTCAATGCCTTCTCCATGCGTTATGGCTTCTGCCAGGAATTTTCCGAGTACATGGCGCAACTGCTGGGAACTGATCTCAGGTCACAGACATCCTCTTCCTAAGGCCCATTAAATCACACGGTGCTGTCTGAGAAAGATTACTCTAAGCAGATGTTCTCATCACCTGATTTGTCTATTCAGGTGCCACGGAAAGACCTCAGCTCATAATGCAAGTATCAGCAGCACAATAAATATTGCGCCTCTCTGGGCTGTTTAGGTGAATCCATGCAGCAATCTAAAGGCTAACAAACAGAGTACTCCTCTGGCAGGGAGGGACATGGGAGGAGGAAGTGACACTGATTAATCTGTGGTCATTAATAATGTTTTTAAGTCTTGCAAATGAAGATAATGATATGGGCAATCAACTGTCTTACTCCAGGGTATAAACTGATCATCTGCTGGGATAAAATGGGAATTCCTATAACACACATTTTCTTGTCCATTGTGAAGTCACTTGATGGCATTAGCAGATTGATCATTTTCGCGCAAAGTCCCAGCTATTCATTACTTCCAGAAGGTTTTGAAATTAGATCAGATGATACAGAAATGCAGCTCACTACAGCAAATGCCAATATCCTCTCAATCATTTTGGTTTCCTAACTTCATAATTATATTTGTAATTTTTGTTCTCAGATCAAGTTCTAAATTTTACTTTTCTTTCTGTGTGCAATCATTGTTTTCACAGATTCATTTTAATTTCATGGACCCTATTCTGAGAAGTCACTATGTAGGTTTGTGCACCACAGTTTGCACAGCCCCGTGAGTGAGGACAGTGCAATGAGCTCACGAGGACACATCAGAGCCTTGCAGTAAAACCCATAGGCAATAATAAAGCCCGTTGCACCACAAGCAGATATTGCAATAAACAGAAAGGAAAACTGAAATGTGAGATAAAACCACAATGGGGATACCAATTAAAACCCACCAGTCCTTTCTAGGTGTTTAATGGTACCCACGCAACTTGGATAAACCAGGTTTTGAAAGTTTTGAAACCTGCCCGCCAATCTTTCAAAACCCCTAAGTTTTGGTAGGCCTGAGAGTACAGGCTGGCTGGTCAGCCCTTGTTCCCGAAAGAAGTGAAGATAAATAAGGATAGAGTTCAGAATCCTTCACCACAACAGCCCCCGTACATGATCCCTTCTGTCGTTTTCTGCACTGGAAGCTGCAAGTTGGATTTAGCTTTCTACAGACCCCTGGTGAAATCTTTCCTCCAGATTTCCTCTTCACCCAGTCCTCTGTTTTGAGCTTAGCAGCAGCAGCTGCAGAAGAAAATCTGTCCTTTTTTCAAACAGCTTCTTTCTCTTTTTCTCAAGCAGAGTGAAGAGACCAGAGTGATGGCAGGAGAGTTTGAAGGCCTCTGCTGGGCCACAGGAATTGAGGAACACTGTGTCTGTGTCTTTTCTTTATGCGTGTTGGGCAAGAACCTCAATTCCTTCTAGGAAAAGCAATCTCTTGGTGTTTCTGCCATCCACTTATCTCTTCTCTCGTTTGCTGAGATTGCTCGCAGGGGCGCCAGCTACGGGAGGGCAAAGGCTGGTCCAGCAGGGAGAAGGCCAGCTCCTCTGACCACATCCCAGCAAAGGCACTCTTTTCTATCACGTCTCTATTTTCTCCTTACTTTTCTCAGCACAGCCACTCAGAGGTGGCAGATCCGCAGCTCCCTACCCCTAAGCAAAGGGGCAGAATCTTTCAAGGACATTGTGTCAGCTTGTAATTTTCTTTCCTGTATCAGCTTTTAAATGTGACAGCAAGACTTGAGCAGAAGGCAGTGAATGTTGCCTTGCTTAAAGAGGAGAGATGATAATCACCTTATCAGAAAGTGACAGGAAAATGACTCCTGGCTCCCATATAATTTTGAACTCAGTGGGAGCCTGGACCTGTGAGCTGTTGCCCCTCTCTCATACTCAATCTGCTGAATCTCTGATGACTGCTAATCAGAACCTGTCCACGTTGCCTTCATACCTGTCCATACTTTGCTGACGTCTTCCACAAGTCAGTCAGTTCTTCAGAATAAGAGTTAACTCATGGAACTCCTGGCCACACGATAATGTGACTGCTACATTTTTAAATGGATCTAGGGGGAAAATACCCTCAAAAATAGAAAAAATCATTAATGTCTGACAAATACGAAGAATACCATGTTTGGCCAAGAAAGTCCCTTCTTTGCATGTCACTGTAAATGAGAAAAGTGTACAAGGGAATCATAATTTTTTTCTTAATATATTTTTATCATCCTTACGCTTGGAGGGTGGAACTGAGCTAGAAGGACATCCGGTCTGACCCCGCATGGCCTGTGCTCTTAATGCTCTCTTTCTCACCCCAAACCTCTCCTGGCCTCCATCTCACCTTTTCCAACATTTCTCAATTACTTATTAATTCTGCCCTACTCTTCTGACACCCAGTGATGGATTGCCAGTAATTTTATGGGTCTTCTGGAAAAAAAAAACGCTCCCACTTCATCTCTGGTAAAGCTGCATGGCTATGTAAACGAGAAGGTGTTAGAAAGGGCCAGGGCTCATAATCTATTCATTTACAACCAGGAACATTTTCTAACATACACATAGCCAAGGGCAGCAGTCACAGCGATGTTGGCAGACCAGCTTGTATTAAATCCTCTCACTGAAAATGTTAATGCTCAATGATGCATACACAGATATATATGGATCATTAAGTATACATACATAGAAGCACATATATTTATATACACACACGTGGGTGTGTCTGCATAAAAATATATTTATCAGCACAGACAAACTTAATGATCCCCATCTATAAATGAATGTCTGCACACATACGTATAATGAGTCTACTAAAATGACAGCAAAGCTCTGCAGCGCTGTGAAGCAAAAAGGTTATTTCTCTTTAGGTAGGTTTGGAGAGAAGCTTAGATAGGAGATGAAGTGGCAGGGGTAATAATTATGAGTCAGAGCTGGAACAACATGAAGCCCTTCTCTGGACCCACAAAAACATCTTGTCTCTGATTTGAATGGTACAGACTAGCGAGTCTCTTGAGCAAATACTGCTCTGTTTGGATGTATCAAAATCAACTAGAAGGGAAACACAATCTGAGTCCTTTCCCCTGGTGGACAACCTCAGGCAAGTAACATGCTGTGCCTATGGCTTGTCAACACATAAATGTTAGATCTGACCCATTAGAACATGAAATCATTAAAAGATATCGTAATCGCCAGTGAGGGCTGCAGGACAGAAGTTAGAAAACTCTACATTTCAGAAAGACTAGTGCTTTCTAGGCACTCATTCGGTCACCTAACCCAATGGGCCTAACCCATCACCCTTACTCATTTATTTTCCTGAAGGACCCTTTGTTTTCTGCAGCTGCTTTTGTCACACCTGCACCAAACACTGCAATGTGCTTTGGTACACATCTCAAAGTGCTGTGACACTAAGGGAGCTGAACTGACCATCTTGTCAGATGAGATGAGTGTCAAAGCAACAGCGAAAGGAACTGCAGAAGTGGATGATCAGTCAGGAATGAAGAAAGGGCGAGTGGATTCACCTTGGTTAGTCAGTAGTTTCAAGTTAGACCAGCTCTCATAGTCTCGTGGTACTTTCCTGTGCGTCACAAAACTACATTCTTAGGAGAGCCCATTCAGTTATGCTTGTAAGGAAATAATTCATTATTGCACCCTCATGTGTATGAAATAGCAAAATGATAGAATAATTTAGGTTGGAACAGACCTCTGTCTAACAGACATCTTGTCCAACTCCCCGCTAAAAGCAGCTCCAAAATCCAAGTACACTAAGATATTCAGAATCATACAATGCCCCTGCATGCAAATCTACAGATTTTACCATACCGGTAAGTTCTTTAGGACTCTCTTAGGACATGTATACACAGCACAAAGCACAGAAGATCCAAAAAGCCTAGAATGCTCGTACAATACAGACAGATACTGCAACTGCTCACATTAAAGCCATGAAGTGGTATTGAAATTCTTTGGTAAAAGTTTTGCTGCTTCCTATAGCCCAGAGAGCCCCTCACAGGATGTGCCACGAAATGAAGGTTGGGAATAATAGTCATTCTACTGATATACTGATTTTAATAAGGTAGTATTATGATAATGTTGTTAATAATGCAATATGTTAATATTAGTTGGAGTATAATGACTATTTAATACACATTCCCTTCAGAATATTATTTTTTGGAAGTAGCTGAACACAGACCACTTTGATGCAAATCAATGGAAGAAACTTCCCCTAACAGAAGTCAGCTGAGACCACTAGATGAAATATTTTGCATTTTCCAGAATGAAAGACAAATCTTTAAAAGCCACTAACCTACCCAGTCTGGTGGTACACAAATATGAGCCCAGCCTTGGTCTCTCTGCCTCAGCAAAACTTCTACTCCCACTGATCCCATTGTCAACTGGGGGTTGCTAATCCCAAACCGTTGTGCTCCTGTTATCCGCTTCTTGAAATCATTGGGATTTCTACCTGCAAACAAAATTCCATGTACCTCCAACCACCATGTTTTATCTTGGTTCAGAGGATGGCCATTAGTGATAGAAAGGCATTAATTTCTTCTCAGCCAAAGCTTCCACAAGCTCAGCATGATCTTACACTGCCCTTATATATGAGTTCACTAAAATACTCATTATGAGAAATACCTTAGTGATCTGCATAGAAATGGCTTGCATACAGGCTTTATAAATGGGCTCTTTCCTCCTCAGTTCCTTTAAAACTGTGGATAGGAATTTCTCTAAACATTTATGGCAAGTATCCTGTGAAATTTCTTTGTATGGCTTTTACAGGCTATTAAGAATAGTTTTAAAAACCGCTAATGATGACAGTAATAATAAAAACAATAACAATAGCAATAATAATACACCTGCAAAGATTTCAAAAGAAAAAGAGCCAGCTCTCAGCAAAGCTGATACACAATATTCAGCAAGGTAACTCACCTCCTACAGTCTCCACCAGAAGACTACCAAGATATAAGTAACAGTAACCTTAGATTTAAAACGCATCTTTCATCTCAAAAGAAAACTGCATCGATTTATAAAGTAAATGGGCTAAACCCACAGCTCGTTGAAACTGATTAGTTCCATTGATTTCAATGGAGGTGCTGATGCACAGATTTATTTGAGGTCAGATGTGTCTCTCTGCATGTGTGTATGCATGTGTCTGTGTGTGTGTGGCTGGAAAGCGATACATGTTGTGCATTGCACAAAGAATTTCACAGAAAAACACCATATTAACCAACACAGAAAGTGACACATTATTGCTGCATTTGGAGAAAAACACGTAGAGTGAACAGAATGCAGGCTCTAATCTCTAGCTGGGGCTTGGCATATATTTCCCCAACAGGATGCTCACAGCAGTCTTGTGAAAAGGCTTGCAGGTATATCATATGCTGTTGCGCTTTGCTTTTTGCAAAAATAGAGGCAATATTTGCAGATAGCAAGGCAGCAGGTGCACAGATGTATTCTACACAAACAAATACTCCACTTTTATGAAGAAAAAGCCAAGGCCAAGGCCAAGGCCTGGTTTTGGAGTAAAGGAAAGACTAGCAATCCTACCCAAATTGATACCACCTCTACTCCAATAAAATCTCAACAGCTGTCTGTGACATAGCCACAGAGGCTGCCTCCTTCTGCCCCAGCAGTGTTTGGGAAACAAACTGGAGTGCCAGTCGTATGCTTTATAGGCATAAAGGATAGCCATAATTACTTAGCCTGGCCTTCCTAGGACACTTTAGCACAGGAGATACAGATGGGCTATACAGGATTTGGCTACACCTTGCTGATCCTCCCAAGACTTCAGCACCAACACACTACTTCTGTCACGGCATAGATAGCAAAGAAGCCAGCTCAAATGACCCTTTGCCAGAAGAGGATTTCCCCCCAGCCCCTTTCTTGCAGCTAAGGTGAGCTCAACTGCAAGTACAGACTGCTCCTTGCCACACAGACACTTGTTTGTGTAAGGCTGACATAGGTCTGGTTTTTGAAAGGCATACCAACACAAATCACGCAACCCAGTTGGAATAAATTCAAATCACCAGCAGAAATGCCCAAGACATACAACTATTATCTGATCCAAGCTTCCTCAGAAGCTGATGACAAGCATACCCAGCAGTCTACTCTCAGTCTGTCACTACCTGTGACACCAGCAATGAGATCCACCCACACATTCCTGACACATAAGCAGGCAGATGGACTGAAGCCTAGAAGAAAATATACAAGGCCTGAATCTCTTTTCTCTTGCAAATAGCAAAAAACTGCAAGAACTTCAGGTGCAGGTGTAGAAAGCAGGAAAAGCAAACCAACTGCAAGGTGAAATTTATAGTATATCTCCTGCCTCTGAGCTGAGAAACAGCATCTGATGGGATTAACCAAAGGCACTCCTTCATGCCACTGCAGACGTGCTTTGCAGGCGTGCCTCAGTCTAAGGTATCTTAGCCACCTTGCTTTCTGATCCTTTTCAGAAAGCTGCTCCAGCCAGATCAGACAAAATACAGGTAAGAAGGCATCTCTGCAAGCAACGAAGGCAGTGCATCTAGTCCTTGCTTTGTTCAAAATCCCAGAACAAAGCACTCTGATCTGCTTCATGCAAGCAGTTGGATAACTCTTTGAAGATACCTTTGAACTTAAAAATTTCCCTCTCTCCCAGGGTTGTTAGGCTCAGATCCTGGCCTGTTCTTGGGCCAACATAACTCCACCAATTCCACCAGCCTTACACAGCACTTCAGCGCTCTTGGGAGGAGGAAGGTCCAAGTACCTTCAGTGCCAGCCCAGGCTCTTCCTTCCATGGTATGGGTGAATCACAGCATACCATACCCCAGACCAGGAAGGTTATTCTGAGCTCAGCTCTGCATATGCACACTGAGAACACACCTTTAGCTTGAGCTAAAACCAGATGTACACCCCACAGTGCAGATAGCAAGCAACGAGGTTTGGGGTTATTCATACCCCAATCTGGGTATGAATGAAAAGACAGTCAAGTTGCACAATGGGAGCCCAGAGAAGCACATTTTCCTACTGTCCTGTCTGAATTCCCAAGTTATGAATTGGGACCATCTCTCCTTGTTTTATGCCCTGCCACTACTGGGAAGAGTTTGGCTCCATTATCTGTTTGCTGCGTGATGCATAGACACTCCACCTAGGTCTGTGACCATCAGCAAAAACAAAAAAACAGCACGTACCTTCATGCAACACTACATGTGTAGCTACACAATGCTGCACTGCACACCATGAGGCTCCCCATGCACTTGGAGATGTCCATGCACCCCTCCTGCCATCACATTTTAAAAAAGTTAAGAGCTGCTATACTTACGTCATTATCTGGGTCTCTATGCCAGGGTCTACAAGGGATCCATCCACAAAGAGTGGTGTTGATGTGAAACTGTATTTACTCCAGGATCTTCCTTCATCAAAACTCACCCTGGGATAGAAGCACACAAGATTTATACAGATAAAAAGACTTACTCTAGAGCAACTGCAGTAATTAAATGTTGGCTAAGGTCTGCAAGCTCCAGCAGCTGAATTTATAGACAAGCACCAATCTTTGCCATTTCCTAGCCCACTGATTCATGCTTTTTGGTGTACTTTGAAAGA
This sequence comes from Pluvialis apricaria, assembly GCA_017639485.1. NCBI lineage: Eukaryota > Metazoa > Chordata > Aves > Charadriiformes > Charadriidae > Pluvialis > Pluvialis apricaria. Next base: position 28,358,054 of record CM030013.1, on the reverse strand, counting down.
TCAAAGCCTTAGAAAGTATAAACACTGGCAATAAGGACACGGATATACTTGATCCAGCTGTACCATCAGACCTCAAGGGATCAAGGGGCATTGCCAAGTCCTGTTTCTGGATCTGCAATAGCACCTCACATGAGGCATCACTCACAGCTTAAGCAGCCCTGGCCTGAATGCCGGAAAACTGCTGTTAACACCACTGGACATTTTGACCCGTGCATGGCATTAGCTACAATCCCTCTAGCGCTATTAATACTGCTTTGCATGCCATCTCAGAGGGGTCTCGAATTTACAGAGACGTGGAAGAAGGAGGCCAAACTGAGCCACAATCAGTGGTTATTCTGAGTGCTCTTTGCCTGTTATAGTTGTAAAGCAAAGTTGTATGTTGGTTAAAATTAAAGCATTTCCCTTCTTCGAGGCTGACAGTGTTCGCACTGTTGGTGACAAGCCAGGGTAATTCACTGGCTTGTGATCATCTGTCCCTACCCACAATCACCGTGTGCCTTACTTTCTGTTTTTATCAAAGAGCACGCGAATCCTAACCCAGCTGACAGGGTCTTGGTTGAATTAGAGTCAGTACAACAGGCTTTCAGATTAGCAGAGGAGGGTTAGCAAACCCTGCTCTCAGCTACACCCCAGCAACCTCTCTATCTGTGACAACTGCGAGAGTAAGTGAATGAACAGTCTACTTGACCACACCAGTAGACAGACTGGGTCAGGACTCTGGTGGCCTCTGCCTTAGCACCCCTTCTCAGCCTCCCTAATGATCTCCCACCGCCACCCCATCCATGGCCCAGGAGCCCCACTGACACCATAGGAGTGCCAGGCTCCGGCTCTGCCTGGCCATGGGCCTCGGCCTGTCCCTGTCCCCAGTGAGCTGCCGGATGCCCAGGGCTGGGGCTGCCCCTGGCTGCCCTGCTCCCAGCTGGGGTGGTGGGTAGGCCCTGGCTGTGAGATCCTGCCCTGCTGTCCCAGGGACCTCGGTCGGCTCCTGGCTTCCCAGCCCTCAGGGAGCTACCAACCCTCACGTCACCCTGGTAGCCTCTGCCCACAACAGTGCAGAAAGCAGCCGGAGGAGTTTGTGCACACTCAGCTGCTGCTGCTTCTGCAGCAGGATAGACAGGCAACCTGCAGGCTGTCAGCATCCAGCTCCCAGACCTGATGGCCATGAACGGTTCTGAAAGCAACCTGGTTTCTCTCTGCCCCCAGACTCTCCACACAACCGCTCCTGCACTACTTCTGCCCAAAATTTCAGCTCCAAATTATGCCAGCAAAGCAAGAATAAACAGAGAAGCACAAAGGTTTATTGGCTATAAAATCATTTGATCCTCTCCCAGAAGGGTAGTTACAGAGTTCTCTGTAATTCTGCGAGGTACCTGGGCTGTGAAGGCTGACAGATTACTCTCAATGGACATTACCGAAGAGAAAATCATGGCACAAACTTCTTCTTTGAGTAGCAAGAAACACTTCTCATTTTAAAGTGAGCGTAAAAAAGAAGTTTGCCTTATTTTCCAGGCAATGAAAGTTTGGCAGGGAGGATGCGCATGTGTGTGTGCACATGCATCTGAGCACCTGGATTTGTCTGAGAGGGTCTTGCTGGAAAATGAATCCTCCCCATCCAACTAGGTAGCATCAGGGACACTATCTGAGATGCCACCAAAGGACCAGAAGGCCGGTGTAATATGTATTACAAACAATGGGATATACCGACCTCAGATCTCTAGTGTGGAAAGCCAAGGCTTGCAGTCACCATTCCCTAAGTATCGGCCTCTCACAGCAGCTAGCAAAACACCTTCACCTGACTCACAATGCACATCTGCCAAAATAGGAAGCTGACTATAGACCAAAGACAGAAAGCTGGGAGTACAACAGCATGCAGAAAGCTTATCTGCCCTAAATCTATTTATTTAAATGTATGTATCTTCCCATACACCTGTGCATTTGTACGCTGTTCTGCTTGCATGCTTATCTATCTAAATAGCATTTCAATTTCTGGGCAACAGCATGCTTCATTAGCTTAGCTAAAGTTCTCTCGGCTTTTCAATTATCCACCTCTCTTTTCTCCAGGATGAAACTTATTGTACAACGCCTCAGTCTGAGAACTAATAGATATACATGTACTCTTTAATCTATTCTACTCCTGCCCATAAAACAGGTGCCTACTGAGGCAATATGAAGGAAATTCCAAAGTCCCTAAGGGTACAATTTTGGAGGAAACCTGTCGGAGTTTATTGGTAACAGCTCTAAATCACTACGCATTTAATGGAGTGGGTGGGGCACTCATAACAGTGCACATGCCATTTCATGAGACTTAGTGGAAAGGGAGAACACCTGAAAGGAACCTCTGCGAAGCAAACAAAGGTGAACTGGCCTCTCAGCTCCTATGGACAGTCAACCTGTGACCAAATCTTTCCCAACATCTAAGTACAGGCATTTGTATGTAATGTGCTTTTTATGTCCAAAGAGCCTTCACAAGGTAAGACACAATTAAAACAGTTACACCGGGACTGAATAATACAGTAATAAATGGTTAATACATGACTTACAGCTCTTACAGTAAGTGGCTCACCTTTCACTCTTCCAGAGCTCAACTTGCCACAGCCTGATGTACCTACTGCTGGTGACACCTACCCTTGGCTAACACACACTTCTCCTGCCTTGGCTCATACTTGGTTTAGTCTAAAGACTTCAACATGGTCTTGATGTCCTCTTTCCTGAGGGCACTTCAGGTATAGTCATGACTACTGAGTTACCTATCAGAGGCAAATGCTTCTAGTCACACAACACCACATTCTAACCACAGACAGAAAGGTGGAGTTTGTCGGACATCATTATAGGTCTGCCCTGCTACTACTCTCCTCTACACATCCAGTTATGGAGGTTGTTGGCAAGAGGATGCTGGCCTAGACTAATCCCTGGCCCTGACTCAGTATGGCTACTCATATTAAGTTACGACTGCAACAAGCTTGCTTATGATAAAACAACCCGTTTCCTGAACACTAGGAAAGCAAGACATAGATCGCAACCCTCATTTTGCATAGAATGACATGCTTGTAATCCCACGCGGAGGCACAGACCTCTTAGAGAACACTTGGTTCCCCCATCCTAGAAAAATTACAAAGCCTTAGGAATACAAGCCAATACATCCTGTGGTTAACAATTCACTATCACACCAAAATTAAAGCAGTCATTTCTTTAGCTCAGGTGGTAAAGAAATGTGGTCAAACTCAAACATATTCAAACATTAATAGAAATCTATGTTGCAGTCATCCCAGAGTTATCTGTCAGGTCAGGAATATAAAGTCCAGAAGCTTTTCATATTGAAAAAGTAACCATTAATGTTCTTAAGGTATATCTGTGGAACATTAGCTTGTGATGGGTAAAGACAGCCTGTCTTGAGGTCTCAGGCTTCTGAATGACTGTAATTTTACTGAAGGATTTTGTACAATAATGACTCAGGTAGAGGAGACCTTAACACCTCATCACTGCTGCCAAACACCATTGCTTTCTTTTTCTATTTGACTGAAGGCCACATTTCCTGTTCTGCATGAAGAACGTGAGATAGACATGTGCTTAGCACCATCAAGCTGGGACATGACTCAGTCTTGCAGACAGGAATACAAATCTTGTCTCTGAAGACTATTTCTAACTAATTCTCTTCTAAACAACATTAGAAGCTGGGTAGGTCAGTTCATTAGCCATGCTCCTCTCACCCAAGACCAGACACTGAAGGTGGTGCTAACATACACATTTTCTGCAAACAAGTTTAGTTCTGAATTTCAGAATGCCTCTCTCCAATGCTTAGCTGGTGCAGGAGTGAGAGGGGCAAAGGCTAAGAAGACAATAATTTTGAGCAATATCTTTAGTGCTTAGACTGTTATAATCCATTTATAGCAAAACAGTATCTTAAGTGAGAAATCATTTTGCCCTATTTCACCTCCAACTCTATTCAGTTGCCACCACTGTATCTCTGGAAACTGATAGTGGAATCCTATAGGAGACAGAGATGTTAGCAACATATCTCTATTGTCCTTATCAACACCTACTTCCCTCTCCTCTCCCTCCCTTTATCTGTCTTACCAGTTTAATACTAAATTCTGTAAACAAAAAGAAGTGAGGGACACAACCTCTCCAAACTACCTGAAGCACAAAGGACGACTTCTTACTCAGTATGTATGTGTCTGCAGGAAAGAAACCCCACCTGAAGTCTCATAGTACACTACTAGTGCAAACAGTAATTCATACATGAGTGTGATTATGTATATAGCCATTATATTTATAAAATGGTACAATAATCATTATATTAATCAACAAAACCAAAAAACATGGTAAAACACAGATAAGAACGATCTCATTTGTTCATTTTGTAGACACTAGCGCATGTTGACCATGTGATGAAAGGCATATTAGCCCAACTGTTGGCTTATCCCCATTGGGAAACCTTCTCAAAGTAACAATTTTCCTTACCACATGTGCCGGATGGGCACTGATGTGCGTTTCATAGCCACTAGTGTCCCTCCCCAGTCCAGAAACCACACATTGTATTCCTCCTCGAAGATCTGCAAACAAATTAGGTACTGCATGAGTGCTTCACTTCACTGGGAAGGGAAGATTCAGAAGAAGAATAGCAAAAGGCTCCATGCTTTCCTTCGCTCTACAAAACATACCTGTCTCCAGGAATTTCCACCATCAGAAGAGATGAACACACCAACATCAGTGTAGGAAAGCTCAGAGCCAATATTGCCTGCAACACAAGCAAGTGTCAGACATTCTTGTATGGACAAACACAGAACTGCATTTTTCCAAGAAACCAAAATTACGTGGCCTGACCAGTGCTACATCTTAATACAGAGTAAATAATGAATTTGAATTAAATGCCCAGCCCTCTGGAGCCTCTGAGCATCCACCAGTAGTTGCAAGAAAGAGATACCCAATATCTGAAAGACTTACACACGCTCTGAATAGACCTTATTAGCTTATTCTCCACACTGCCCTGAGGTCAGCATGTTGCTTCTGCTTCCAGAGTTAGAATTTCCACAAGCACCAGGCTCACTGAACAACATAGATCTGTTCTAAATTAATTTGTTCTCATGTCTCCACTTCCCAAAGCACCCAGGGGCTCAGGGAAAAGCTACCACAGCCACCCAGGAACTGTTTTTACTGCTGGTCTGTCAACAGTACCTTCAGTCAGTGCTAGGTGAGATTCTGGTGGTGAGAACGTCTGTCCCATAGGATGCAAGTGAATGTAACAGTGACATATACTCCATCGGCAGCCCTCCCAATGCTAATGGCCCACAGTCACCATATTGTGGTCAAATCCACAACTTCTTTATTCAAAGCCCATGAATTCTTTACCCAGTGAGCCACTTTTATACCTTCCAAATGAGACTGTTTTTAAAGCAGGTGTCATTTCCATGGAAGGAAGGGAAAACTAATATTTTTTCTTCAAAAATAGCAAAGGGAGAGGTGGCACTCTTACACATCTGTAGCATCAACAAGAGCACAATAAAAAACACACTACTGAAAATGTTAATTGAATTTCTGACATTTAATGCTGGAAAATTGGAAATTAAAACCCAGATGCAGGCTGACACACTCCTGTCACCATCATGGAATCCAACTAGCCACATTGTTGTGACAATGCTCTTTCAAAAAATAAAATTTCTGGCTCAGGGAGGCAGTACAATTCAAGGAAGGCTTTTCCATCAGTGCTCAGGATGTAGGAAATGTCACATCGTCCATCTACCTAATCCTCTTCCCTGACACCAGCAAGAATGACCAATTGCTTTGCATGAAGGTACAAGCAAAACCTGCTGTGGGCAACCAGGTAGAAGAACAGTCTATAGGGACATCCAGGTTCACGAGTATAAATCTACTGTGTCAGTCCAGAGGTCTGTTTAGCTCAGTGTCTTACGATGAGTGGAAGTCCTCAAGAATTAGGAACTGACTTAAAGGCAGAAACATAAGTTTTTTATCATCATATTTTAAATATCAAAACTGGAAAACCAACCTTCCAAACAGGGATTTCCAGATTGTGGCAAGGAAACAGAGTAAAAAGGTGAGATTCTGTTGCTATCACTTTTATCTGTCTGTTTTTCTGTGCAAACCTGTTCCATTACTTTCTTCATTCTCTCCATCTAGTTTCTTTCAGCTACATGGATTCAAATCCCACCAAACAACTAACTCCCAAACAAGTCAAGAAGATTTGGCAGCTGTGCAATTAGATACTAAAACATAATTCTTCCCTTTGCAAGAATCTAACCTCTGCCCTCACATAAAGAGTCCGAGTTTCCCATCATTGCTGGAAATGTACCCCTGTAAATCAAAGAGTAAGACACAGAGAGTTTGAGCTGCCAGTGCCTGTGAGAATAAGATGCAGTGCTTATCCTGGAACACATTCACCAACATGGTGAGACGTTCCTGTTGTTGTGAAACCAGTTAGTGGAAACAGATGTGTATATTCCCAACAGGTTAAGCTTTTTATTGTACAAAGCAGTAAGGCAGAAATTATATTCTGCCTTTTAAAGGTTAATTGTTAGACTGGGAAAGCATTCATCCCATGCACTGGCAGCTTGGAAAGAACCTCATTTACTAACAATTTAGATCAACACCTAGAATCTCACTGTCCTGCTGCCTCTATTTGCTTCCTGAAAGGTTAAAGAAAAAAGGCTCTGTAATCACAGCATCATGAGTAGGGCTTGCTCCTTAGCGTCCATCTAGCAAATGTGACGTGCCAGGAGTGGTGACTCCACTTGGCTATGCATAGGAAGATCTGGAGGTTTAAGCTAAATTATCTCGCCCCATTTGGCCTGGATCAGTGAACTGGAAATCACATGGTGTTTCCCTTGTTGAGATAAAGAAGTCACGAAGGGAACCTGTCTCTCAGGTTCTGGCTTAGTCTGGCAGACACATGGAAGCACAGAAGGACATGAGAATGGAAACGGCTGGAAGAAACAGTGTAAATTCATATAGGCAATATGCTAACATGACATACTCGCAAGCCACTGCTAGGCTGAACAAGACAACAGAGATAAAATGAGCCTTAGAAAGAATGGTTAAGCTATTTGGATGTATTTGAGCACATGTAGGAGCCTCCCAGAGAAAAGGCAGGACAGCCTACATCAGAGGTCAGCTTTCAATAGCACCAGCAATTCAGAAAGCGCTGTTAGCCCAGCAGCCCCCACAGAGCCGTGGGGATGCTCAGTGTGGTTGGTAGCCCCATCTATCCTGATCAGGTTGCATGCTGTGTGCACGCACGGCCTGTAATTGTCGTCAGATTAATTACAGTGGGTCAGCCATTGCCACCGTGAAGCATTGTAGCAGGTCACCATTAAAACACTGCAACCTGTCAAAGCACTATTTTGCAGAACATCCAACAATAACAATGACCCATTCAGTGTTGAAAAAGTGCTGCTAGTCTTGGAGAAACACAGGGTTGAAAGTAGGTGCCATACACAAGACAGGCACTTACGAAGTTCAGGCTTCACCCGACAGGTTTTGTGACAACTCTGTGCTTGCTACTCAAAAGGTGGAAAGTATTGACACATCCCAGGAGCGTAGCCATGATTGTAGGCCCTATTCGTATTCATGGTAACACCAGCAAATGGGTAGACACCTACATCAGTGGTTGTAATGATGTCAAGTGAGAGGAGTTAGTAATGCCAGTTGGCAATAATCCCTCGCAGGTGTGGGCTTAGACAGGCATATGGGTTATTGCAGGGCAACAAATACGTGACAGCCATTATCTTTTTTCAAGTCAGGGGCCACATACCTTCCCCTAGCCCACGGCAAACGGGAGTTAGTGTGAATTAGCTTAACACTTGCTGAAACAGAGCTGAAAGCTTTTACATCAACAGGAAACATCTCATACACTCTCAAGCTCCCAGTGAGGCACGGGTGAGTGGTGAGAAGCACTTATGTTCTTACCTGTTGCCACCAGCAGCCCAGGAGCTGTCTCTTTGCTGGAAATGCTTCCTGAAGTATACGGATTCTCTGAGAGTTGCAGATGTAAGTGCAATGAGCAAAAGGGCTGTTGACAGGAAACAAACAAAAGGCAGAAGCTCTAATATACAAGTTAAATATCAGAAGAACCCTTGGCAACTGCACACAGATGCTCTGATCCTTCTGAAAATGACCCCTCTGCTCTTAGCACTGTTACAAATAGCAACATATGTTCATTTTCTGAATAAGCACCATAAAAGCAGCTGAGAGCAAGAGAAGCAGGAATGCTGCATTACAAGCAAGCATGTCTGCATTTGTTTTCACCAACAACCTGATCTAGAGCACTCTTTCCCAGAAACTTTCTTATTCTGACTTAAGTTCCATAAAAAAGGCCAAGACAGATGGTCAGAATTTTCCCTTAAAATCTATGGAGCTATAGAAAAAGAAATCTGCTTAATTCAATTAACACTCAGCAGGTCTGGAGAAAAAACACAGGGAGAGAGATTAACCAGTGAAACCTCAGAGAAATACCACTCATTTGCAACACAGGGGCTACAGCCTACTGTAAAATGGCTATTCACTGAATGTTGTTGAATTATGGCAGTAAACTCAACCCGAGGTTCTCATCCGTAAACCGTGCCCCGTTTTGGAGCACCTGGACTCTGCACTTCTCTGACTGGAAAAAATCCTTCCTACCCAGTCTCACTGTATGTTTTTTTAACCCAGTGACTGAAATAAGCAGCTCTGAAGGAGTCAAATGTGTTTTGGAAAAGGTCTGCCACTCACCAACTGGCAAACTAGAGGATCCCCTCTTAGATCAGTGTCCGGTGCCTGCAGCAAACGCCAGTCTCTGCCCTTGTTGTAGGTAATGAAAGTCTTGATTTGGTCATCTACCTTCCTGTTAGCCAGGAATATGCCTTTGATCCCTGCTACCTAGGAAAAATGGAGAGAGATGAAAAAAATACATCGGAAGAACAGGCCAAGAGTAAGGCCCATCTGAGCACTCTCAGGAGCGGAAGGTCTCTGAAAAAACAATACAGTCAACTCAATCCAGCCTTAGAAGACTGTGAATGGCATTACAAATACATCTTAATGCTGCCTTTGCAGCTAAAAGGCCTCATGCAGTCTCTGTCTCTGAAAGAAAAAGACATGGATGTTCACAGAGCAAATCCCTAGGAAACAGCCCACTTCCCGATTTCCTTGAGTGCTTGCAGACAGGCTGATGGTGGGCTTGAAGGTACAGCATGCACTGCGTCACACATGAGCTCTGTGAGCCTGGGGATATGGCCTGCCCCACTCCTTCCCCAGATTGCCATAACATGGGAGACAGCAGGTCACATGAGAAGCCATGTGGGATCTTTTTTGTTTCGGTCTTTTTTTGTTTGTTTGTTTTACGCAAAGGATGGAAATCCTGAATATGCTGAAACACTGATGTGTAAACTTTAGTTCTTCACTTTCCTTCCACTCCCAAATTCTGTCAAAATCAACCCAGTTGTTCCAAATGTTTTGAGTTTTGTCTGCAGAACCCATTCCAACAGAATATGGTCCTATCAAAATGTCCCCAAGAAGATTTTTTTGTTGAGTCTGGTCTCTGTTGCACAGCTGTGAAAGTGAGACAGGAAGAAGGAACTTGCTGCAAATCTGCAACTTCGTGGCAACAGCCAGGATCCAAATCCTTCTACTCTAAAGTGACACTGCCCTTTGAATGAGTCTGTGAAAATCTCTATCAGCATTTAACAGTAAAGAGTCTGTGATACACAGCTTGGGAATACAGAGTTTGCCAAGGAGATGATGCATGTTTATTCTAGCTGGTTCATCACGATAAAGAAATACATCTTTTTTCAGAGGCAAGAAAATGTATTTAATGAGGTGAAAATAAAATGTAAAGCCTGTCCTATATATTGATCCATGCATCATTTTTAAGTTTTCTCTCATTGCCTTAAACTACCTGGATTTTTATAAACAAATTGATGATGTTGTTAAATGGGCATTATTCTGGCTGAAATAAATAAATGTATAATCCTAACTTCTATATGTAACTGAAAACACATTTCTCCATGTATCAGAAGAACTTTCTCAAGTAAGTCTGCAACCATTACAGTTAGTATTACCAATTAGTTCTTTGTTGCTGGCAAAGCACCGAGCCCTAAACCTCAGCAGTTCTTCCATCCAATGAATTATGACACACCAAAACCAGAATGCTCTGAAGAAACAAGGAACTGGAACAACTGCTCTGAATGGACTGTTGTTGGCCAAGGCTGAAAGGCCTGGCAGAAGAATGAGAATGGAAGATGATTCAGGGTAGAAGTTATCCAGCTATTTTCTCTGGGCAAATGGCACCTATAGACTTTTGCCTATAATTCATAAACTGTTCAGCGCTCACAAAGGTGGAATCCGTATTCTCTACCTGCGAGCAGGTGTCTCTAGCTGTTCAAGGGGAAAAACAGTATTTTGGATCCTTCTCTAGACGTCCACATTAGGATGAGAGGGATAATGGTTCTCCCTTTTGGAAAGGCCACATAGCTAACCAGTCATTGACTTAAAAGCAACCAGTCATAGGCAGAAGGCACTGCACCTATTCCCACATGAATCAGCACAGCATCAAATCCAGTAAATGCCTCTGGGCTGATCCCAAAACAAATAAAGATCCTGGAAGGCTGATAAGAGATTTACATTTGCTCGAACTAGCAAGCAGTTGCTGTTCTTTGTAGGGTGACCTTTACTACATACCTCATAAAGGTCAATGATGATATTCCCCTCCAGTCCTCGACTGCTTTTCACGTTTTCCAAGGCCAGGGTGAAGTATACCCCTCGGGTGTCAGAGATATATAGGTTGTACGTATCGTTCTGGTTCCACTCTTGAACAGCTGCAAACACCTGATTCTCATCTGTGCTGATAATATGCATGTCCTGTTAAAAGAAGACAAAAGGCCTATTACTGAGGATCTCTGTATTTCTTTGCCCTTTGGGACATGTAGTAATTACCATGACTTATGAAAGAATGGAGACGGAGCATGAATTATAGGTATGTTAAACAATTTTCTGTTAGAGCAAGCCAATAAATTACCACCATTGTGACTTTTCTGCATTTCATTTTTTTAATCACCAGCTGGGCAAAAGGTTTTTGCTTTCTTCATTTTGGGTAGCTTCAAGGAATTTCATCCAGATTCATTTTTTATTTATAAAATTGAAAGTCAGTTTTATCACTCGTCGAAGATTCACAACCTTGGAGCCTGGAGTCCTCATAGTCACTAAGCATGGTGTAGCACCAGGCTAAAAGCAGTGACAATTTCCACCCACATGCTGAATGGTCTTTTAAAGCAGGTTCATGGAAATGATTTCCAGGGTGGTGATGAGTATTGAAGCGCTTCATCCTTGCCACCATTGTTGAACAAACTAACACTGGTTCAGCTAGAAGCAAAATTGCTGTGGTTATGTGGGACTTCATTTATCTATTTGTAGCTATTTAAAATTTCCCCAGGGTGCCAAGGAGCCTTGATTAATTTCTTGCACTGTTTCTGCATCAAGAAACCATAATTCTGGAAGTCTCCCAAAGGATGGAGTGACCTGATTTTTGGGAAGAACATCTTGGGGAAGATCAGCTCAATATCCCTATCCTGCCTAGCAGGCAACCTAATCTTCTGTGTGAGGTACCTAGATGAAAAGTTGCGGTTGATTAGATGGGGGTATTTCTAATAGACCTAACGCAGCCTATCAGCATGGGATGGGGAGAAAATACGTTTGAGGGCCTAACTCTGTACCAGTGAGTGCAATCAGTGGGAGATTTGCCATTTCCCTCAATGAAGGAAGACTAAACCAGGAAGTTTGTTCTTGCCCAACAGCTGAAATTCCTTAAAGATTAAGTACATACCCAACCTATTTCAGTAGTGTGAAAATAAAGAAAAACACCCAATGACTTCAATTTGTTTTGACCAGTTGCAGTGGAAATACTGCATTACCCTATTACCAGCCTCACATATGTACAACTCCAGCAGAGTTCATTAATCTACAGCTGACAGGATAGTTACTACTCTATAGCAAAAATGTTGTCATGACTAAAGGCAGCATAAACAAGCTTCTTTTACATGGCTAGAAGACTTTGCCATGACACCTACCTTAAAAGTACTTTTGATTTTTAAATGACAAAAGTATTCCTGATTTTATACTATGCACCAATTTCAAACCAGGGCCACCAACAAATCTGTCTTATAACAGGCCAGAAACCTGTGACAGAATCAATCAATAAAGCAGGACAATCATAGGGCAGTCATTCTCTCTATCCACTTGTCTTATTAATGAGGGGTAGCTTTCAAGGCCAGTCCATAAGGTGGAAGCATAAATAATGTTTTTCTCCTGAAAAATGGCAGCAGCATTTCCAAAAGTTGGTGTGTGGTCAGACATTCTGAAACCCACACCACCACGATGGAATGACAAACAAAAGAAACTATATCTGTGCTATGCAGGTGTCAATAGACTGTGGATCAACCCAAATGGGAAGGAGTTGAGGTGCAAAATTGGGAGTTTGAGATGCAAATTTCCCACAACTATTAAGTTTTCAGGTACAAGTTGAAGGAAATATGCCATATCTGCTAGACTGCAGATATCCCATAGGCAATCAGAAGGGTAGATCCAGCCCGCAAAGCAAACCTAGCCAACTATCTTACAATTATCCCACCAAAATTTTCACTTGTGGAAGGAAGGCGAAGGCCATTGCCGTTGATTACTAGCCCTCTATGACAGCAGCCTCAACAGCCATTCTGAGGCTCTGGAGAGCAGCAGTGGTTTCAGCTACCCATTAGGCTACCCAGAAACCTGTACCCAAACAAGGCGCTGGAAAGGTTGGTCCCTTATGTTCTATGCAATCACAAGCAATGACCACACTATGGAATTTGAGTGTAATTCTAGGGACATAGTCTCCTTGCTGAGGCTTGCACCATTTGATCTAGTAGAAAGCGAAAGCCTAAGAAGGTAAATCCAGGCACAGTTGTATGAGAAGTACTAACTTCCCTCCCTCCCAGCTTTGCCAGTCAGTGTTAATCTTAGGCCATCCAAGTAATCTCCTAAGCAGCATAACACAGTGGTTCTGTGTGTCTAAAACATTGACAACACACAACTTTTAGGGAGCCAACTCCACCCCCGTGACTTCTTGGCAACATCCAGCCATAGGATGGGGACAGTGGAGCTGCTATACCCTGTGCTTCTCTCATTGTATGGAGGTGGCAGTAGTGCTCAGCATCCTAACCATTCTCCAGGACCCTCAGTGTTATGGCCAGGCTTATAGAGAAATCATTAACAGAGAACAGAGTAGGACTAGGGAAAGGTGTTCATGGAAGATGGGTCAAGGAGAAGTTGGTATGAGCTCTGTTTTCTGAGGTACCTCTTCATTCCTATTTGCTCTTTACAGAGGAAAAAAGAAGCTGTTCTCCCTGAAGTGCTCACTAATCAAAGGCAGGAAGAGGTAGAGATTCCAAAACCGTGTTTAAGAAAGATCATTCAAGTAGCATAACAAATGGAGTTCCCCAGAGAGAAACCCCACTGAGATGCTTCACCACTGGGTAGGCTGTGCTACTCAAGTTATTACATGTCTGCATTCATAAATGGTGCACTCACCTTAGGAAGAGAGTATTTGGGCAATTTAATCTGTGCAAAGGGCTCCCGTCTGTATGACACATAGTAATTTGCTCTTCCACCAGCTGTCACCTGTGGAAACACCAAAGAAAGTGAATGATGACCCTTCCAAGACACCCATGCTGACATCTCTAAGAGGTTTTGACAACCTTTCTCTCAGATATCTTTTCTATGACCTGCACAGCTGTCCCTAAAAGCATCTGTATAACTCCAAAGAAATCCCAGACTTGAGAGGGTTGAAGCATTATTTATTTAAGATGTGTTATTGAACTTTCCATTTTGTCTCTCATGCTTCAAATTCAGCATGATTTTAACATCTCAGGACAAAGGCAAAAGTTTAAGGTCTTGAATGGAAGGAAGAAAATGATCTGGTTTCATCACATGGTTCCAGCACAACTACCTTGGGCAAGTCATACAAAGCCTCTGTGGTTCTGTTCCTCTCCTGCAAGACGGAGATAATACCTCTTTTCTCTGCTGCTTCTCAGCCTTGTCTGTTTGCACTGTAAGTCACTTGGGGCCAGGGTTGTCTTCCAACAACGTTTTACAGTGACTAACAGGAGAGATCCTCACTAGCACCATTTAATGCAAACAGTAAATGCAACAAATGCGCTCTCAGAAAGCTGGAGCTAAGCTCTTAGATTCTCTTTGTCACTATAAAACTGGTTTCTCTGAAATCATACTATCTCTGAAAGATGACGGGGGGGGAACTGATAGACATCCAAATCTGCAGTTTTATGGACTGAACGAGCTGTAAAGGCTACACATAAATGCCATGCATCAGTGAGATCTAGCCCTGATAATTTGTAAAATATGGGATTTTAAACCTGTCACTAGTCACTTACTCTTGCTGTGGGTGTTGTTTCTGGCACCATTTCAGGCCTTGCTACAACAAGGCTTACATCAGTGAATTTCCTATATTCTGCTGGTTTGGCAGTCTTGCAGGTTTTAAGATAAAACAATACACAAAGCTCTTCTCTATTATATGGAATGTCATTTGTTGGGTTCTTAAGTTTCCAATAAAGCTAACAGAAAGGTCCTAGATTCTCTCCTAGATATACTCCCTTTGATCTGACAGTGATATTTCAGAATGAGCTTACATGGAATATTGCTATAGCATCAATTATATTCTCAGTAATGATATCACCTCTAGATAGTGGCTTTATTCCCTAGAGAAGCTGTCATTTAAAAGACACGATATTACTCGTCATGAAATTTGATATCTAATCAACTCAAGATAAGGCTTTTCTATTGACAGTTTGAAGAACTGGAAAGAAAGGAAGGTTTAGAAATAGGACAGGCTCCTACACTAAGACAAGCATTGCCCAAAGGATTCCACAATTCTAGGTCATATTACTTAAATACCACAGGAAATACTTAAATATTCCCTCTTCCCTCAGTGATATTTCTGACCTCCAGTGGAAGATCCAGATTCTCAAATGACATAACTCTGCCACTTGAACTCATTTTACACCACTCCTGATTTCAGCACCAGATCATTATTGGTACCAGAGTCCACATAGGACCGAATGTGTCCAGTGACTACTTGGTAAGGACCCTGGGTTCACTATCCACCTCTTCTGATGGGCTGAGATATGGTCATCGACTCGTCTTTAAGAGGTAGACATGAATATTTACACACTTTATAAATGCTGTGATGACTAATTAACATTGGGAACAGTCCAACAACCTTCAAGCTAATCACATGAGAATAGAGTGGCAGAAATATCAAGGGGTGATTAAATTCCCTCCTCAGTGCCAAGACAGGATCTACTCCAAGTCTGCCACACTCAAAAGATTTTTACATAGCTTTTTGTTTTATGCCACTTCAAACTGGTACCTGGAGGTTTTTTGATTTGGTTTTTTTTTTCCTTATTTGCTTCGTTGTTTTTTAAGGCGGAAAAGTAGGATTGAAACACTGTTCATGTTCACTACACATTACCTAAACTCCCTTTCAGTCCTCTACCTGGACTAGGTCACCTTGACAAAGGTTTAGAAACAGGAATCTTTGTGGTCTGTGGTCTTTCTGAGCCAGTTAATAGGAAGCCACCCACAATTCTGTTGGCAGGAGTTGAGTGGAGCTTTTCCCAGCCAGGACCTCATCTTTGCGTGATTTACATGCACAGTTATAACAGTTCCAAAAAATGATCAAGCCTTCAATAAAGTTTTGGCAAGCTCTGTGGTAGAGAATGAATTTTGGAAGGCCCAACCTAATTTATTTTGATGAACTTTTCCTTTTCCTATGAGCAAACTCTCCAACACTGTAAATTCCAGAGATTATCATAGTGTTTTGCCCTCTAAGGCCTCCTTTTAGTTCACATTTGATGAATGTCACCCAATTATTTGCTGTGAGCTCATTTGTCATGCTCAGTACAGAATTAGCTGGGTTTGTCTTTTTCCTCCTCCTTTGCTAATGACAGGCTCGTTAATCTGTTTTTCTGGATTTCTATTTTATGTGTTTAATTGGGCTTCTGGCCAGTGGAAATGATTCCTTTGGACAAATGTGTTTGTCATTAAACACATCTGTCTTTCCTAACCTGTGTTCTTTCTTCCTCCCTCCATTCATGATCTACTACTTTTCTTAACACTTCCACATTTTGTTACAAGACAAAAGTCTGGTCTCACATCAGTTGACACTTAAGAGAAACCTGAGAAGTTTCTCTTTAAAAGCCCTGAAAGTTTCAGTATGCTGGCTCACCCCCCATCCTGACTGCAATGGGACATAGCTCATCAACCATAGAAGATACAAATATTTCACGAACAAATATTTCACAAGGATGCAGAGAATTATAGAAAATCTGCCATGGAATCCATTCATCTCAATAACTTCTGTGACATGCCTAGAAACACATGAAGCCATTTCTCATGTTAACGATTTAATATGATTCTTAAGGACAGTCTGTCTTTCTCTTTTTTTCTTTCTTCCTTCCTTTTTTTTTTTATTTAGATACATGTTCTGCTTAACCAAAAAAACCACATGTGTAAAAGAGTCTGGAAAGCAAGCAGAGTGCGTTAGAAAGTCCCAGAATATAAAGACACCCTAGATGATGTCAGGAACTGCAGACCACAGTATACCAGGTTTCCTTCCCATCTTCCTGGCTAGCCAACGCTGGGACCCATAATTTCCAACGTAAGGCAGGCATTGCTGTAAGAAACATGGAAATACTAAATCTCTGAAATGATCCTGGGCTAAGCAAGACCCCACCTGCCTCCTGCTGCTCAAAGAACTCGCAGAAAGCCTAAAGGAACATGCACAGATGCTGACAATGAAACACCATATATTAGAGGAACAGCCTTGATGGAGAAACAGTGACAGTGTGCAGACAGTAGATGCTTTCTAAGCTAAAGGCTAAAAAGAGAAAGGAGAGCTCTTATCTACATAGTTTACCAGCATGGGTGGTTTACAGTGTTAACTGTCGCTTGTCCTGCACAGTTATTGGAACAGGCCATCTAGTTTTTACATGCTCAAAGCAAAAGAGAATTGGTAGTAACACAGATCAACCCACGATGACCAGACATGTTTAGACATTTGTGGTTCCTGTAATTTACACTTCAAGCATAGTAAACGGCAACTCAATCCATTACAGAACAGAATTTTAAACTTCATTTTTCATAGTCTTTTGATGTTATATCCAATAAACCCCCAACTTTCTTCCTGGGGTGACTTGCTTTGCTTGTACCATTCCCTCCTTCCCAGTAACAAAAAACGAGTTGGAAAAGTCAAAAGTTAAGAAACACTGTATCAGTATTGTAATGGCATCCTGGATCTGTGTTGTCCACCTCCATAGGGTGCCCTGGCATCCCTCCTCACTGCTTTAACCTTAGTTACCTCTTCTCCTTCTTGTGGGCATAAAATCTACTAAAGCAAATTGTGGATTAAAGCATGGAGGAGTGATGACAAACTGAGCAGGCAGGCTGCTCCACTCACACCTTTAGCAAGGGGTTTTGGTGCTCTTCAGAGCCAGCTACTGTCTCAGCCTTGCACAGGTTTGCCAGCAGGAGGATTGAAAAGTTACGCCTCATCTCCCAAACCTAACCCCAATGCCAGTCCCAAGAGATTCAAAAGATGAGGAAGAACACATCTGTGTGAGCCTAGTGTAATTTTCTTCCTTCTTGATTATCCACCATGGCCAGGACAAACCATCTTCCACATATTTCTGTGTACTGAGGCTATCTACTGTCTGAGCATAAATCACATCATGACAGCTACCATCTAGCCTGAAATATCTCCATGTGGTTTTCATTCTGCACAGTCATTAAAGAAATATGCAATTACCTGAGCGTGAGGAGAAACGTCTCTCTATGCTCCAGAGACATACGTATTAGTGTTTCTGTGTGCAAAGCACCCTCAAGCTGCCTGGCAAATTCAGCAGGTTTTGAAAACATGCCACTTTTTAGAGTGTCAGATCCATCAGAGAAAATTTGCTAAGACAAAGGAACATTTATTATACTGGCCCAGTCCCTGTTCACTTCCCTCTCCCCTCAGAGCTATGATGGCACAGCTACAGGACAGCGTCATCTTCAGTGAAAATACTGGAATTGTTTTAAAAGCAATTCCTGCAGAAAATGTGCACAGTTACACCAAAACATGAGTCACGTTACAGCTGCAAATGCACATTACGCACACAGAAACGAGCTTAAGAGAGGAGCATAATTGTACACATTAAATCCCCGTTTGAAGAATTTCAGAGGAAACATATGAATCTGCCAAGGTAATCTTTTACATCTTCAGCTGCAGACGCTGCTGATAAATCATACAACATGAGGGGAGGGGAGAGAGTGGTAAAAGAAAGTATGGGACAAAAAGCTCTAGAAACAAAATAAATATAAATAAATAAAGGAACATGTTAATCTTTTTTTTTTTTTTAAACGGATATTTCGGTTCAAGTTCCAAATCTAATATTTGGCACAGCAAAGATGAAACAGTGCTAGAACTGGATGAAAAGCACCCAGCAGTGAATAGGAAAGTAGCTGACTACTTACTGCCAGTCTTGCTATAAGAAGAGCTTTTAACTAGCACCTGGGATGCACTTTCTTTCATCTGTATGGATTAATTTCCCCCACTGGAGTGCTGTCCAGCATTTTAAATAGGGGCAAGAGAAGATCAACTGTAGCAGGCATTATTCACCAGTAAAACAGGTGTAATCATGTTCATCATTTAAACGTCTTCATCCTATTAGTTTCATAATAAGCTTTTAATGATTTCTTCAATAAAAGACTCAAAGACCAAACCCTACAAGTTGAAGAGTGCTCCATTGTCCCGCCAAGCCGTTTTCTCTACCATCGATCGCAAAGATAAAAATCAATCGTAGCTAAGCAGGGTGAAGTTAAAAATAAATTGCATGGATTGATTTCTGTTAAGACCTTTGGCTGCTAGTTAAAAAATGAAGGAAAGAAATTTATATTTGAACACGGTGTATTTAGCTTCTATGAAAATAAAGAGAAGGCTCTAGACCAGGAAATCAAAGTTTAATTTCTCCCCTCCTTATCTTGTTTCACTGCTGAGAAGTTTCACATTAAAAAAAAACACACAACACCCTTTTCCTTTCTTTATTCCTGGGGAAATTCACGACTTATTTAAGTTATTAAATTGACAGCTTGAGAACCGAGGTCAGGAATCCATATGACTTGGCATAATCTCAGCTGTGACTGCTGGCTGAAGTCTCCTCACCTGATAACTGACTTTGATTCAGCAAATATGCTCATTTAGCCTAGCTTTAAATACCCAATAAACCTGAGACATACACTCATGTGCTACTAAACATAAGCACTTCCAAGTTTTCCTAAAAAAAACAGTTACAACCAGTAATAGTAATAAAATACTTCTCTGAGCTAAGCTTAGACATATTTAGCTTATAGAATTAAGAACTCTTTTTCCCCCTCTATAAAACCTCAAAGAGAAATGTCCTCCCACCCCAGTTCTAAGGCTGTAACTAATAAATATTTTTCTTGTTACTGAGCTGGAAAAACAAGTTCTCATAAACATATCTACTTTGATAAAAATGGAATTTGACTCAAGATTTTTTTTTTAAAAAACATTTTCTACAAAAGCCATTTTCCATCAAATGACTTCAGCTGAAATTTTGGGACACACTCTGATGAGACTCCAGGCATTCAAAAAAGGCAATATTATCCATCGGTTCTATAAGAAGCTATCAGTGTTTGTGGGTGAATACCGACATCTGTGTATGTTTTAAGGAGACTTTCTGATGCAAAAGAAGACTGAATTGGTTCAATGGATTTTGGCAGAAGTGTTTGCTCCTCTGAGCCAGAGGAATTATTCAGATGTGTGTTGTAAGAGTCCCACTTAGCTGCATCACATAACATCTGGAGAAATTCTGGTTTTGCTTGTTTTCACTCACGCTAGTGAGCAGGCTGAGAGGCTGCCCTGCTGTGCAACTCTGAATCAAGCAGAAGTCTTCTAAGTGCAAAATTACTTCAGAGGGTGAAGGATAGCTAGACACGATTGGTATCAAAGAAGAACATTTTGACTTAAACTTTTCACTTCCCATATGGAATTCCTGCTATCTATAAGAACTGCAGCTGCTCCCACACTGCTGCATGTGCAAGCTGTGAGTAATCACTATCCGCTGCTCCTAAATGGCAATGCCACAGACCCCATCTCATTCAGGATGATTATAAACCACAGCCAAAACTCTCTCTCTCTCTCTTCCCAGCTCCCCTCACACGCCTTCCTTCAACACATCAACATAAAAAAAAAAAAAGGGGGGGGGGGGGGGCAATAACCAAAGCAGCTTGGCTTTTTGGACACGGGACCATCATACGTTCCAGCACAACCTGACCTGAAGGAATCTGGAGTCATAGAATGGTTTAGGTTGGAAGGGACCTTGAAGATTATCGAGTTCCAACCCCCCTGCCATAGGCAGGGACACCTCTCACTAGACCAGAGTCAAGAGAGAACTGTGCAGTTCCCAGGAGACTGAATCACAAATTAAATGGCATAGAAAGCTGCGAACAAAACTGCTCAAGAGGAGAAATAGAAGGGCCGGGTGAGAGACAAGACCCTCTTATAAATTTCAGTCTGCAGTTAAACTCCTTGATAACTTATGCCATGGGAGTGGGAAAGGAAAGGGGCACCCATATGCCCCCTATTTAAAAGCTTTGGAAAGTGATAATGTACCGTCTCTCAGTATGCCTCTCTGGGTAATGGTGCAAAGACCTTCCCATTTAAAGTGGAAATGGAGCAGGGTCTCAAGCAAACATCCAGCCCTTTTCAATCAGAGCTTGCAGGTGTCATTCCTTGTCTTTATGAGGTGAGACCATCAGCCAGAGGCAGATCTGAGAGTGTTCATCTCCAAAGGCATTTGTTTGGCATGTTAGAGAAAACAGGTGTCTTCCCTGAGGTCAAACCAGGTAACAGCTTCTAAATCTCAGAGGGGTCTTCCATGCCCAGTAGCTTTGTCACTGCCATGGAAAGTGCTGAAATTCCGAGCTACATTTCAGAGCAACTTCAGCTGCACTCTGTTGGGATAGCAGAGTCTGCAACATCCCAGAGAAAAATAAAGACATAAAAAACAATCAAGATAGTATTGATCACCCATCCACACCTCTCTGCACTGACTTACAGCCAGTTCAAATGAAAAAGGCCAAACTTACCCTGAGGGTCTCCAAGCACTGACAGAGACAGAAGCTTAAGGGAGGAATGGGGACAGCGTTAACTGGATGCTGAACTAGACTGGTATGACCTCTGGGAGGAAAGCCACACACTGAAGGGTTTACACAAGGAAAACCAACAAGATTAATAGAGGGAGGAAACATGTTTTATGAGACCTACATCTATAACTGGGGGAAAAAAAGAAAGTACAATTTTCAGAGACCAAACCCTCACTCAAGTCTCTTAGAATCTCATGAGCATGCCCAAAAGCTTATCTGTCCCTTTTCTACCTCTATCAATTCATAACAAATATTACCTCTCTCTGTAAACTTTGTCTCACGTACATCCTTGGGCGACCAGCGCTATAACAGCAGTACTGTCAGCAGTCTTCATGCCACACATGCTGCAGAGTTTCACCATTATTATTGTCCCTCTCCTGATACCTAGGGTTCTGTGTGAAAATAGAGTCCTTACATGGGTCTGCACCAGGGCATTGGGAATGTCATCCATCGCCAGTAGCGGCCAGGCTGGTCCAACATCAGAATCCAGCCACCCAGCAGAACCACTGAGCTATTGCACCTCAGACAGCTTGCACATAACCTTTGGGTAACTGAGAACAACTACTTTAACTTCGCAATAATTAGCTCCCTATGGCAGCTGTAGGTCTGTCCACAAGACTGTCGCTTTCTGCAGAAACCACTGTTCCAGAGCAAAGCCGATTTCCAATAAACACACTGCTGTATTCACACCCCCTTAGGACTTCTCATACCACCACAAATAAGCAACGCTGTACTGAGACTTTTTTTGGCCCAGAATCTCCTCACCCCCTGCAATAAGTGATGACATTTGCTCATGCCTTCCTGCATTTTCAGTGGAAAGGTTTCATCTGTGGGCGAGGAAACCTACACAGATCATTCCTGCTCTTTTCTTCAGTCTCTAAAGAACTAAGTAGCACTGATGTTATTTGTTTACTTATAGGAAAATAACAAGTTTTTCTCCAAACAACGCTCTCTCACTCAAAACAGAATTTCCTGAAAAATAATCCCCATTTTCATTAAAGCCTATTGCATTTTAGACCCTTTTCAGCAACCTGAGCAGTTCCATTAGAAACCCTGATACAAGACTTGCTTGAAAAATGTTTTCCTGAGGTTTCTCACTGTGATTTATTTTTACCATAGAAATTCTCCAAAATATCAATACACTAGATTCATACATAAAACAAAAGACTATCTGTTGTGGTATCCTTGACCCCTGGGTCTTATAATATGGGCTCTGCACATAAGAATACCAGAGCAGTTCAGGTAATTGTCAGGAAGTCAAATCTTATAGGCAGTTACAGGTTATCTCTGCACCTAAGTTTAGAAAGTGATGCTATTTCAGTAGTGAGTACTAAAAGGCACCAATAAGGGTAAGTGTGGTACAGCTGTAGAGAAAGTATGGGCTCCACTACTCCACAGCTATACAACTGAACACAACCGACACTGACTTTAATGGCAAAGTTCCTCATCAGGTTAGGTCCTTTTTGGTATAGTAAATAAATTCAGACATATTCCAAGGTTTTCTCACAAATAAATTACCTGCTTTGCAAGCTGTACAAATTTTAAATATTAACCATGAAAGAAGATGGTGATACTGGCTCCTGGCTACATCAGAGCAATCCTGTGAATTGAATGAAAACTCATACCCACAACAGATTTACTCTTAATGTATCAATTTATGCAGAATTATCTAATCTTAGTGATGTGCTAGGCATCCTTAAATAACTATTGATCAATCAAACAGAAAGTCAATCAATGAATTCAGAGTGATCACCTACTGCTTTATTCATAAGAATTCTTCCCTACTCTCTCTTAGTAGCTATTTCTTCCTTCCTTCTTCATTACCTTTTACATTTTTCATCATGTGCTATGTTATTTATCTCCTTTGCCTGGTAACCAGTCCAAGTCTTTTGAAACGCTCTTCATGGGCAATTTTTTTTTCAAGTATAGGATCATTCTCATTTTCTTTCTTTGCACTGCAATTCTGCAACATTCTTTCAGAAGTGCTGCACAACAGCATTCCACACGATAAGGAATCATTGATTTATAATGGCACTATAACATTTTCCGTATTCTTCTTTCCCCTATCCATTATGCACCACAGCATCACATTTGCTTTGAGTGCACAGTTACACAGGTTAATGCTTCCCAAGAATCTTACACTACAGGCCTGTTCATCAACTTGATTAGAATGGATATTCACTAGCAAATAACTGTATGCAGATAATCTAAAATGTTGATATCAATAGCTGGCATTCATCTTCCCTAATTTTAGCTGTCAAAAAGTTAGGAGTCTTCTCTAAGCTGTATTTAAGTTCCTTCTAATATTAATGAGAAAGCCATATTCAGAGAGAGACCTATCTCACCCTGCAATAGGTGCTATACGAGAAGATAAATTGCCCCTGAAGGTTTTGATCTCTCCACTTACTTTAGAGGAACACAGACTACTGGTTTAGACTAAAAACCTGCTGTTTTCATGACAAAAGTTAAAAGAAATGAGTTCCTCTGTCTACTCCAAGACGTTACTTCTGATTTGTTCCAGCGCAGACGGATCAGAACTCATGCACCCATCCTTTATGCAGCTATTAAACCTCACCAGGTTCTTAACATTTAATTTGATATTTATTTATTCATCTCTCTCTAATATTTGAAATTCAAAAAAGCTGGCTCCCGTATTTCTGTCCAAGATTATCCAGACGGAATGATATGCATGAGACATTGCACACACAGTCAATCTGACACATCCCATAATAGGCAGCTACATCACATAGCTTGTGAGACTAACGCTTCCAGGACATATCAGCACTCCTACATATGTACCGAGCAAACACTCTGCATAGCCCATCGACTGTATGCTGGACACGGTGGATTTAACACACCTTCAGCTCGGAGAGGTGTGTGCTGAGAATCTGAAGTGTCCGCGTGTTACGCGAGCACTGCATGGGCTCAATCCATGCCCAGTTTCTGCAGCCACTTACGACAGGCTGCTGGACGGTCAGAAATCCTGCAAGAGTGATACAAAAAAGAGGGAAAGCGATAGGGAACCTGTGAAAGGGAGAGCCTGTTGCCCAAAGCAGCAGAAATGTTCAGTGTGTACATACAACATTTTTTTAAAAGTGTGGGTATATGATTTTCACTTCAAACACTCATTAAGCTATAATAAAACATTGCAAAGGATAGTCAAGGCACTTGAAGTATTACATATACATACATGCATGTGTCTGTATACACCCAAACACACACTACTTTTTTTTTTTTTAATTTGAAGCAATTAGCAGCTATTAGCTTGTGCCACTCACTGCTAATTTGAGGCAGAGGAATACGCACACCAGGTGGATGCCCTCACTGCGAGGCCAAGTTTCTAAACAGAGAAGCCTTGTTTTAACGCAGGTGGGAGCTGTGGAATGAGAGACGTCTGTAGGGCCTCATGCTAGCCTTAAAGAATTGTATGTTCCACAATACCCTCAGCCACAGAGATAAACTGCCAGATTAAGGAAGTTTCTATAAAATACTCCTTGGAGATCAGAGCATTTACCGATTGGAAAGCCATTGCCTCTAGTGAAATCATGACTTACTAAGTTGCAAAAGCTATATTCTCAGTGTTTTCTAGCAGCAGGTGTCCCCCTGATGCCAAAGTGGTAGCAGGCTGGGTTTCATGGGGGAATGAGGGGAGCTGTGGCTCCAATAGCAATCGGTCATCTCCAGAGCAGCAGACTCCCCTACTCCCAGAAGTCTGCCAGTGTTACTCAAGTGCATGCAGTTTCCATATTGCAGTCCTCCTAGGTCATGGGGATCCAGTTCTCCACCTAGTCTCGGCACGGAATTATCAGCCTTCCCTCTTAAACTCCCACGTCTAAGAAAAATTCACAATAAACAGAGCAGAACTTATAATTTGGATACATTCAAGAAAAATGTTCCCCCAAGGAAGTAGAATAGGAGCTTAACGTAACACAGTCTTGCTCAAAAAGGGAAGCATATGTCTTTTCTGTACCACCTGGATCCAAGCTCCATCTTGTCTCATCTCATTCCCCCTCTTCGGCACTAGTGACAAGCAGTTAACATCATCGTGTCTGTAATCTCTGTCGCTTCTGAGCTTTCTATGACCTGGAATCACTTACTGAAGCCTGGCTCCCACTTTTCACCCAAATGGCACATCTTGAGGAAGTGTTCTTCCATAGTGTACTATTCATTCTCACACTTCCACAGGTATGAAATGGGAAGAGATGGCCTTGTTCCATCCAGCCCATGTATTCTCAGAAAATCTCAAAAACAAGTAGTTCCTCATTCAATTTCTGTCACTTTCTCCTTGTCTCCAAAATCATCATCAACTAGCTGACAAATTTACAACCATCTTCCACTTTGAAGTTGCCCTGTAACATCTTTTTCCAATCTCACTGCTATTTTACCTCCCACTGCAGATCTTTGTTCACTCCATTAGCATTACTTGACTGTCAAATCAGCATAAATCTTTCCATTTGTTAAAATGATCACTCGCACTTTTCCTTTATTCTTCTCTGTTCTCTCCAGTTCATCACTACCTTCTTTGTATTATCCAAGTAGCCACAACAATAGCAAGTTAGAGCTTCTGTGAAACCCATGGACCCTTATGATTATCGATGAACGAACTTTCAAAATACATCAGATTCACCATGAGACAAGTGATGAGCAGAGACGTCAACTGTTTCATCCCAGACTTGTGGTCTGGCATCACCAATTTATAGCAGGCAGATACAGACTCCCAGCTCTTATGACCTGTGGTCCCATGTACTTGTCCTAAGAATATACCTCCTTTCTTGCACAGAACAAATACCTCGCACAGGCAGAATTCACATCACATTTGTATCAAGCCAACATACCTGGATGAAGATATATTCATCCTGAACAACAAGGGAGCTGATGTCAATGGAGCGCGAAAATGGCCCACTCCTTTTGGTCTCCGAGCACTCCTGGATCCGACAAGTCAAATAGTGGGTGTCTGTAATGGGAGAATATGTACACATGAGAAATGCCCAGACAGGAGCCTGTTGTCTGAAAATGTCACCAGCAGCTCCAAAGAAGGTCTCTGAAGGGAAGTCTTAACCTCATCTCCAACTATCTAGACGTTATTACATGATTTAGCTCCGGCCTTTAAAACTGTAACTGGTCTCTTGAGTCAGGAATTCATCACACTTCTACACCCACCATTCCCTTCTCTGTTGTGCAGATATCCCTCAGGCGACTGAATTCAAACCATAAGTGGAGGGTACAAATCATAAATGCATCAGAAAACTGATGATGAGACCATATGGAACAGAAGAAGGTTTCAAAAGCCCCCCAGGTAGAATTTATCAATTTCAGTACCCTGCTGGGAATTATATCCCCATCCCCCCCGAAATACCCTAGCCTTGATGACTGGTTTTAATTGCGGTAGTAACACACAAGGAAAAAAAAAAGTCCAAACCAGCACTAGAAAGTTTAACTTATTTTACTGTGAAAATGACAAGCATCTCCCAAAACTAAGTTTTTAAAGCAAACATAGGCTAGGTATGAAAACGCCATGGACATGGAACAGCATAACCAGCTGAAGAGTCCCAACAGTAGTTATACGCACTGCAAGAGGCATCAAATGCTTCTGTCTAGAGAGAAGATGAGAAGACCATCACACTAATGGGACGCCTTGTCAGTCTTTGGCATTGCTTGAGAGAAAGAACAGGACTGGGAGAAGAACATGAAGAAGACGTAAGGCAAAGGCAGACATACAGAAAGTTGCTCGGAGTGGCAAGAAGAGACGTGCTCACCTCCAGCAAGTTGGCAGGAGTTATAGGGGATTAAGCGTTATTTCACTCAAGCTAAGAAAGGATCTCATGAAATAGAACAATCAAAGCACTGTGTCTCTGGATGTATGTAATCTAAATATGCCATCTCTGCCTTTCAACTGCTCTTCTGAAAACTGCAAATTAGGGAGAAAATGAAAATACAACTAAGTTGACGGCTGCAGTGATAAAAGGGTCATATCTTTTACACTGCAGCACTTCTACAGGCTTCTTAGATTCATGCACTTGTTTGCTTTTCTACAAAGGGTGAGCACAGACCATCAAGGAAGAAAACAGTGAGTTTATAAGGGCTGGGGTGAGCCTGGTGCAGTGATTTTAGTTCACAGCCGCACCTATTAACAAGGATGTTGTCAAACCGAGCCCAAAAGGATAAAAGGGAAGTTTAGAAGGACAGTAACTAGCCTAGGAAAGCCTCTTATAAGATTCTCCATCCCATAAACCCTGCTATTGTACTTAGTATGTGTCTTTCTGGTGACAGCAAAATGTGGTTCAGTGGAAAGCACTGGGGGGTATGACTGAAATCCTCTGACATTCAGCTAACTACGTTCCCAGATTCAAAGACAAGATTCACAAACTGGCAACTCCCCCTTCCTTAGCTTTGTCCCACCAACAGACTCTTAAGAATGCAAACAGAATGCAAGTCAGAGGCATTGATAACAAGAATAATAATTTTTAAAAAGATACTGTCTAAAAAAAGTCAACAACTACAACCAAGCTTTAATCTAATAAAGGTGCGTGCCCAGTAGCATGACTGAAGGTCCATGTTTAAAGGCTGTGGACCTGGTTCTGGGTTGAGGCACTGCGAATACCAGGTTAATAAGGACAACATGGCTGATTCGGAGCAGCTGAGTATGTCTGGCGCAGCAATTAAAATGTAGTCCCACTGATGATGCAAGCGCGGCAGAAAGTGTTGCTGTTGCCAGCTCAGAGTATCTGGAGGAAATTAAAGTGTATGGTAAAAAATATCTGACCTAGCAATAGTGCCAAATAACTGGAGTATGGGAGTTGTGCTTTCTCCCAGAATGAAATACCAGCAGCAGTAGAGAGGTTGGAGTCTCAGCTGGGATAAATTAAGGTTCTTCACCAACTGACACATACACACTTGGTCCAGAGCTGCTGCTCCTCAGTGTGGAATCTAAGATATCTTTGTGGTGGACAAAAGCAAATTCTCAGAAAACAAGAGGGTCTTATATACTGCCATGCTACTCAAAGAGCTCAGCAGCCTTGAATTGTTCTTTGAGGTAGCACTAAAATTAAGCAGAACAAGGAGGAGAGGTCAGGAGCTATATTTTTAGAAGCTCATTCCCTCCGGTATGTTCTCCCACACAGTCGCCTGGATATTCTTATCCTTCCAAAACGGGGATAATTTGCTGCTGCTGAGTGACAGAATGGGAAGAGGAATAAAAACCTGTCACAAATAAATGCAAATAAATCACAAGTGTTGACATGACAACTAGCTTCCCGCCTGTTGGGAAATGTGTCATTTTGAGTGTGTTACACCAGCAATCATATATACTCAAAGAATGGCACCTGATTAATATTCACAAAGCTGGTGGTGAAGGGGGGTAGCTCACTACCCATTTTCTATTTAGTCGTTTGGTTTTTTATTTCCATATCTTTTACAACACAAGGCCTATGAAAGAAAACACAGACAAAAAAAATTATCTTCACACGTATCTGCCTTTGGACACAAAAATAAGTTCAAGTCTTGCCTTTCTTCCTGCTGCCCCACAAAAAAACGAGAAATATTTCCCTTTAAAATACATTTTAAAATCAGGCACAAATACGACAACACACAGGTTACATTTGTGTGTGATTGGAAGCAAGAAACAATCCCAAGTCCCTGCTCAAGTGTCTTGAAGGGTATGATCCCTTCACGAGCTATGGTCCCATTTCCAGAGCAATCTTCCCCTATGCAGAAAACACAGGGCCCCTCAACAAAAATGTCAATTAAGACAGAAGGGGACATCCTAACTTCCAATCTGTTATCTCCCTCTTCTCTGAAGGGAGTTGATTTTTCAGCCCTGTTTTGCACAGCCACAAAAAAAACCAATGGCCACCCAGAGGGGCAGGTGGCATGTGCCCAACTATGCCTTTAAAGCCTTACTTACCTTTCACTGGGAGATACACGCCTTAAGAAAGGTTGGCCTCTATATCTAGGGATTGTTTCCAATTTATATATCATCCTGTACAACACCAGAATTAGGGGGGTTGGGTTTTGGGGTGTTTTGGATTATTTTTATTATGGTGAACTGCAAAAGCAGTTGAGAAGAGCTCCCTATTTCCTAGACTGCCTCAAAAACTTCTCGTGCTTATAACCCAACATCCAACTACTTTCTCAGCCCATCTGTGAATGAGGCAATATGGACATCAAGAGGCCTGGAAGGTTTGCTGCAGCTCAAATCCCAGCATCCATACCACCACACAAACCCTTTCCACCAATTTATCTCACTTCAGATTAGGGAACAGCTTTCTCAGATGTGCAGCCATTTTCCAGTTGAGGAGCTCAAAACACCTCCCCATTGCTAATTAACATAGTCTCCCATCTTGAGAATTCAGAGTGTGTTTTTACCCTTTTTAGAAGTGACAAAACTGAAAGAATTTCTTGAAATTTGCACTGATAAACTGCTGAAATAAGCCAAGCTACTAAGTCTCTGCCCGCAAGCCATGACAGCTTTGGCGGGAAGCAGGAGCACAAGAGGCTCTCTCTGTTGGGTAACACCCAAAGATGCAGGTCTCTGAAGGGACACACTGAAACAATCAAACTTGTCAAGGTGCTGAAGGCTGCGAAGGGCAGACCTATGTGCAGGTTACTGTGACTTACAGAAACGCAGGATAGCAGGGGCTGCTCCTCCTTGACAGCGTTAACAAGCCAGCTAAAAGCAGACACGGTTGGCCAGCATGGCTAACGGGGAGAAGGGCAGCTGATGGAAACAAGTTGTATTGGCAGATTGGCTCAGCTTAAGTCAGGTCCCAGTGCCAGGCAAGACTTAAAATCATAAACTGCCAGTGAAGGTTACCACGGGAGGGAGAAAAAACTAGCTGGCCTTGACAATTTTTCCCCCAAAGGAAGAGAGGATCTAGACATGTAGAGAGAACTGTAAATTATTCCCAAGGCGTTAGTTACCCTGTTTTATCTTTCTGGTTAGGTTTTCCCCCCCTCTTTTCCCTTTAATTAAAATACTGTTTATTGCACCATATCTGTGAGCGGGGAGAAGATTATCTCACTGAACATCAGAAAGTTTAATATATCTTTCCCAGGAGCGCTGGTGGGTACTTGTGTCGGTGTATTTGTAATAGTTCTCTTGCATCCAACCCTGTCCTTGCTGCTGCCTATTACACCCAGGCAGAAGGTACAGTGCCCAAGGCTCCTACATGTTTTTATAATTTAAAAATGCAAGCCTAGATTATTATTCAGCTACAATAGCTCTGCCAAGATGTCGAAAAAATGTGAAAAAATTCATCTGCTACAAAAGACAGGAACAGATTTATCAGCTAGGCATTGGAATTAGCAACACCTTGCAAATATTTAAGGAGACTGGACACTGGGGCAGACTTTTTTCAGAGACCCTACCATTCCTAATGACCGGACAGACAAAACCATGGGTCAAGACGTCTTGGAGGACAGCCACTGGAGCGGTGAACAGGACTCTCACCCCCCGGTACCATAAGCTTATTGATAGCCTTGACTCATTTATGGATGAGACTCTTAGCACACCCCACCACCTGTTCCCAGCCACAGAGCACATCTTAGGCTCCAGTGTCTGCATCGGTATTAGATAGGTTCTTGAGTCCCATTACTGCTAAAAGAAAAAGAAAAAGCAAAGAAAATCATCAAGTTCAGGAGTCTAATCCTAAATACCTCTCCCTCCCATATTTTTTTTTTTTTTTAAATAAAAAGCATGGAGGAAAACAGAAGATGAAAACAAGTGCCCCCTCTAGAAGAATCACGCACTTTTCAAGTGGCCAGGGACACTGAAAGCATGGATCTTTGTCCCTGAATTGAACTGAGCAATGGGAATACTCAAATCCGTGTCTGTTAATGCATCAAATAAGTGACTGAGCCACCAGACTGACCTAAGAGGCATTAAAAAAGCCTCCCCTTCCTCCCCGCCACTGCTGAGCAAAAGTTCCATCAGAAACTTTCTGATCAAGAGGAAATAACTGCAGGGACCCATTTTCCAGCAGGTGTAAGTGCCTCAGCCATTTCACCGAGAACATGAAGGCCCATTTTGGTTATGCAGCCAACTAGGAGAAAAGTTCAGCCTCCCATTCCTAAGTACGCAGAGCTGTATCGTTTCACACCAGGTGAGGCTATAGCTTTGAGGCAGCTGATGTTTTGTAACACAAACTAATATCGTTTTAAGCCTTAAAAACTCTAATTGGAAAAACACAGTTCTTTTGTGCTGTGCTTGGCTGGGACAGGTGTCACTTTGGTGCTGTCCCCCAGCGGGACATGCCAGCAGGGCCAGCACAGCCCGCTGGCTCTCGCCTGTGCCTGCTGTCTGCTGGGACAGTGGCTCGCAGTAGGCCTGTTTTGCTGACACTACGGGTCTGACTTTCAGTGAAACCTCAACACCGTCCACTGCCAATTTCAAAATGCTGAATTGATACATTAAAACAAGAACAAACTGCAAACCCCCGAGCAAACAAGACCTGAAGGAAGAGAGTTGTCTGCGAACTGGGGAGACATCTTTCAAACAAAGCATCTACATCCTTGACACATCCAATATTCAAATAGCTGGGCGAGCAAGTTTAAACTTAGTTTCAAAACAAACTCTATCAGCAGTTTGTTTGCTTACTTGCTTTTTTTTTTTAACTTGCTTTAGGCCACTTCTCCCAGCATCCCTGCAACACACAGCAGCAAAGGCACTGAAGAAGCCTCCCTACCTTGCCCACCCACCTGCCGGCCTGTTTTGCTTTTTCCACATATTCAACAAACAGCTGTCACCCTTGAGCTTTTATTGCCTGGTTATTTATTCAGCTGCCATCACTAAATAGCAGTGGGAGGCCAATGAGTGATTTTAGAAGATCCACAGCCTCAGAGAAGCCATCCTGATCGACAGGAGCTTATTCACACAGCATCTGGCCTACGCAGAACTTGACTGGAACAGAGAAAAGTTTGCAACCGACAAAAAAGAGGCCTTTTCCTCCCAGAAATACTCTACAGCCTCAGTCCTGTGTTGCTTTCTACACTGTCCCTGTAGTGTAAAAGGGACACGTGTCCCATTGCTGTGTAGCACTGAGCTGGAGTAAAGCTGGCTCCACCCCAGGAGCACATACACTACCGTGCTGTAGTTCCTGTGAGAAATACCTAAAACACTTCAGACAGAGTGGTGGAAAAAAGTCAACTGACTTCTAATACTTACTGTCATCTTCACTAGAGGTTAATTACATAAGAATCCATTCTCCTGCAAATGTAGCTAGACCCATTTCAGTGAGGAGTTAAGAATTTTATTTTTTTTCCTATTTCTTACATCAGATCCAGGCGCCTTTTCAAGGTCTGCAATGTTTTGGTATGGAGCACCTATTCATACATCATAAGCAAAACTGAGACAAAGTGTATCTGGGGCATAAGGATATTCTGGGCAGAGAAGCCTGACTGTAGGCAATTTCTCAAATTTCCAGGTACAACCCAGCTGTTTTGAGCACCTCTGGAAATGCACAGAGGCTGCACTGCACAGGGCTGGTAGCCCAGCTCTTTATGATTCCTGTAAAATACGTAATACTGAAACAGCTAAATAGGGAACAGAAAAGACAGCTCCTTAGCCCAACAGATTGTGCTTCTGCACGGCCTCTCCACAGACACAAGCCCTGCAGCCTCTGAATTTCCCCCCAGGGGCTAAGGATAAAAGTATGCTTCACATCAAACCCATGACACACATCTTTCCTGTCAATTAAAATGTAAATGGGGAGAGAAAATGAGTAAAGTGAAATTCCATTCCCACTCCATTCTTGACTCAAAGCCCACTTTTTCAGTGTTGGCTGCAGGCACTCACGTCCATCAGCTGTCCGGGCTTCCATGTGCACGAGGTCAGGTTCTTTATCCAAACCAGTCACCGACCTGGGGGGAGAGAGAGACAGACAGACAGAGAGAAAGAAGGCAGCTGTTATAGATAAAAGGCTGCAATCAGACAGAGAGGAGGTGAGGGAAAGCAAAACCAGTCCATGTCTACCTTGTGACACCTGGCCTGCAGGTCCCTACCTCCTGCCAACTTGTCTCCTTTGTGTTTCTACACAGCCCACTCCCAGAGGCCATATACCAACCTTTAAGATAGATGCCTTCCCAGGCACTGGGCAGTGAACCTGCCTATCCCTTGTCTACAAGACCAAGGCTATGATGATCATTCTTGTGCTGGCAAAGCAAGATGGTTCCAAGATCCAGTAAAACCAGAGCTCTGGTTTAATGCTGAAGGAAAGACAAGGGCATTGCAGCCTCATGCTTACAGACAGCAAATGAAAAAGGGGTTTTACTTGGCTGAACAGTGACATGAGAGACTGAGTGTCCTGATCTGCTCCTGGTTTGCTGGGTGATCTTGTTATTGTTTACCTCAGTTTCCCCATCTTCAAAAGAAAAACAATGATGCACGTACGTATGGTGAAGTTCTGATAGAAAAAACATGAGAAAGTATTTGTTATTCACCCCATGATCCCCTGCCATGGTCCTTGATAATCATGAAACAAGGTGTGATGAGTTGCTTTAACCTCATTGGTTGAAACCCAAGAACCTTAAGTCAAATATTCCTGTGCATTATTTTCCTCCCTAAAAATGTTTTGCAAAGCACATTACAAAGACAGTTTTCCTCCTGGCAGAGGGAAAGGCAAGCCCAGAACAGAAATGTTATTATTAGTGTCCTGGCTGATAAGAATCACCGAGAGATGAACATTTAGTCCTAGCAATGTCTGGCAGGGGAAAAAAAAAAATCCATACATGTCCACGTGATTTATGGAGCTGCTTCTCCTGTGTTAACCAAGGGGTTAGATTAAAAAGGGACAACGACAAAAATCAGTTTCTAATTTGGTGGAAGCTGAATTTGATACAGTAGATTGTAAATAATAAGATTCCCTCTGAGCCAGCCAACATTCACAATTCCCTAACGTTCTGAAACACTTTTATCACAATCTTTTGCTGCTTTCATCCTTGGGGCATCAACAGCTAAAACATTTTTTTTTAAAAAAAAAAGAAGAAAAAACGAACAAAGAAAATACAGATGCTCTGATACATTTTTGTGGATCTCACAAAAAACATAGTGATTCAAGCAATGACAAAGATACATATGTGCCGGAGTTCAGCTAAGATCAGCCAGTGCTGCAAATGCCAAAGCAACTACATTATGACCCACTGTGTAGGTAACTGAAACTGGCACTGCTTGTTAACTAGAGCACCGCATCAATAGCGAGTCCATTCACAACACACTGTGAATTGTCGCCAAAAAAGCCCAACACAACAAAACAAAGCCGCACAGGCAGAGCTTTCATCATTCTACTCCCAGTGAGAAATAGTCTGCTCCTTAATCACCACCATCAGTTTCAGGGTGATCCCACAAGGAAGAAAACACTGTTTGTTACCGGTAAGGATGCCAGAATGGGCCCGAGTCCCTGTGACCTTGTAATTATCGGGGTCAAATCTTCCAAATATCTGGGCACAGTTTAAAGTGACAGTAGGACAAACAGAAATTCCTTAAAATGTCAGTGAAAAACGTTATGATGTGCAGCAACATTATTTCCCAATATATATAGAAAGGGCACACATCTTTCTAGTCCATAGCAGAAGTTTTCTGCCTTTTTCCCCCCAAGTAGCCCTAAATGCTTTAATTTCAGCTGTTCAGCAGTCATGGCCCTTGCCTATGACATGCCAATTGGGACAGAGGCACGTGCTCACCAACACGTCTATCCATCACAACTTCATCAAACGGAGCGGTAATTTCAGCACTTTTAGGTACAGATCGGGAACACATCAGGGACCTGCCCCACAGCTCTTCCCAACAGGCTTCTTACTTAAATCCAGCCTTCACCCTTCAGGCCTCCTTCTAGAAGCCAGACACCAGCCTTCTACCCAGAGCCATTCGCTGTGTGCTGACACCGCAGCGCCAGGCTGCCTCACCTGCTCCCCACGACACCTCCTGGGTCCCTCCCCTCCACATGGAGGCGGCACCTACTCCTGGCCCAGGTAACAAGAAACATCAGTAGAAGGCCTGCCACAACAATATCCATTTTAAAAGGGACTGTAATTCAAAGAACCTAAGCATTTCCAAACAAAATCCAAAATACTCATTATCATTGTGTGTTTGCATACACAAACTCTGTGGATTGACTCCACTTATAATGCCTATTATGTGAGCACCAGGGGACGACAGGAGTCTCCTGAAACATGTCATTCTAGCTTGAAGTTCCTTCCCAGTCACATCTACTTGTTTCCTTAATTAGTTCTGACAAGCCTGCTAGTTCTTTTCAGAGCTATGACGATGAAAAAAGGACCAGCATACAGCACTCCCCTAGTACTCCTCTGCTTGCTGAATAGCGTACTTCAAGTGGAAAAGCTCACAAAGCAATCTCCTGCAACCCAAAAGCAAGACAAGCTCCTGTTATCTGCAGGCAGATAACAAGCCTGTAAAGTAATGCATCGGTCATCCTTCCTTCTCCCAAACCAAGTCGCTCTCTTATATCAGAGACTCAGATTGCAAAACAAATCCCCAATCAATGCTGTTTCTTCATGCCTTGCCTCACGTCTGTTCCCGCTGGCAAAGAGCACAGCTTTGCCTTGCAGTGTTCTGACTCCTGAATATGGGTATTTTCAGTAAATGGTCTCTCATCATTTGTCTGGAGAAGCTTTACACAAAGAATGCAAAAAAGTCAGGCAGTGGAAAGAGCAAGACGAGAATGCAGGTCCTGGAGCACAGCTGCGAAAATGCACACACGGACTGTAAAGCTGCTCCTTCATCCCGTGTAGCAATTTCTCTGGTCTTGAGAACTCACTACAACAACCTCTTAGGTTTGGCAATACAAGAGCAGCAACAAAACAAGGAGACACTTTCACAGCCTTACATTTTCTCATACGTTATCTCTCTGAAGAATATTTGGAGGACGCACTGCTCAAAACTATGTAGGCAACTAAAGTATGATGAGGACGGATGTCAGCATCCCCTGACTTACCATTTCCCTTGCATGTACTCTACAACCAAGCGGAGCCCACAGACTGGGGTGGCTGGGAGGGGGTTTCATGGTGCTCTGGCTGACAAACAGCTCTATTTCAGAGGCTTACAAAGACAAGAGTATTCAACAACACTCAGAATCCCAAGCTCAGCT
This sequence comes from Pluvialis apricaria, assembly GCA_017639485.1. Taxonomy (NCBI): domain Eukaryota; kingdom Metazoa; phylum Chordata; class Aves; order Charadriiformes; family Charadriidae; genus Pluvialis; species Pluvialis apricaria. The sequence goes on along the minus strand of CM030013.1, from coordinate 28,321,722 downwards.
TGAAAACCTGCCACATGGTCACACCTCAGCCTCCACGCACAGCTCAGCTCTGTGTTTTGTATGTGCACAAACTCCGGACAGCAAAAACTAAACCAGGGTCCACAAAATGCACTTGTGTGCGCTCCCGCCTCGGATGGCCGTGGGGAGGAAAAAAGGGCACTCTCGCTGTGAGAAACTGTGCTAACTCAACATCCTCCACCATCCCATTTCATTTATCACCACTCAGATGAGAAAATGCTGAGAGGATGCAGGCAGAAGTGACACGAAAGGTCATTTTTTTTTTCCTGCTGACACATTCCCTGACTGCTGCAAAGGCAGTTTTCGAAATGTGGAGCCTGCAGCCAGTATTGCAGCTGGCACAGGATCCTTGGCCAATTAAGAATTCACGCTACCTCTTAATCCCATTAGGAAGGAAGCAATGGTTACTTTTTGTCTACCTTCTGCTGCTGCTTTTCTTTTTTGTTCTCATGGTAGCTCTTGGTTTTCATGAGATTTTTCCTCCCTTCTTTTCAGAAGAGGATTGTGTGTTCTTGAAAGCTGAAAGATGGGTAGGATCCTGGCACGATCCTTATCTCTGTTTCGACGGAAGAGCGTTGTGCATGGATGCACATTTACTAGGCCACTCTGCTAATATTTCCTCTCCGATCAGGATAGAGAGCAAGCAAGAATGGCAAGGAAAACACAGTATTCTGCATTTTAAGTAGCTATTCCTGAAATACTTCCATATAAGACTCTGTATAGTTCAAAATGAAAAATGCTAGCATATGCAAAGAAAGGAAAAAAGAAATACGCAGTTACCTGCCTACTGCACACTTCAGCTCACTATTTCTACAACTCTACTGCCTTTCCGTGAAATAAACCATTTTTGCATTTTTTCTACCCATTTTCCAGACATCAGGTGTTTAATGACAAAAGACAACATTGATATTTAGCTACTCAAGCATCTTAGATCAAAAATGCTGAGCAATTCATACTGCTTCCTATTGATCCTTGCTCCCTAAACCATCAACAGAGAATAAGAGACGCTCTGTTCCTCCATCTCCTGGACCCATTAGCTTGGGAGGTGGGAGTGGGTATCACTAGACGCGAGCAACTTTTGTGTTAAGGATGTACAAGGTAAAAATCAGGTCGCAGTAATTTTGTTTGCCTTTCAAACTTGGTCTGTAGTCTGCTGGACTGAGCTTTTTGCCAGGGGTGTGCCTGGTTTCTAAGCAGTGAAGATGGCATTCACCAGCTCTGGCTTTGAAAACAAAATCAAAACTTTTACAACTGATTGAGGCTTTCCCAAGATGCCGACTTAGAAACTCATTTTTGCAGGTTGGGATGTCAGACTGAAGGCAATTGTCGCTGCTCATGTAAAGAGACGGAGGAAACAGATGGAGACTACTTAGCAGGATGTTGTGCAGTAGATAAGGGCTGGAAATGGGGAGGAACAAGGCACATTTATTGTGCAATAATATGTAAAGGGGGAAAAACGCATCCTCTTGCTGCAGGCAACTGCAGTCAGATTAGTGGATGCTGCCAATTAGTCTGCTGCAATTTTAAATGTATCCTGCCCCAGAAGTGAATAAGCACTTCTGTGTGGTACCAGGCAAGCAGTGCACAGGACTAACTCATCCATGCAACAAAAGGACCATGTCTATAGGGGGCAGATGGGAGCAGAAACTGCTCCATACAACTCCTGCTCGACTGATCTGGATCTTTTCACATAGCACCATTGCTAAATTATACATACCTTTCCAACATGGGCCAACAGCCAACAGGCTACCTTCTCCATCTGATATGGCATCACGTTTGTCTAGTTATCATTTACTGCAGTTACCTTCAGACAGTCAAGGGATTCTGTGCATTGATCTGTTATTTACTGCAGTCAAGTCTAAAACTAGCTCTATCAGGCATTAACTCTGTGCGTGTAACAGCCAATATGCACACGAGCTGCATACACCCCAGGCCAATATCATGCCATAAACTACGCTAGTTAAGAACAGATACAAATGTTGAGCTGTTAGGGGAAAGAATGTATTTATTAAACACATAAATACAGTATCGTTCTCTGTGGCTGAACAGGGGGAGACGCTGGTGGATGGGGTAGGATGTGATGAGGTCTCTGAAGAGTTATGGACAAAACCTCCTTGCACAGCATATTTCAAATGAAGCTTGGAAAAAAAAGCTGGGCAGGAAGATACTGTAAGAAAGTGTCTTAGCTAGGTCCCTGGAGCTTTCTACGTCTTTTCCAGTGCTAATTTCCGTGATGCTACAATTCTGGACATCGGCAGAAGTAATTGTTGTGAGACTTAGCTTGCAAGATAAGGCAAAAAAATTGCCAAGTGTTTATTCTCAGCTAATTTCTTTTCAGCAAAGCCAATCCTTTTTAAAAAGGTCCCAATGAATTTTAAGGAGGTGTTCTGCCTGGTATCTCAGAGGAAACAAAACTTAAAGTGTTCACAGCATCTGCATGGGTTTCCATACGTGTATATACGCATCTGCCTACCTGCCTCTCATCCCCACAACTTGCTGAATGTCTAAACCTGCAAATTACCTGTAAACTCAGTGGATTACAGGTCCCAGAACTACAAATTTGCTACACACAGTTGTTTCATGGATATAGCAGGCCAGGAAGAGGACGGAGGTACAAATCAATCCTATTCTCGAGGGAAAAGCTGACATTTAGGCTCAATCATGTCACCAGTCACTGGAGAATCCACACAAGACAGCAGGCTCTGCTGCACACAGAAACATTTTTTTCTCTTCGCAGTACATAAATGGTGACCCTTTATATCACAGAAATTAACAGCATTGGGAAAGAAATGTCACTGAACCTGAGAACACCTTTAAAGTACATTCAACAGAACAAAGCTGCTGTTGATTCATGTTTTTTTTCTTTTCCCTGTATGCTAATTCAAAAACTAAGAAAGTACAAATAATTCTTTGTCTAGGTCTCATCTTAGTCCTTTAAAGTTCTGTGGCATTTCTTCCCTAACCTATACTATAAACCCCAATAAACATAACCAAATTTTTGTGAAATAAACTCAGAAAAGCCTGTGGGTAGAAGGGTGAAGATCCTTACTCGCAGCCCTGTCAAGGTTGGAAAGGGCCAGCAGCACGGGCAGGGCATGTGCTGGAGGTGGCATCTTAATTTCCCAGTGCTGCCTGAAATAACTTCTCCTGGGGACTGAGACTCATGCAGGGAGCAGATCTGTCAGCTCCATCAAGCCGGCACTTGTAGCGGGTGTGCTCCCAGGTACAGTCACAGTCCCGTGGCTTGCTTACGAACTAAGCAAGCTATTCCCATGCAGCCACTTCTCCTGACTCATCGGGCTACAGCTGATCCGGGCTATATAACAGCAGCCCTGGGGGCTTATCCTAATTGAATAAGAAGCCTTTTTTTGCCAAGTCCTAGTACCACCAGCATCAGGATATGGTGGAAGTAATGAAGCATCAGCTCATCAAGTTAAGATGTTATTGCCTTGAAGATGTCTCAAAGCTTCAGTGCACGATATACCATCATCTCTCCGTCCCACGTGCATCCAACACAGACAGTGATGCTTTGAGGAAGGCTTTTCTAGAGAGGGGATTTACCCTGGGATTAGAGGTCTGCAAACTTCAAGGTGGACAACTTTGAAATACATTCCAATAGAAGGGGTTGATTCTATCTTGCTTTCTGAAGGAAGGGGCACTTTTTGCAGACACTCTTTTATTTTTATTATTAATATTTTAAATTTCAGGTCCTTTGAGGAAACAAGATTAAAAGTATATTTTTTGAAACACTAAAAAATGACACATTTCTAGCTTTGTCTCCTTTCTCGTCCTTTTTTCATCCCTCTTTTTTTTCATCCCTCTTTTTTTGGAATAAGAGAGGAGAAAACAGAAAAATTGAAGTGGAAACCTGAAATGCAGAAATTATTGTGTACGAAAGTCGTTTTGGTGGTCAAAATGTAAGCCAAATTATTTGGTGGGGGGGAATCCACAGTCCAGAGGAATAGTTTGTTCTACTTAACCAAAAATCTTTGTTTCCCAATGGAAAAATCGGGAGTGGAACAGTTTGTGGCAGGTGATGGTGGTGTGGTGTATGTTTCTTTCAGCTTTTTGGAAAAAATAACTAAATCGGGGAAACAACGTTTTCTAGCCAGCTATGCTTTGTGCAGATCTGTGAAAGTCAAGCACAAAGTTTTTGTTTCTCTTCCAAGATTGATCACTGACATATTGAGTGGCTTTCATCTCTTTCCCTACATTTGGGTTAAAATTAGTTTAGTGCCTACTATATTATGAAGCCCAGTTAATTAATGTTTGCCCAGGGCTTGGCTACCCTCCTTTCAAAGTCCTGTAGATAGGGAATTGCTATAGATTATTGCTTTGGTTTTGCAGGAAACATGGATCATCCCTGTTTCTGACCACTTTTGAAAAGCCAAGTACATGCTGAACGAAACCATCAGCTCAGCCTGTCAGTGCTGCAGCCAAGGACTTCAGTGGAGTTACTGTTTCCCTCCCTGGAAGGGAATGTTTAGAAGACTCATAATATTCCTCTGAGTTTGTCTCCTAGCAAGTGTGTCTTAAACGTGACCTGTTCAAGCAATGTTTTACCCCAAAAGAAGGATTCTCAGTTCACTGTGTGTTTAATTGCCCTCATTTGTATTAACATTTTCTGTCTGCAAATATGACATGCCTGAAACGCTAAGGCTCAGTGATTCAGCTATTAACAGAGTCCTAGGCAGAATACAGTGCCTCTGAAAAGGTTCAGAGAGAAAGCATCATTTAATAATGAATGCAGCAGTAGATGAATAAAAATAAAACTTAAATTGTCCAAAGAGGGGATGCCAGTATGAAACTTGGCACAGGCAAAATGTATAGGATATGCTGATGAGCCCCATATGCCTATGGGCATTGTACATTGTATTAATTAAGGAAGGATGTGTCTCCACATGCCCTGTTGCAGGATATTACGAAGAATCACCCTGGGATAACATCTAACATTCTGGAAATAAATTCGTGGTTCAGTGTATGCATTTTGGAGAAAGGCAATGTGAAAACCTAGATTTCTGTCACAAACCTTTTGTGACAGTTGTTTCTCTGCATTTCAGACGTTAACCTGAAGAGAACAAATGGGTTATTTCATTCTTTGACTTTTAACCATCAGCCAGGAAAGGAAGAGAGGCAGAGGTAAGAAGAAGAAGGGGAAGGAGGAGAAAGACAGACAAGAAACTATGTTCTGGACCAGCAAGCATAAATGCATCCACGTGTCTCCTCGCCCCCAAAAAATCACACTCAATTAGCCACTGAGAGCGAGATGCTCATTTGTCCCAACATCCACAAGAGGAAAAGGCAAAGAAGCAGGAAACAAAAAGGATTCTGGCAGTAGACAGATACGCAAAGACAGGCTCTGTCTGTAGAAACAGCAAGCCTGCGTGGTTATGATGGGTAAAAGCAACGGTGACAGGAGGTCTGCAGATCACCATGTGTCTCATGACAAGACAGGTTTGCATTCAAAACAGAAGCATCCTCCCAGAGCCAATGGAGACAAGATGAATAAAATGGCCACTTGCAGGTCTCTCCATCAGTGGAAGAGTGACACTGTGGCAGGAGAGACCAGAGAAACCACAGACCTTTTGTGTTTCCTTTGCTTCAAGTTAGATGGATGCACAAACAATAAGGAGACAAGGCTACCCAGGGAGTTGAGCACTAGACACTCACAGCTCTTCACAACGGCAGAATCCCAAAGTGTCCCCATCCCCAAAGCATTACCCTTTTCAAGTAAGAATGCACAGGGCAGAATGCTGCAACAGGAGTTTGTGCTGCCCACATGTCAAGAAGTAAAGATGTGTGGTCAAGCTGTTGGTAAATCAAGAGCTTCTCTTTGTTGGGTGCTTAATCTGTTGTTACAGATGAGCAATAAAAGGAAAGAAAAGTACAAGGCCAAATGAAAAGTAATACTCTGCTGTTTTCTAGCCTCCAGGCAAATTCCAAAGTGTCAACACACTGTTCAAATCTAATGATTTGTAGAAAGAAAAAAAAAGAATTCTGGAGGAACTACAGCAGAACCAGAAATGGCTTTAGGGAGTCACTATTACAGATTGCCCCTAAAATCAATATTATAATGGAACACGTCTCCTTCTCTCAAAGATTTTCAATCAAAACCTGAAAACCAAAAATATTGTGAGCAAAACCTAAGAATCTTTCTGTACCCTTTGGCCAAAAACCTGGCAGGTTTTTGGTTTGTTTTTCTCTATTTTTTCCAATAAAAAGCAGGATTTTCTCCTACGGAAGAAACCCCAGATCTACTGAAATCAGCTCTGAAGTCTACAAGTATTATTTATTATTTCCTCAGTCCTTGCTGGCAGTCACAGGTCAGTACGTTTCTCTCTTAAACTCAGCTGCAGAACTTCTGATATTTCACTAAACATGGAAATATGTCTACATCCCATTTTTATTGCCTTCTGCCCAAGGAGGACAATTATCTGTGAGATAATTACAGAGCTATGATAACCACTGCTATCTCCTATTCCAATTAGCTCACTACAAATATGCAAGTAAAACAGCTTCACTCACTGGCTTCTCATCCTTGTTCTGTATATGATCAGCAAGAGACAAGTTACTGAATCAACATTATTTAAAAGAACCTGTAGCGCAGCTAATAAGATACTCCTTCCCGCTCTTACGTTCTCATGTAGCTTCGTGCTCACCATGCTTAACAATAGCAGAATTAAACTCATCTCGTTTTACAGAGGAGGCTCAGGGGAATGCCAGGGAACGAAAGGATGGGAGTTTCAATTTCTTCTCTTGCCGAGAATGAATTCTGCCTCATATAACTGCTGATGAATTGTCGTTTTAAGAGAGTTTGTTAATTTCCAACAGGCAGAAGGCATAAAGAGGGACCTCCTTATCTTTAATGGATGTTATTGAGTGACACAAATGGCTCACGTTTAAATGAATGCAGAAACATCTTGTCTGTTTTGCCATGATAAGACTGTTCTTTCTGCACAGCATGGGTTTAGCTCCTTCTGTTAAACAAAACAACTGTTTTTGTTCAACTTAATGGCAGGCAAACTTCCAAAGGTTCAGAGGCTGGAGTCAGTTCAGAGAAATGAATGGAATTTACCTGGGTCCTTTCTGATTCTTCTTGAGACAATCTACCTGAAGAGCTTTGAGGCGACTGAAAATCTAGTTTCAAGCAAAAACGGTCCCTGAAACAAGCAAAAATGGTCCCTGAAAATACTGATGTACTTACTGAGGATAAATTCTCCATTAGATTGCAACTTGCTCCAATGCAAGAATGCATCCAGCCCCAGCTGCAGTAAAGAAACAACAGCTGCAAGAACCCCTACAAAGGTGCACCTCTTGACATCCTGGTGGGCCATCGGGCATGAGGTCTGAGGCAGAGGGGAGCCTGGGTCCAGGAAAGATGCTCGCTCCCTGATGCCAGCAGGTGTTTCGCCACTGAATGTAAATGGCTGGAAAATTATGTCCATATTCAGAGTATGTGCAAAAGTCATTCTTAAACTTCCCAGAACAGTGGTGATTTTTAAAATAACTCCCAAATGTTTTTCTTCCAGTCATTTGAAAGCAAGAGGGGTTCTCTCCTACACTGAAAATTCACCCATTTGCCCAGAAAGAGAGATTAGTGTGGTGTAGAACAAAGGCCAAAACCTAAGCCAAATCCCACACCAAAAAAAAGTGGGAGAATATTCCTTGCTAGCCAGAGGGCGCAAAATACGATACTACTGTCAGCCCGGCAGCCTAGCTTTTGATTAGCTTTGCCAAGCTATGAAAGTATGGGAGATCCCCATATGCCTCAGAGAGATGCATCATTCAATATATTAATTAGAGGGCTGGCTTTCATCACTGCTTCCTACAAAGTATCACAAAGAATTACTCTGGGACTGTTACTGACAGGCTGAAATTAATTTGTGTTTGAGTTCACGTGCATCAGGGAGAGACAGAACGAAGGCAGCCGAGGCAGGCTGCAAGAGTCTGCAGTACAGCATTTAAGCTTCCAACACTGGCCTGGGAAACATAGCGATGAAGTTTGGACATCTTACCTGGTACCACGTTGCATGAGAAGGAAACAGATCCTTCCACCATGCACTGTCCAGACAGACATTGCATTGGGATCCAGTCCAGGGATCAGTCTTAACTGGGAGAAATATTCAACAAATTCCTCCTTAGATCCTTCTTACTAATGGTTTATCTGGTCTGCTCCAGTCTCAGACACTTAGTCACAAGAGAGTGGGGGGGGGATTACAAAGTGATCCAAGATTAGCAATGGGGGAAGTAAGAGAAGAGGCTGGCCCCTGGGACGTAAAGAAACCTGATAGATGACAGACCAAAGCAAAAGGCTTTTTGACGGCTGAAAGCCCTCACTGCAGTACAATATGTGACATTTAGTGGTAAGCATTAAATTTAAAAACAATGAACAGAAATATTTCAGCCCTCACTTTTCCAGTCTTAAAAAAAATATATATATATATAAAAAATCACTGCCAACCACAGTACATTAAAGTCATAAATATGGCTAACATCACAAATTGTACTAAAATCACAACAAATCACAAATTCTAAAAGCCAGATAGTATTTATGTAAGGACATCCACCCATAGTTACACTAATGGAGAAGGCGTAATCCTTCCTTCTGCAAGATATGGTGTGCTTCTCAAGCAAAGGGAGGCTAGAAAGAAAAGCTCCTTAAAGGTGACTTCTTCCAAAATTGCCCTCCATTGCACCATCCATTGAAAGAACTCATTCTGGCTGTGATAGCAGCCAGAATTTCAGAGATGGTATATGAATTGTGAGTTTGCTATCATGTGGCTGTCTTCCTGTAATTCATTTATTATGTAGCTCATGGATTTTAAAGGACAACTTAAAGTATTTTAAATTATTTCCCTTCATGATCACACACAATCCGTGCAGACAGCATGCTTTTCTTTTTTTCTTTCCAGAAGAGCTTTGAGCTCAGGGAGCCTGATAGCGTGGCATCCACAGGACTCTCAAAAAGTCGAATGGTTATTTTCCTAGGAAAACAGGCAGTAAGGAGAGGAGCATCACACAACTGCAAAGTCAAGCAATGAACATCCTTTAGGAGTTCTTCTAACGCATCAGCTACTATTTAGAGCTTAAATTCATAGTAAAGAGACTGTTTGTATCAAATTTTCTTTGTAATATAAAGCCATTAGTCAGGATGAAGTGTAAATATACAGCAGAAACCCAAATATCTTTGCTTTTAGTCCCAGTTAAACTAGAAAATACTCTATAATTCTCCTCCAGTAGCATACTAGGGGTTTGCGCCACCTCCTACAAAGATGCTTTCCCAGATCCAACTATCTGTATTAATCCCTCATAAATTAGTTTTAAAAAAAAAATAATGGATGGTGCTCAAAAATGGGAATGGTAGTCTGAACATTACACTAACCACAGGCACAAATAGAACAGGCAGGGTCGACGCAGCCTTTATAAAACAGTCCTGCAGGGTTTCTCAGAGACAGAAAGTACAGGATTTTCCTATTCTTAGGGTCATTTAGGATTGTATACTCTTAGAGATCCATGAAATCTATCACAACATTCCTGGAAGAACATTTAGCAATCTATAGTTGAAAACCGGGATAGGATTAAGTTTAGGAAAAAATACGCTCATGGACAAAAGCAAAATATAAAACTTACAAAGGTTTTTCAAACTTTGTTGATCACTCTTGTAAACTACTCATCACAGTTCTGAAGAAGTACATTATAAGCTCACTGAACATCTAACTTGGATATTAGGCACTAATATCTGCTCTGCATCACAAAAGGCCAAAATGGGAATAGGAATCAGGATCCCTCTATGCTGGCTTTATCCAGACACTTTGTATCAGACTGCACTCCTTCCCTACTTTAATTTTAAAAGCTCGCATATTGCAAAGTAAGATTTTTTTTCAAATTTAAAAATAACTTCAAAAAACTTCCAAAAAAATTCAACTGTTTCAGGATGTTCCTTTGTTTAATTTTTTGAAAGAAATATTTTTATAACATTGACATGAAATTCTAAAACATCTTTATTGCCTTGAAACTTTTCCAACAAAAATAAACACTATTTCAGCCAATAAAAAGTATCCAACTAGGTTCCATATCTATCTCTGCCACTGAGTTACTGTGTAATCACAAGCTAGTCGGCTACGACCTAATGTTTGGAAATGTTAAATATCTATAGTGCCAACTGTTTTAATTGTAGGCACACAAAATGAAAAGAAAATCCCCAGCCTCACAGTTCCCCCACTTGCCCATCTTTTCAGTGAAAAGGAAGATAAAATTGGTCTTATTATCACCACAGGGTTGTGATCTTTAATTAACTAATGTGACCTTGCAAGGAAATCTTTCAATATATGTCAAGACCTTTTAAGAAGGTCTCATCTCTCCTGAACTGCTATTACAGAGCTTGAGGCTAGAGTCTGAAAATTTTGTCCCCAGCCTCGTACATTTCATGGTCATGGTGGCTTGAGTAACACGTTCCAGATTTACGTTAGTATTACCCTCTGGGAGAAAAACCTCTCCCAGGTGTTCTCACCCACAGGGCATGGGAAGCAAGTCCCTTAACACAGGCAAATGGGTCATTAGCCTACGGGAGCCTCCCGTAATAGGTCCCTGTTCAGCTATTCATGCGCAGTCTACGTGAATAGCCACTGGGTATATTTCTCGATGATGCTATAGGTGGTGTTATCCATGGCTGCCAAACTGGAATTACTCCTTTTATCCACAGCTCCATGTATGGTATGGTTTCAATTCTGAAAAACGCTAATGCAGGATTACTTAATAGTCAATTTGACATTTACAAGACTATGTTTTCTTAACACTAAACTTGGCTGTAAAAAAATCAGGCGATGTTTCCCCAGCACTATGCAATGACACCATCTGGTAATTAATGATTAGTGGGATTTAGAGGAGAGACAGGCACATATTTGACTAACCATTTCATTGCTGGCAAACTAGTCAAGTAAAGGTAACCATAGCTGCATCCAAAGGTCACTTCTGGAACTGCTGCTGAAACAGTCTGTGTGGACCCAAATTGGCACTGGGATTAAGAAATATCAGTGCTATCACAGAGATGAGAAAATAAAAACAGACACAAACCCCTGCCCAACTGCAGATCCAAACCCAGATCATAACCTTTGAAAACATTCAGGTAAATCCCTTGTCTTCTGCTACATTACTCTCAGATATCCAAACGAGCCTCTGCTATAGTGTTCATGAAATTCAAGCCGTAAATAAATAGGAATACACTGGCTAAATTTTATCACTGTTCCTATCCAAAGTCATGACAAAAAGGACTGAAAACTTCGCCCTCAAGAGACAAAATTTGCTGGCTCATGCCTCAAACAACTGTGACAGAAAAGTCGTAACTCCAAAGCATAGCTGAAATGTATGCAGAGCCTCTTCCCTTCTCCCATTGAAAGCACAGACTGCTCCCAGTTTTTAATCCCTGGATTTCAAAACAATTGTGGCTGGCATTCATGGATACCAAAACAACTGGAAATCCAGCTGGTTATCAGAGAAAGGGAAAAAAATAAAATTCTGGAGAGACTTAGTGAGGGAATCAGCAGTGTATTGGAGAACTGCTTCTTACACCACATTTTTCCTATTTGCAGATACGAACACTGCTCCTTGAAGCCAGGTTACAGCACATCCTATTTTCCTCCTCCTGCTGTCTCTCCCCTCCTTCCTCGCCGGTGTTTTCTGCCCAGCTTTCATCACTAGTGTGTATTTCAGTGTCTTTTACAGACTAAGCTCATCCTGGGCACTGACTTCAGTGCTCCAAATAGCCCCATAGCCATCAGAAATACTGTGCAGATTTCTCCCTCTTTTCCACACAAATGGGTTTTCCCCACTGTTAACACTCCTGGGCTTCGACAGAATCACCCAAAGTTGCAGAAAGCATGTTTAAAAAAAATAAATGAGAAAAGGGTAAATGTCTAGATGTACCAGGCAAAAAAAAAAAAAAAAAAGTAAAATGGTCCCATGTGCACCACTTCAGAGTTCCCAGTGATGAAAGGAGGCAGGAAGCATGAATGAATCCTCCAACAAACAGCAGCCTGGGCAGACCCTAAGAAAGGGGATGGGTGTCCCAAGGAATATAGCTCTGTCCTCTGCACAGGATGGTGATCCCTGTGTCAGCTCAGCAAACATAGGCAGGGCCTCCAAAACCAGATGGACAGGGGATGATATTCACAGCCACTTAGCTGATCAGCCAGAAAAGACAGGTCACCTTGTGGGATTCCGTATTTTAAAGAATCAAGACATAAGACTATAAAAGGACTTCATATGCCACTAAAGGATCCTTTAACTGTCTAGTGCCCTTCAGTGCTCTTTATCCACTGCTGTAGCACCTGATATCACAATATTTGAGTACTTCGCCCACTACATCTAACAAGGAAAAGAAATGCTCTCCTATCCCGGTCTTACCTAGGGAGTAAGAAGGCAAAGTCAGCTGGAGTCACCCAAGATGACATGGAAAAGCCGTGGTCCAGCAAAGTGCCAAACAAGGCGGGTGAACGCTCCATTAACCAAACTGTCCTGCCCACCTGCTTAGTCCTGTTGTCCCACCACAGGAAAAGGCAGAGGCAGGAAAGTAATTTAAGGACAATTCAAGTCCTTTGAGTTCTTATCTGAACAGAGACAGTATTTAGTCAGCACAGAACACACCATGTGTTTTACAGACAGGGAAACTTCCCTAACATTTCTACAGTACAAAATATGGACTGTATTTTTTATATCCCTCCACATGACAGCACAGGTGTCTAAGTTACAGTGAGAGAAAATGAACAGGGCCCAGAGGGAGCTGCAGAAATGTGTTTTAAAAGAACATTGAGTAGGTCTTTAACAAACTTTGCACACATGCTGGTTCCAGTTATCTTGAGTAATTTCAGAGTGATGAGTGATCTGGGAATTTCTGTATCACAGTAGCGTAAGCTCCTATTTCCAGCCTTACAGGATCTGAAGTTATTAAAATCTCTGAGGCCAAGGCACGTGGGAGCCAAATTTGGATGCCTGTACTCGCATCAAGTAACACATACTGTTCAAGCTCTGCCACTGCCATCAGTGGGTGTAGCTAACAAATGAATCACTACTACAGAAGTAGAGATCTCAAATCCTAGCTTTTATAACTATGAGTGGCCCAGAGATGAATCTCAGCTCATGCACAAACTTTGAGCTGGCTGCAGGAACAGATGAGAGCTGTCCCATAAACTACAGGATATGTGACATCCATATGGGATAAGAACACAAAACTACAACCCAGTGATTAGCACCAACATCTGTGACTAAGGAAAAACTTTGGGTTTGACCAGTGGGGAGCCACCACAGAGCTGCTTGCCAGAGCTACAGCAAAGCGCACAGTGACCTGTGTGTCTGTGACTATCAGATAGGTCTTGCTTACTCTGCTGAGTGAAAATTCAGACCCCAACCTTACGAGTTCTGATGCAATCGTAATTTTCTCCTGGCCTTCAAGTCTCTATATCTGAGCTCTCTCAGGGAAGGTATAATTATTTGGAAAGGTCTCAGAGACAAAAATAAGACCTCTGCCTGTCAGGCTGACTGATCTCACGAACCATGTGAAGATTATAGTCCTCACAAGCCCATTCACGGCAGTCTGAGCGATGAAAGTCATGCTTTGAAGGCAAAAACATTAGACAAAGGCTGCCCCAGATAAGGCCAACTGCATTCAAATCAGATGAAGACTGTCCCATTTGACGAAGGATGCTTACCTGAGCCCCTAATAATAAACAACACAGAGTAGCACAAACAAGCAGGTCACCTCTGATTTTGGCATCTCCCTTTTGTTGTTATTTCACCTTTCCTGGAAGTTTTAATTAAGAGGTTTGATAATGTAGTATTTGATAAGCTGATGAACTCAACAGAGTAGTGGCTCATGTCCCTCTGAAACTTAGAGCTATAGCAACTTTCTCCTTCTTTCATAGCCTAATAAAAAGAAATTGCCAAATTCCCAAGGCTAAAGTGTTCTCCTTGCATTTCTTCTTCTGTACACATCTTACAAGCCAGAACTTGTAAGTCATCACAGTTTGCAGCTTTAAAAAGAAAGAAAGAAAAAAAAAAAAAAAGAGGAAGAAATCAGACAGCTAAGGGGAGTTATTATGTTCCAAAATTTCAACATCTCTGACCCCTGCACTATGAATTGGTTCAAATCTCTCTCGCTCTGGGAAAAACCTAATTCACTCTCTCGGAAAGTTTATTGTCAGTGGGATTGTACTGTTTCGGAGTGGAATAAAGATTTCTAGGTCTATGCCATACAAGTATTAACTATAGAAGACTTTTACATTTTTTAAGAGAAAGAGATACTTGAAACAGAGGCTTTATATAATGCAGTGTTAAAAAGCAGCAGTCAAACTGTGCAGCCAAAAGGTTGTATGAAAAATGAGGTAGATTGTGGAAAACAATCTACAGGTTTGGGTGTCAAATGAACAGAGACAAGCAGGCAATTTCCACTAACCATTATTGCATAAAAGTAGAAAATAAACCACAACAACACAGCCTCTCCTTTAGAAAGAGATTCCACCTTGTTCCCAAGTCAGCTCAGCCCTTGCACTTTATCTTCCAAGAAAGCCTCTCCCCTAAGCTCAGCTGTGCTATTTGAAGGTTAAGGTACAATTATCCCATAGGACCAGCTATTCTACTCCACAGAAGGATACACCTGCAGAGGATCTACACTCACCTTTGCCACATGCACCTAGCATGAACAGTGAAATCAAAGGATTTTGGATAGTTAGGTCAATCAACCACCTGCCACCAGAACTAGGAGAACATAACCACCTTTTCTTCACTATGGAAATGTGAAACAGTGACACAGCCAGACAAGGTTGTAGATCTTTGGTACATTTTGCAGGTCTATGTGACTTAGGACCCTTTCCTAGTTGTTCAAAAACCCTCTTACACTGTCCAAAATCCACAGGCACACTGAGGGAAATCTTCAGACCTGGTGCCAAAACCCCACATTTTAAAGGTGGAAGTCTAAAGCTGTTTACAGAGAATTGCAGAAGGACCTAGACAATTTGAAAATCCTATGAGGTGTCTATCTTCACTGCACGGTGTGGTAATACTGCAAATCAAATCTATAGATACTTTGGGCCTGGTTTCCAGATATTTTAATGACGCCCAAGAATTTCTATGAGAATTTGACTCTAAGATACATACATCATGCTTTGCAATTGGGAGTCAATTCTGAAGTCCTCCAAGTCCTTTTTATTTTTGACTCTTCAAAATAAAAGCCTCTGGTTTCTTAATATTACCATCTTTTTTGGCCTTAAGAACTAGACACTTCTTCAACTATTCACAGATTCTGTAAATCAGCACTTCTACATGTTCACACACACCCCGTCATCTGGCATGTAGTACAGCGTTCAGAATCTGATTCAAGCCCCAAAACCTTGATTCAACCACAGAAGGCTACTGCTGGGTTTTCTTTCTCTTTAAATTCAATTCTTGGGCCTTCACATGGCAGAGGGAAGTTGGGAAAAACGGCATCTGAAATGGAGGGGCTTGGAGACAGGAACTAAATTGGTTTAATCATCTGTTTTTAAGACACTCTCCCAATTTTGGAGGTTGACGCTTGGGAAATGGAAAGAAAGATAGTCACAAAGCAGATTTTTAGCAAACTGTTTGCAGATCCTGGGCTCTCACCAGTCAGTAGAAAGAAACTGGCTCCTCAGAGAGTGATTCAAAGCAGAGTCTGAATCATCCTTTCTCCCAACGGTTGCATAAGGAGACTGGTCAGAGTGGCTGGCTCTGCACAAAGTCTGTGTTGTAGGCTAAAGTAGCTCTCAGAAGGATTGAAAAATAGGAGGTCTAATGACCATAGCTTTGTCACTGAAGCACTGGGCAGTTTCTCTGTGTTACCGTAAGTAGGCATGTAACAAAGAAGCATGAGTTTTGCAATTATGAGAAGACTTGTACTCATCTGTACAAGACACCACTGTTAGCAGACAAGAAAGAGGTACAAACATGGAGACATTCAGCTATACCACTGCAAGATATGTACCATGGATTGAGCATATAACATTTATGGACTGAGTATAGAACATTGATGATGACCAAAACCAAGGGCATACTTAGCGTTCAGGTAAAGCAACAAATCCCTTCAAGTTATATGCCCTTCTCCCCTCCATGACCTGCCAAAAGCAAAGCCAAGCCTGAGGGCATAACTCACCAGTAAAACCTGTTTGGAGTGACCTGCTCATGCATGAGCTGCCATTTTCTTCCAAAGTCCATGGAGCCGTACAGCTGAAAGACAAAGAGAGAAAGTATAAACTTTGAGGAAGAAGAGGAAGGACTGCCGCAAAAACAAAGTATTAAAATCAGCTTAGATTAAAGAACAGGAATGGACTGTCCTGCACAGTCATGGATCAGCCTCGCTGCTGGGAAGGCTAATAAGGCAATCTCCTCCCCTCACATTTAACCCAGACTAAGCTGCTGGGACTCAAAAGCTGGTTGGCTCTTCCAAAACCTTTTCAAACATTTTTGTGCTTCCTGATTTCAGCTGTCAACACATTCACTTTGGCTGCCATATGACAAAGCTG
Source organism: Pluvialis apricaria (assembly GCA_017639485.1). Taxonomy (NCBI): domain Eukaryota; kingdom Metazoa; phylum Chordata; class Aves; order Charadriiformes; family Charadriidae; genus Pluvialis; species Pluvialis apricaria. The sequence continues at coordinate 28,305,175 of CM030013.1, read as the reverse complement.
TCAGTCCCACTGGCTTTTTCAGCCCAACAGGAAGCAGGTGATCGATGACATGTAAATTCCTAACATTAAATAGGATTAAAGACAAATTAGATTAGTTAACATGACTATGATGTGGTAGGTAATGAGTCTATACTCAAGGTCATGCTGCGATTCATTTTTATGGTGTGGATTACATCTCTCTTCTATGTGGGAAAGAAAAGGAAATTGCTCCTAATTTACAACTTCTATGTTCAGAACAAGGTCTAAATTTTGAGATAAGTTAGAAATCAATCTGCTCATTAGTTCAACATTAAAGATAGTGAGGTGGTTCTTCTTGAAAGCCAAATTTTCAATCTAACAATCGTTTTGAGTCTTTCTGGCTAACAAATGTTGCAGCTGTAATGTACCCAAATTTCCATGCAACTCCACACTAAGTCTTAGACATAGGTTTGCTTCATACATACTCGGCTTAATACCACGAACAACATTCTCCATATAATTAGTTTATTACCCACAATCCACTCATAACCAAAGCATACATAAGCTCTTCTTCTCCAACTTTGAGCAAATTTGGTTCTTCAGACAAAAAACACACTTTGAGAAATAACTACTCTGTTTTACAACTAGAACACAGAGAAATAAATAACAAGCAGTGTTTTGAACAGGATTTCAAGTAAATTTAATCTGAAATAAATTCTGGCTTAATAAAATAAGGGTTGATTGCAAGCTAAGGAGGGTAGATAATAGAGCTGAGAAACTTAAGTGTTTGTAATATCCAAATTTAGGTCCTTAATGGGAAAATTATATAATTTGAGTAAAGGTTCTGCATTTGATCTGATTTTGAGTAACTGGATTTACAAATCGGAGGCAGGTCCATGTTCAGATTAGAAGGGTTCACAACCTAGTGATGTGTACTATGGCACAGCTATGATGGATGGCTAAGTGTGACTGGGAAGATAAATTGCATGTGCTTGCACTGAATATTAAAGTTTCTTGAATGGGCAGTATCTTTGACCACAGATATCCAGCAGCCACATCAGAGCTGAACTATAGAAGAATTTACAAAGATGATTGGAAAGGGCTATTTGAGCAGTGTTCAAAGCCTGAGGCAGCTGATTAATTCTTACTATGTTTGTACTCAACTACACAACCAAACCACTGTATAGCTAGCAAAAGGAAGCTCAAAGCCTGAAATTCAGACCCCACCAAGTATCTAATGGTATGCGTAAAGACAAAAGAATCAGTCCTTTGCATTTATGCCAATGGAAAGTCCAGTTTCTGCCAATGACAACTAAAGCTGGCAGTGAATAAAGCGCATCAGGGGAAAGGAGATGGAAACCAGCATCCTCCAATCTTCATGTCAAAATGGGCTCCAATTACGTAGACTTCAGTTCAACCAACATCACTGGGCTTGTGGTAAAAAATATTAGGAACGATTTTCTGCTCCGTGTTCTTCAGGAGATCAGACATGATTTGAATATTCCAATTTGGCCATATTTCTTTGGTACTGTCACTAGAAAAGGTAAGATACTGCACTAACAGCCCACATTATATGGGCTTCCTCTGCTTTTCTGGTCAACCTATCACAGTGGTAGTCTAAAAAATTACAGTAGAGCATCCTCTGCCCCAAAAGAAATTCTCCATAGATACAAAATAATTAAAAAAGATAAGCAATGCTTTAAGGGAGCCAGGAAAAGAAAATTCCTTCTCCAAATTCGAGGATAGGCTTATGAAGTCAACATAAAGGTCATACATCAACAAGGTAAATAGCAAATGTTTATCCAAACAGCATCACATCCTTCATTCTGAAGGAAAATCTGGATTTCTAGAAACAGTAATTGAAAATTCGCACTCCAAGAGTCAAAGCTCTACAGTGCTACAACTCTGCCTTGACATTATCACAGTGCCTGCCAGCAATATTCCTTCAGTCATTTGACATGGTTTTACACATATAAGGACCTCTGCACACACACTGAGTTGCATCAGTTGCACCAAACAACTTGGCTATCCTTTCCATTTCCCGACTGCAGGTACGACTTGGAGAATGAGCCACAGTGCTGTACAAATCACGGGCTCCAGGCAGTTCAGCCTCAGTTAACGCCTGTTCACAAGCAGGTGCAAGTGGGACCAGCATCGTTATTGTACTCTGTCACGGATAACCATTCTCACCGTGAGAGGAAAGGATAAGCAAAATACACCCATTTCCCTAGATTCTCTTTCATCTTTTGCCCCCAGCATTTCCTTTTCTTTTGCAGCTGCATAACAGCAGTAGCTACAGATATCTCAGTGGCATGAAGCGCAATCTTTTTCTAACTACTCATCTCTCCCACAGTGTCTCATTCAGGGAACATCCTTATCCCTATCAAGTTAAAAAGCAGAGACCAGCTACTGAGCACTTTTTTCCCCCCTCTTCTTTCTATTAAAGCACAGACTGACTGATGATAGAAGGATTAAATTGAACTTGCAGCCTTTAGGTGCTTTCAGATAGAGATATAAGGAGGATATTATTCATTTCAAGAACTTTTATTTGTTTATTCACCTACTTATTCTAGGCATCCACTTTGAATTTTAACCAGATGATTGAGTCTTAAAGCTGTATGACAGAACAAATTCCTGAAAGGTTTTTCTGGCCCACTTCACTTTTATAGTATTACTTATAGATGCAAATGTAAAGGTTAATGTTGAATTACTAAATAAAACATACAATAAAGAGTTTTCTAGTATCCATTAAAATTGAATATATATATATATATATATACACACACACTTTCTGTTCGTCTCCCTTCATGGGAGAAGAGATGCTTTTAGAAGAGACAACAAATTTAGTGGCAAGTACGGCAGATTTCAATACAGATTAATTTGTCCTAAGGCTGAATACTAAGTGATGGAAAGAAATGAGATTTGTTTGGTGCCAAGATTTTCCCTTTTTAAAGCTCTGCTGTAGCTCTTTGTGACAAGTAATCTCTGGCATTTCCACCTCCCAGAGCACTCCAACACACTGGTTTAAGAGGGATGTACTCCAGTGTATCATGGGGGTGTACTGGGAAGGTATGCCCTTTCCGCAACTCCCTTGTGTTATTTGACTTACTCTGATGAATGAAAAATTAAGACCAATATAGGTCTTTGTGTTTGTATGGGCTGGTCTTGCGCCTTGACACAGCTAAAGAGTGGCATGCAGAGGACTTGACTAAGGAGCAATTCAGAAGCAGGATGCAAACCAGAAGGACAAAGTCCTGACTCAAGGCAAGAGTGACAAAATTCAGGTTTTAACATGAAAATAAACTCAGAATCCTGCATCTACCATAAAGGCACTTCAGTAAACACAGTCAGAGCACTTGGTCAATCCCAGCAACCTCTGCACCTGTTTTAGCAGAAAGGTTCCATGATCCTCCTGAAAGCTGAGGTGCTTTTGAGAACAAACACACAATGTTCAAATTCCTTACTAAGCCCATCTTAATGATGCTTACGAATCTCATTTACCCTTGCAGCAGACAACAGGGGTTTTTACTGTGCATGACCCTAGAACTTCTGCTTGCCCGAAGACTGGCATGTGACACTGCCACAGGGCAGATGTGATTCAGGAAGGTAAAGGGGCCAGCATTGCACAACAATAAAATGTACCTTTTAATGTGCTTTCAGGCCTGAAGAAGCACCTAAAGTATTACCCTGGTCACACTAGCAGGATCCAAGAGCAGCTCTGCTTTCTCACCTGGCTTCAAGATGACCCCAGCTCAGCAGTACAGCCGCAGTCTTTGAAAATGGGTGCTGAGCACGGGGGGAAAATCTGCCTGTGCTCAGAAGCCTAGTTAGACCTACCATCGAAAAGAAAAAAAGGCCGTACATCAAGAAGCAAATATATAGCAAATGTTTATCCAGACAGCTTCACAATGCTCTGCGCTCAAGGATCACATCCACCACATCCACCAACACAGTCCTGTGTTTTACCAAGAATACACAACCTGTTTGAGGAAAGACCTTGACAACTTTATTTCACCACAGGCCAGAACCTTAACTCACGCTTGTTTTGCTTAACTCTGAATCGTAAGGATATTACATACCACAGGCAGAATGCTGCTGCTACAAACCCTAAGAACACTTGCAACATTTTATTTAATGTCAGCATTGTTTCTGAGACAAGCATCAAGTCCCCTAAAGAGGGAGCTTTATCCCTGGTGTCAGATTCTATGCCATGAACACGTGCAACATACCAGCAACACAGTCAGAACTACAGAGCCGGAAAGGAAGGAATTATACACACACGCGTGGCACACACAGTGCTGCATATGAAAAATGACTCCATGCTGTTGCAATTCCACAGTACAAACTCTCAGGGTGACACATCCTACTGGCTTGCCTGGGGCTGGGGTAATTCGTTTGGAGCGTTTTGTTTGTTTTCCCAATGAGAGTTTGCACAAAAATACAAAAGGATGATTTTGGTCAAGAAGTCAAGCTTCTCAGAACAGGAGCAGCATGAGAAACTGGCCTGCTTAAACTCCACTCATGGAGAGAGGGGAGAAAAATGACCTATAAAGGAAAAACATGGAAACCACTGGAAGAGATTCAACCCCCTGATGTTAGTCATCCATACACAAGCTAGTCACCAAGGCTCATTTTCAGACAGCCTCGAAACAGGCACTTCTAAAGCACAATTCCCATACTAAGATACGGTTCTAAAATTGCTTATTTGTCATGCCTTGGAAGACTCCATTTCTCTCCACAGATGCTAAAAGAAGTTCACAGTGACTAGTGCAGAAGGAGATAACCCACTGCAGATAGATGATTTAGTTGAGCTGGATTTCAAGTTAGGTTCCCTGTTGACAGGTTGACCTACTTGGTCTTCACGGGGGAAGCAGGCAGAAGACTGAAGGTTCAGCACGAGCTGAAGAAAGGCCAAGCACACAATAGTCTGGATACACTTTACCACAGCAAGAGACTGAAGACGTCGTGTATAGGTTGAGAAGCAATAAACAACAAATTAAAGAAACTCAGAGAGCTTTGATATTTATAGACTTTCTTGCTCAAACACAGAAGAAGAATTAGGGCATCCGGAACATACATAAAAAGCTTATATCCAAATAAAATCAAATAATATTTGTCATTATGAAATCAGGTCTATTGGCCTGAGCAAACATCTGGAGAGAATCTCAATAGTTTCCTGTCTGCCAGCCGACCCTGGAGTGAATTTGGAGGTTGCAAATAATGGTATCAGATAAAGTGAGAAAGAACAGCTGGACTATATGTACTTAAAGGAACAATTCACTTATTACACACAAAATTATACTTCCCTCAGACAATACATCCAGCTGATGATGGAAAGATGTATTCATATTAATCCAGCAGGGTGAGAGTTGGCCCAGTGGTAATTACTGGGCAGCAGCTGACACATGGTAACGTGATGGAAGAGGAGGGGCAGATTAGCCTGGCCTGCCGTGTCCTCAGAAGAGCATGATCCCGAGCAGTAGCTTGGATTGCTTGCATGAAAAGATGGCTCTGATCCCAGAAAAGCACAAAAGCAAACTAACACCTTCTCAGCCAGAGCTGGTGGGGAAAAAATCTACAAGATGTGCAGAGGGTTCCTGCCAAAAAAAATCAAACTGGGACAGAAGAAAAATAAAATTAGGTCAACTTTTTTGTAGGAAATTGGACTGCCTGCAAGCAGTCTGCAAAGAGTAACTCAGAAAAGCAAGTTTATTGCAGGGTCAATGACCACGATCACTGGAAAAAAATTAGAGGCTCAGAAACTAAGAAAAAGTTGTAAACCACTCAGAAAATTGCAAAGTGTGTCTTTTTTCTACAGTTCTGTGTTACAGATGAAATTACAAAAAGAGAAGGCAGTGCCATCATTAACATGTCAGAAAGTTCATCCCTAGAAGGAAAATGAACAGGAGGAAAAACTCACAATACTTTTCAGCCTTGAGAATACCAAACAGAGGAGCCATGTCTGAAAACTGCCAGAGATGACCCATCCCATGGAAGAAAAGAGCCATAAGCAACAAATTCAAACTACAGTGAAAACATATATCAGCATTTTTTCCAAAGGCACACTGAGGAGCTGAGTACTGCAAGAGAAACATTTTGCAAGATGTCAGAACAATGTTCTGCATAGAATAAATGGATGGTCCCCACTTCACCCATTGCAAAGAAAGATCCTTTTTCCACACCTAAAACTAGGCATAGGAAGGATTTAATAAGGTTGCCCATACTTAACAAAACAAAATAAAAGAGTCTGCACTGTACGAGATAATCGCTCCAGCAAGTGAAAGGATATGAGTAATAATTTTGTTTCTCCTTGTTATATTTCTTTAACTCTAAAACAACACCTACCCCCACTCAACCACTCCTGACGGTCAGATCTATCTAGTCACCATGCTCTCCACTTGTTGAATTTAGCACAGAAGTTCCAACCTGCCAAAGTATTCCCTCTTCTGTTTCATCATTTGAAAATAGTGTCTTTTTCCTTCAGTTCCAGCTGAATCCCTGAGACACTATCTCTCTATAAGTCCTCATTCATACAAATAGTAATCAGATCCCCAAATCCCCATGGAATTCAAGTTGGAATAGTAAACTCTCAAATAGCCAAGTCTGACCAAAAGATTTCCAACCAATACTCACAACACACAAGCCATTCCCCCTTATTAACTAATTTTTTCCATTTCAGATGTTGTAAAATTGTGGTTTTCCTCCTTCTTGTAGCCCCACACACTAAATCCACTTATGGAGACCCCCTAAAACAATCCTGCAGCCATCAGTTGCTCTCAGACACTGGCATGGTGTGCTTTCGGGAGCAGAGTAGACTGCGAAGGCTTGCCAGAACAAAGCAACAAAAGAAAGATGACAGAATTGAGAAGAATTGGATAAGAAGACAGACAGGATAGATTTGGTGTAGACGAAGATAGCAAGCAGTTGGTACTACAGAAACATGCCCTACTTCTGTATCACATTTTCCATCTTACCTTCCTCGCGTATCTGCCGTCCCTTCATTTTTTGAGGACAGATGGATAGTTCTCCCTTTCATAGCGCCAGCATAATATTTAAGCTGTGGGGTTTATGCAGCCCCCTTTCTTAGGTTCCCCTGTGAGGCAGGACATGTTACTTGCAGCGTAGTACGGACAAAAATAAGGTATAACATGCTTCAGTTGGGTGGCTGAAACTGGGTCAGGAGCAACCCTTGCCATGGAAGGGGCTTTATTACTCACATTAGAAAAGGGTGCATTCAAGGAAAGATTCAGGGCCTTCCTCTGATTCCTCTGTTCCACCACTCCCCTCAGTTTGGGCCTTAGCGAGACACCTCCGGAGTGTCAAGCAGTTCCCGTCAGGGGACACAAAGGTTAATGTCACCTTCAAGCTGATGACCAACTCAAGAACAATGATACATCTGTGCTTGTTCCTTCCACCTCCTCCCAGGGAAATACCTGTCCTTGTCACCTTGCTTTGCTAGGGTTCCAGAGGAACCAAGATTTGCAGCTTTGAAGTGCTTCTGGAGCTTTAGAGAAGGCAAAGAAGAGCTTCTCGCTCTCTTCTCTTGCCACAAGCTGCTGGAAATCACCATTCAGGTAAGGCATCCTTGACAGCTCCACACTAAAGAACCTAAAAATAAATCCTGCTTCTTGAGCCAAAAGATTTGTGTAACAGCTGGTGGAGCTGAGCTTAGGAGAAAGAATTATACCAGCACCATATTTATGGGCTTTGTTTACACAGAGTTGTAAAAACTAGTAATTGTAATGAAAACAAATGGACCAGTTTATCTCTCTGCTTTGATTTCCTTTCCAGGTGATTAAAAGCTGCACCAAGAGACCTCATTACAGCCCAAGGTTCTTCTCCAGCATGGTACAGCCAGATTGTCTCAGGCATGGAAAGAGAACTTGTCCACAGACTGCTGCATGTCTGAGACTCACCAAAGCTGCTCATTTCCCTACAGGTGTTATACAGTAGAAGGGGCACTGGAAACAGACTCTTTGATGAGAAACTGGTCTAGACAGAAATTAAATACTAAATGCATTTCCATCATCTCTCTCATACAGAGAGGGAAAAAAAAAAACGTATCAGAAACTGGGGAGTTCTCTTTGCACTTTAAAAATGTAATACTGAAATATTTCACATGTTGGCTGGCAAAAGTAGGTCTTCAGACAAAAGAAACTCAAACTCCTCCCTACTATTATAAGAAACTGGTCAGGGACCTTCTGCACAAAGCCCAAACACTTTGAAAACGTTTGACTTCGTGTTGTAATTGTATAGCTTAACCCAGACCTGGCTTACAAAGAAACCAGGTAGGTTAAGATACTGCATTGATGTCATGTTTAATGGTTTTACAGTTAAAAAAAAGAGAAATGGTTTCACCTGATGGGTCCACTCACAGCAGTGCAGTTTACTTAAACCTAATGCTCAAAGCAAGACTTGCCTCTCTCTGCTCCTCCACTTCATCTCCAAGAAAAAGAGGAAAGTTTAATAAACTAGTGAAAAAAAAAGTCCACTCTAAACCCTTCACATTTCAATTTCTCTTAAGCCTAATTGGTACCGAGCATACTCAGCCATAAATTTGCCATTTCTGCTGAGAGTGCAGCATATCTTTTGCTTTTCTACTGCATGACTGGTTTGTAGTGGAAGAAGTCGTCCAGATACAGCTGCAACAGGAGCAGGGACATAAGTGAGTATCACTAAAGAAGTTAAGGCGTTTCAGTACTGGGTGAAAAACAGCCTCTCTTTTTACTATTTTCTTCCCACCTCCAGAAATGCTGGAGCGGCTCAGAACCGAGATGAAAAGTATTAGCTTCGGATTTTTTTTTCTTAAACTGAAAATCTGGGGAAAAAATATGTTCACTTTGGTCAGTCAAAACACATTTCAATCACTTCTAAATAATTTAGCTTTAGCAACTTGAAAAAGGTACTATAAATAGAAATGCCATTTTGAGGGAAGACTAACTTTTTTGATTACTTGTTTATTCCTTTCTTCATGACATTTTAACCACTTCAAAATCAGTTCTAGAGTCTGGGGGGGGGGGGGCTAAAGTTGAGTAATACATTGCCACTGACCTCCTTCTGATGAGTGTTTTGTTAACAAGCCTTATTGAAAACTAAAGACATAAAAGGGGGGGGGACGGGACACCAGAAAGAAAAAAAACCTACTTCCAGAGCCCGAGAACAGATTGAGACATAACAGACAAGGCAAGCAACGTGCCATGCAGGCGGACAGTTTCCCACACCAGCGATGCAGAGCAGAGAGCAAGACCAGACACAGAAAGAGGCAGCAATACAGAATGGGAAAGGGAGGGACAGTACTGGGACTGTGAAGGGATCAAAACAGGATGGAGGTGGCAGAGCTGCCTCCTGCTACCAGGGTTTGCAAGGTGCACCAGAAGATGTCTTTACCAGTATTTCTTCCACTGGCATCCAATAAGCTCAGCCAGAGGCAGAGGAGGGTTGCAGGGCTGCTCCTGTTGTCCCCAGCTGCTGCTTCACTCCCTCTTTCCCTAGGATCAGCTCTTTAACAGCGACAAAGGACTGGAGTCTCTCTAACGGCTGCTGAGTTTTCTCCCTCCAAGCCGGGCCGGTCCCTTTGCCCAGCTTGTTCTCAGCTTAAAAATCCTTAGGCAGTTTTTGGTCTGAGGTCTCTGCTACCTGGATCCACCAACCGTGTGGATACAGCCAACGGGGCCGCGCAGGACAGCCTGTGCCAAGGAGCCCTGTGCCCTCCCAGCCCAAGAGGAAAATCTTATTTGCTCCTGGGGGCTCCACATTACAGCCGTTTAGAAGCCCCTCCTTACACTCCATCAATGCTTATACTCCAAAAGTTTAACAATAAGGGGAAATAAATGGGAACCGCATGTCTAATGGGAAGATTTTTCATTCAAATGTGCTTTATTGTGTGATATATGCCTTTAATTACAGTGCAAGCGTCTGGGTACATTCGTTGCTATTACAGACCAATCTTTCATGTTTATTGGGCATAAGACTACAACGAGCAAAGCAGGAGAGGCTCAGACATTAGCCAGAGCTGAACATAAAGCTACAGTCACATGCATGGCTCTTCCTCTCTTCTATCTGTAGGGTAACCTCTATATTATGCAGAACAGGATTTCACGGAAGAGGGTTTTTTTCAAGCTAGTTAAAGAAACAGATTTCACACCACCAAACCACCTCCCAAATTCATATAAGATTTTGCTGAATTATTTCTTTATGCGGAAAAAATAACATTTCTGAAAGTGTATACATGGGTATTAATGAAAAGGGTTTAAAACTGCACTTAGAACAGCGTTTTATTCTGATTTGTAATTGTTGTTCATGTAAAAAATTTCACATGGCTTGAAACAAATAAATATTAGTTTGGGCTAAAGCAGAACATGTCATTTTGGCAAAATTAAAGCAACGTATTTTGCTCCAGGTTAAATCATTTGTGATTTAACACATACACACCTGCCACCCAATTCAGCTTCAGTTTTCCACTCATCAGCATTTTCACAGGCAGGGGAGGATACTCAAGACAATTCTGAAGTTATGTGACCCATCACTCTGCAGACACCAAGCAGACACACACCTGAAACTAATCTAGCTCATACAGGTGAAAATGCTGTAAAGCAAAGCTACTCCCACTTGAGGCCAGCCCCAGCAGAGGGTAGGTGCCCACCCTCCTCATACAGTTCTCATCTCACCAGTTGAAGAGCAGCAAACTTCACAGGTCCTTAAGACCTGCACCCCACCTTTCAGAGGTGTGCGCAACCCTACTTCTTCACAAAGTCAGAGCAGACTCACAAACTGTCCACATTCTTCTACCCCATTCACCCTACGAGGACACTGTGCCCCCTCAGCCTGAGGTCATGGCTTCTGTTAGGGGTTTATGAGGCAAAGAAGGGGTTGTTGCAAAATGTTTAGTGGCCGCTAAATTGCACTTTTGCTAAGAGAGGAAGTCAGCTGGGATTTTACCAGATTTCAGAAGCTGACGAGTAGCTTTTGTCATCCCGAGGAAAAGTGAGAAAAGAACAGCGTTGCACCGGCCCATTGTGCCAAACACATTTCCTACAAGCACCCAAAATCAGTGCAAGCAAAGGTTAAGCTACGCAAAAGATACACTTTCCAGTGATTGAGGAAGCTTGTGGCTGGGCACTGAATAAATACAGGCTGCTCCAATTAAACCCGCTCCGATCCCACCTGTCTCTGCTGCCAGAGACCATTGCAGCCTCTCTGCATGCACACACGATAACAAAGCTGTAAAGCTGGAGGGGTTTGCTCTGCTCGGTGGCATTAGCACATCAGCCCAGCAGGTTCACAAGCCAGTGCTGTGCATTCAGAGCAGCTAAGCACTTTGCTCTCCATGGCATAGGTTTCACTCAGTCTGAGGCAAAGATGCATACACCAAGAAATGCATCGCAGGTGCAAGACAACTTGGAGGGAAGTCAGGAAAAGGTAATAACAAGAGTGAACCAAGGAGAGCGAGATTCCAAGAGCTGAACATGCAGAATTTCTCCAGGGATTGTAAAAAGGAAGCGCAGAACCGTCCACCTGTTTGTAAATGGGATAACACCAAGGAAACGGGAAGCTTTGAAGGCTGGCGTGGGTGAGAAGGCAGACACAGACATTTCTAATCTTTAGAGACCCTTCCTAAATACATTTCCTAAGACAATTCAATACAAGCATTGCAAATACTGATTTTTTATAATTTACTTTCTATTTTATCACTGGTGTCTGTTACCTCTCATGGCAACATAGTCTGCAAAGGGGCCAAAAGGACATATTCTCAGCTCTGCCCGTTAGGAGATCCATAAGTCAGGAAGGATGGCACAACTGGTGTTTCACTGGATTTACTATAGCTGGATTCTGCTTCTTGGGGCCTACAGCAGGCATTTATAGGCTGCCACTACACACTATGCTACCTCCAACTCTTTTGGTCATGGATATGTCCCTGATGCCATCCTGAAAGTCTTCTGGGAAGCTACAGCAGATGAACAGGCACTGTTTTGGATGTGTACAGGTCCTGCACTGAAAGGAATCATGGAATGGTTAGAGTTGGAAGGGACCTTAAAGATCATCTAGTTCCAATCCCCCTGCCATGGGCAGGGACACTTTCCACCAGACCAGGTTGCTCAAAGCAACATCCAACCTGGTGTTGAACACCTCCAGGGATGGGGCCTCCGCAACTTCCCTGACTAATTTGTTCCAGTGTCTCACCACCCTCATAGTGAAATTTTTTTTCCTAATATCTATTCTAAATCTACCCTCTTTCAGTTTAAAACCATTACCCCTCATCCTATCGCAACAGGCCCTGATAAAGACTCCCTCTCCATCTTTCCTGTAGGCCCCCTTTAGGTACTGGAAGACCGCAATAAGGTCTCCCCAGAGCCGTCTCTTATCCAGGCTGAACAACCCCAACTCTCTCAGCCTGTCCTCATAGGAGAGGTGCTCCAGCCCTCTAATCACCTTCATAGCCCTCCTCTGGACTTGCTCCAGCAGGTCCATGTCCTTCTTATGTTGGGGGCCCCAGAGCTGGACGCGGTACTCCAGGTGGGGTCCCACAAGGGCAGAGTAGAGGGGAAGAATCATCTCCCTCAACCTGCTGCTTTTGAAGCACATTGCCAGGTCATGTCAAGCTTCTCATCAAGCAACACTCCCAAGTTTTTCTCCTCAGAGCTGCTCTCAATCCATTCTAAATTGAAGAGACATGGATTCGATAAATGGACCACTCGGTGGATAAAGAACTGGCTGGATGGTCGCACTCAAAGGGTTGCGGTCAATGGCTCGGTGTCCAAGTGGAGAGCAGTGACGAGTGGCGTTCCTCAGGGGTCGGTACTGGGACCCGTACTGTTCAACATCTTTGTTAGCGACATGGACAGTGGGGTAGAGTGCACCCTCAGCAAGTTTGCTGATGATACCAAGCTGTTTGGTGAGGCAGACACGCTGGAGGGGAGGGATACCATCCAGAGGGACCTGGACAGGCTGGAGAGGTGGGCCCAAGCCAACCTCATGCAGTTCAACAAGGCCAAGTGCAAGGTCCTACATCTGGGTCGGGGCAATCCCAAGCACAAATACAGGCTCGGCGGAGAATGGCTGGAGAGCAGCCCTGTGGAGAAGGACCTGGGGGTGATGATTGATGAGAAGCTCGACATGAGCAAGCAGTGTGCGATCGCAGCCCAGAAGGCCAACCGTATCCTGGGCTGCATCAAAAGAAGTGTGGCCAGCAGGTCAAGGGAGGTGATTCTGCCCCTCTACTCCGCTCTCGTGAGACCCCACCTGGAGTACTGCATCCAGCTGTGGAGTCCCCAACATAAGAAGGACATGGACCTGCTGGAGCGCGTCCAGAGGAGAGCCACAAGGATGATCCGAGGGCTGGAGCACCTCTCCTATGAGGAGAGGCTGAGAGAGTTGGGGCTGTTCAGCCTGGAGAAGAGAAGGCTCCGGGGAGATCTTATTGCGGCCTTCCAGTACCTAAAGGGGGCCTACAGGAGAGCTGGGGAAGGACTTTTTACTTGGGCATGTAGTGATAGGACGAGGGGGAACGGCTTTAAGCTGGAAGAGGGCAGGTTTAGATTAAACATTAGGAAGAAGTTTTTCACTTTAAGGGTGGTGAGGCACTGGAACAGGTTGCCCAGAGAGGTTGTTGAAGCCCCATCCCTGGAGGTGTTCAAGGCCAGGCTGGACGTGGCCTTGGGGCAACCTGGTCTAGTGAGAGGTATCCCTGCCTGTGGCAGGGGGGTTGGAACTCGATGATCTTCAAGGTCCCTTCCAACCTAAACCATTCTATGATTCTATGATTCTCTGCCTAGTCTGTATTTGTGCTTGGGTGGAGAATGGATTGAGTCACTCTGGCCAGTTCTGGTCCCCACACACCGCCTGTGCTCTATACTGCTTAGGACCAAGGCCAGATACTGGACCAAACCAGCAAAAAGAAAAGTTCACCATAGTTAATGGAAGTCTTGTGTCCCCCCAGAAGAGAACACAGATGCTGCCTATAGGACAACTCTAACTGTGAAATAAATTCTATGAGTAAAAAGATTATAAAAATGAGGTGGAAAATTTCAGCTTCTGATACTGCTGAAGATACAGCATCAGAAAATATTATCTCCTACTTAAACATCCTAGCTCTTGTACCATCTTCCACAATTCATTTGTTTAGGCCATCTTCATTACCACACAGTTGTCATATCCTGTCCCATAACAAATAAATCAAGAGAACTAAAATTTAAGCTGAAATGGACAGTACATCTTGATTCATTGGATGCTTCAAGTGCCAAAGCAAACCTGCCTCTGCGAGCTTTAGCATATAATATAATAATGAAATTCAGAGTTCCTTTCAGTCTCACTCTCCTACTCCCCAGTCAGCTCTGGTGTCCACAAGGAGCTCTGCTAGCTTGCAGATGTTCTCCAGGACTGCTCTTATTATAACACTCTTAAAAACCTGTGAGGTAATTCAGTCCAGCTGTAGCTAGCCACAGTTCTCATTGGCCGGATTCCCTGGCAACCCATGCATTGGCAACAGGTAACTATTGAAGTGAAAAGCAGAGCCTGCTTACACAGGCACCTATCTTTACACACACACACAGAGCCAAGCCAGAGATCATATGCAGGAAGGAGTTTCAAACCTGGAAAGCTCCAGGGGAGCATCCTTTCCTTCCTCCTAAACAGCAAGTGGTCTCATGGAAGGCAAAAGATGGTGTGCTCTCTGTACTTCATAGGGATTCATTCAGTTCATCCTGATCCAAATGTGCAGGGGAGACTGACAACATCACCCACTCCATGGCATGAAGGGCAGCATACGGATGTTTACAGGAGGAACCCAAATGAACAGCGTCATTGTAAATGCCAGCCACCATCAGGAACAATTTAGCCTGACAGTTGTAGCAGAAACTGTCACTGCACTGAGGCATCATTGCCAGAAAAATCACCAAATGAGAAACTCGCATATTTCAGGGATCCCCCAGGGCTGCTGGGCATACACCATTTACACTGTCATCTCTGATTCATCCATCACCTGGTTCCTGCAATCAAACAGTGGAAAATTGTACCTTTGGAATAAATGAATCTGCAATTGCAGAACATGCAGGAAAAAGGAACTCTTATCCAACCTCTCTCAGCAGCTATCTACGTTTCTATATATTCCATGGCGTCTATATTTAAACTATTTATCCCATTTAATTCGAACTGTAGGTACCTTCAATCCACCTTATGGAACAGGGTGAAGAAAAAAAAGCACACAAACCCTCAACAACTATAAGTAAACTCGATCCAAGGCAACAACTATAGACAACAACAAATCACCAAGCTTGATATAATGTAATTTTAATTCCTGAAGTTAACCAATGTTCACAATGATGGTACACCATAATTCATAAGATAAGGGAAGGCGGCAGAGGAAAAATAAAGCAGCCTTCTCCATGCTGTCACTAGAGAAAAAAACCACAACTCATCTGGCTAGGGAACATCGGACTCAATTTTGCAGCAGAACTTTCAGGTTTGTCACATTTGTGCCGTTGGGTAAGTGTGCGTAACTCTTGTGGACTTGCACTGAGATCTGAGGAAATCAACTGGCCTGAAGCAAGTACTGTGTTAGTCAGAGGACAAAACCAGAATTCTGTTTTGGCAGCAAAACTTTTGATGACATTATTGTTCTCTTACTATATGGCAGGAAAGTCCCCTTGGGTACAGTATATTCTGCTAACATGTTATTTGTACGTGCTGTTATCTCTTGAACACTGCAAGTACAAAATGCTACCAAATTTACATTCAGATGGTTTATGATCACTGAGCCTCTGGCAGAAATGAGAAGCCCAAGGTAGCAGGCTGGGGGAAGGATCAGTTTTTTCTCCTTTTGCACTACAGAATCCCAAGGATTTTCTATATAGCTTTAAGTTTTGTTGCTTGTTTTATCAATTGTCCTTCCCTTAAAAATATCACCCTTCATTTTGGTGCCTCAGCTCCTCCTTTTATCATACCCACAATACTTCAGATGTATCAAAATTTTACTGCATTGTGCCCTAACTTTCATTTTATAGCCACCCATGGTCCTATAAAAATCAATTGAACACAAACCTAAAGAATTTTATTACACTGGAAGAAGTTCTTGTAACTGCCACAAAACTGTTGTGGGGCTTCTACTGCAAAAATTCAAACACACACAACAAGTGTGCACACCCCACACAAACAGGCCACCACCTTTCTCCCAGACAATCTATATGGAAGATCAGTTTGACCAAAATGCAACTGAAGATGTGCCGCATCTGCAATGATGAATAAAGATCTCTCTTAGAGGCACATAAATGGCCCACAGCAGAACAGTGCTAGAATCAGATTATGAAAATTTTAGCTTTTTTGCCTTTCTTTTTCTTTAAAGATAAAGCTTCTAGTTTTATTAACCATGAGGAAGCACTTGAAAAACATGATTTCCAACCTTTCCTCAGTCACAGAAGCATCAAGAGAAATATAAGAGAGGACAACCGAATTATCCAAACACCTTCCCGATTTTATCTCTGCGAAACTCATGACTTTTGAAGGACCAATTCATGACTGGTAAAAACTTGGGATAGCTAGTTCTGAGGTGGTAGACCAGGAAATCCAGGCACTGGGTCCTTTTTTACCACTGAAGCAATGACGATGAAAAGCTGAAACACATACTGGGTTGACATTGAGCATAAGGGAACTTTGAATCACCTGTGCCTACTGTAGGGACAAAGGACTTAAAGCTGTTCCTCTGGCACCTTTATTCCCCAGAACAATATTGATTACATGCAGTTTCCTTCAGAAGAAAAAAAGAAAAGAAAAAAAGAGAAAAAAAAAAAGAAAACAAAAAAAAATTAGGTGAATTTTCATACGTCAAGGTTGAATGATGGAAACAAATACTTGCCTTAGCATAAGCAATGGCTTGCACTCAAGCAGATGAACCAGGGAATCTGTATCTTAGCAGGGGGATTTTAGGGAAAAAAAAAACCTGTACACTGGAAGGAGTAAACAACATCTATCTTGTTTTCTTAAGGGAAGAGAATAACATACATGTTTTTAGGCCAGATCCCCCAGTGATGTAAATCAGCCTTTCCCTGCTACACTGAATTTCAGTTGCTACATACGTGACTGCACACAACTTTTGTAAACCAGCTCATGTGTGCTATTAGATCAGAACACGGTCCATTTCCTCGCTGACACCAAGAACTGGAGGCAGGGATGGTTTGTTAGTGAGTGAAAAAGGGGAGGAGAGAGAGGAAACCTATTTGCAAAGGGCAACCTGAAACAAAACTAGGGCCACATACCAGCTTCCAGTACTGCAGAAATCTGTTTCACACAATAGCCACCAAATTATTTGAAATTAAATGTATGAGCTTTTTAGTATACTACTGTGGTACACTACAAAAGAAGGGCCCTCTCTGCCCTATGGCACAACTACGGCTACAGCACCTGCTGATGTGAAATTCCCACGTGGAGTCCCCAGCCCAACCACAATGGAAGTTCTGCCACAGCCTGAAGCCTGGGGAGAGACGAGCCTGCAAGAAGAGGAACTCCTGTAACATTTCTATAGGGCCACCCGGGCCAGTGGAAAGGAAAACATCTTTGAGGATGTTAAAGATGAAAGTACTGTCTTACGTAGCCACTGCCATCCCAATGTGCAACACTTCCAAACAGTGAGGCCTTTTGTTGCCAAGGCAATGTGCAAATACTAATTAATGCCACCATTACCCAGACAGAAAGAATAGTCCCTGTTGGGCAGATTTCCAACAGTTCTCAGCTGACTGAATCACTGACAGTAATGGGAGCTGTTGGGTCCAGAATCCTTCTGGATAAAGCATGAGCCTTCTTGGTTAACAAAACATAACAGCTTCTTAACCGCCATCTTCCAGAAAGCACTCTTGGTCCGAGGGAATTAAAAAGTGTCGCTCTGTATTCAGTTCTACATGCCCACGGTCATATTTTCAGGTGCCGGAAGACCCATCTTCCCCAAGCTATGGCTTTAACATCCTGAAGCGTTAAAGAAAGACGAGAGAACAGCAAAATCCAAAAGAGTGAAACTACCTAAAATCCCAACACTAAAAGCCCATTCATGACTTGTATGTTCTTGCAGGCACTTAGCAATGGTGAAAGCCTGTCTGTATAACCGCTTCACGCCTTAATGTGTAAAGGCTTACATACTTTATAGGCCTTAATCCACAAAAGCACTTATAACCTTAAAATTAGGCCCAGGCTAAACCATTTGGCTTCTCTGAGGTCACGGCTGGTTGGTTTTTTTCCCCTATTAAGTTCTACATTTTATATGTAGTGCTATTCAAAATGAATTTTTGATGACAATTCACACAAGTGTGTTCAGTGTCACAGGCTCTCCTCTGTTACTTTAGTGGTGATACTTTGGGTAAAATTAATCCTGTTGTTCTTTGGCCTGGATTAGTCTAATTTCTAAACTCAAGCACCACACAGAGTCAATTCAATGAGAGGGGGAAGGACACCAAACTGAAGTGTTCCACGGTCAGCATCTGAGTGGAGTCAACAATTGTATTGTGCCCTTTCTTCAGTTGAAAGTGGTATAATTCGGCCCAACAGATTTTAGAAGAGACTCAATGGTGCCATCAGGCAGGACAAATACTGAGACAGAGCTTTGAAAAGTGATATGGACAGTAAAGAAAAAGGAAAAGAAGAAAAAAAAAAAGAGAGAAAAAGAAAAGGAAAAGGGGAAAAAAGGCCAAGGAAACCCTTCTGGATTCGTCTAATTTCACTGACACAGCCTGGTAGGTAACTCATATCTACACAAATTAATCCTGATAAAGAAAAACAAAAGATTGGGAATTTCATCTTCGCTTACATGTCATGTTTGCTCTCTCCCCCAGGGCAGGGGTCATTATAACCTGCAGGCACGATAGCAGGAACTGGGAAACTTAATGCTTTTTGTTGCTTCGATCATACTGGAATCATACCCCATGAAATCCATTTTGCACACATCAAGTCAACAGTGGTTTCATGTCCCTTAATCTCAGGTAACATAGCAAATACTTACATCTCAGCAAAGGAAATTACTTTCTTGACAGTCAGTGGAGGTTAGTCAATACAAACGAGTCTAAGGTACAATTTAGCTCATCCTAAAATAGTCACCTGCATTTGCTTCCAGAAATCAATCAACACCATTCAGTAGATCACAACCAACTACCATGTGCAGCCTCAGCACCTAATATAGGTATACATTGCTACATTTTAGATCTCTACAGTCAGGCAAAATAAATCATGCCCCCAGTGTTCTTGTGCTTCAAACTTCTTCATTCCTTCATGTTTATTCCCATCTGCTATATTTATAACCACCCCTCACCCCACTTAGGCTCCAGATAAAATCAATATACCGCCATGATTTAGCGTGGCCCAGGAATAAACCACAGGATCCTTGCTCTGTTACACAATAAACTAGGTTTCTTTAGCAGCAGAGCGCATTTAAGCATTGAATGTGTCTCCCTCCATTTATCTCTATATTTTCCGTCTCAAAGTAAAACCTGTTCATGAAGTATCTATAACATAAATAAAAAGCAATAGGAAAGTCTGTTCTAGCTAAATCAAGTTTCATGAGCAGTTACTTTCTTTTTGCCACCACAAATCATCACAAGCCCGAAGTTCACTATTTTGCTAGGACAAAATTCATTGGGCATTTCTGAAGTAGAGCCAGGGCTGCATAATTTAATTTCTCATCTCCTATTAAAACTGCCAGGCTTACCATAATCAGAATGATAAATGCAGAATCATACGTCTTCTTTCTGACAGTAATGCCCATCAATACTCCAAATGCAAACAATTGTGACATTTGACTTTATAAAAATTACCTGGTGCACCAATACCACTTAATTAAATCATTTAAAAACTGCTTTTGTTACATTTAATGAATGATATATTATACTGCAATGAAACATGCAGCAATACAAATACTTCACAATGCTAACAATTAAGGCTCACTTCACTTACGGCAATTGACAACACAAGTGCTCCTCACTTCATTCAGTTTTTGCATTCCAAATGAACTGGTTAGCGAAAAGGGTGCTTCTTTGCTAATGAGTTTTGTAATCAAGGCATCTATTTTAATTTCAAATTGGCTAGATTGGGGGAAATTGCTGAACTAAATGACTGGTTCTAATTAGGATTATAAAAATATTCATCATGCAGCAGAATTAGCGCAAGGTCTTGATTTCCCTACATTTGCATATAGCTTTAGTTTAAGAGTGGAAAAAACCCTCCTGATAAATTGTCTTCCTTTTAATGAATTGAACAAACACTATATCTGTTTTAGTCGTTCTTTCATTTAAAGGCACTGATACATATTCATGATTTGTAAATGAAGTTAAGTGATTTCGATTCTTCAGTTCATTACCATATTGAAGAAGAGACTTCTGTAAATTGCCTTTAAATACTCCCAATCTCAAGGGTTTGCGGGGCGGGGGTGGGTGGGGTGTTTGATTTGTTGGTTTTTTTTAACTTTACTAACATTTCAGTTTATCTGTTTGATGGAGCCCTGCCTGCTTGGGAGAGCTGCTGGCAGGTGGCTTGTCCAGCGAAGGACACATGATATGTTTGTAGAACCTGATGCTCTCAGAAGAGCATTCAAAAGGCATAGACATGAAAGGCTTATTTGTGGTTAAGTCATGGGAACAGGACTCTATCTGGGTTCAGTTCTGACTTTGTTATAGTCCTCAGTGGTAGTTAGGCAATGAAACACTTTAATGACCTGTGCCTGAATACACTATGGATACTCTGGGGACAATGCTTTGTCTGTCAGCTTCACGTTTAATTGCAAGCTCTCTGGGGCAGGAATTTCTTCTTAATATGAATGTCTAATACAATGGACCAGTCAGTATGGTAGGGATTTTTTAAGAGCAGTTACTGTAATATGGCTTGTACTAAAACACAAAACACTAAGTGTTCCTTTATATCCAGGCAACATACTCACTTTATTTCATTCCTTAGTATGATAGGCCTGTAGGAGTAATTGTTATTATGGCAGCTTCCTCAATTTCTTTCCCCTTTGGGTGAAGAAAAGAATGCAGTAGGTGTGCCTCCAGCTTCACTCTGCAGGATGCTCAAATGCCAAGTGACTGGCGCAAGAGAAATTTGAAAGCTGAGTATTGTATCCATAGGACTGATCATGCTCTTCAGGTATCAATGAGCCATGATGAGAAATTAGCCCCAGTGTGTTCTCTCACATCGTACAATGAAATGGTGATTCTACCATGAGGATCCATGCAGGAGCAGAAAGAGCTTATTTTCCTTATTAAATATAATGTTCACATCTTGCTAAGAGAAGCTGAGTTTTACCCAAGAGGTGCAGTCTCAAGCTGTTGCTGATGAAAGGAGATGTTGCTCACACTTCTGGCAACTACAGTTACATCTAAATTCCAGGCCCAGGAGTACTGCTAAGGACCAGGTGACAGCTCTGTGTGCCTGCTGATTTATATCAAAATGAGAGGCAAGGCAGCCACTAACCCACCTCTCCTCATCAGACCCATACCTCAGTTCCTAAGGAAAGAAAAGCTTGCAGGCCTGGGCTGGAGTCACGTCTCACTTTGGACTGGCAGCAGCATGCACTGCTTGATTTTAGCACGGCTGCAGTGTGCAGCTGCTATCTCAGAATCACATTGCCCAACATTAGGAGTTCCAACTCAAAGTGCAATATCCTCACCTGAACACAACCCTGAAGTCCTCATGTGCCCAAGTTTCCATGTGAGGCACAGAAAAATTTGAGATGAAGGGCTGGGGCACTTGCTGGGAATAAAGGAGAATACAACTCCCCAGTCTCTGTCTTAGTGAAGCTCAGCAGAGCAGATGGAGGGGGAGCCAAGCCCAAGAGCCTGCAGCACTGGCACCCCCTGAGACACAGGGGCCAAGGGTCCCTCAGGGGACCAAGGGCTCTCTTAATGTCCCAGCGCAGTGACTTGCTATGACAGGGAAAGAGGAGATGAGGAGTTGTGGTCTTCTCCGTGTGTGAATGTCCATATGAAGGTCTGACTTAATTTCTTTATGTGACTCCTCTTTGCAAGGAGCCACCTGAAGATGACAAGGGGCAAGGGGTGTAAGTTGCACCAGCAGAGGTTTCACCCTGGTATAAGAAATTTTTTTACAGTGAGAGCAATCAATCACTGGAACCTCCCCCACATGGTGGAGTCCCCATCACTGGAGGCTTTCAAGACGTGACTGGACAGAATGCTAGATAATCACATCTAGGCTCCCTTTTCCACAAAAGGTTGGATCAGATGATCTTTTGGGATCCCTTCCAGCCTGGGCAGTTCTATGATTCCATGAAAATGGTGCATCACAAAGAAACACAAACAAAAATGGATGACTGCCTGGAATAAGGTGCCTACATTTTGAGAAGAACATGACCCCAGCCTTTCCCTCCTCTCAGCAAGTGCCACTGGATTTCTTTGGAAGCACTCTACCCAACTGGACACTGTCAAAAAAAAATCCCACACTTAGCTGTCCAACCACTCCGTTGAGCCTGTGCCCAAACTCCAGGGGAGAATTTCACCTGGCAGTGGAGAGGCACTGCCTTCATGGCTCTGGCTCTGTGTGTCTAGGCTATTAAAAAAAAAATATTTCCCAGGTAGTCCCAGTGTTATCTGTGATTCTTTTCGATAAATTCAGCAGCATCTAGTCAAGATAGTCAGGGCTCTGACATGCACCACGTTCAATTTTCAGATCACTACTTGCCACATCTCCAACACTGAAGGAATCTCCTCAGCCAGACCTGATACTGTCTGCCAGGTGCAACTTGGTGATACAGCAGAATGTTATCTTGCATATTTTATTTATCACCTCATTCAAAGAGATATGAAGACACCTACTGTCTTTTGTTTGGTTCCTGCTGAAGATTAAGCCCTATGGAGGGAGAAGTCACTGATTGCCAAACTTCTTGTTCTCAAATTCATAATGGTGTAGCTGGGGAATTTAAAATGGTTTGTTATTGAATTATTCAGTCTGTCACCTATTCCCAGCAGGTTCTCAATCACAGTTTGGCCTGTAAGGAACAGGTGGAACTGTATCTCTTTGCATAGTTTTTTTTTTCTTTTAACAACGGTGATTTGAAATATTTTAAATATCTCTCTTCCTATTTCCCTAATATTTTCTCTCGCTTTTTTAAAATTATCTTTAAAACAAATATTAATGCAAAAGAGCTGTGCACATTGCTCTGAAAGAAGTTTCAATGTTTTTCTGAGAGAAATTCCGTGAAGCTAGAAACTCCCCTCCATTTCCACCTCCAGACTGATCCATTCCCCAGAAGGGTATTGGGGTGTCAAAAGTTCAGATTATTAAGAATTAGTTGGTTCCTTGGATAAATGACAAATGATGAGGAACTTGAAATATTAGTATCAGAAATGCAAGACTAGTTCACCCCCAGCCAGTATGAATGGCAGCAATAAAAACTACACCTCATGTATATGCTGGTAGACTCTGAGCTTTCACATCACTCCATAAAGCCGTTTCCAATGCTTTCTAACAGAGAATATCACAGCTTTTTCATATATTCCCCTTCCCATCATACTCTGATACAAGGGTCACTTAAAATGGCTTCCTATATATTTTCTGCAACAACCTGTGAAAAGTGGAGGATGAAGCCCCATTTTCCCTTTGTATTGGTTCATATATCCCAGTGCCAATACAGATGCTACTAGTGAGACCCAGCCTGACTTGCAGCAAAATTGGCTATAACATTTACATAGTGTCCGCCTTCTGCCAAAGGCCACAGGGGGCCATTAACAGAACCAACACATGCAGACATCAGATTGCACTATTTTATCAATAAAGTAGACACACACAAAGCCACTGGGAAGAGGTCCAAGATTTTCAACTCACAAATGCAATTAATCTCCCAGGGCCTGGTAATTGCACAATGCCACATGGCTGCTCAGGGGGAAGTACTACACCCACCCATGCTTGCTTAAAGCCCTGCAAAAATTCCTCCTGTCTATACTTTATATGTTTATACTTTATATGTTGTGAGAAGACACTAGGGTCTACGAACTTGCTACACATTCATGCCCACACAAACAGATTTCTTGGCTCAGTCACACTGCATTTATTTGATAATACCAGAGAGAGAGAGCGCAAGGCAGAGGAGGGTCGTAATTGGCTACAAAAATTAAGAACAGGAACTGATATCCAGTGTCGGCTCATACTGAGGAAGTATCCTCAATAACACTTCGGATACTCCAGAGAGAAAACAAATGGTGGTGGCTGTGATACGTCCTTAAATGAACAAAGTAACCAGCAGCCACACAGCAAAACACCTTTCAGAAAGCCTGTGGAGCTCCATCGCCGTCTCACTGAATCTCCTCCCTTGCTCCTGGGAATAGCCCCAAGCAGGAAAAAGAGGGACAATACCCATGTGGGAATAGTAATAAAAGACTTGGGGACTATACTCATGCTGTATTCAATTATTTCAGTTGATGGAAGAGATAATGTTGTCAGAAAGCCTTTGGCTTTCTCAGCTATGAAGTCCTATCTCAAAGAGAAGTTCTGTTGAGAAGAGATGGACTGCTTCTTTAAAGAAGGGGAAGGTCATTTTTAGACATAAGATTGCTGTGAGGTTTGGGCTTTAAACTGGAATCACGTGAGACTGAAAGCAAAAGTCCACAGGTAGGTATAAAAACAGACCCATGCAAGGCATAAGCTAGGGGAGTGGGGCTATTGACCAAGGCTGTAAGAGGAGCAGTGAGAAAAACAGTAAGTCTGCAGAGCATCCTGCAACACCTGAACATCACGGCTGAGAGTAAGAGCCAGCCAGCAGGAGAAGTCTGAAGCATAAACTTATGATCAGAATTACACATAATAGTGGCATAACAGTGACTGACTGAGAAAATTCCCAACTAGAAGATTACCGCAGGAAGGCCTCACTTGCTTAGGAAAGAGAGGACAAGCCTTGCACATCATGGACACATTCACTCAGTCTGAGTTCTCGCAGCGTTCTCCTAAGCAAGCTAAAAGACTGTAGGAAATTTCTATTAGCTGGGTAAAAACTAACTGGGATACCACATTCTGAAAACAGTTAACACTTGGCCACTGTCAAACTGCAGGAGACGCGTAAAGACCGGGGTTCCACAAGGATGTCACAGAGCTCTACATTTCACAGAGTCATTCTGTGAAAGATGTCACAGAGTTATTCCATTTATTCACTACTGTCTTAGAACAGTGAATACACCTAAGTTTGGAACAGTGAATACGCCTTCTGAGACATCAGCTTGGAAGGGACAATAATTCTGTTAGAGGACAGAATTCAAAACGTGTTGTATTTTTTGAGTTGGCTGGTTGGTTTTTTAATCAACTGGATACATAGCCTAATATTGTTGTCAAATGTGTAGAAGTTAGAGAAAAAGAAGGATGGATGCTTAGGATAAAAGAATGTTAAAAAAGACACTTGAATCACAGCCATGGAACTGTAGGTCAGAAGACCTCAGAGAAAAACTTTCCAACAGGAAGATCCAAAACATTGAGTATTTTTATTTCAAATAAAAACATTAATATTGTTTTCTATTTTCATACACAAAACAATTTTTAAATCTTTTTACCTAGGCAGTGACTAAATCAATTATTTGTAGGGCACTAGCTGTTGATATTTCATTTCACTGTGTGGAACAACATACTTGGCAAAATGGATTTTCAGACTCATCATTCTCATTAATTTCCAAGTTGACCACAGCTTGCTTACACCACCATATTATTATTTTTAACTGAAAGAAAATTAATAAAATAAATATTAATCTGAAAGCGATTTTTTAATCTAAGAAATGAAATTAAATTCACAAACCTGTTTACACATTCACAGTTACAAGAGGATGGATTAGATCTTCCCCGAATAGTTCCTACTGCTGGGAGTCAAATTTATGTATTTGATTTGTTTTCAGTTATTTGCGTTTTTAAATCCGTCTCTAAAGTAGTCATTACAAACAGACTTTAAAGGTCAAACGCACTTTTAAAGCTTAGAGAGGTAGAAGATTATGGTCTCCCACTGCAGAAGCGGCTGCACCACTGAACATACGGTAAGCCACTGACTTTCATCAGCACCTTCCTTGTCACAGTATCTGTGGATGAGTATATCACCTGCGGGTTACTGACTAATGACAAACTTTTTATTTTGATTTAAATGCATGAAAGGGCAATAAAAGTGTTTCAGAGCAGCTGTATCCCAAAAACCTGGATACATGAAGTAAAAGAGCAAGTACTATTTGGATCCAGCACCACCTATTTTGTCCTAAGTATCTTCATGCTGCCTCACAGAAAAATGAGCACAAAACCAAAGGACAGAGAAGTACCAGCAGAACCAGGCTGCAGTTGGGAGAATTAGCCCCTGACAACAGCATGGCATCTCTTTGGATAGACTTCTCACAGCTGCAGAGCACCACTGCAGCCTCTCTAGCCACTTATTTTTAGGAGCTTTTGAGATCTCTCTTCTAGTCAGCAGCAGAGAGATCAAACAGCCACTGCCACTGGCATGATGCCATGATCACGGATAGGACAGATAGGGTGTGACACAGCAGCACGGGAAGGTGTGATATCCAGATTTGCCTTCTAGAGGACAAGAGAGGAGAACAACCACAACAGTCTTATGAAGATGCGCAAGACCTGACGAAGCTACTTAAGGTTTTAGGATTTTTAGCCTAAAAGACACTTCCTTCTCATCATTAGCCTAATCCCCATCTAACAGAAGGTCATGGCTGACCTCTGGTTCCCACTCAGCTGTGGCAGTACTCCTGTTTCCAGACAGGCAGAAATGTATAACACTGGCCTCTCAGAAGATTTCATCTGGAGACTTCACATAGCACCACCGCCACAATCTATAGCACTGTCTTTGTGCTCTAACAGCACTGCCCATTATCTTGGTATCAACTGTAACTGCAGTGAGGTTGCATGATCCTGAGCCAGTGACAATTCTTTTACAGCTCTTACTAAGCCAAGGTGTGGCTGGGCACAATCTATATCTGGGTTATGTTAAACAAACGCTTCAACGGGGAAAAGCGTTGCCTCCATGACTCCACTCAAGGATCAACCAGCGCTTGAGGCCATCTTTCTGAACACTGAAGAAAAGCATCATGAGTGGCCTTGAACGTGAAGGCAGACATAAAGGCAAAGCCTGAACTTTGCATTACTCCATTTCCATTTGACCAACAAGCTGCAGAGCACCTCATCTTCACTCTTACACTGTGAACAAATTTGTCCCGTTCCTGGGATAAAATGCAAGCAGCCTCAAGGTGTTTCTAACTCGCAGTTCATTTTCCTTGGCTCTCTTCTGAGCAGAAGAGAACAGCTGAGGTGGGCACTCAGATGCATTAGTTTGAAGAAGCAGAAGCAAAAAAGCTCTTGAGCCACTATTGCCGTACTGGACCAGGAGAGCATAATTACAACCTCACAGTCAAGTGTGTATGCATACTTTGTATTTTGATTTCTCCTTCCAGTGGCTAACACATCATAAAAAGACCACGAAGCACTGGAAATAGAAGTACAGTGTTTCAACACAAGAGCAGATGCTCCACACACACTACAGCTGGAGCTCTTTGCAAACACATACTCAGCATGTCATATCTGGCGTCTCACATCCATGAGCGCCTCATCAGATGTCTGTTTCTTTCAGGGCTGTCTTTCTACAAACATCAGAACAATTTAAAATCTTTACCTCCAGTTTAAAAGTGGCATCAAACCATTCCGTGACATCAAATAAATAGATTAGTCTTTCTAGCCTACTTCAAAATCCCTGTTACACTGAAGGTCTGAGTGCACAAAACTATTTGACATTTGCCTAACTCCTTCATACAGTAAGGACTTGATACTATGAAAGGAGCGTATTTACAATAGCTTTGTGCTTGCAAATGTCACTCAAGCATCATCAGTAGCATAGCAGCAAACCACCTGGTGCCTGCCATAGCTTTCTGTTAACAAGTGGATGGAAAGGTTGCATCGGGAAGTACTGCAGTAGGAGATTATTCCATTATATTCTCAGTATCTACTTGGGTAAAGATTTGCACTAGCCTTTCAAACGAAATACTGTCAAATACAAGAGGCACAATATTTTGGGTGTATTTTCATTATCGCTGGGATGTGAGACCGACTAGTTTAGAAAACTTCAAAAATAACTGTAGGAATTGAAAATCCCACCCAGAACACACACACGCTTGACAGATTAATGCAAAAACCTTGAAGTGGCTATGCAGCATGTTTTTACTTTCCAGAGTCTATAGATGACAGAAACAGAAGAGAGAAAAGATAAAAGCTTGGCAAGTTTTAAGCTTTCTAAAATTTGTAACTTGACCATCCGGTCTATGTCTCAGCTTTGGGCTGTAGTGGGGACTGGTGTTCCAGAGCTGAGGCATGCGCTCCATGGCCACAACGCTTTACAAGTCACATTGCACCTGCATTGCTTAGCACCCTTCAAGACAGATGAGCGCTATGTAAGAGCAGGCTTGCTAAGGACACAGCAACAGACTTCAGAGTTGTCCGACTAACAGAGGCACTGCAAAATAACTTAAAAAGTGGCACAGAGGAGTTTGTCCTCTGTTGCTGCTCACTGATATCCAGATAACCTGGTTCAGTTTGCAAGCAGAAAGAGCACTCTCTCACATGCAACAGACAGCTGTTACGGACCAACTCAGGCTGACTGCTCGATCCTCAAAGACAGCTCAGCAATCACCAGGGCTTACAAATCAATAGATTTTTAGAACAGCTCCATATGTCATGTCAAATCTCAGATTCTTTTCATCTTTCGTGCCATCACCACTAATAAAGTTCCCATACCCGTCATATGATCGCTGTGTAACTCTACTCCCTTTAGCAAGCTTGCTCTGGAGTCACTGGGTGGGTGTTGAGCACATTTAAACCTGCAAGGCGAGAGCAGAAAAGCACACCATAATTTCTTCACCATCTCTGGAAGCAAGCAATTCTAGACGCTATCCCTTTCAACACCTGGGGCTCAAGAATCATTGAAATATGAAACCAATTGCTCACCTTTTGATCCAGACTGTAGGCCAAGATCCACTCCTCCTGCTTGGGGTGGAAGAGCAAGCTCTGGATATAGAAGTTCAGACGGTACTTCTGGTAGGTAGCCCCTTCATCAGAGCTGATGAGGATGCTGCTTTCAATCTCTGGATCACTAAGAAGCATGATCTAACAGAAAAATGGAGTAAAAGACTGTTAACGGGAAAGTGAAACTGAACATCATTTAAAAGTGAGGTCATACTGCACTGATTCCTATTAGATGTATTCAGAACATAGCCCAACAGTGTAAACACACCACAGGACTTCCCAAATAGCGTATTTTTTTTTAGTGTTTCACTTCCATTTTATTTGGCGATTCATTCATAGGCTCATTCAGTGATTCCTTTTTTTCATTTTATTTTTATCCAGACAAATTCAGAAAGCCTAGCAAGAATGAAAAATGTTATGTTGATATCGAAGCTGATTTTGGTTTGGTGTAACAACTTCAGACAGCACACCACACTTTCCTGGTGCCTTTCCAGTCTGCCACCTCTCTTCCCAACTGTGGAATACTCTCTCCAAAAGTACACAACAGGGCTCTTCTGAGATTTAAGGCTCATTATTTGGCAGCTTGAAGAGCTATGAATGAGAGCATAACCTCACTAGAAACACAGAATGCCTACCTGGATCAGCTGCTGGTATCTGAAAATAGTCCATGTGCATGTGAGCAAGCTTTGATACATGATCTCATATATCATGATTCCAATTTATAGAGTAGGAGATATTCATTCACTCACTGAATACATCATTTTCCCCAAGCGCGGGAAAGTGTATGACCTCAATTTGTACAGGGAGGAAAACACTTCTGAGCCTCTAATTTTAATTAGAAAATTATTACCAATATTTTAAAATGGGTTAATTCCACATTATCAGATGGCACGCTCTACATAAATGTTATCAAGAAAAATGTTGTGGAAACATTAACACCGTCTTATTAACATCTGGAGAAAACGACATCACATTAAAGCAAATGCCAGTACCATAAAACAAAGGCAAACAGCGGGAAATAAATTAGAGCTGTGCTAAACACAGCAGGTTATTGATACAGTAGCTGAAACAAATATAGAAACTGCCTTTCAGCAGGAAAACAGATCCAGGAACTGCCTTTTTTAGCTAGTTGCAGAATGATCAGCTAGCCAAGATCCACGGCAGTTTTGTTACGCTCGTATGTCCATGTTAACTTTTCTTATCCACCTTCACAGAGCTCCAACTTCAAGACTACAATAGGGAAACACGTTAATTTTGACAGCCAAAATCAGCTGCAAGGAATGGTAAGACCTTTGGTATGTTAGACCTTGATCAAGCCAAAAATTTCAGCACTTGTTTTATCTTAAGCACCTCATTAACTCCATGAAGTCACCAAGGGAAAGTAAATGTAATGTAAATGGTTTCTGATCCTTTCCATTAAGAAACGAAAAGGGCCTTTTAAAGTGGAACTGAACGTTGTCCCAGGGTGAAGGTGTATGAGTACAGCTTGAGCTCAGAGCTCCTTCAACATCCCTTACATATACCACTTCCCAGCCTCATAAAGCAATCGCCACCTGTTCCCGCAGAAAGCCACACCACGAGTCCTGAAAAAGTGCAGTTGCGTTGTGCTCTGGTGCACAGCACGGGAAGCGGGAAACATCCCCACAGGCAACTGACTCCCTGGGAATTAGTCTTGAGAATAGGTCCTCGATGGCCTCCAGTTACAAGGAAGCTTTGGTACATCTCTTCTTTCTAATCAGATCAAAATACATATTTAATTTTGCTCCAAAGAAGAAAAGTTTCCCCACTATTTCAAGATATTTCTTCTGTCACTGATGACTTGAGACTTCGATGACATTATGTCGCCCAAGTCTACCCCACTCACATAAAGCATATTGCCTGTGCCAGACAGAGAACTGTAACACAGTTTAGTAAAAATCGCTTGCATCTGCAGAATGGAAGGAGGATGTAAGATTGCCAATACTACAAGATATTCCAGAGACATCTTACATTTAAAAGGAAGAATACTTCAGAAATAAAAAGATTTTCCACCTGATGTCGCAGGAGGTTACAAAGTTAATAACGCTGTATATTAAAAGGTCACTGTTAGAGATCTGCCCTCAGATAAGGAGCACAGTTGCACAGACCTGATGTGGTACACAGACAAAAAACATCCACTCTCCCCTTTCACACACAATCTGCAACACTTCAGTGGATAGTTCAAGCAATGGGTCAGATGAAATGGAAAAGGTGATGTTTCCAACGGATGGTTCACAAAGCCAGGCAATTTGTTCCTCTGGAAGCATAACAGCAGTTGTAAGATCGAATAAGACAGCCACCAAGCTAGGAAAATTAACAGCCAGAGGGAAAGCTGGAAGAGTCTAACAACAGTCGTATCTTGTTGTAAGTGCCATACATTAGTCACCCACCCCTCTTTACCCAGTTCTGGTATCAACTCGCCGTTCTTCAAACGGAGAAAAGAAAACACCCAACATCTCTGTTGTCACGCGTCCTCCCAGGCAAGGCTGATCCTACACAAAGCAGGATGGAAGAAACTGGAGGCTCAGAGTGAAAAACAAAAGGCCACCACCAGTCATGCACCTAGGACTGGTCCACAATTTTGTCACATGGCAAACAGGAAAAGAAGAGTGGGAGACTCTGAGCTTTATTTTTTTTTTTTTTTTTTATGGTTTGTCTTTTTTCTGTTGGAAGCTATGGAGGGAGGGGACAACTTTTGGCACAGGAAATAGCAAGGCATTTGTCAAAGGCCTGAAACTGCCACTTCTCATTATGGGGCCAGGGCGAAGGATCCACCCCAGTTGTGATTTGGATTAATCACTTTTCATTAAGAGCCAATAAACAAACTCTGGTCAGAATAAGCATTTCTGCCAGCACCGTGTTGCCATTTATAATTGCCATAAGGAATCGCAAAGGAGAACCAGAGAGTTGTCAAATGTAATTTATAGGGTTTAAAGATCTAATCATTTTCTATAATATTAAATTAAATGGCAGCTTTTATTAAAAAGGAAATTGCATTTCACCTTGCTACATTCTAGAATATATATATACACACACACACATATATAAAATATTTTCAGTTGCTGCCTTCTCTAGTTCAAGTGGAGAGGGGAAGGGGAGGCAGGATCGATTACCGCTAAAGGTAAGTCCTTGAAAACATACTTGAGATGAGGTGGTTTATACTACATAGCTTTTCCTCTAGAGGCTATAGCCTGACCTCCAAAATTCAGTGGACAATGAATGTCAGGCACCAGACAAAACAAATCAGGCTGAAAATCAGACTGAACTTCAGGTAGATTTGAACTTAGGAGCTGAATGCAGAGCAAGAGCACTGTCTGGTATCTCATGTATTTCCTTTAAAGCAGGAGCTTTGGGGGCAATGACGACACACACAGGGCTGTCCTGAACGAACTTCAGTTCAGCAGAACACCAGACACCAGCAGGGGAAGCACAAAGAAGGGAGATAATTAGGAGAGGCCACCACAACATAAACTACAATGTACAGACAGATCTCTGGCACGTGATCAGGAAACACATCCAGATCCAAATACTTCGAGGAGATTTATCCCAAGCAGAAAGAACTTGCCATGATGCATTTGTGTTGAAAGCAAACCACAGAAGTATCTAAGAGTCACTCAGATTTGTTGGTGAGCATTTAGGACCCTTAAAGTAGCTCTGAACAAATGCAGAAGTGAGGAGGAAGGAAAGAGACATCATACCACAGTGCAAATCCACTAAAACAGCATGCCCTCTGATGGGGGTAATGTATTAAAAACTAAGGCGGGATTTGTAATTAAGAATCTGAGTCCCTGCTATCTGATTGAACCTCAGGTGTGTCACTGGGTTAATGCAAACACCTTCCTCAGTATTGGTTTCACATAGGCTATGTCCAGGTGGATGAGTCAAGATGGTGACACACTCCTCTTACTCTGTTCCAAGCTAGCCAGGCACAAAGATGACTGGGATGTGGAATATTGAACCATACGAGTAATGAGCTAGGACACTTATCACAGAACCATAGAATAGTTTGGTTTGGAAGTCACCTTTAAAGGTCATCTAGTCCAACCTCCCCTCCAATCTGCACAGACATCTTCAGCTAGATCAGGTTGCTCAGATCCCCATCCAACCTGACCTGGAATGTTTCCAGGGATGGGGCATCTACCACCTCTCTGGGCAACCTGGGCCAGTGTTTCAACACCCTCACTGTAAAAAAATTCTTCCTTATATCTAGTCTAAATCTACCGTCTTTCAGTTTAAAGCCATTATCCCTTGTCCTATTGCAACAGGCCCTGCTAAATAGTTTGTCCCCGTCTTTCTTATAAGCCCCCTTTTAACTCCTGGAAGGCTGCAATAAGGTCTCCCCAGAGCCTTCTCTTCTCCAGGCTGAACAACCCAAAACTCTCTCAGCCTGTCCTCATAGCAGAGGTGCTCCAGCCCTCCAATCATCTTCGTGGCCCTCCTCTGGACCCACTCCAACAAGTCCATGTCTTTCCTGAACTGAGGGCTCCAGATCTGGATGCAGTACTCCAGGTGGGGTCTCACCAGAGCAAAGTAGAGGGGCAGAATTATCTCCCTTGGCCTGCTGGCCATGCTTCTCTTGATACAGCCCAGGATCTGGTTGGCTTTCTGGGCTGCGAGCGCACATTGCTGGCTCACGTCCAGCTTTTCATCCACCAGTCCCCCCAGATCCTTCTTGCCAGGATTACTCTCAGTCCCTTCATCCCCCAGCCTGTATTAATACTGGGGATTGCCCTGGCCTAGGTGCAGGACCCTGCCCTTGGCCTTGTTGAACCTCATGAGGTTCACACAGGCTCCCTTCCTGAGCCTGTCCAGGTCCCTCTGGATGCCATCCCGTCCCTCAGGCGTGTCAACTGCACCACTCAGCTTGGTGTTGACCGCAGACTTGCTGAGGGTGCCCTCGATCCCTCTATGTTGTTGATGAAGGAATTGAACAGTACTGGTCCCAATACAGACCCCTGAGGGACACCACTTGTCACCAATCTCCATCTGGACATGGAACAATTGACCACTACCCTCTGGATTTGACCATCCAACCGATTCTTCATCCACTGAACAGTCCACCCATCAAATCCATCTCTCTCTAGTTAAGAGAGAAAGAGGTTGTGGGGGACCATGTCAAAAGCTTTACAGAAGTCCAGATGGACAATATCTGTAGCTCTTCCCTTGTCCACTGATGTAGTCATTCCATCATAGAAGGCCATAAGGTTGGTCAGGCACGACTTGCCCTTGCTGAAGCCATGCTGGCTGTCTCAAATCACCTCCCTGTCCTCCATGTGCTTTAGTATAGCTTCTAGGAGGATCTGTTCCATGATCTTCCCAGGCACAGAGGTGAAGCTGACAGGTCCCTAGTTCTCAGGGTCCCCCTTTCAACCCTTTTTTAAAACGGGTGCAATGTTTCCCTTTTCCACTCACTGGAACTTCACCTGACTGCCATCGCTTTTCAAATATCATGGAGTGGCTTGGCAATTACATCAGCCAATTCCCTCAGGACTCTGAGATGCATCTTGTCAGGTCCCATAGACTTCTGTATGTTCAGGTTCCTCAGGTGGTCACAAATTTGATCTTCTCTTGGAGTGGGAGGGACTCTGCTCCCCAGTCCCTGCCTTGCTGTCCATCTACTCAAGAGGTGTGGGCAAAGAGGTTTCCAGTGAAGACTGAGGCAAAACAGTTGTTGAGTACCTCGGTCTTCTTGTCCGTTGTTACCAGTTTGCCAGTCTTGCTCATCACAAGAGGTACACTTTCTTTGACCTTCCTTTTGTGGCTGACATACCCATAGAAGCCCTGCTTATTATTCTTTGCATCCGTTGCCAAGTTCAGCACCAACTGTGCCTTGGCCTTCCTGACCCCATCCCTACACAACCAGGCAGCGCCCCTATACTCTTCCCAGGATACCTGTCCCTGCTTCCACAGCCTGTGCATTTCCTTCTTGCCCTTTAGTTTGACCAGTAGGTCTCGACTCATCCACGCTGTTCTCTTGCCTTCCTTTCCTGATTTCTTACACCTGGGGATCAAGAGCTCTTGCGCTCTATGGAAAGCGGCCTTAAAGATCTGCCAGCTCTGTTCTGCTCCCTTGACCCTGAGGGCAGTTTCCCCCTGAGGGCCCTATTGACTGACTCCTTCAAGAGCTGGAAGTTTACTTTCCTAAAATTCAGGGTCCTGACTTTACTCTTCACCTGACCCATATCCCTCAGGACTGCGAACTCCACCAGTGCATGATCACAGCAGCCCAGGCTGCCTCCAATCTTGACGTTGCTGATTATGTCACTTCTCACAGTCACAACACTACAACATGCCCAGAGTCTACTGGCTTCGATCTACAGGTAACCTGACCTCTTATCTGCCTGAACCTGCCTACTGCAGTTATGCCGAAGAC
Source organism: Pluvialis apricaria (assembly GCA_017639485.1). Taxonomy (NCBI): domain Eukaryota; kingdom Metazoa; phylum Chordata; class Aves; order Charadriiformes; family Charadriidae; genus Pluvialis; species Pluvialis apricaria. Next base: position 28,269,867 of record CM030013.1, on the reverse strand, counting down.
CCCTATAGCTTGGCACTGAGTTCTTCTCTCAGCATCCTTCACAGCTCTGCCCTCACTTTAACAGGCTTGCTTAGCACATCACCGCTATCCTTCCTCTTCTGCACCCAAGGCACAAAAACACCCCACACACACTTCACCCACCCACCCCCCCCCATCATATTACTGGTATCCATCGCATCAGATTCAAAAGTGTTATCACCACTCTTGCTCTTTGGTTCTGTGTTATCCCAGCACAACAGAGATCTGTTTTGTACACAGCTGAGTCTTTTAATAAACTATCTCTGGACAAAAAAAAAGAAACAACGTGCCACATAAAAGGCATTTTTATTAATATTAGTTTTCATTGAATCCTTTTATTTTTCTCAGCCAACATAAATTTTCACTGTAAATTACCAAATTGCATCTGTTTAAATCAGCACGGAGAAGTTTTATAGGTACAATAACTGTAGCAGTAGTACCACTGAGCTACATTAGCAGGAAGCATCCCAGTAAATGAATAAAGACGACAGGTTCAAAATAAATGTCTTTTGTTCCCAGAAATAAGTAGATAGCATTAAACTATTGTGTACTTCTGATTTTCCTCTTCATTTTAATGCGCTTTTCATAAGCAGTCCTTTTCAGAGGTCCCAGTTACATTCTCACTTGCCTATATAAAGTACTATTCTAAAAAGAAATAAACAAAACAGTTAAAAAAAATCCACCTAGAAACCACCCAAGCCTCCATAGCTACAAAAGAAACCCAGCTCCTTAGCGAAGTATTAGCAATTTGCTCTGTAGCACTGCATTGTCCTCTTCTGCAATTGAAAAGGTAGCTCTGCCACAAACACTGTTGCAAAAACAAAAACTTAAGGTTTCATGTTTACAGCTTCATAGTGTTTTCCATATTGAGTGTACTCAGTTTACACATGAAAAGGCTTTTTTTTTTTTGCCTCCTCCTTCTAGACCCCGAACTCAGAAGCACTTTAGGTCCTTCCTAAAGCCAGGCTACATCTACATCAACAACAGGAAAACAAAAATCTCATTTAAAAAAAGAATACAGCTTTTTTTTTTTTTGGTTCCCATTTTGATTTGAAACATTTAAAGGACTGTAGGGTCCCACAAAACCTCTGGAGCTAAGCTTACTTCCCAAGAAATTTCCATATTAGCTTTGAGTTTAAAAAGCCAAAAAGTTTCAACAATTTATGCTGAAATGTCAACGCAAACAGAGGATTTTTGCTTTGTTTGGACTTATGATGTCCTTTCCTCCTTTTGAAACTGAAAAACCAAAATCAAATGACATTTAAAGGCTCAAAGATACAAAAATTATTTTCTTCCTTCAAAACATCAGTTCATCACAAGTATGTTCCATGTGCCGCATAAAAGGCATTTTTATTAGTCTTCATTTTCATTGAATAGTTTGGAACTCTCTTATGGAAAAGTAATTTTTTACTGCTGAAGCATTTTACATTAAATGTTTGACCATCTGAAATTTCCCACTGGCATATATTTGGTTATTCATTCCCCTCCCATTCTTCCTCTCTCCTATGTCATTACTGCAATTTACTTGCCCTGCAGGGTAAAGGATGCTCTCAGAGGTATATACACAACTTTAACCTCTTACAACACAGCTACACAGCACACCTGAAGCCCTTCTATGCCAACCGCATGGAGGACAGATGCAACTCATTGCAAAGAAAATCTCATTGTTTTTTCTTCTTGCCTCACCACGTCACCTCAATTAAAAATCTTCAGTTTAATTAAATCAGCCCAAACCTCTCCGAGATAAAAATAGACTGGTGTCACAAGTAACTGTCTGCTTACCAGCAAAAGTAACACTCATATAAATCAGCATTAAGCTAAAGATATCTCTGCGTGATTTGCACTAGTGTAGAAAACACACCTTAACTTTACACAAACTTTCACAGATGATGTTCAGAAACGGCTAGATACCTGCTCACTGCCCCGTAGATTCACTGACTCCCGCAATAATCAGGGAAAAAGGAAGTCAACCTCTACTTTCTAGTCAGCAAGACCAGCATATCAGTCAGACAGGGAAAAATGGGAGATGGCACTGATAAAAATACGCTCTACAGCAAAATCCTATTTATTTATGTACAAGTAAAGCAACCCACCCCCCTACTTAGTGATCAGCAGCTGTGACAAGAGGGACATCTGCTCTCTGGGAAGCCAAGCAAGACAGCCATAAAGAGGGCAACAGCTCCCGCATAATTATTAACTTTGCATTCCAAAAGGATAACACACATTGCAATCCCTTGTGTTACAGAGTAGCCCAGATTTGGGGTGCCTTCTTGCTTCACCTGGCTCAAGAACGCCCTTAATGTAAGGATAACCTGTGGGCATCCATCAAGCAGTAAAGGTGCACTGAGCTTTCATGTGAGATAAACTGCCTGGACCTACCCTGTTTCAACTTCTTGTAACTTCACTTCTTATTGCCCAAAATTTAACATTAATAACAGATTTAATTAATGAATATAGCACCATATCACCATCTCTCAGAACCATAATGCTGTAATCTTAAAGGATGAAGTGCACTGCACTCACTTTATAAGGGTTTATGAAGCATGTGTTATAAAAGTACCTCAACCATAAGGCTTTTATACCTTGGCACTCACTTCAATACAATCCCATAAAATCCAAGCAATCTTTAAGTGTTAAAGGTGACTTTCACTACTGTATTTATTATTGGATAATGAAAAATGAGTCAGACACCCATAGAAACTGAGCAATGAAACAGTTTCCCGAGACTTTTTCATTGGGTCTGCATTATATGTACCGTGACCAAAGAACCAAATAGCTCTCTCAAGACCTTTCAGGCACTTCATGCTAACCTCTCTCCAGAATTTCCTTCCATCAGGACTTCTCTGTAATTACAAACCAACCTCTGCTCTGCAGAATCCCATTGCTTGTCAGTGAACTTTCCAGATGTCAACAGCTGTTTCTGTAAGCATCCAACTCCTGTGACAGACCTCCTCCATAGACTCCTCCAGCTGTCCTGGAGACTGCAGCTCTCTACTCCAGGAAGATGGTTTGAGAAGACAGCATAGATCTTTGACACTAACATCAGAGGGACCCCATTTGTGGGTTCCCCACCTTCCCAGCATTGAGAATGATCAGAGCACACCATGCCGTTCAGGTTACATGCATGTCCTACGTCTCTGTAGAATGTTTTGTCTTTTGTAGAGGGTACATGAAACAAGAGGACCATTACAAAGCAAAAAATAAGCTATAAAATAAAAACTTTTTTTTTTTTTTTAATCTAAAACAGCAGGATCTTCTGCTGATACTGCAATACAAAAGGGACATCACTGGGGTGCTTGTTCATTTTTATGAATATCAAATCCTCTTCTGAAATGCAATATGTAATTATCCTGCTGTCCCCTTGTTATACGTATTTAGACAGCCCATCTTCAAAATTGACAGCAAGTTTCATCATAAGGTTTGTAAGTTGTACCACAACAATATTCCGCTTAGATATCAAGACCATTCTGTCAATCAGAAATTATGTAAGCATAAATCTGCTGTGCAACCAGCACACCTGCCCCGCCAGGATCAAGCACCCCAAATTCACTGTTAACTTGAAAAGCCCCTCAGCAGAATCCTGGTACTGTCAGAAATAAAACTAAGAATTTTAGCTACAACCAACCCAATACGTGCCTTGTCTCAACAGAACTTGGAACCAGCAGTTCAAGGAAGCACAAGTCTGGCCCATGAGGATGAATGTACACACATGAGATACTAGTATTAGTCTCAGACACTAAACATGCAATTGGAATACATAGTCCCAGCATGTGCTATGTACAGTTGACTCAGTCAGGGAAGAGTACACCTTTAAGATTACAGCATCTCAGTAATTCTTTCATTTGCTTCTCGTAAAGATCAAAAGGAATGGAGGTGCCAGAAAAACTTTGGGAAGACTCTGAGATAGAGCAGTTTGGTGGCAAAAGAATGATTATCTATCATCCTCCTGTCTGCAAATCCATAGGAGAGATATCTTACATCTTTAACACTGAGAAAAGAGATTAGTAAAAGCACGTCAAATGAGGACCAGTGCCACCTTGCCTTCTCTAAGGAGATGCACATCAGCCCGCCATGCTTGTTACAGTGAATAACCCTGGTTAATCTTTCTGACCTCTGTTGTTTCTCATATCCAATTACATCCAGATCACAATCACAAATAATTGCTCAGATTTATACAAAATTAAAACAGGCTCTTGGCATTGCAGCCATACCTGCCATAAATTGGCATACCAAAACAAAACACTTCACAGAATTCCAAGCTCACACACCCTATTCCCTATTGAGACAACACTTCATTTAATTACCACCTCCAGCAGCTGTGCAAGAGCACAGATGCACCTTGCAGGGTGCCCTGAGGATCAGGAGCAAATCAAGGCTAAATTGGATACAGAACAAGAGTCCCCCAAGGAAAACCACTCTGCCATCCTCCTTGGCAGGTGGGAAATGAAAATGTATCATGGCTGTAAGGCTTAGGCAAAATCAGAGCTGGGAAAAGAACTCAGATACTCTAAGGCTGCCATCCTAACCTGCCCACAATGCCAAATCCCAGGCTGGATCCAATTTGCATGCACAGGAGTGGAATAAGCCATCGTACTAGACCCAACAAAGCAGAACGTCTCATCTTTGTTTTACTGCTAAGCAGGTCAGAACAACATGTCTCCCCGCTTTCTCTTGTCTTTTTGGCACTGGACACATGTACTTTTCACTTCTAATTACAAGGCACAGCAAGCATTTGCTTGTTAAATTTCAGGTGCCAGTGGGGATGGAAGCCATCCAAAAAGCATGTGTTTGACCTGGCAAAGAGTGACTGATTGGCAACAGCCACATGCTTGGTTGTAAAACCTTTTCATTGTCACAGCAAGGCAGAGTTTACCCAAGGTTACTCCACCCCCTTATACTCTTGTTACAGCTGCACATTCTCCAGCTCCCCACAGATCATCAGAGCAAAGTCCTCTGCTGCAGTAAAGGCCGCTCTGGTGCTGCATGCTGTTCAGCTATTTTGCCAGAGGCTTTTCCATATCACAGCATGTTTATGCATAGTTCCCCTCTACGTACTGCCAAATGGGTTACAAGCACCGCCACTTACGGCTGGTTTTGTATATATGCAGTTTGACCAGCACTTCTATGACTGGGCCTGGACCAGAAGTAGAAGGAAACCCAGCTGGTGACCTTAGGCAGCAACCAGTGCTTCCACAGGAAAAACAGGCACCAAATCAGCAGAGAAGAAACTTAAAGCTTCTGATCTATATTATGCTTTTTTCTGGAGCCTGCTACTTCTGCACATCACAGTTCTGCACGATGCCCTCTTACTCTTCTCAATTCTACATAGGAAATCCCTGACTGTTGCCAACATCTGACACACTGTTTTGTGGTCACCAGCTTTTTCTAGAGACACAGAACAGCTCTGATCCCAAACTGTGTGCACAGAAAGAGAAAAGCAGCATTCACTGTTATAATTACATGTCATTTGAGTAAATGCATGGTTGTGCTATTCTCCATAGAACTACAAAGTAATTTTCACCATTATGGTAACTTACTGTGTAAGCAGAAATAGTTACAGAAAATAATGTTATCAGTGAGGAGAGGCTGTGTGCACCACAGCTGCTGGAACTGAGAACACCATTTATATAAAAACACTCCTCTGATTATAGATCTCACTTGGGAGAACACTTTACATGTGGGAATAAGTTTACTCACAGTAGTTACCCCATTACAGAAAACAGAGATGTGCATGGATAGTTACTTATGGGGGTAAACTTTTGCAGCCCATATACAGCAGTCTATTTCATTTGAGGACAGTAGAGTATTTCATGACTCTTTAGAAAAATAAAAATTGTATTATGTATCTCCCTTGAGGCCATTAAACCTGAATACAATTTTAAATGCATCATTGCTTCTCCTCTGCTTACACACTTTATTTTTCTGCTTTTTAGTCAGATTGCAGAGAGAACATAGACAACAGTCAGCTTTATCAATGTTCACATCCAGATGCTAATGATCTATCTCAATTTACTTACCTGGCATCTATTACTCATGTCCGTCACTGTCCCTAATGTACTTCTCTTCCTAACATCCCCCCACTGGGGAAGCCGAGGAGACAGGAGAAGGGAAAGTCCCCAAAAATTAAAAGTTAAAGTTACAAAGCGTGACGGCATCGTAGCGCTCTGCACAGTAGCAGTCAGCTTTAAGCTATCCACTGTGGTTGCAAGCTCTGCACACTAACGCAGGCGCCAGAGATCCTAATATATGGGAAGGTTCAGGACCTAGGACCAGGATCCACAACTACCAGCTCATTGGCTTTGGCGTTTTCCATTACATTTGCAAAATTACCTCCCAATGATACAGTCCCTGCAGGTTTATGGTAGAAGTCTTGTCTGCAATTACACACTGAGGAGGTGAATGACTGACCCAGTGACCGTGAACCATAGCCACTATGTCCTATTCCAACCAGGTCACTGATACCTTGGGAAAAGTCACATACTTTCCGTATCTTTCCACACACATACATATGTTCTGATCACTGCAGTGTCCTGAAGAATTAGTGTAAGAGGAAAGGGAATTGGAAAAGGGGGCAAAGGTTTTCTCTGCAGTACACCCTGACACTTTGGTTTAGTAATCAATTGGCAAAATCAGAAAATTGACAAGTGGACTCCATCTTTCCACCCATTTCCAGGTTCTGAGCACTATGTTCATTGACTCCACTCCATCACCACTCATGTCTCTGAGCACAGCTAAGTGGACTCCATCTTTCCACCCATTTTCAGGTCCTGAGCACTATGTTCATTGACTCCACTCCATTGCCACTCACGTCTCTGAGCACAGCTGCTTCATAAGTTTTGTTGCTTTCATGCAGTCATTTTTAAGAATCACATCGGCCTGCCATGGCATGGCTCCAAGGGAGGCAAAAGACGTCAGATAAGCTTTTTTGTCAGAAAGAGGACAAGCTAATTTGTTGCAACAGAGAATTAAAATACTGTGGGGCCTGCTGCAAAAGGGAGCACCAATCTCTCCTCAGACAGAGACATAAGGACTGGGCTAAGTGTTGATTCCCAGATTTATAAGAAAACTACAACCTTAGTTTCCTCTAGCTGCAACTGTGCATCACTTAGAAAATCCCTATCATTACTTTCAGAGTCCAGCAACATCTGTCTGTATACAATGAAAAAAGATATTTTAGGACGGACAGGGTCAAAGGCAACGAACTCTGGCTAGTGCAAAAAGAAGCCTCAAGCATTCTGAGACGTGACGAAATGTTTCTGTAAGATCTAGCCCAGCCAAGCTCCATGCCAAAGAAAAACTGCTCCTAACACAGCCACGCAAAGGCTTCCAGAATTCACAGTGCTTTGTACACAGAATTGATCACATCAGAGCTGAAATTAGTTACTGCATTTACACTGTAAGAGGCAGATGTGCATATATTACAGAAACTGCGGCCAGCACGTACCCCGCAGACTCTGCTAATCTATTCTATTAAAAATGAGAATTCACTCAATTAGTAATGCTGAATTTCTGTATTCTTCACTTTGGCAAAGAATGAAATAAAAAGACATTTTGCACAGATTAGTGGGTTTGGGGGTTGGGGGAAGGATTTTCCTCAAAGAAAAATAACTGTGCCCTGGCGAAGCAGCTCTTATCACTAAAGATCAAGGTCAGAGCATTACACAGTCTCCAAAAGGACCCACCTGCCCCTTTCCCAAGAGCTGCTCTCCACCCACTCTATTATTTTTTCTCCTTTTTAATAACAGGACATGCTGACTCGTTATTATTGATTGATTATCCTGCTGTCTGCGAAGCACCATTCCCCTCCTCGTTAATTCAAAACTACCTCATTTTTCATACTTCATAAATTAATATATTATTGGAGCAGCAGCAGTAAAGGCGATGGCCATGTTTCATAGAGAGGTAGGGAGGGTGGAGAAAGGAAGGAAATCTCATAAACCTGCCCTACATCAGGACCTGGAGCTGTGTCCGCCCTGCCGACAGGCTGGGTGTTAAGTACAGGCAGCCCCTTGCAAGGTGATGCATCCTGACAGTCCCTCTTTGTCCCTGTAACCAAGGCAGGGCACTCTGAACGCTCACACAGGTCCGCTCTGCCCACTTCATAAAAGCAATGGCCATGCTTAGTGACAAAATTGCAGCTTTATTTTAGGGGATATTATAACTTCTGATCTGTCCTTTAGCACTTGCTGGCTAAATTAGAGCAAACTGCCTCTTTATTAAATACTGACAGCCAACTCAGCGAAGTCCACACCTAAACGTGGATGTGACCTTTCCAGTTTTACCCTGTCTCCTCTCTTTACGACCTCGTACAATCCCTAAGGCTCTGTAGGGCTCTGACTCTAGAGATACAAGGTCAAGCAGGCAGAGAGAGCAACAAGAGAGGTGGACTGACTTCTAAGAAGCCAGACAAGGCAGCCCTGGAATAGATGTCCACTAGGATCTTGCCAAGCTGAGTCTTACCTCATAAGTGGCCTTTTTTTCTCCAAACATTATTTGGAAGTCCTATAAAAAAAACCCTGATGTATTGCTTGGGTTTCTCCCATCTTCCCCCCTTTACAATCCAACTCTCCAGACGCTCCAGTAGACAATGAAGCACAATGAAGCGCAGTAATGCCCTCCTCAACCAATCTTAGGGTTTTTTTAGGATGATGGGGCTGGGAATTGTATATTTAAAGCAGCACATACCTACATTTACCATAACAAACAGTGCCAAACACACACTACTCACCCACTCAGTTCTTGCACACAAAGCAACCTCAGGGAAATGTGCATGCCAAATAAGTCAAGTCCAAAGGGTTTGAATTCTGATTTGCCTTCCCCTAAAATCAGTGCCTGCTTTCATTCGAGTGGCCAATTTTTTCCCAAAGCCCCAGGCAGCATCTAAGAAGGGATTTCAGGATCATAATTCCAGTCCTTGCTGGATAAATGGCATAGCAGGTGTCTGACTGCTTTTTTTTTATTTTATTTATACATCTTGTGTCTACGTGCTTACTTTTATCAGCCAGACTTACAAAATCTGTGAAGACTAAAGTGACATTTATTTAACAAAACATTTTTCATAAAGCCAGCTTAGACAGCCCTCATTTTATTCCCTACCTTTATTAATTAAATCCTGCATTAGGTTTGCATTTGCTTTCAATACTTACCTCAGCACTAACAAAACGTGTATTAAATGAGTTCAGAAACCTATGAAAAATGCAAGTGAAAGCTCTTGGAATGTGTAAGGATAAAGATATGAAATGCAGATGCATAAAGGCACACACAGGCAACCCTAATTCTGGAATTTCATAATACATGAAGTTTTTTTCTTCACGAACACTGAAACGATGGCTTTCAATGTAGTATCTTTAAGATAGGTATAAACAAAAACAGATACCCACCTCTCTTCTAATCCTCTCCCCTCCACCCCCATTAAATAATGCCATATGGGAGCATTTTGTTAATTATCTCAGTTGTGTTTATTTTTAGAAACAGCTGATGAGTAGTGGGTGAGGTTCACTGGGGTTTGGGTTTTTTTTGTTTGTTTTTTTAATGCATCTGCTTTTTCAGAGAAGTAACTAAAAAAACCCAAGAATCTCCAGTTTTCATGTTTATGCATACCGAGGGACAGCCTTCCCCGGAGTACAATGATCAGACTGTCCCTGTTTAAGAAGAGGGAAAACTTCCATTAGGGATGTCTCATAAGTTTGGGTCCCAATTCTGTGCTGTCTGTGCTGACAAATGGTCACATCCCAGACCACGGATGCTATGCGACCTCCATTTATCTCTATGATTTATGTCAAGTCAGAATAGTAAAATTAAAACGCAAACAGATAGTAGTTCGTTCTTTCTTTAAGTACAGGAGCATACAGGTCAGGTCAGGTCAGGTCCCAGCCAAGCATCTGACATGTCCCAGGCTGCAGCAGGGCAGAGCACTCTCTCACAAGAGCCCCTTGGCTACAAAGATCCACAAGGAGGCACAATCCCCAAATACAGTAATAATAATAAGTTAAAAAAACAAAAAAACAAAAAAAAAAAACAAAAACAACCAAACACAACACCAAAACCTCCTGTCTATTTGGGCATACTAGAGAAGACCCTACATTTTAAGAGTATTCTAATAACACTCATATTTTGCCTTTACATCTCAACATCTTACATTCATTGATGTTGAACCAAGTTTAACACACTAATAAACTCAGTCATCCAGCATCAGGAAACTATATTGCAGGAAAGGTCAGAGAAAACAAGGCTTTTCTGTCAAGAGAGACAAAAATGCCTTCAAAAGGAGAATTCCTAAAGTCGTCTTCTCCAAGTGTTACAACACATCTGTAACTCAAGAGATCTTTTTCACAGTTTCAGGTCATGGTTCTGCAAATATTTACAAAAATTCTCTCTTTTCTCAGGTGACAAATTCAAGCTGAATTAATCGGACAAGTAGAGAGAATCCCATGCACAACAGCTCACAGGACTGCACCTTGTAGATAAAACACATCATGTCACATATCCTCTGACTCTGCCACGGATGTTGTGGGTGACCTTGGGGAAATCATCTTTGCTTCATCAGTAAGTGAAGAAAAATATTACTTCTTCATTGCCATCTTTATTCCTGTTTAAATTGGAGACTGACAGTGACAGTCCCTGAAGTGTATTTACAAGACAGAATACACTGTCATGTTAACCAGATCGCAGTCACAGTTGTACAACCCACTGGTATAACCAGAGCAGACAAATCTGAGCTCAGCTAATCCAGATGCTGTGGTTTAGAGCTGCAGACTTTCCTGTACAGCAATAGGCAACTTCTGCCCACATAGGCTCTGGACTGAGCGGCACGGTTTTTGGAGTGCTGAGAAGCACAGGAACATCATACGCAGCTCAACAGGTCCAGAGAAGGGGTGCACGAAGAGACGATTGCAACTGCATTTGCAGCTCAGATAATTTAGGGCCTGTTAATGGCAGCTGCAAAACCAAGAGCTATTTAGTAACTGTATTTCATTGGGCTGAAGGACAAGATTAGGAATAAAAGACAGTAAAAACAACTGGTTCTATCACTCCTGCCCTGTGGCTCTAGCAGCTTTGTTCCCTTTGTGTTATAAATATGTTCTCTGAGATCACATCAGCAAGTGCCAGTTTGCAGCACATGCTGTTTATCACACCGTCAGCATAATAATGAAAAAGGGTCCAAAGAAACCTTCCATCTGCCAAATGCCTTTAGGATACTCCAGAGTTCAGTTCCTCACCAATAGCTCGGGTTGCAATCATAGGAAAAAGCAGCAGATGACTCATGGGAGCTGTGGCAAAGGATGGCAGCTCAGTTCAGGCCGGGCTGGCAAGCATCAGGTGCATGCTGGAACCTCTGCTTCATCAGCCTATCACACATTTGGTGAGTAAGGAGAAAACAAAATGCTGTGGAATTCCCTTTGGAATCAAATGAACTAAGAAATGAAGGCAAAAACAAAATCACTTTGGACCATGGTTCTTCCCTGAGGCTCTGATCACAGCTGGGGAATTCCCTTTGGAGACACACGAGGCCAGGACAGGGTTTGCTCTCAGTTACTCTCCAAGTGAGTAAGTAGAAATAAAGAGGAGGTCAAAGTGACCTGTGCTTGTTTAGGATCTCCAGCTTCTGTAAGAGGAGGTGTCACTCCCAATGTACTAGCTAGTTTCCAGTCAGGCAGATGCATTCGTCTGCAATCTTAATATTACAGTCACAATTAACTTCTTCCTTCATTAACCTGAAATGCAACGCAGCATTACTCTCTGCCAGCTCATAAACAGTTTCTGTGCTTCATCCCCAAGAAGCTGCACAGAAACAAACAAATCTAATTAGATTCAGCTTTCAGAGCTTCTGACTCTCCAAATACCTCTAAACATTTCTCATTCTGATGGGCCGAGTTCAGAGGCGTGACTGGGTATGAGAAGTGCAGCATGCCTTTGGCTTTTATAGCTTCAGTGATTTGGACTGCCCCTCCATTTTGACCCTGACAACTGGGAAACTACTCTGCAAAACCTTTTTCTCAAAGCTCTTTAAGTGAGCACTGTAACTTTTTTTCTGCTTTATGCTGTTTGCAACTACTGTTCAAATCCCTTAGCTACAGGCTTTATCTATAAATAAAATCTCTAATGCTTCAGTTCCAGTATAAGGGAAAAACGGGGGGAATCCTCATTTCAATCACTGCACCTGGGTGATATTTCTGTGCAGAGAGTCAGCATAAAAGACTACAGACCTTTTAATTCTTCAAGTTATCACCTACAATGACGATGGCTGGTAACAGTGCAGAAGAGAAGCTAAAGATGACTGCATCCAATTGAATTGCAAAGCAAATTCATGAAGGAAGGTATCTCTAAGACATCAGAACTGTCACCCCGGATCTTAAATGCAATCAGGACCTCCCGTTTATCCACATCTCATCTGAGCAATACTATATACAGGTAAGTGCTTTTTGGTTTGATTTTGTCAAAGTTGTCACTCTCCTCCTTTTTCCTCTCTTCTTTTTCTTTTAAATGCTTTTTAACTCCATCCTCTCAACCTCCACAGGAATCCCAAGGGTAGAGATAAAAGTTTTATAGCGAAAACTGGGTTTTAAACTAAATAACACCTTCACCAAGAATATGCACTCTCCACAGAACATTTCATGGAAGAAGTAATACATGAAATGTACGGTTCAACAACAATTCCTTGAGATTCAAAATGGCACCTCAGTGCCTGACAGAAGCAGCGCTTCACGTACATGGGACTTCCGTTCTCACCTTCTTTCTGCACCATTTGGAAGGACTTTGCACCCCTCTGTGAGGCATCAATTCTAAAATGAATCCTGTTATTGACAATCAAGAAGAAAATAAATGTTCTTGGGATAAGAGATCTTACCCAACAGACCAACTCACACTAGAAAATAGGGACTTGCAGCACTTCAGCTCCAAACAGTGCCATTTTGAAGAGCAGGCAGTTAGTCAAAGAATCACAAGCTCAAGTTTTTGTGGAAATTATCCAATTTTCTAAAAGAAAGTTTTCAACAACCAAAAAGAAAAAAAAAATTGGGATAGAAAGAAAATGGGAACTTAAAAAGTCAAGAGAATTGTTCTTATTAAAATAGAAGCAACTTTTTCCCTTAGTGCTTTGGAAGAAATAAACAATTCTAATTCCCAGACTGCTGTGAAAATCTGCCTCTAGTAAAATGTAACTAATGCCCAAAATATAGCATTAAATTAAAGGTCAGCAGGGAACTGAGATCTCTGCCCAGCAGAGAGTAAGCAGTCTTTTGTCATATCCCTAAAGACAGACAAGAGGCTATAGGGTAGAAAAGCCAAAGCTGTGCATTTTGCAATCTCATCTTTTCCGAGCACTCAACCATCTGCCCTTAAATCCCATTCAAGCGTAAGGAAGGGGTGCTGCTAAACAAATATGAAAGTTTCTCCTTTCTGAAGTTCACCAGAGAATTATCGGGCTTGTTGCAACTCGTGTGTTAACCGGGCAAAGCAGATGCTTCTCATGTGGCTCTCAGGCAAACCACCGGGTGGGCAGATGCACTGAAGGGGAAGATGTGCCCTGGAATACACTCTGCCTATTACAGCATCTTCATGGTGGTAGAAGTGTCAAAACTGCAGGCACTTGGCTTCCCACCAGTGCTCAAAACTAACTCTTAAGAAAGCCACAGCCCCCAGGACTTCAGAGTTGTCTGACTGCTAGGTCTAATATCACCTGGAATTTCATATTATTAAGGAGAACTCAATGCAGATTTTCCTGATCCAAATAAAAGTCTCTAGTGTGCAAGTGAAAGAAGCAGCAGCCCAAGCATCTGCAGGAGAGCAGGTACAAGCCTGGCAGTTTCAGCTCCCAGCAGCAGAGGCTGTACGCACAGCTGCGAAGTGTGGTGAAACCCTGAGCTTGTTAGTTCTTAGAAGAAGGGAATTAGCAACACATCTGCTCCGCAGGAAGACGAAGTAGTCCTGGTTCACCGCAGGAAGCGTTCCAGCTCCAGCACAGCCAGAGGTTATGGATTCACAATGGGCTGCAGCCTGCTTGACTGTTTCCTGAGGTCGGCACTCCAGGGTGGTCTCATTTCAAATGATGGGTGCTCTCAGATCCCCTAGCTGGCCCCGATCACTAGCAATGATACTTGAGAGGCAAGAGGAATCATAGCTGGGAAGAAGTATTCTCGGCAACTTCCTTTAGTATCTGCATGTTGCTATATTGATTCAATTATAACTGCAAACCTCAAAATGCACAACGGCAAAGCATGTTTTCTAAATACCTTCTTACATCTTTCCATTTGTAGGAAACGGACACCCCCTATCTCAGCTCCCAAACCAGCCATCAGCAGCTTGGGTCTGCAGGTGGGAGCAGGCGCTCTGGGACCCAGCCCTACCTCTGCCCAGCACAATGTGGGGACACAGCCAAAGCCACCTCAGCTCAGTCTTGGCTACACAGCTCTGTGCCTTGGTTAACACAGTGCATGTGGAGGGTTTCTATCCCCCAGTGGCAACATGTAAAACTAAGGAACATCCATAGACTAAAACTGGCCTCTAAGTGCCAAACACCAGCACAGCCAAGAGTTGCCCAAGCAAAACCGAGGCTGTCCTGGATTTATCACCATGATAACAAGAGATGATAACAAGAGAGACCTCTTCCCTCTTCAGGCACAAAGACATGATCTCTCCAAGGTGGTTTTGCCCACTGATAAATACTAGTGACTGGTGTGTTTCATGAGGAGCAAAGGGCAGGACTGAGGGGCCAGCTGCTTCCAGGCTGCTCCTGCATTTTCCAGTCTGCTGTGTCAGGAAAGACATTTCAATACTCAGCAGGACACCAAATACAGACAGGGTAATATTCAACACCCTGCTGGGGCTCTCCAATTAGGGATGGGAGACACACATGGGAACAGCTTAGAAGGAACCGTAAAGAGAACATGAAAAGAATAAAATTGGCTATAACCCAAACTGAAACAAGAGGTTTTAGCTTAAAAGAGGAAGGCCAATGATACATGAAGCTAACTGGGGACTTGCTTTTGCCATCAATGTTACATAACATGCTCAGACATTAACTTTGTTGGGGGAAGAAGAAAACTCAAAGAGAACTAAATATTTTAAGGCCTTAAGAGCCATTAGGTCATCAAGTCTGACCTCCACTTGTAGTACATGTTCCAGAATTTCACCAAATCATTCCTACATTAGGGTCAGTATTTCTTCTAGAAAGGAATCAACTTTGTAAGAAGAGGGTGTTGGAGTGCCATAATTCAGGAGGGTAAGGTACATCAGGTGTGGCTTTCTTGGGAGCAAGAGACAAGGGGAATGACAGGTTTCCAGACCATGGGTCGTACCCATGCCTCACCCAGCTGTTCAGCCTCTGCCTTTCAACTCTGGCCTCATGTGATCCCCCATATTGCAATAAGCAGAGATGCTGGTATTGAGAAATCAGTGTCCCACCATGACCTGGCACAGCACTGAGCAGACAAATACAGCAGAATTTGGCAAAAAGCTTCCAATATTCCCACCAAAATTTTTCAGAAAAGAAAGTAGGAACAAAAAGCTTTTCTTTTAAAAGACGAAAGAAAAAAGCCAACATTTAAATCCTCTTGCCTCATAATTGAGCCTAGGGTTATGCCACAATTCAGGTAAATGATGTTTATATAACTGGCATTTGGCTGAATGCGTAATTCCTATTTAACAGCTGAAGAGAGGCATTTTGGGTCTTCAAAGAAATTTGACAGGTAATTCCCACTGTAGTTCTGCAGGGTAGCTGAGAGGTAATTATCCTTCTCACTAGTAAATCAATTAGAAATGAATGTATGGAAAGCTTTTCCCCTCCTCCAAGTAACTGCTAATCCTCTAAGCGCTAATGAGCAGACAGGGCTAGCAACAGTGTGCAAACCCATCAAAAATCAACAGGAGCTTGTGAGGCACGCAGGGTCCAATCGCTACCTGGGAGCTAATGCCTCAGGAGAAAATATCTTGCCTGGAAAGGGTCTGCAGAGTTCACTGTGTGTGCCAAGGCCCTGTGCACATGTTACTTTTGGTATCTCTCTCCTTGTTTATTGCCTCAAAGACCTGTTTTTGAGGCTCACAAGAGATCACTGCATTCTGTTCACCTATCCAGCATTTGTGCTGTACGAGGTGAAACACAAGGGATCGGGACTTTCTCTACTGAGGTGCAATTGATTCATCTCACCTACTGCTTTGTGATTCAGTATTGGTAGTTGTCCTCAGCAGCTCATCAAAAACATGATGCTTACTCTGCAGGCCACTGTAACAATATTCACCCAGAGAGACTTGGAGAAGATTACAACCCAAGTGCATTTTTTGCAGTGCGCAACCTCATGAATCTGTAAGGGGTGGCTGGACAAAAAAACTGATACTGAATTTGACAAATCCCAGATACTCTAATCCAGTGACACCTTCTCCAAGCATTTTTCAAATGCTGCGTGGATGTTTGGAATTGCTTTGACGGTCAACAAAGCAGTGTCAGCTCTGGGTTCAGACACACCAGCTGTTTAACCATGCACAGCAACAGTACCCATATATTTAGCAGAGGTAGAAAAAACAAAAACAAGCTGTTCCCACAGCAGCCAGCACTGAAGCTGTTTCCTACGGGTTTTCCTTACAGCTTGTCTCTCCATTTCAAAAGATTTTTCAGAAGGGAGAAGAGGGAAGACAGACAGATAGGTCCAGAAATCATTTCCTTAAGACATAAGACCAAAAACAAAATTTTAAAAAATCTGTCATCTGAGATAAGAAAACAGCAGGTAAAGATAGGTCTGCATGTAGGTGTTATTAATAAAATAAAATAAAAAAAAAGGAGAGAAAAGACTGCTAATCTGTAAAGCTCGATAGCTTAAGAAATTGCTAGAAGATAATCATACATCCTAGTACTCCAATTTGTGAGGGCGACTTTACACCAGTGACGTAGGATTTGTAACCGAGCATATTGCCTCTGATTTTAGGTGGGCAGAGTTGCTTTGGAAACAGAACGAAGAAGAATTAACTCTTCAGTGCCCACCATATTGGCTATGGGAGGGGTGCGAAGGCCAGGAGAGCTCATTACGAAACATCTTCATTTCATTTTGCACAGAAAAACGAATTGAAGCTAGTTGTCACAATAATTCAGCTTCTGCATCAGAAAAAAATATACGCTGACCCCAGCTCACTGCATTCTTCCTCTCCTGTATACATCCAAATACACACATATTGTTGCTGGTAGTAATCAGAGCTATGACTGCCTTAAGGTTGCATACACCAAAATAAACATCGATCCCAAAACCTCTGTAGACTGACCAGTGATGGAAAACACAATACTAGTAATAAGAACAGTACAAGCAGCAAAATACTAGTTTGGAAACCTATCAATGGAGACAGGAGATGGGCAGTCTGGAAGTGATCAAGCCAAACGGGCTGCACCCCATCCAAACACAACGCCACTGCCAGCAGTTAGCTACGTGCTGCAGCCCTCCCACATTGATATCTGTGGGTAGCTGAAAGCATCTTTGTCCCACTACCTCCCTTGAATCAACACAGGCAATAATTTTAAACCAAAAAGGCACTGAATAGTAACTCCTGGGCTGCGCTCTGTGAGCCAGCTGCAGCCCTAATTGCATCACGTGGGCAGCGTGAGCCGGGGGTTTGAAAGCTCTGACCTCATCTCCTCTCCTACACATTCAAATCAAATCTTAGGCCCCCCACCCACTCTCCCAAGCATATTCTGCTTTCAGCCCCCTTACGTGATGCAACCAATGAAAATGTCATTTACATCTTTACCTCCAACTTCCAACTAGGGAAAGCATAAAGGGGAAAAGAGTCAAATGCAGAAATAAATGCTTTTTACTCAGTATTTCTAATAATAAGGAGACAGAGAAGGCAGGAAGAGGTGTATTAGCCAAAGCCAGTGTAAGGCAAGAGTCCCAGAAACATTTGTGTGAGTTCAGCTTCTTTAAAGGTGTAACGGTCAGAAGCAAAGAAAAGCAACCCTTTTATTTCTCTAACACATTCAGCGGGAGATTAAGGACTCCATCCCTATCACAAAAAAACAGGCATAATTCTACTGGATTCCATGGAATTACACCCGTGCAACTTAGACAACAAATTCAAACTCTTGTGAATTACCAACGGATTTCACTTTAGGATCATAATTCCTCTCAGAATGAACAGAATGCTGTAATTTTGTTTCTATAGCTACCAGCTCGATGGCTCTCCCTTACCTTCCTCTTGTTAGTGGGACTGACATAAAGGTAGCTCAGCACAGTCTTCAGGCCTACTTTGTCATTTAGCTTTTCATAGGTAGTGCCATAGTCTGTTGACCTGGAGAAAAGAGGAGACAAAAAGAGTTTATGTGGTTATTAGAGCTCTGGGAAAGAAATGACTGTGTGAACAGGTGCTCAAAGTTACAGCTCGAGCATTATTACCCTCAAAACTCAAGCTTTTGTGCTTCATTCAGGATGGCCAGCAGAAAAGAGAAGAAAACTTGAGTCCTTTCAGGCAGGGTCTGTCTCTGCATCAATTGATCCTATGCACCTGGGTAGCTGTGGTGCACCCATGAAGATGGACTTTGGGGGCAGGCTCTGCTCTCATGTGCCAGTGTGGGATTGCAAATGATATCTACCTCAGAGGACTCTGATCTCAGCAGCACACTTAGCACAGATTCTCTTTTCAGAGAAATCCAACAGAAGAATCCAAATTAAACCCATCAACAACAGTTTTATTTAAGTAGGTTGATTTTTGACTTGGAGATAGAGATTTAAGTGTGGCACAGATTTGTAACAGCTGAACTCATGTCTAGATAAAAATGTACCTAAATTGGCATCTTGAGTCCTCAGTCACCCCCCCATCCTACTTTGTGCCAGGCATTTAATTTTTCGGAGTTACAGAGACAGATTCAGGCCCCTACACTAGCAAATCCCACCCGGAGGAGCAGATGATCTGGGGGTGGCATTACCCATTCGTGACTGGGGAAAAGGGCTGCTTCGTCACAGAGGGTTTTCTGTAGCTTCCTCCTCCTCATTTGTGGGCATGTTTGAAACCTCACTTTGCCCCACTTGTTTCTCTGCGGTTTTCGTACTCTCATTTTCCTAACAAACAAGATTTTTCCTACCCGAACAAATCAACAGCTACCTAGTACAGAATCCCACGCCTGAATAGTGGTCAGCACCAGCTCGCTCTAGGAGGGGTGTCACAGCCTCCATGAAAAGCCCACCCACCCTACCCAAACAGTGGGGAGAGCCTGGCTCCTGACCCTACACAGCTTCTACCATATGGTCAGAGCAAACACAGTCCTTATCAGGTGGACAAGGAAAGACCCTCACAAAAAGCATACCTGGACATATCTATGATTTTATTAAGATGAGAATTCATGGCCCCCTGCCCTCCTCTCTAATCATGATTTTTAGTAAACAGATAATTAGAGAACATGTAGCAATTCAGCCCCTTTCCCAGTAATTAGCTCCAGTAATTTTGTGATTTTCTAAGTTCAGCAAGACTCCAGCAATTGCAGGTTTGTGGTTCTGCCTGAGACCAATCCTCTGCTCCTTGTCTGTCTGGCAGAGAAATGGCCCAAGTCACCCTTCAGGCATCAGAGTGAACAGTGCCACTGCGCCCGGTGGCTCAAGGCTCCCAGTGAAGCGGCTGCAGAAACTAAGAGGTGCCAGAATCTGCACCCAGCTCCACTGGCTTCCTTGCTGCTTAGTGGAGTCCAGAATGACACCAAAAGGGCCATGCCACAAAACCAGATGGCTGGTTTCAGGTTTCTAAGTAGTAGAACCCATGAAGTCAAAAGCTTGTTTTATCACTGATATGCCTCCAACGCATTTGCTTCTGTGCATCTTTTAAGCACAATCCCTAAATGTTTTGCAAACTGGTTCTTTCCTTAAATGGGTTGAACCAACCTTCCTCCTTTGAACACTCAGCAGTCAGAGGTGCTTCAAGTCTTAAACAATTTCCTTGTGTTCTGGTTTAGCTCTTTAATACTAAAATAGAGCTAATACTAGCTCTATTTACACATAATACTCTTTTGTACTACTCCATAGTATTGATACTCACTAGGCTTCCCAGAGGCATCCCAAAGGATATCACAATAATGTACTGTATTTCCATAGCACTTTCCTATGCTTGGATCCTAAATCTAAAGCTCTTGTCTCACTAGGTATCAATACCACACAAGAAACCTAGCAGCTTTCCCCCTCCAGTCAAGCTTAAAACTGAAGCAGCTTGACTAATAAAACTGAATAATCCAGGCCAATTAATTCCACTACACGAGGCCTCCTATACATGCAAATTCAACAGGTCAGGAAACCTCAAGTAACACTAAGCTCTAAGCAGAGGGTAACACACA
This sequence comes from Pluvialis apricaria, assembly GCA_017639485.1. Classification (NCBI taxonomy): domain Eukaryota; kingdom Metazoa; phylum Chordata; class Aves; order Charadriiformes; family Charadriidae; genus Pluvialis; species Pluvialis apricaria. Next base: position 28,249,556 of record CM030013.1, on the reverse strand, counting down.
GAGGGCAAGCACTGAGCTACTGCCTTGATCTCACCCTTCCAACAGTACTGAAGCTCCGAACAAGCCACATTCGTGACTACACACGTACCAGCCACCAGCCAGGGAAAGAGATCATTGGTTTCAATCAGCATTCAAAGAGAATACAAATAACAGTTTAATATTCTGACAGAGCTACTTTGGTTTTGTTCTCCGAGTCATTTTCAGATCTCCCAAAATGCTTTGCACTTCTAAAGATGCAGGCTGGATGCCCTAATGACTCTTTCTCATTAAACCATTATCACTCATTGCATTTGCCCTTTCAAAGAATAGCTAGAAAGGAAGTAGGATCATTATTTCGTTAGCTTCTCTAAGGCTTTCTTTATTATCATGACAGTCACCACTGGCTTCACAGAAAAGTCTCAAAGGATATCACAATAATATACTGTATTTCCATAGCTCTTTCCCATCCAAAGAACCTGAAGCTTTTGTCTCGTGTTAATCCATTCAAACTAACAAAGTCCCAAGGGCCATACTCGGAAATATTATCTCTACTCTAGAGATGAAGAAACTGAAAGCTTGCATAGGTAATCATTCATTTTTCAAAAGCAGGCATCTACAATTAGCCATTTCAGCTTCTATAATCATCTAGTGTATGGCTCGATACTCAAACCTGCTAAACCCTTACCACCAAACTGCGTAGCTTAAAAACAAGTATTTACAACAACAAAAATGTTGGAGGCCTAATTTTAGCAATCCAAGCTTGAACATTTGAAGAGAGGTGACCCACAGGTGGAACAGAACAGTTCTGGCTCAGCTTTTTATACTAACTTGAACCCTCCTCCTTTACTAATTACTTATCTTTACAGTCAAAGACTTCTAACTGCAAATTAACTAGCCCACATGTCCTTACAGTTACTTGACACTACAAGCAGATTGGATACCATGTTTTCTCCCATTCCTCTGGTCAGAATAAGATCCACTTCAAAGCACATTATTAAAGGAGTGGAGTGGAAGAAAGGTTGTAGTTACAGCAAAATGACAAAAAACTCAGTGATACAAAAGACCCTTTCCATAAGTCACACCCCAAATGCCTGCTTTAACTTTGGTTGCACCTTTTATGGCCAACTGATCCTGCCAGGCTGGTTCTCCAGTGGGTTGTTCCATTGAAGCCATCACTGGAGTCTCATCATCTTGGAAGGTGCTTATTGTCTGCAGCCTCAAGTTGATATTAGCAGTCTGCTTCTAACCACACACACATACACACACACGTACACATAAAGGTGTTATTGACAATGCTTTCATAAAACAAATTGTTGCACCTCATTACACTGCTGGTAGCGCAGAAACTGTCACAATGCGGAATGGACTCTGGCTATATAGACAAAGCCTGTAAAAGCTCAGCCCATGCATTTTGTCCCACATGTCCTTATACATTGATCTTACAACATTTCATTGTTCTCTCTATCCTGCTTTACATCCTGCAAACCAAGCTGCTGGCAATACCCCAAGAAAGGCTATACAGTGAAAAGCAATAAAACTCAAGGGGTAGTCCAGTCTTAAATGGACCTTTGTCTACTCCAATTCAGCTTTTTGGCTTTTATAATTATCAGTTCCTACCAGCCACGAGGAAGAATCTCTTTGCTAGTCTTGGTTAACATGAAGACAGATTTGATCCAGTCCAATGCAAGTGTCATGTTCGTATAACCAAATAAACATGGGCTTTCCTTAAACAGGCTGTGGCACCAAATTCTACATAATCCCTTTGGAAAAGCAAGGTTCATAATGTAATTAATTTATTGGGAGACTGCAAATTCTCCCATAATCATATTCTATTATAAACAGTTGGGAAAGGAAATCACCTGCTTGATTTCACTGCCCTTCCCTGACAGGCCACATGTTTTAACCATTGCTGCAAGTGCTGTCCCACAGTCTGGCAGAGCAGGGCTCAAGGGGCACACCCAAGCAGACAAGCTTCTCTCTGCCAAGCCTGGTCATAACTCAGTGCACTGAGAGCTAAGAAAATCCATGTTTAATATTGTGATAAGACTTGCTCACCCCGGGGATATGAAGTAGAGGTGTGGAGGAGAGGCAGAGAGAATGCCATCTGAATAGGTTTTAGAGGAGTCTTCCCCTCAGATGGTTTCCATCTCAGAGCTCTGTCAGGCAGAGAAAGGAGGTTTTGTTTGTTTTCAGTCTCAGCTACTCAGCTATGGAGATAGGGTATAAAATATGTATCAGTCTCTCAGGAGAAAAAGAGCTGCAAATGCTGGCACTGGATGGCTGGGAGGGACAAGTCAACCTCCTGGAGTGTACGTGTGCCACCAACTCTCCTGTCAGGGGGTTTCCCTTCTGTGCCTGTGAGTCTCCCTGACTGTGTGTGGCGAAGGAGCAGGTATGGTTTCGATTTTAGATTCTCTGCCTTTTTCTTAAAATACTACAGCTTATGCATTCATCTCCCGATCAGAGTCCCACTACACACACACCTGCAGCCCCACGTTGAGAACTGCGTGGAGCACAGCTCCACTTAAATGAGCGGAACATCCCAATCCTCTGTGCACTTCGGAGAACAACAGGAACACACGCAACCCAGATTAACATTTGCTTCTCTTCTCATGTGCCTGCAGACCGTCTGCCTGCAGTGTACCTGTCTCTCCATATCCCCCAAACAACTTCTTGTTTTTACCCATTGGCCAATTTTCTCCCATTTTGACAGAGAAACAAAACCCCAAGAGGAACAAAGTTTCTACAAGTTTCATGAAAACCAGCAGCCAGCAAGAGGAGAGAAAACTTATTAACGCTCAGAGAAAAGCTGCAGCATGAAACCAAATCCCATGAGACATGAGAGCAGGCACATCTCTCTGAACATCCAGCTGCAGGAAGACATCCAAACACAGCTCACATATTAATACACTACAAAGATCCCAACTGCACAACACAAGAAGTCAGGCTGCCAAACTTCCATCGTTTGTGAAACAATTTGTTTCTGTCTCTCCCCTTCCCCTTCCTCCCCCTCAAATTACCCTCCCTGAGATAAAGGCCTTTCTGAACCTACGACACACTGAGGAGAGACTCCTACGGAGTCAGAGTCCAGCATGACCACCCCCTGCAGTAGCCCCAGCTGTAAACCCCTTTGCCCAGCTACCCTAGTGACTGTAGGTGGTTCAGGACTCGGGCAAAAGCGAGTTCATCACTAACCCCACCACGCTGCTTTGCACACTAGAACAGAGTCCTAAATCAGGAACCAGGCCAACCCCACAGGCACCACATGGGAAGCTGGTCCTGCTAACTTAGAGGCAGGGCAGAGGGCTGCTTCTCTTTGAAAGGGTATCAGTCATTTAGCACACTCTGGCCTGGTCTCTCTAAGATTATTCCTTTCTTCCCTTGTTGAACATTTTAGACTAGTTCCTGGCTTTTGGTGAGTATAGCTGGTGGTGGCTGAACATCCTCCACTCCCAAAGCATTTTTCGTGTTTAGAAACAAAAGAGAGAAGAATCAACCTTCCCTCTCTTAGGGCTGCTCATGAGCCCAGACAAAGCCAGAGTCTGACTTGGGCAGCCACATGCCTGGGACAGAAACACAGTCTTGGCCCTGCAGCTAATCCAGCCCCAGCTGGAGCTCTGGAAAGGTAGAGTGATCGCTGCCAAAGCAGGGAATGGGTGCAAGTCTAGAAATGCTGTCTCTTCTCCCAAGTAACAAGCAATAGGACAAGAGGAAATGACCTCAAGTTACACCAGGGGAGGTTTAGACTGGATATTAGGAAAAATGTCTTCACCAAAAGGGTTATCAAACATTGGAACAGGCTGCCCAGGGAAGTGGTGGAGTCACCATCCCTGGAGGTATTTAAAAGATGGGTAGATGTGGTGTTTAGGTACATGGTTTAGCGATGGTATTGGCAGTGTTAGGTTGATGGTTTGAGTCGGTGATCTTCAAGGCCCCTTCCAACCTGGATGATTCTATGCTCCCCCAGAAGCAACGGAAATGGTACCACCTGTCACTGCTAGCTCAGCCCCCAGGTTCTTCTTCTCACCCTCTCCAGGTCTATTCCATTCCCAACCTCAAGGCAACCAGGGGAGCCCAGGTCCAGCTCCCAGCCTGCAGTGGAGCCTAATTTCACTTACAATGAGGCAGTTCCTAGAAAGATCTGCTCTTACCAGTGCAAGCCTCTCTGGCTGACCTGGTCACACACGAGGACACTTTTTTCTGACCAAAAAACCCAAACAAAACCCCCAAAGTCTACCAAAAAGCCTAAACAAAAAAAAACCCAACAGCCATGTTGAGCTGTTCCTACCTAACAAAGGAAATCCAAGTATCTGTACTCTGTGAATCGTTCACTTAGCAGAGCACATTTGCTGTGGTGAGAGCTTGCTTTTACCCAACCATGATTTTAGAGTGACTGTAATAAATATAGAGCCAGAATATTTTACAACTGCAAACAGAAACAACTGCCTCCCTTTGTCCCTATCACACTAAAGAAAACAAAGGACAACAAAGAAAGTCTGGGGAATTGAACAGAAACTAAGAAAGCATATGGCGCTGCTTCCTGGTATAGTTTCCCAGCCTACAGCAATATCATGGACTTCCTAAATTGAAGGTGATGGTTTTGTGTGCAGGAGCCATCAGTAGGCTTTTAGTTCCATAAATCTGTCTAATCCCACAGGTAAGCTTGGCAACTTCATTATCCCATGTTAATAAACACCACAACTGTGCTGTATGAAGAGACTCTCCCTTTCGTTTTAACTTGATAATATAATTCAGAGCCCACTGCTACCACTTAGCAAGTATGAAACCGTGGAGCCCCACGCTGCCATTTGTGATTTCACTGATTGTTGTCATATTCCCTACAGATATTTTTTCCCAGCCTGACAACTCCCCATTTATTTAGCCACTCCTTGTACAACCTATTCATATCTCTGATCATTCTGACTACTCTTTCTAGTCCAATTATGTCTTTTGTCACGGATGCCTCTGAGACCAATCTTTAACAGAAGATCTTTCTTGAAAAAAAAAAATAACTACCCAAGTATAACAGCAAAACCCTAGAGTATTTAAAAAGACCTAAATAAAACCACTTTCTGCCATCATACACAAGGTTTTACATTCTGAATACTTCTGGAACCATAATCCATCAGTTCTAGGGGACTTTCAGTTCCACAAAATTTCAAAAGTACCTAAAACCAGAGATCCCAATGGAGAAAAAGAAGTTCAAGCAGATCATAATTTTGGTAATTTCTCTTGAAAAATTATTTTTTTTTCCTTTTAGTTTGCATGGCATCTAAACAGCAGAATACCCACCCCAATTTCTATTATGATACCATCACCCTTCCTCAACCCCCTTTCTTTTTTGATTAATGACAATTCCCATCACCAAACATCTGAAAGACTTGAAGATTACCTTTGTTGATAAATTTCAATTTATTATGTACAGTGGAGACTGGCAAGGCAAAATGAGCTGCCATGATGCATTAGTTATTGTGATTCACAGTTCAAAATGAAGGAGATAGGAGCTAACTAGGAACACCGGCTTCCTCTTTTTTTTTCTTGCAGATTCTTCTTTTTTATTTTTGAGAGGAAAGGTATTATCTCTTGTTTGTTCAATACGAGCCTTTGGGAGGACCCTGGATGTCTCAGAGGTTGGACAAAAAGGATACAGAATATTCCACCTCTGGATTTCTGGGCAATAAAGCACAGGAGATGTGAGTATCAGTCACATTTCTAGTGGCTGATTGCTCATCAGCATTTCATTTGATCACCATCCCACAAGGCAGGGGAGCTGTTCGCACCAGTCATTCTTTAGTAGAGATAACTACTCAGATGGGCACGAACAGTCTCTGGAGATATAGTTTTTGTATATTTAGCCTACAGGGATGGTGAAGACTAATTTGAAAGCCGTATGTTTGCGTGACTCCTGTTATACCTGTCCTGTAGGAACACAGTGGTGCTTTGGGTATCCCCAGCAATCACTGACTATCCAGAACAATGTGCCATTGGGTGCGTAAATAGCATTCACCAGCAGCAAACAGGCTGTCCTTTCACAACCTCCTCTCTCTTCTGCACCCAGACCTTCCCCTACCTCCAGATACACCATTTCTGTGGAAAGGCAGAAGCAGTTTCAGATCGAAAATAAACTGTAGAACCACCCCTACTAGCAAGGGCCTCTTTAGAGACACAAAGAGGGAGGGCAAGGGGGTTGCAGGAAATGGGTTTTCTGGCAGGAAAAGAATGGCAGAGAAAGAGAGGGATGCTCGGCAAAGCAGAAGTAGAAGACGCCATGTCAAACCAAAGCACCACTTTGAGCACCAGAGTATGACGTTCCCTGCTCTAGGACTTTTAGAGGCAGTCTGCCTCAACTACTGCAGGACACAGTGTTGTTGAAAGGCAGCTCTGAAGCTGTCTCGCCATTTTGCTTCTGCCAAAGGATGGCAAAATCTTTCCTCTGAAGTAGAGATAAACACAAACCAAACTGACGGATCCTAACACCTGCTGTGGTTTGGCCTCAGCCAGCAAAGAACCACGCGTCCGCTTGCTCAACCCCCCCATAGAAGTGAGGAAAATCGGAAGAAAAAGGCAAAACTTGTGGGTTGAGATAATGGCAGTTTAACAGATCAGCAAAGGGAAGAGAAAAAAACAACAACAATAACACTGATAGAAGAATGTATAAACGTGACTACAGTACCACTGCTCCCGACCGGACCCAAGCAGCCCCAGCCCCAGGCAGCCCCAGCCCACTCCCAGCGGGGACATCCTGCCCCCTCCCTGGCCAGCTGTCCCTTATAGACCAGGCACGGCTCACATAGCACGGAATACTTGTGTCCCATGCCAGATCCTTGGGGAAATTAACCCTATCCCCACCAGAGCCAGGACACGCCTCATGGCAGGCAAGAGCCTGAGCTATAAAAGCCTATGGCAAAGTATGCTCGGCTTTTCGAGAACCTGGGATCGTGATCAAAGCAAGCAGGCTGCAGGTGTAGTGGTTACTAAGCATCACTTTATATTCTGCTGCAGAATAGCCCACAATAAAGAGGCACTAAAGCAACAAAGATTGGTGCCTCCTACTGTGATACTAAAATAACTCTACTTCCCCAGCTGCAAGACTCACTTCTCAATACCATGGCCATTTATCTCATCTTAAATTTAGCTACCTACAAACGACGTATTTAGCTCTAGCTCCCAAGCCTGTCCACGTTTTCTCTCTAACGATAGGCAGAGACTGTTAACTTCAGAGGATGACTTATTCATCCTAAAATAGGTCAGAAAGTATTACTCTTAAGGTGTCTTACTCCCTTCAATGTAAAGGGAGACCAGAGCAACCAACACACACACTCAACTCTTCAATGGCTAGCACAAGGTAAGGTGTATCTTAACACCAAGTAGCTTAGATAAGTTCACACACTAAGCTGGCAGTACAAATGAAGAGAAGAACCTCAGTAATCCCGGGTGAGATCAAAAGTTCATCATTTGTTGTAATGTGCCAGTGCTCTATGCTTTAAACATTATTCTGTAGGGATGTGTATCAGAATTACTACCAGAAGTAGGTGCCAAACAATATGAGGACTCCACTGTGCCTTACAAACTCTATAGCATTGCAAAGTGAAGACAGCAGAGATAAGCAGAGAAACGTGATACGGATTTCCCAACGGTCGCTGGCAGAATCAAGAATATAAACAAAGACCTGAGGAAACGTGAAGTGGCTTCTCTTTAAAACCTGGGATTAGCACTTCCCTTCATTGCATGCTTGCCCCATTACACCATTGATGACCTGCTGGCAATCCTTATCGTGGCCAGGCAAAGTTGATGCCCACTGGTAGAAACTGTACCTCACAGAAGCATAAACATGAAAGCTATACAGGCAGCATGTAATATCCACATCAGCAGCTTCAGCAAGGACATCAGCATTTGAATCATTATCTTACTGCTTCTGACCTGAGACTAAGACACCACATCCCTGCAGACACCACCCAAGACACAGTTCAGTTGCCATGAAACATGGGCAATCTTGAGCTAAGACAGTCTGGCTTCACAAAGGCCTCTCCTTTTTCTGCTCTGGTCATTTCACTACAGTGAAAATGTAAAAGCATTCATTATGTAAAAGCATTACCTTTGTAAAGCTCTGAAGAACCATATCTCATCATTACTCACTTCCCATTTGTACTGTCTAAAAGATCTGACATATTTATCGTGTTCTTGATTCTGATGTATTCTAATTTTCCAAAGAGGTGTTTTATGCATCCTTGATAAGGCAGCATACTGATTCGATTCCAAGCACTTGACTGACTCAGCAAAGATGGCCTTATCAAGACATATTCAAGAAATTTGGTCTAAAGGACACCTTAATAGCCTCAAAGATAAAAGGCATCTTTGATGACAAAGCCTCGTTAATTAATCAGATATTAATTACATTATTAATTAGAAACAAGGCCCTTCCCAGGCCCTTTTCTACTTTTATTACTATAGCTAAAATTGCTTCTGTAACAATTCTCTTAAGTAGCTAATCATTTTAATTTGCATTATTGTGTATTAAAAGGAAAGTGCTTTGAATGTAGGATTTTCTGAAGGAATTGTAGAAGTTCAATTTAACATAGATGCTACTAGGTCCATTTAAACTGGAACTCCTCTTAAATGTATATTGAACAAAATGTCGAGGGAAGACTATGGAACTGCCCCAGCACTAACCTCTGTATTTCTGTGCTAGATGTGGATGACAAAGTCGTCCTTCCAACCACTCAGAGAAAAAGCACACACGGCAATACAAACTACTCTGACAGTAGGTCACCCCACCCTTCCAAGAGAGGGGGACAGGTAACTCAAATCTCAGTTTCCCAGCTGGGGACACCAATATCAGGGTCTACTCACGCCCCCTGGGATGGTGGCTGTGCCCACGGTTTAAAGGGATCTTGCTTTTGACACTGTCTGCTTGTTTTGGGATCAGTAGTAGGCAGTACTGTGGGGACATTAGATGAAGCTGAATGATCTCTAACGTAACAAACACAAAGTGTGTTAACTTTTTCCAACTATCAGCAAATCTTTGCAAAACTGATATAGTTAAAAAAAGAGGGCAGTGATGGAGGTAGTTTAGTCCAGTTCCTTAGACACAAATGTTAAAAACTGCAGACCATTCTCAAACCAACTACTACAGTCAGCCTACAACACGTTCACTCCCTACCTCAGCTGACCCCTCTTCCCACAAGCCTTATGTCTACCTGCACCTCCCCTGCTTGTGGCCCACAGAGGTTACTGCCTCCAGCAGCAGCCTGAACATAAATACCGCAGAAATCCTGCCTGACCCCAGACGAAGCTCCTCACCCCTCCAGTTTCCCATTTAGTTAACTTAGCTTCCTGGGAAAAGATTGTCTCTTACTGGTCCCAAAATAAATAAAAAGCTCATGAGATGCAGCCACCTGAGACAGCTGAGGACTTGATGATGCAAGAAGTCACTTCTAGACTTAGAAACTTATCTTTACCTCCAGTCACAACATGACTGAAAACCTCGACGTGCTACTTTTCTACAACTAATAAGACAGCACCAGATCCCCAATTAGTTTAAGTCAATGTGACCCTATTACGTTCAAGTGAATGAATAATAATGGCAGATCTGCACAAATTTACACAATAAAGGTCAGGACCCACTATTCCTATGTATATCTATAAACATACAAACAGCAACATTAACAAGAGGATGCTAGCATTTTGCAAGCATTTCCTAATTTTGCATTTGTGACAATTCTGCATTTCTAAGAAACTTCTGAAGTTTAAACATGTACAGACAAGACAAAGCAACAGTGCAAGTTTGGTTTTCTTAAGAAGCAAAGAGAATTTGGAGCCATAAAAGAACACAAATAAGTCTCAGGCTAATACTGCTCTGAACAGGCTTTTTTGCAATGACATTTTCCCACCAGAACCCACAAGCTCTCTTTCAATACAATAAATAAATAAACAAAACACGACAAAGTCAGCCCATTCCTGAATCCTTTGAGGCTTACCTGTTCCAGTTACCACTGAAATATCCATGACAGGATATCCTGCAAACCCTCCCAGCCTTCTGAACCATGTACTAAAGTTTTTGAGCATCTCATAACACAGACATCATAATTCACATGACAGAAGGAGCTCTCAGGCTGGATTACACAGCTGACAATGCCTTTACGGAGGTTGCACCACTTGCTTTGCAGGGTGGCCTGCTGATACAGCCAGGTCCCTGGGCGGTAAACTAAGGTTGTTCTGGACAGTCCCAAATGACTCTCTCCCTTTCCCATCGAGACAGTCAGGTTACGCCACTACATTCTCTCCTAGTTACTCAGAGAAAAGAATTTTGGTTAAGAAATATAAGGGCAGGGATGCAAGTGCAAAAATGGAAGAAACCAGTCACCTGTCACCCAGTTTCTTGGCTTGGGCAACAGCCAGATCAGCAGCTGGATTAAGCCTCTCATAATACAGTTAAATCCAGTGCTACACTGCATGTAGGTATTTCTTACTAGCAGTGGTTGAGTGTGAGTCGTATTCATTCCCTGAGCACGACGATTAACACCCTCAGTTCTTGTTAACAAGTCTTCAAAATGCAGACACTGAGGTCTTAGCTTGCATCTATACAGACTTTCCAAAGAGGTAAACTTGCTGTTTATTATCAAGGTTAATAAATTATTGTGATCTATGCGGTAGACGCTCAACATGGGGATCCCGCCTCTATCCCACCAACTGCTTGTGAGTTGTGGGCAGCTCAGAAAGCAAACAATTCATCACTCCTGCACTATCATGCCCCAAAACCTCACTGCCTTATATCTTTCAAACCACAGTTGGTTCAAGCTTAATTTTACCCCAGAAATGCCTCCTTTTCCTGTCATCTTTTGCGCTCGGCACACAGAAGCTCATCTAACACAAAACACTTTGTCTTGGGAGAATAAACCTGTTGGAATTTTTTCAGACAGAAGATCAATAAAGTGGGAACAGCTTGAAAAGTCAATCAGCTTCAGCAAGTTTCCCCAGGAGATGGCTGGGTGATTGTCATTTTAATGAAGGAATAGTAAACTGAGCACAAGGAAGTGTGCAACCCCTTCAGATTCGTGAGGGAGGATATCTTAGGCTGAGAAGCAGGGAAAGAAAAGGAAGCACTGAAGGGACCAGTCATCTCTCCAGCTTGATAGGCTGTCTCAAGAAGCAGTCAGAAAGAGCTAACTTAAACTTATCCAAACTGAGAATTTGCTCCAGTACTACACTGCAAAATGGTATTTCCTCCAGATATTAGATGAGGAATATTTTTGTTTAGGCCCTGAAATACAAGGATAAATATCCCTTACACCTTTGCTCCCAAGCAGTGTGCTGAAAATGCGGTTCTTATTCATGTTAAAGTCATGACTTTTACCTAAATGGAGATTATGAAGAGCTAAGCACCCTGCATATTATCAAGGCAAATGGAAGGGGAAAGTTGCCTGTGATCCAAGATGCTGAAGTCCTTTTCCTAGACACAGCATAGATTTTCTTTATATCTTTGGATTTAATCATAAGTTACCTACTACTGAAAAGGATCAAACACAAACACCCAAGATGCAGGCTGTGAGGTTCACTGAAGAAAGAGTTCTGTTGTACTAAAGGCATTGGAAGGTATCTTGGGAGACTCACAAGGTCCCTACTTTGCCACAGTCTTCCCATCTGGTTATTATCTTTTTGCCCGTTACAAATGATGATATATTTTGCTGTTGTTCCAACCCCCTAGGTTGGAGTATGGCATCTCCCACAAAGGTTCATGTAGATGCAGACATTTCAAACTGTAAACTGTGATCCATGCTTCCTTAGCCATGACAGATGAATTGGACTACTGTGTGAGGTCCTGTGCCCTGTGTTATGTTAGAGCTCAGAGTCCATCAATACAATTGTCTCTCCTAGCATTCAAGTCTACGACTCAGTACATTTTGGGCCTTTGGCCATGCTTTCTACTTGAACTTGGGCTCCAGTCCCACTCAGGATATCTGCCTGTTGATGAACCAACTGTTGCTCATTTTTCTGACAGCACTGTCCATGGATCTGTGCTTCAAAAAAATTAGAGCAGAACTCATCAAATTGTACAGTGTATCTTTAATTGTATTCTAACCCAGTGTGGTCCACTCACAGCCCGTGGACAATTTTCAAGCAGTGGCACTTAAGTTCTTTCAGTGATGTTATTTAGACCAGGAGAGAAACGGCTTTTTTTTTTTCTTCACCCTAGTCAGCCTGATGCTTCAAAAGCCAATGAAAAAATGAAGCATGATACAACATTCCTGGAGGGCACCATTAAGACCCTCAGGGATAATGTCAGCAAAAAGGGTTGCCCATCTTTTATCAGGTAGATTGCAATAGCCTGTGATTAATTAGGAAATAGTGGCAGCTCATCATTGGCCATTTCCTTATCCTTTTTAGCTGCCTTACCAGAAGGCACGTGGTTTGTTTTAACATCAGCTTTAACATTCTAGGAATGAATCTTCCTGCAGGCTGAATAGTAATGCTCTGGAAATAAGCCCCCTGCAGTCAAGAAGGACCTGATCAGCCACTCGGTTCAGGGGCAGTTCTGCGGACTTGCCTGTGCATGTCTCTACAGGTTTTACTCTGAGGACGGAGGAGAAAATGAAATATGGGTACAAAAGAGGAGGGTTCACACAGTGCCACGATTTCTAGCAAGAGCATTTGGTCATGACTGAGATGTCAGTGAGCAGTGCATAGACATGCTGAGCATAAGAACATGTAGGGAAAGCGGTGCGTCTCTGCAGTTTATTGCAAAGAATAAGGGCAGTGATGAGTAGCCAATGGTTCAGAGCTGATGAACTTTCTTCCCCCACCTCTGTGCCTTTAGAAGGTCCCTGGGAGGGCATCTAGACAAGAGACCTGCTGGATTCGCACCACTGCCTTGAGTATGCTGCTTGATTGCTTATGTTTTAACATTAGACCCTTAGCTAGTATATGTCTAAAAGAAACTACTTATCACATCCAAAACTGGAAGCCTCAGTACAGTACAGCATGTTCCTCGGAACATTCACTCCACACAGCCCCATCACCTGCTTTTAACTAAGTACCACAGTGGACCTGCATCATTTAGCGAGTTGAAAATATAAACAAACAGGTAAGAAGATCTCCCGCTACAGGAAAACGGCCAAGCTTTAACCAAACTTCCCCCAATTCACCCCCACCTCCACCCCCAATACTTCTTTAACATCTCTGGTCTGTGCTTCTATTTATCACACTCCATGCAGTCAAAAATGCCTTTCCCCAGTCTCCATTTTAGAAACACACATTATTTGTGCTTGATTCAGATGTAAGGGAATGCTTCCATGTTAATGAGCTACAATCATGGATCGATAAAGTTCATACTGAGACTTAAGTGCTCTGATTATTGAAAGAGGGAATGAAGAAAGAAATATTACATCATGTACATATGCATCTATTACACAGCTGCTAAGCTTTAAAACAATGTGTTTGTAATAATCAGAGTACTGTGGTGAAATAGCAGCTGTCTGTTCAAGCCAACAGTAAATGCATGTTGGGAGTGTTATCTGAAGGGGTTATTTCTTTGCCCATACTTTACTACATAACCGATGCTGAAAATGGAGAAAATAAATAATGATGACTTTTTGCTACAAGTCATTATTTTGCAAAGATTACACTTTAATAACGCTAGTACACAAAATATTTTCATGAATTAATCTCCCTTACGAATGATGGCAAACGATAAACATCGGCTTCTTTAACCCCCACCTTCTTTTTTTTTAAAAAATCTCATTCTGCCACCACTTATCAGTGTCCCCGCACCAAAAGGGGGGAAAAATATTAAATGCACTGCTGGGAATGGGATCTCATCCTTAATGACACCATCAATAATTGCTGTCACAAGCTAATATCAGAGTTGCAACCTTACAAGGAAGATAAAGAGGCAGGTTTTTTCAGACCGTGGTTTCTAGACAGGCTCTAAATGGGATTTTGCTACATGCTTTTAAATGCTGCCTGGATGGCTCATAGGGCAGTGGAAACTAAAAGCAGTTTGAACCCAGACAGGGAGTACTACACCTAGGGTTGTCCTATGAACCTCCCAGAATGATGTTGGATCCAGAAAGCAGGATGTAAATACAGCAAACCCTGTCCCTTACAGCAAGGCTTACACCTCTGATGGCAGTTCCTCGGACACCAAGGATATCCTCAGGCAGCTGCTTCTTCATGCGTCAAAGAGATTCCAGTAATTCCCTGATCAGCAGTATCCAGATGCCCTTTGGTCCCTACGCCACTGAAAACTTACTGTGCAGCTAAGACCTTGTCATCTCAATCTAGACACCATTAAGAGAATTTATATTCCACGATGCTTTTAAAAAGAGACTGAATGGCTCCTAGTTGAAACCTATGGCTGGAGAACTGAGATCAACTTCTCTTCAGGTATCAGCAGCCTGGGGGCCCTGACACTACCTGCAACCTGCACAGACCTGCCCTCACACCAGTAAGCTGCTGACAAGTAACAGAGCTCTTGTTTCCCGAGAACTTCTGGTTAATATGCTGACGGCCAGACGCTGACAACTGTTAGATATTTGCACAACATCAAACCAAGAACAGGCCAGTCATTTGAGTGCTTCTCTGTACCCTGCTAGTGCAGCCAAGCGTGTACTTCAGACCTGAAGGAGACAGGCTTAGCACAGCCAGCCCCGACTGCAGCTGGGAGGTAACAACCCCAGAGCCCAGATGTTTGGGGTCACTATGACTTCTCAGGTGACTGAATTATTAATTCCTGAATAGAATTAGCATATTTATCAATAGAAAACAGTGGAGAGGGGAGAAGCATGCTAGGAAATCACCTTTAATTTTGCACATTTGAATCTCCATGTAATTAATATTCAGCATGGCATACTTGTTGCAACCCCTGAGAAAACTCCCATCAAGAGCTTTGCAAGGTAGTGTTTCATTTCCAGCCTAGGAATGAAGGCGTTCCTTCTGCTTTTTCTTACTGACAGCTAGCAAACACAGTCCAGACCTTCCCTCCTGAACAGTCTAGCTATGCGGACCCTTTCCCTGATTTGGATGGAAACCTCACCCTGCCTTCGTCTACTCTATGCTACCAGCCAGAAACACCATTCTGTAAGAAAAGCCCAAAGATGACTCATTAGTTATAGACTGTAATATTCCAGTATCATAAACACACTGTCAGACATAAGAAGTCTCTGAATTTGGCAGGGAGAAAGTGGGGCTTTCCACAAAACACAATATTTTGACTCATCTTTTAAAAAAGGTTAGGTAGAGGAAAGAAAAGGGCAGAGCTAAGGTGACAGCAAAGTCTAAACTATGGATCCCCTCAGTTCCACACGCTGAACCTGAGAGCACAGTTTCACCGGTGTCAGAGTTTATGATTCTGGAGCTATTTAGACCCCACCACGTGACAGTCTGGTCCAAGCCCCTGTCAGGACAGTCAGTTCCAAGACTCACAGCCTTTAAGCAAAAGCACCATCTCAGAAACAAGGAGTGATTTGCTCCATGCATAACTAGGAGATTTGACCTGTTCCCAGTTCTGCCCCAGCACTGATCAACCCTGCGTTCTTTACACAAGCGTTGTGTAACAGAAGTCATTCTGTTAATCAACACAAGATAAACATAGAGAACCATGAAAGAAGAAAGCCTTTTGCTGTGCCACAAATGGTGGTTGTCAAGGGCCACTCTCTTGGAGAACCAAAGATGCTAAATATTTGATGAGCCAGTCAGGGCTTCATTGCTGGTTCCAAGACCATCACACAGCCATACAATAATTTTTCCAATGTCAGAGTCTCATTCTGAGCAGGAGAGACAGAGCAGGTCCTATGAGTCCAACAAGAAAAGAAGTGGAGAGGTACAGTAGAATAGTTTTATCCATAATAATATGATGCCTTTGCTTGTGCCTCTCAAGCTAAGCTTTTCTTCACTGCATTACCTTCACCAGACCAGCGCATATGTAATGCAAATCAACCGTCGAGCAGTATTTGTATTACAATAATAACTTGGAAGAACTTGTTTAATATCAGAAGACTTAGTGGAGCAGATGAGTGGCTCTGACATGATATCCATGGGATAGAAATTCAATTAAAAACTGCAAGTGGCACAGGAGTGGTAGTTATTGTTCAACATGTACCATGGGGCCTTTGCTGAAATACAGCTATTAGCTGTACTGGTTGAGAAATTCCGTTTTCCTTTATGGCAATCTGTTAGCTTGTAGAAAGTTAAATTAATAAAAACACAGAATCACTCTCACATTACGAGAACACAGCAAAGCCAAGGGCTAGTTGCGTATTTTATAATTATGGATTAAGTGCATTATGCCAAGGAAATTAAAGAGATGCCACAATTATAATAAAAATGAAAGATTGTCTGGCTCTAAAGGCTGATGGTGTGACTATCGCATGCAGAGCATGCCCATCCTTATCTCCCCCCATCACAGCTCTCCAGGATGTTAACAATTATTCCTAATGCTAGCAGCTACATTCACCATGTGTTCAGCCGTTACTGGAGATACACTTGCATGAGAAAGCTACCTCCCCTCCTGTTAGCAGCATCTCAAATTCATCTTCTGTCTTGGAAAGTCAGTTTTGCCACCAAAGAACAAGGAAAAAAAGGATGGAAGGAGAATTATTTTTATTTTTTTTAGATAGATGGAGGACAGAGGTCAGTGGGAAATAAATCTCCAAACCCATCCAACTTTTGCCATATCCCAAAGATGGGACAGGCAGGGATCCCGGGATGAAAATTTCCTCCTGCTGAGGGAACAATCAGGACTGATCAACAAGGAACTGACACAAATGTTTTTCATTAAATCTGCAAGGGAGCACTCTCACATCACTGATTTTCAGACATTTGGCTTCAGGCTCCCTATCCCACAAGTGGAAAAAAAGCTAGGGTTGAATCACCCTGTTACTCTGAGCCCACATCTTTCCACTCAATGTGGTACCACACCTAAGAGCATTCCAGTATATCGTCTCTTGGAGAACACAGCTTTCCCCACCAACAGAAGTAACTAGCGGGACAACTAAGTAACTAAACAGCCATGGCATCTTCTGGACGTGGGGCTTTGACTACTTTTTGACTTACCCATAATTGTCAGGAAGCCTGTAGCATACCAAGAAACTTCCAATGATGTCTGCCTTCCCCAAAAGCAGTCCCAAGAACACAGTCAGAGCACCATTGCACCTCCTCAACAGCAATGTCCCTTCCCTTTCATCACTCACCAGCCATCACTTCCAGATCTCAGCCACCCTCTCAACTGGTCCTACACCACACAGTGTCACACAAGAAAGCATTATGAGCAGGCCAAAAATAGGCGATCAAGAGGAAAATGGCCCAGGCAACAACACAGTGTCTTCCTCCATTCATTCATCTAAGAGAAGCTTTCTACTCAGACTACGCTGAAAAGTCATGACTAAATCAGACTGAACAAGCTCAGGAGGACAAGTCATGTCTCTGGGCCTAATGGTTCTTGCAAAACAGCACCACAGTTCTCTTATTCTTTCTAGACTCTCTTAACCAACCCCAGCAACACAGTTTTGCCTTCTCCAGACAGGGCCATCTTCTCTCGGTCTGTACAAGCCTTTGGCCTCTCTCTGCAGTGACTGCCAACACATGGCATGCCTTGGAGTAGCTCAAAGACTCCCTTAGATCCCTGCTGCAAACGGTGAAAAAAATCACACTGGTCTTCCCAGAAGAGGGGAAAAAATAAAACAAAACAACAAAAAACCCAACCACCAAACCAAAGAAACGACAACAACAAAAAAACAACCCCAAACCACACCCAACCAACACCACAAACCAAGAAAAAAAAAAAAAACATACAAAAAACCCCACGCACAAACACACATGCTTTTAAAATCTGACTTTGAAATGCTGCATTGTAATGTGACTGTTTCAAGTCTCTACTCACAGGGTTTCCTGATCTCATTTCTAACAGTGGACAGCTAAATCCATGTTCTCAAAAATGTATCCATCTTACCTCTCCTGAGCAGAAAATATGAATTCTTAATCTCCCTTTTCACTCCTTTCATAGGAACATTGTTGTTGCTGCTGTTCTATTAGCAAATACAATTATAAATTCCTTTCTGCAAACAGAATATCAACGCTTGTAGGAATAACCTTTCATGGATGGCAAAGTTCACTGGCACAATGCTATTTTTTCCTTGCCAGGAGCTAGATGCATCATGCCGCTCAAAATTAAAACCACCTTAACACTCATCTGTAATAGCATGTGACAGCTGTCATGTCTTTAAGACTCCAAATGGAACTAGGGATCTCAAACTAGTCACTTGGATCCATTTGGTTTGACAAAACTAGTTCAGGGTACACCTGCCTTGGACTGAACATATCCTAGTTACTGGTAGCAGACATGAACACAGTGCATGGGGAAGCAATAAGTGGTGTGCATACTCTGCAAGCAGGTCTTCTGCCTCCAGAGAATTAGGGGGTTATCTTACCTTGTTTTTTGCTGCTGAGTTGAAGGTTTTAGCAACCAGTCTTTCCATAGAGACTTCAGTTGCTCCCAGGAGCTGTGTTCATTGCCCATGCTGTGTAAACACAATGCCCTTTGCTCTAGGGAATGACCTAGCAAAGGATGCCATGTTTCTCTAGCACAAGAACTCTCCAAGTCTGGTGTCTTCATAAATGGTGCACAGGTCAGAGGGTAGGGAATTAGGGAGAATGAAGGGTGCTCTGTTCCCTGTCCTTCCACACAGTTCAGCAGAGGGACTGTGCTGAGCCGGAAAGGATAAGCAGGTCACCAGACAGGCTTTCGGAGGAGAGATCTCTGCAGGTACACAGACACATTGGAGACAATGCATGGCAAAGGGCTACACTGTGTTGAGTTTGAGAAGCAACACAAAGAGCTTCCATGCGCAGTTCTGCCAGCAGCCATAAACCAGGCCATGTGCATCTACTCTCCCCCCCCTCCCCCCCCGCGATAAGAGTTATTACCTCTGGCTGGAAGCACTCAAGCACTCACTAGGATCATGAAAACATTTTGTGGTAAACTCCTCTGCTTCAGTTTCCCCACTGAAAAGAGGAGATGAGCATGGAGATATCTAATTCATCTTTGCAGAAAGCATCTTCTGAGCTTATCTGCATAAATGAAATAGCTAGTGTAACCAACAGGACCAAATCATCATAGAAAAGGAAACTAAAGCCACAACTCAATCAGTTCCCTAGGTTACATTCAGATCTGTCCAATACAAGCACTTAGCTCAGGCACTTAGCTGAAGAATCATAACTTCCATTTCAAAAGCATGAAGAGCTGTTTGACCACCTGCTGTCCAAGACAGCCAGGCCATCGGTCTGTACATAAGCCACAAAGAGAAATCATCATACTTCCATTGCAGATGAGTAACAGCGGTATCATCAGTGTGGCCCTGCATCACCAGAGGGAGACTCTGCCACTGTCACTGCAACCCCAGGGCCAGCAATAGCACGAGCGTCTGCACAAGCTGCCCGCTGACAGTGTCGCCTGGGCTGCCTCAATGCGCAGCGTATCTGTGTGCAGAACAAACAAGCCAGCAGCCTCGTTTGTCATCATCTGTGCTCGCCAGCAACCGCCCTCCACTTCTACCATGTCAGCTCAGCAGCATCCTAACAAAGAAAAAGAGAAATCCATTCCTTGCTCCTGCCACACACTCACCTCACCTTCAATCCCCAAACATTGATAGAAAGGATTAAAGAGAGTGCTGCTTAAAATAAAATGGATATAGGATTCAAAACCAATTACCGAAGCATAATCTTGCTCAGATGGGCATGCTAAGAATAATTACTATCCACAAGATGAATGCTTGTTGCAGACACATTACAGAAGACTGCATAATTAAATTTAGCAACCGATTCTCATTTATCTACCAAGCAATTCACATTTAAAAGCTCACCTGCATGCATTTGAGCAAAAGCCACTTGGGAGTTTCCATACCAGTTGAAAATTTGGGGAACAGCAAAACCAGGCAAATAAAAAATAAAAAATTGCAGGAAAAATAATCAACTTGCCACCAGTAAAAAGAAGAGGACAGTAAAATCCTGCTCTGGGCATTATTTGCCCTTTAAAATAATATTCTTTGAGAAAAGTGAAAGCATCTTTGGTGTCAGCTTACCCTTGGTCCAAACAAAAATTTTTTCTAGAAAGGAACAAACTGATACAGAGGCAAGAGGGGGCATTCTGCCAGGTACAGCTTTCTCAAGATGCTGGCTGCAGTGTCTGAGGACTGGAGGAAAATACAAAGGTAACCCCTGTCACCACAACCCAACAGCTCCCTCACTTTGCACCAGTCTTCCCCTATGCACTCAGCCAAGGGACCACTGACACGAAGCAGAGGTGTGCCAGAGTTGCGATCAAATCAAGGATACCTTTGGTCTTCTGCACGCATACTTTTCCATTCCCAAGACGAAGCTGTTTGCAGAAATAAAAGCCATTATTTTTCTTGGCTGCTCTGCAATCTCTAGGGAAACATAATGCTCACCATGGCATGCAACCTGACAGGTGGCCCGCAACCATGTGCCAAGTACCACAAGCCCTTCCAGCCCAGGTCCTGAAGTGCAGCACCAAGCTCTTCCCTTGCCATGCGTCACCCAAAGCTGGTTATGCCCCGGCTCTCCTGGCTCCATGGATGCTCTTTCAAAAATTTGCCAAATGGATATTCACAGAAGCATGTTGCCCTGATTCATGATAACTACCATGTTGCAGAACAGGTGAACTAGAGTCCAGAGAAGGATCTCCACAGAGAAGGATCTCCCGCAGCAAAACAAGATGCAGAAACCTACCTTCTTATTGACTGTGGTCCTAGGCAATGACAGATCATCCTTCTAAAGAAACTGTTAGTCTCCAAAGATAAAAACAACAGTTCTCTGTAAGTCTTATTACTATGTTACAAACATGCATTCCATCTCCAGCAGTCATTTTTCAGGTATTTGAAAGATGCAAGTATGAATGCTTGGTTGGGAGATATTGGCATTAATCAAATATTCCCATACAACAAAATATACTGAGTCCCAATGAGAACAGCAATGTTCATTTTATTAACTGATTTATATAAATACAATTAGTAGCTGAGCAGGACAAGTATCTACTCCATCCCATAAATAATGTATTTATTTACCTTCTCCCTTAGTAAAAAAAAAAAAAATGCTATAAAATTTGGAGGCCAGATGTATTTTTGTGGATAACATTCTCTGTGCAGAAAACAGGAAAGGATGTATGTAAAGGGAAAGATTTTCAAAGCCACCTACCTAATATAGATGTCCAATTGAACTTAATGAGAGTTGATCTTCAGCTTAAATGTGCAGCTTTGACAATCTCAATCAAAATGTCCTAAGTTTTCCTACATCTATCTCCTGAAACACCTTTCTTCTTAAAATCCATTTTACCTTGTCCCTGAGAGATTAATTTTCTCAGCAGCACCTTCCCTCCAGCCCTCCAGTCTCGCTACAGAAACTGTTGCATGTGACCCCCCCAACCAACCGCACAACTTGAGCAATAAACACTGAACATCAAATATGCAAAAAGCTTTTACTTTTGACAATCCGTGAAAGAATCAGAGGCTGTCCTTTGAAAACTGTCAGGCAAGTAAGACAGCATTAAATCCTTGCAGACATTAACTGAAAGATTAAAGCTTTAATGCACCCAACGTGGGGCTTGGAAGCAGAGGTGAGGCTTTCGGGGACTTTTTACAACAAATGCCTTCTGTGAGTCCATGTTTAACTTTCTATTGAGAAAAATACAGGTACAGATAAGCTTTGTCCTTAGGATACCTATAATGCTTATACTAATCATATAACACTTTCCATTTCTGCAATAGTCTGAATGCAATAACTTGGACATTCCTCAAGCGAGTAAGCACTACCATCTCTGTATTGCCAATGAGAAAAGCACAGAAACCCAAGATTTTTTCCTGAGCTTTGCCCCTCACCTGAAGAGTCTCCTCAGTCTATACCAACTACAAGAGCCCAGGGATGAGGCATTTAGACCCTATTTTCAATGAACATGCTCCAAACTTGAATAACCAGGGCAAGTAGATGGACAGTAACATGTAAAGTTTTCCACGTTAAAGGCAGATCTTCAAGTTGTTGGAAAGCTTCCATAATCTCCCTCCTGGAGGATTCTGAAAGCACCTATACTGGCTTCCGAGCTCCTGTACCCCCCAGAGGTTGACCTCTTGGTCCAATTGCAAGGCAGGGGAAGGTTCACAGGGTCTTAATGATTGAATGATTGAAATATGGCTCAAGTCTGTTTGAGATTAGTACTAAGAAAAAAATGTGTATTTGCAATATTTGTTTTCAATGTACAGAAAGAAAAACACCTGCACAATTCAATAAATACTCCATTTGACTTTCTTTCATACACGACCTCTGCTAAAATGACATCACGTAAAGAACACCGTCTACATTTTGTCTACAAAAATGGTATTTGAAACCATCTCCACCCCATGACACATTTCTTCTTCTTCTTCCAGATTACTGGTATTTCAACACAAACCAATCCAAAAACATTGAAAGCAAGCTTCCGTTCAATGAAAACCACCATGTTGTATAACCAACAGCTTCTAAACAGGAAAATATTAAAAAATTGTGTTCCTAAAATCCATCTATATATAGTACTGGGAAAACCCTACTTAGACAAACAAATGTGAGTCAGATGTTAGCTACACTGTGTTAGGGACCTCCAATGAATCCAGCAGATTTATTCTCAATTCACTGACCAAAAATCAGGTTTTAATCACATTGTGTACCAAGGAACAAGAATTTGGGTGAAATTCATAGAATAAAAACATTTAAGTGTTCCAGATTGAAGTGTGTTCTTTACAGGTAAGATTAAGATAATTAGCCATACAATTTAGCAAAGCAAGGACTGAGGGACTATATAATAACCATCAGAAGGTGAAAGGTCTAAAAGTTTCATTGAATTCCTGCAGGATTCAGCCAAAAAAACTAGAAAAGGGAATTAGAAAAAGGAAATTTGAGGCCAAATGTCAGTAAAATCCTGTAACTTGCAGAATCATCAGCACTGACTGGAGAAATTTCATCAAGATGTCTAGATGGAGAAAGAAATTGGAACATCACTTTCATGTCAGATGGAAAATTCAAGTTTGGGCCAGCTCTGGCCATGGAACTGGCTCCCAAAGAAAGTGACAGAAACTTCATTGCTCAAATGCAACAAAACCTAACCAGTCAGGCTAGACCTACGCAGCAAGAAGAGGGCACAACCATGCAGGGAAGAGGCTATTCTCTGCAGAGTCGTTTGTCAAACTGGCTTCTCATTTGGGCCCTCCCTGAGCATACAGTATCAGACACACCAGCCCCAGAGCCGGCTCGCAGGGCACAGCAATCAGCTCCAGACACCGCAGCATCATTTCTATTATTTCAGCAAAGCAAATGGAAGTGAGGGACATCTCACAATTTGCTTCATAAAAAAAGACTCTGATGGAATAAAGTCATGTTTGCAGAATGTAAACAGAGATTTCATAGCACCGAGTCTTCATTTTTATCACATTAGATAGCTCTTTCTTTCTAAAGGGAGCTTGGAGGAAGAATAACTAAAGGTTGTTAAGACTTGCTGCAGCTTTGGGTTTATGATGGCAAACCATTTTTTTTCCTAAACTACTTGCAACAAATGTTGCTAGGCAGAAAAAAAAACATTATAAACACTTGTAAATGCTCTACTGAGAGGCAGAAAGGTAGAAGGCGACTAGTGCTGAAATGACTAGATGAGGTTTTGATTTTAGAACCCTATAAACAACATAACAAGTATTTAATGGCAGGGAATCAAAGACAGCTTTTTCTCCTTAATGCATGGCGATCTACAATCCAATACAAATATAAACTGTGCCTTATTTTGTGCAGTGTGCATTCTACTACTGCACCTGAAAATATGTTTTTGGGAAGTAAACAGTTGCAAAGCTAAAATAAAATATCCTAGTTCAGGAAGAGAAATTAAAACATCTGTACAAAGGGCAGAGAGCTATTTTGAGGCAACTAATAACATGAGGAAGCCAGTATTTCCAAAATGCAGAGCCATTTTTTTTTTTGTGCCAGAGCAGTCAAACCAGTCAAGACCATGCCTTTGCAAAATAGGATTTCAGTTCCTGCGTAGAAGAGCTGCATGCTTTATCCGTATCCCCCTCATCTTACACCCACAGCAAATAAAATCCTCCAACATGGATCTACTGTTCGCAGTCTCCTATTTCAGTCCATAACTGAGGAGCAAAGCCGTGGAATTTGCACATTTTTATTTTGTTCCCCTTGAGCCAAGAGGAATTTTTGCAGAAGAAGCAATCAAAGAAGGAGCTGGGCACCTCACCCAGTTTTCATGAGCAGTACAGTGCCTTTAACCCTACAGCTGACTTTATGCCAGCCAAAGCAGACAGGATCTTCATCTGCAGGGACCTTCTTATCACAATGCTGACACAGTGTCCTGAGCACCTGCCATTCAATGTACTAAGCATCTCCATTCCTAGCTGGTGATGAGCAGTTGGGGCCACTCAGCACTATTTGCAGTTTGATAACAGCTCCCAGGTGATGAGAAGCCTGATGGAGGCTGCAGCCAGTTTGCAGATGCACCCACATGGTACAGAGGCCATCAGGTGCCACAGTAGTAACAACAAAGGGATGCGTCTATACTGATGGGTGCAGGTGAACCTTGGCTCCTCTGTTCACCCTTGGGGCTGGTTGCATCTGAGGTATCTGCAAGCAATATGAAAGCTTAAAAAACTATTTCACAGCAGCACTGAGCTCAAGCAAACATTCTCCTTTCCCTCAGGCACCAGCCAGCTCCATGCACACCCCGAGAGCTTGAGCCTGTCTGCACCCATCCAGGGAGACACTCATCAGCCACAAAGCCCCTGACAGCTGAAAAGGAAGCAAACCTAAGACCTTCAGTCTTGAGAAGGAAAACTCCCTGCTTTCGAGAGTCTTTTAAAGAAGAAAAAGAGCAGCCCATGAAAAAAAGAGATCCACATGAATGAGCCAGTCCTTTATTTCATCCCTCTGAATTTTATGCTCTAAGCTCTTTTTGCAAATAATTATAATGCCATGAAAGGGCAAGTGAGGAACAAAAGAGCTCCAAGGCTTGGTTTTCATCATCAAGGAATCACGGCTGCAATTTGAAACTCCGCAGGTGCTGAGGCTCTCAGACATGTAGCAAACCAGCCTGTCTTCCAGCATCACTGAATTTGGCCAACTCAGCCCAGAGTCCATTTGCTGCAGCATCAAAAATGAAATGCAGTTCTAGCAGCGATGCAAATCACATCACATAATTGAAAGACTATAAGTATTAGTAAAGAGTGAATGTTTCCAGCCAACAAGCAATACTTCAAACTACACTGTGGACTCAATGTAGAAATTATTCAGTGAGTAAGATTCTCTGGCCCACACTACACAACTAGATTATTGTCATTACTTCTTATCTGCACTTTAAATCTATGAAACTTCTACGAAGAGCACCCCCTTGAGACTTCCCTCCCCACATTATAAACAGGAACGGGAGAATTTTGAGGACATGGGATTTGGTGCCATGTGAGAAGAGAAGAATCACCCAAACGAGAACCATAAAGAGCAGAAAAACCTGCTGCCTTATGAAAAACTTCTGGTGTTTAACCGGGGTGTAAGTACCTGCTTCGGGAAGTAGAGGGTGTTTCTACCCAGTCCACAACAGTACAAAAGCCAAACCCTGATAAACTAAGGTTCAAGTATGGGTAAGAGTGTATCTTGTTCTATTTTGGGTACTGTTTTTTTTTTTTAAACAGGAAGGGCAATTGTTCCAGGCAGACTCTACTAATGGTTGAGGCAAATTCTTCATCACTGCTAATTTTTCAATCAGGGTGGGATGTTTTCCCAAGAGTTTTGCTCTTGATCAAGCAGGTATTAGTCTGAGGAATTAATCTCTGCTTCGTATCTGTGACAAGTGATTTTCTTCTCCTTCATCATCTTGTACAGTATCTGAGCACAATGCTCCTCCTGCCTTTATAACCTAGAAATTGTTTTAATAATTACACATCAATGAATCACTAGTGACACAGTTATTACTTCACAGTTTATCCACACAGCTGCTTCTAGAGAAACTTTTTTTATTTAGGATCAGGATCACACCAAGAGTGTAACGTAGTATTTTCAAAAATTATCTGCTCTGAGGAAGACTAGTGTCAAAAGATTCTTCCTCTAAAGTTTATCTTACCATGATACCATCCCGCTCTGCACGCAAGTACTTAATCACTTGATATTTTTACTCCATGAAGCAGGGTGACTACTGGACAGCAAAGCAACAGTCTGTCCCAGTGAACCAGGTCATACGAGGACTCTTTTTAGCATCATCATTTCTACCCTAGCACCATGAGCTAAAGAAATCACTATCAAGGTGTCCTGGCCTGCATTCATCACTTTCCCTAGTATTATGTCTAAAAATCTTCCATTGCCTAGCTTTACAAACACAATAGCATTTTGGTTTAAACACTGATTTTGCCACAGCTTCACGGCTCTTCAAGAAAGAAAAGCTAGATTCAAAACTGCTCAAGATCATTCACATTTCAAACACATCTTTTTACTCTTCTACCAGCCATTCAGCCAGCACATTGTTGGCTCTGATAGCTCTTGCATGTTTCTAGCATTGGTTCAAACATCAGCTAGCTGATTTTTGCTCTCTATGGTCTCCATTGTGTAATTAGTTGGGGCAGAGGTCAAAGAGGTGAGATCACAATTTTTCATGCTCTTGAGCCATCACAGCCATGAAACCATCAACCTGCACTTCTGCAATGCGATATTTTGCATGTTGATGGGATCTAAGTTGGAACAAATGCACTGCAGAGAGCACGGCCTCAGCCTCAAGTTAACACTTGTTATTGCACGTTGTCCAATTTCCACGCTGCCTTCACTATCCCATTACATAATATTCTAATGGGGACATTTCAAGATAGGGTAGGATGGGTCACAAGATGCAAAAATGTGCTGAATGCACTCAAGTAAAAATTATTCAACCTCTCGGCTCCTCCCATAGTCAGCTTCTAATATGAGTTATGTTGCTCTTGCCAAGGAATATGGGTGGGAGGCTCTCCTGTCACTGGACCACAGAAACAAGGTTAAGAAAAAGCCTTCAACGTTCTCCCTCCCTCCCAAAGGCAAGACTAACTAGAATAAGACATCTGCCTCAGAAGGCTGTCTAACATGTACCTAAAGTCTTTTAAAATGGAGACTTGCCACCTTCCCCATCAATCCGTGCTCAGCTTTGAGGAGGTTTTTTCTAAAACATGCTTCTGCACTGCTACAAATTACTCAGTAACTGGAGAATAGATATTGGGGAGCGGGCTGGGGGGGAGGAATAGTTGTACTGTATATATTCATATACTTACAGGACTGTTGTAAGAACAAAGTGTCCAACTGTTTTTTCCATAACTGAGCTACTGTAGCCTGGCATCTCTTTCCTAAAATTATCTCCACTTACAGATGTTACCATAGTATTTGTTGCCATACCAAGGCACACTTCATAGGTGATGTCATTTACCACCAGAGAAGGCATCATTTGTCTTACAGCAGAACACCAGAGCTATATACCAGTTCCAAGTCCTGAGTCTTGCACATTTCTTAAAGAGTATCTATCCCCTCCAGAAGACCCCACGCAGGTTATGCATTGTCGGAGGCTTTGGGAGGAAATCTCTGCCTGAGCTCTGTAGCGCAGCATCTGCACCCAGAAGCCAGAGCTCTGCCTTGGCACCCAGCCCAAGCAGCAGCTCTTTCCAGCTTCTCCTGAGACACAGATGTCCACAGGGCTGCCCCAGGGTTTGCTCAGCGGACTTTCTCAGGCTAAGTACCTAATACGTGAAGATATGTTTCCCATTGCTTTTACAAGACCTGATCCAAAGTCTGGAAAAGTGCCTGGAAATTAACTAACTAATTCTAACTTCCTTAGGATCATAAATAGTTTGGGTTGGAAGGAACCTTTAAAGGTCACCTAGTCCACCGCCCCCAAATGAATGGTTAACGGTTGGACTTGATGATCTTAAAGGTCTTTTCCAACCTAAACGATTCTACGATTCTATGAATTTGGATCCTAGACTAGTGACCTACGTCTAAATGGGTTCTTCTACATATTTCTTCTCTCCAGGTTAAATAATCGTTGTAGAATCACTAGCCATGCTCAAATTCTTCACATTTCTTCTACCAAGCCTCCTTTACCCATCTGAGAAGCATTTGCAGCTCAGGTGAACCTCAGCCCTCTGCTTTGTATCATGAACAACAATGAATTATTGAGCACTAATCTTTAAAGTACATACACATAGCAATAACCTGCAAGCCTTTTCCTGATACGTGGGCACAATTTTACAGATAAATTTAATAGCAGGCAAAGAAATTTTAGGGGCCTGGATGGCTGGTGCTTGCGTTCACTTTATACTACTTCTGGTATCAGATGTATGGGAAAGTAGTTTTCAAACAAAGCCTTTTACATTAGACTAGTGTTTTGCAAAAGCTCGAGCCAGAGCTGACCTTCTGACATGTTTTTTCTTGTGCCTACTCCCAAGATCCCTTGCAGATTTTTGCCAAGAGCAAAGGCAAAAGCTCAGACATACAGAAAGAAATCTATGTACTTCTGACTTCAGTCAGCCCTGAAGTATATTCTCAGATTTCTGTTGCACAGAAATAAAAAGGATTTTGGGAAGCATCCAGCCTGTAAGATTCTAACCAGATTTTTTTCCTGGATCGTTTGGCCACAATGAAAAGTTCCAGAGAATACGCAGCAGGAGAGAGAGGAAGGTTAAAAACACACTCAAAAATAATCACAACAATACATTTTTCCTTGTCCTAAATAGACAAAGGCCCTGGGCCAAACTTCAAAGGGGAATCAAGTACAACTTACGTTTTTCCTGGCCCTTTCACCTACACAAGTTTCTTTACTCTCACAGCATACAGAACTCCACTTAAGTTTCAACATGTCATTGATTATGTTCCCATTCTATCCAGGTGTATGCAATTCCCTGTGAATTTGTATGCATTGTAGGCCATATCTTAAACAGACAAAGGCAGAATTATAGAAGTGAAGCAACAAAGAGCAGAGACCAATGTGTCAACCCTGATCACCTCTGCACTCTTCACATTCATTTTCCATGCAGAGATCTGGAAAATCTCCTTCACACACTGGACTGTAGCCACCATCCTTGCTTGCGTGGGCCACACATCACTGCACACCTTCCTGACCAAGCACAAACAACAGATGGTTTTAGAAGAGAGGCATGTGCTGCCCACACTCAAGTTGGGAAGAGCAAAACACTGGCTAGAAAACCATAGCCATACTGGGCTGCAGTCAGACCTGCTCCCTCTGCACTCTAAGCCAGCACGAACAGCAAAGGCTCCATCTAACATTTAGATTCATGAGATAAGATCACTTTATGCAGACTTCTAAAGGGAAATCCCATGGCTCCCCATCTTGTTTGCAACTTCCTTACCTCGAGAAGTATTAATCACATGGAAAAAATAAAAATAAGGAAAAAAATGCCTTACACTCCAGCTGTCCTTTGGAAAGCTTGTAAGTCATCACGTTAACTGAAATTCATTGAAGCCATTAAGCCCCTTTTTCCCTAAAGTCAGCTCTCTCCCTGAATGCCCCTACTGTTCGAAATGGCAAGGAGAGACAGTGGTAGGACCTATTTATGCCTCTGTTTGAAGGTGAGTCTATATTATCTGATTTCTAATTCACATCCATCCGTCACAATCAGGTACACAACACTGGTCCCTCAAACCACACGTTCCCAGCAGCCTGACCACTGTGGTGTTGTCAAATTCCCTCCCTCCACTCACAAAGGCACCTTATGCTAACTTTAGAGCAGCACTTTCCGAGATCAATGATAATTGACTGATTAAGTATGCCTAATGCTGCCAGAATGTGAGCTGATTGTGTAATGGTGCTAATTAGTAACTGCCAGAGCTCATTCCAATTATTAACCTTTCTGAATGTCATTTTTAAAGATAAGAGTTTGCAACACAGCCTACTGCAGCATTTGTAATGGTTTTTGTCACACGGGATGAGAGTGAACACAGTGACCACTGAAGCTGAGATAAAGGTAGTGCAAGAAAGAAGCCTTAGGAACAGAGGATTTTTACTCTGCATCCTGCTAGTGATACAAAGACTTTGACTTTAACAATAGAAAGGTGGAACATCCACGCTGAAGAATTCAAGAACCCACTTTTCCATGAGACCTGAGCTACTCAGCAATGCCACTGCCAAGCACACCTCAAAAGCTTCCTAGCAGTGCAAGTACCAAACCAATTGCCTGATTTGCCAGGTGGGCATGCTTGCAAAGTGCCATGTCCACTGACAGTCTGGAAGCAGAGAGACACAAGAACAAGTTTGCTGTTGCAGTACTGCTGCATACCAAGGAAAAGCACTATTCTCATGTCTGCAGAGTCACAACTCTGATTCTTCTGGTATGTTAGGCAATAGAGGACATTTCTTGATGAACGACAGTCACCAGGGTGCATGCACCCTGCTTGGACCAGATATAGCTAAACAACTAAGCTAACCACAGCCTGCTTAACTTCACCCTCATCGGTCCCCCAAATCAAACTACATGGACTGTCACTATACAAAAGGAACACTTCCAAAGCGGAAATATGGGCTTCTTGTATACCTTCCACCATGAAACAGGGCCACATCCTGTTACATAGTCAGACTTGTGCTCATCACCATTAAAATGCCACAGGACAAGATATGAACTTTTCAGGTGGTGTAACTAAAACCCCTCAGCCCCTACCATGAGGTAACACTGGTGAAGACCACCCTCCAAGTCCTCAGAGAGGCAGATGTTCCACCAGTCTCCCCTGCCATGTACTCTTCCAGAAAAAAAAAACAAAGCTTGTCTTGCTTTGTTTCCCATGCCTTATACAAAATAGAAATCGTACACTTGTGGGTACAAAGCTAAATGTGCTGTATTAACTGTGTATTCCTCATAGACATCCCTTTTACCTTTATTGGTTACAGATAATAGAACCAATGGGATTTTAATCTTCCATGGGACATTTATTCCCTACTCTGCTAGAGGCACACTGAATGATGTACCATGGTCCACTGCTTACTCTGTAGCTTTAACTACTCCATGGCGATATAACATTATATCTGAAACTTTACGTTTTAACAGATGATCTTACTGTCTTGGTTTTCCTCAGCCACACTTACAGCTGCAAGTAATCCAAAGAAAGGACAGGCCCTCCCACACACTGGCTTTAAAGAGACCTGTGTCTGGGGCACCTCAAGGTCAACAGCTTGTCTGTGATCCCTGAAATAATTACGTAAAACCTATGGATGGATCGTAGTCCGCTGAAGTCCCCAGGGAACTCACACATCCCTCGGTGCTGATGGAAGCTGTACAATTCTCCTGCTCCCACATCAGGATCTGGGACCTATTCTCTCTGTGCAGACCACTCTTCCCCATGCTGTTCCTGACTTCTGCTCTGAACCCGCTGCCTGCTCTTTCCCCCTCCAGGACCCACAACCAACAACCAGGCTCCCTTCTTAAAGCAAATCACTATTACAATTTATATCATTTCAGAGAAAGAGATGCAAGAGGACCCATGCTAAATACATTTCTCTTTCCATGGGGCTGGTTACTCCTTGTGAGCTTCAGACCCCCATAAGGCCTGAACCTACGTTCCAGTTGGGTTGCTCTTCCCTTCTGCGTAACTCTCCACAGGTGGTTTTTGAACCTCCCAGGGCTTGTACAAACTAGTGATTACACATGGTACCAGTCCCAGCTTATTGCTCCCCTGCCCCACTCCCCTGCACAGCACAATGCATGAACTCAGACCCCAACACATGCAAGTCCATGCCAAGACCCTGGGCTATGAAGGTGCACGGCTGAGCTGCACACATCCATTCAACTCTGCTATGAAGCCCCGCACTGCAGGCAGTAGTTACAGATAGCTGGAGACAGTTGCATCTTAAATGCACCAGAACTCACTCAGGAAAGTTCACCAAGGGCAAGTCATGCCTGACAAATGTGGTGGCCTTCTACAAAGGGGTTACAGCAGCAGTGGACAAGGGAAAAGAAACCGATGTCACCTACCTGGACTTGTGCAAAGCGTTTGACACTGTCCTACACGATATCCTGGTCTCTAAATTGGAGAGACATGGATTCAACAAATGGGCCACTCGGTAGATAAAGAAGTGGCTGGATGGTCGCACTCAAAGGGTTGCGCTCAACAGCTCGATGTCCAAGTGGAGAGCAGTGACGAGTGGCGTTCCTCAGGGGTCAGTACTGGGACTCATGCTGTCCAACATCTTTGTTGGCGACATGGACAGTGGGACTGAGTGCACCGTCAGCAAGTTTGCTGATGATACCAAGGTGTTTGGTGAGATAGACACGCTGGAGGGGAGGGATGCCATCCAGAGAGACCTGGACAGGCTAGAGAGGTGGGCCCATGCCAACCTCATGCAGTTCAACAAGGCCAAGTACAAGGTCCTACATCTGGGTCGGGGCAATCCCAAGCACAAATACAGGCTTGGTGGGGAATGGCTGGAGAGCAGCCCTGAGGAGAAGGACCTGGGGGGACTGGTGGATGAAAAGCTGGGCATGAGCCAGCAATGTGCGCTCGCAGCCCAGAAAGCCAACCACATCCTGGGCTGCATCAAAAGCAGCATGGCCAGCAGGTCGACGGAGGTGATTCTCCCCCTCTACTCCACTCTGGTGAGTCCCCACCTGGAGTACTGTGTCCAGATCTGGAGCCTCCAACATAAGAAGGACATCGACCTGCTGGAGTGGGTCCAGAGGAAGGCCACAAGGATGATCCGAGGGATGGAGTACCTCTCCTATGAGGACAGGCTGAGAGAGTTGGGGCTGTTCAGCCTGGAGAAGAGAAGGCTCTGGGGAGACCTTATTGCAGCCTTCCAGTACCTAAAGGAAGCCTACAGGAGAGCTGGGGAAGGACTTTTTACAAGGGCATGCCCTTGTGTGATAGAACAAGGGGGAATGGCTTTAAACTGGAAGAGGGCAAGTTTAGATTAAACATTAGGAAGAAATTTTTCACTTTGAGGGTGGTAAGGCACTGGAACAGGTTGCCCAGAGAAGTTGAGGCCCCATCCCTGGCGGTGTATAAGGCCAGGCTGGATGGGGCTTTGAGCAACCTGGTCTAGTGGGAGGTGTCCCTGCCTACGGCAGGGGGTTGGAACTCGATGATCTTCAAGGTCCTTTCCAACCTAAACCATTCTATGATTCTATGATAGTGCGCCTCTCACCTCTGGGCAAAACTACTACCCGACTTTGGGGTAAGGCTTGGCAGTAACAGTTGTATTAACAATCCAGCCATCCTCCTGTAACCAGTCTGCTATTATCATCTTCCTCACAGATCCTCTGAGCTAGTCCTGTTACAGATGCCACATAATATTCTTAGATTTATCACAGAGGAATACCCCTCAACTATTCCAGTACAGCACCACATTTGCATCCCTGACCAGACTTGCAGGACACTGAATGCCCAGCTCCTGCAGACAGCTCGTTGCTAGATTCAGTCATCCGGACAGCAAGCTTCAGCGATAACTGGATATGAGCGAGTACTAATATTTATGGAAGTAATTCTCTAAAGTGACTGGCCATCAAAGACCCAGAAACAAGCCCTAATAATCTGGTTACAGAATGGCCTCGCTAACCTTTTACAGTTCTTATTCAGAGGCAGAAATCCTCCATGTAAAAATGATGCTTCCTATGATGTAGTAGTTTACAGGAGCTTTCATTTTTACTTGGTCAGGCGTATACTGTAAAAGAACAGGCTGACAGGTTTTACAGATGAAGAACATGTGGTAAGTAGATAAATCAAAGGCTGCCTCCCAGGCTGGGGCAATGTAGCCCTTTGTAAATATTATTTGGAGAAGTGACCGCTTGATACTGGGCACTTATTAACATCATTAGAAGCCTAATGAATGTACCACAGAGATAATGAGAGACAGACCAGACAAAGAAAGATGGAAGGATTTCTTGCACCTTTTTTTAACAATGTTTCTCCATCCTTCAGATTATTTATAGCCATTATAAAATGACAGTGCATTTGGGGGGGGGGGGGGGGGGGGAATCAAAAAACACAACATAATAAAACACCGATATAAACAGACACAACCCATGTTAAAGTACTAAATTCTACCAGCCACACTAAAAAGCATCAAAGATTTATATGACTTGGTCCCAAGCCTAATTGGAAAGAAAAGTCGAGGGAGGAGGGAGAGGGGAAGAGAAAGGAAAAGAACAGCTCACTCAAAGAGAAACAAATCATGTAAGCTGACGTAAAGCCTGGGTTTAGTATGGATAGGGGAACCGCATCCCGCAGCAAGCCATGAGGTGGCACCAACACAGAAACTGCAAGTGCAGTGCAAGAACCTGCTGGCTCCTGATCCAGCCCTGACCCACCAGAGGCCAAGGGACTTTCTGAGCCACAGATAAAGTCTTTACATGTAATACAATCCTTGTGAGATATTTTTTTGCTTCTAGGAACTCATCTAGACTCCACTTGAACCCACATGAACTTTACCTACCAAAACATGCTCAAGCACAGAGATCCACAGATTAGATTAAATACATGTTGCCCTAAGGACAAAATTCTTCTACTTGTTCTGAACCTTTGTCCGATGCTCCTTTATTCTTCACAGAATCACATAATGGCTGAAATTGGAAAGGACTCCTGGAGCTCATCTGGTCCAACCCTCTGCTGAAGCAGGGCCACCTAGAGCCAGTTGCCCAAGCCCAGTCCAAATGGCTTTTGATTATCTCCAAGGATGGAGTCTCCACAAGCTCCCTGGGCAACCTGTGCCAGTGCTCAGTCACCCGCACAGTAAAAAAGGTTTCCTGATATTCGGAGGGAACCTCCTGAGTTTCAGTTTGTGCCCATTCATTGTCTCTTGTCCTGTCACTGGGCACCACTGAAAAGAGCCCAACTCCGTCTTCTTTGCACCCTCCCTTCAGGTATTTGCACATACTGATGAGGTCCCCACACACACCTCCTCTTCTCCAGGCTAAACAGTCCCAGCTCTCTCAGCCTTTCCTCATACGAGATGCTCCACCCATTTGCTTTAGTAGGGACCCTATCCGCACCACATAATTTGGTAAGATTTTTATCATATTCTTTTCTGGGCATCTCTTTTCAGGCTTTCCAAGCCCTACTAGACCGGATCTAGTATGAAAGTTCTTATGTAATCTATTATGAAAGTTCTTATTTTGCAATTATCTATTTGCATATTTATAAGTGAATGTAATGTGTGGTTTTCATTAATATTGGCACATATCCACATTGACTGCATCCACGACTAATCTGTGCCAATGAAACTCCTCTGCACAGTAAAGAGCGATCAGAAAAAACATTAGTACGGCCAAAATAAATTCATCTTTAAGTGTGGCTTCCTGCAAAAAGTTTTGCAGTCGGCATCCAAACCTAATTAGAATGTAAGATGAGATAACTCAACAAAAGGAGCAGCCCTCTAATGAGAGCAACGGAATTGCTGCTCCAAATGATAAAGAAGAGATGCAATAGCCAATTCCTGTTAACAGATGCAGCTCTGCTGATGCAGCAACAGTCACAACACCCACAGGATCTGCAACAGCAGGTTCTTGGCTACAAACTCCCTCCTGAATGCTGCCTTGCTACTTTTCTAAACAAGTAGGCAAAGCACTACAAACACTTTACCTGCCATCCCAGACAAGATGACTTCATAGGGACTGTGGGGCTTCAAACACACATTCGCCTTTGGTAAACCTTCCTCTGAACTTCTCCACGAAAGCTCCAGGACTAAATACCTGGGAACATGACCTGGGCTCAAAATTCTGATGAGATAGGACGTCTCCCTTCTTGAGGAGTTCATAATCAAAGAAATTCATTAACAAAGACAGAAAAACTACATTAAATATGGCATGTATAACCTGCAAAAGCAGGGACAAGCATATTCTTCCAGCTCCCTAAAACACCTTTTTTTATTCCACAACAAATTTCATTAATTCACACTGAGATCCTCGTGATTGTATCAACACCAGAAACATCCTTTGGCATTAAATTCCCTAAATTTCCCATTCCATCATTTAGTTTTCTGGAATGGAAAGACTAGAGATCTGCACAGGTGTAAGTTTCCATTGTCAGGATGATCAACCCCAGTTGTGTGCCTGAAAGGACTAACTGGAAAATTAAATTACATCAAAGATAGTCTGGGGTTTTGTTGTTTGTTTTTTTTAAGCCACTAAGTATACTTTTAGTCCAATAAAATAGGTTTACTAAGAAAATACAATAGCATCCAAGATAGTCACCAGTTGTGCAATGGATGGAGAACCTACGTGTGGTGTAGAAGCCTCAAATCCTTTGGTTGAATAAGTCAGCCACGGTAGATCAGATCAAAAATTTGTATTGTCTGCTAATCTGGCACAGAATATTCTAGGAAAAAGTATAAGGAAGAAATAAAAGACAGCATGGTTCTTCCCATGGTCTCTCCCCCAGCTCTCTTAACTTCAAGATCTTCAAATCCCAAAACCACTAAAATACTGTGGCATATCATGTCTCCAGCACAATCCCAGCTATTCCATTAGAACACCTAAAGCATGAATAGCTCATTACTGAAGAAGAGATAACAAAAAATGGACAACGTTTCTGCAACACTGATCCAAAAATTGTAGACCTGTCTGTTCCTTGAATGTCATAACATAAAATAATTAATGTAAGCCACAGACTACTTCCACACTATCACATTTAACAGCCACCAGCAGAAATATCCTCCATTAATTCATTGAATCCCCTTTTGAAATCCATTTACACTTTTATTATTTCTGCCTCACAACATCCTGTAGCAATGAGTTACACAATTTAATTACTTGCGGCATAAAAAAGCACTTCCCTTTATACTTATTGGAAGATCCAAGTTCAAGCCCTTGCTCTCACACATAAGACTTGCATCAGTCTCTCCCTGGAGAGATTCTCAGTCTCTCCTGTTGGAGCTCTTTTGCGGAGTATAAGGAATTCAACAGTTACGAGGGAGAGAGGAAAAGAGAAATGGCTGGTTGTCGATGTTACCTGAAACATGGAAAATGAAAACAAAACATAGCTTGCTTTTGTCCTCCCTACATTTTATCTGGAATTCCACATTTGTCCTAAGAACACTCCTTTAAGAAGTTTTGAATTTGATAAATTGCCTTTTCTTCTTGCCTCCCTGTGTCCGGCCAGAAAACAAGATGTATCCAAAAATTCCCAGGCCTACTTATTAACAGGAATATCCCAATAACCCAGTTACCTCTGGGATCAAAACTGATGTACAACCACATGACCCTTCTAGACCTATTTAACTGGCACATTCCTCACACAAACGTACCTGCAGCATCCATCATTAGTGACCAGCCCAGTCCTCCCACAGCCAAATGTTTGAAGGTCAGCAACTTCAGCAAAGCAACCCCACTTTCAAGGTGCAAAAGATCCATAGACGAAGCACAGAGCAGGGATGTGTAGCACACGGTGAACAGTGAGTAACATGCACACGTAAATGTGAATCTCCGTGCCGCCACCACGGACCAACACGTAACACCCTTGCCAAATGGAGATTCTGGGGCAGAACATAGTCAAAGCCAAGACTTACCCTTGTCTTCAGAGAATCGCAGACATGAATAAAGCACTCTGAACATGGGTAAAAGTTTTTAATTAACAGCCTAGCTAAAACACCATTACAATCTGCAGTTGTGTTTTTATTAATTCTCTCCGATTCAGCAGGAATTCCACCAAGGAATAGGGATGAGCAGATGCAGGGGGAAGCACATTAATAAATCATAAGTGTCATTAGAATTTGTAAACTA
The DNA here is from genome assembly GCA_017639485.1 of Pluvialis apricaria. NCBI lineage: Eukaryota > Metazoa > Chordata > Aves > Charadriiformes > Charadriidae > Pluvialis > Pluvialis apricaria. The sequence goes on along the minus strand of CM030013.1, from coordinate 28,211,826 downwards.
ATATCTTCTGGGAAGTCTTGGCAATTAGTCTCAGAGCTTTCTTGGCAAACAAAAAATTAATAAATCCAAAAGGTCCCCTGTCTGATGATATCCCCACCCCCACAGAAAGGTCATTGATGGAGCAATTAAGGGACACAACAAATGGACCAGCCAGAAGGCTGGTTCACAGAAGACAAATGAGCTCCATGAAACAAGATGACTAAAGCATCTTAATAAGCAACGGCAGGACTTCAATCTACACACCACCCCAAGGCACATACAAAGGCTTTTAGACTCACATTTGCTGGGCTACTACTTTGCACGTGATTTTACATTGCTGCCCTTGGCCCCCTCCATCCCTGAGGCAACATTAATGTGATTACTTGTTAAAGCAAGGAATCATCAGAAAGTAAAGGTGTGATCCTCACTGTTCCCTCGTGGAAAAATCCTGTGGGATATACTAGGGTTAGGGAAGCAATGAGAAGGAGATAAGTGAAACCTCTCCAGAAGTTAGTCATATACTTAAAGAATGAAATAAAGAATTAAAGAATGTGGTCTTATTTTTATTACTGAGTTTACCTAACTCTAAAACATAGCCCTGAATTTAAGATAAGCCCATTAATTTTCATGATTGGCATTTAAACAAATGTTTAAAACAGTTTTAACTCACCTTATCCATTTGTTGTAATGACAGCATCTCCTTCCATTCTGAACTGCAAAGAATGCATGCTCTGGACACCACCTGGGACTGTCTGGGACATTCAAGGAGGGCTACACCTATAGTTCATTCTGTTCCACTCCTTAAATTTTCTTTCTTTTTTATTTTTTTTCTTTTCTTTTTTTTTTAAATTCCCATGGACCTTCATATCCAGCCACACAGCCCAAGCAAATTAAAAACAATCCCTTATATACAATTCCTGAAGTCCACAATAAAAGACTTGTTTAGGTCTTTGGAAAGCCGCAACTGAAAGGATAATGAATCACCTCAAACCAGGAAAACATTTTGAATCAGGTCATAATTAGCTACTTCAAATGGTTTCGCTCATCCACTCAGTGGGATAAGGTGGTCAATGGTTATCACCATCTGATAACCAGCAACTTCTAACATTCTTGTCACAAATACACCCCTAAACCAGCAAACACAAGGAAGCTGTCACCCCCTTAACAGTCTTAATAGTTATGAAAAGAGCACAGAAGAACCCATGTATGTATAGCCTTTTGTGAACATTTAGCATCCCTACAGCGTAACTTAATGCAATGCCCTTTCTCCATTAATTTTTCTCCTTGCTGATACTCAACAACCCTTTTCACCTGTAAAGCTTTCTCTCTTGCTCCTGTTTATTAACTAGGACCCACTTTCTGATGTCTGCTGCAACACTTGTGCAGCTGGACAAGTATGGATGTCAGGAGCCTCTGCCAGACCCGGTATGTCAGCCTGAGCAAGAGAACAAGACCTGTTTCTCCAAAATAAGCAGGAATTTAGCCATGAGCACAAAGAAGAAATTCTCACTCAGCTCAAGAATGCTGCATTTTCTATTCTTCACAGCTATTGACTACCTAGCGCTTCAGGCCAAGGAACTTCTCTTTATTAAATGGCCACGATCTTCATTTGGTGGCAGCTAGCTCAGGAACCGGCCAACATGCAGCTACCACACCTCTCCCAAATAGTTCAAGTGTGGCTCCCATGCCAAGATGGCATCTATGACTGACAGCCACACTGCACTGAGCCAGGGTAAACTGAATCACCCACTGTGGGGAAAAGACAAATCAGCAAGCATACTAGAGGTTAAGAACTGCATTATTCTGGGATGCCACTGAAGACCCACACTAATTGCAACTCAGGGCAATGGGAGCTCTGGAGAACAACTCTCATCTCACATTGCCGTCATCAATTGCTGTTTCCCATTCCTTTAGTTCTTCAGCAAACTTAGTCTACACCTAGCAGCCCTCAACTACAAACATTTTGACAGGTGGCTCCTATAGCCTGAAAAAACTAGCCATCATGGAGCTAGGGTATTTATACACTCTAAAAAACAACAACAGTGCAGTTGCCAAACTTTTGGGCACTCTGGCTTTCAAATCCAAGAGTGATCAGGAATGTGCTTGCACACCAAGCTGGCTCCTTCCCTCCATGCCCTCATGGCTGATTGCAGATATAAGAAACCCTTCTCTTCATCAGCACAGGTTTTCTGCACTTTGCAGTGTTATTAAAAAATGCTAAATAAGATGCAATAATGGGAAGCATTACTACTTTGAAAACCAGCTCTATTAATTTTATGCCTGCATACAGTCTTCCAGAAAATAACATGTATCTGAGATGCACATTGTCAGCATAAAAGTGAAAAACAATAAATATAATTAAATTTGACAACACTGCAGGGAGATGTCAGCTGGGCACGGTGGCTGTCTGGAGACTGCATTTCAATACAGCAAATTCCAGAAAAACTACAATGCCCCATTGCAAAAATGTGTGGAGCCTGACCAGTGCTGAGCAAGAGGCTGTGGCACGAACCAGAAGTTGCCATTCTCAGCACCACAGTCTAAATAATGCATTGCCACTGGGACAGAAACACTCTTTTCAGGAAGCTCTGGCTGTGCCATGACCTATTTCAGGCTTAGCTTGTTTCGCAGAGGATGAAATGGAAATTTGAGTCAGGCTTTTTGAATCTCCTGATCCCTGCCTCCTTACTCACCGATCTTAGAAGGTGAATAAGGAGACTAAGCCCTGGTTCCCAAAGGGGAGGCATGGCATTTCACACCACATTCACCATTTCACACACCTACAGAGCCGCCCTATCTGAAGCCAGCTCCCTCTACAACACACGCACCCGGGGCACAGAAATCAGTGTGAGCTGTGAAGCTTTGCAAAGGAAACAAATGGAAGAGGCACACTGAAACATACTGATGGTCTCTGGAGGCTGTGGGAGGCTGAAGAGGCGAGGACATAGGATGAAACAATGTAAAGCCCTTTGGTAATTCAAACAGAACTAAGTAAAACTGCAATGCAAGATACAAGGCAGGCTGCAACCAAGCCGAGAGGTTTGACTCCTCTAGCTCCAAGCGAGGAGTTACAGCTGCTGTGTTTTGCAGCTGCCTCACTACGGAGGCTAAAACAACAGACCAACCTCTTCAGGCACAGCAGCCCCAGGAGTAAAAAGAATACTTAGGGATTTTTGACTGCTGCCATGGAAACATAATTTTTTGGTTAATAAACAAGAAAACAAGAAAGAAGATATGCAAAAATTCCTTCATCAGCGTTTTAGCCTCTTAAGCGGAGAGAATCAGTCATGGTTTTGAGTATGGGTTAATGCATGGGCTGGCATTATGTACCATCAGATAATTTAGCTGGGACCACAGCCAGAGGAGGGGAACTCCAGGGGACCCATCAAAGGTGGGTAAAATGGTAGCAGGGACTCAGAGCTGACACATGCAAGTGCTTGCACTTTGGAAGAAAATCTGAATTACTCCCCACTGCCTAATTAGCTGATGTGTTGCAGTCATGGCTATCACATTGATCATAAATACCACCCTGCTAACTTGCACTTCTCGTGTCTGCTGTATCGCCCTGTTGTCTTTTTGTCTTCATCTGAGATTGAAAGCTCCCTTGGGATGGAGGCTGTCTTTTTAGCTACTGCAGTCCAAATAAATATAGCTGTGCCTGGATACTAAAAAAGGCAACAGTGGAAAAACTTTTATTCCAGTTATCTTAGCAGAAATAACTGTTCAACCCACACTGGCTGAAACAGTTGAAAACATTTTAAATATTACAATAGCAACTTTAAATGCTTATCAAGTGTCACATTCACATAACCCTATCTCAAAACTGTACAGCTTAAACAGGAGACAGGATTAGCTACAAGTGAGGAAACATTCACAAGACTCTTCCTTTGCTTGTAAAACCTGTGAAATCCAAAAGGCCCACAGAATAAGAAAAGGAGCTCAAATTCCTCCTCCTGTTTATTCCCATGCACAACACAAGAAGGAAACAACCAGACAGCAACAAGATTAACTAATAAAAGGACTTGCTGCCTACCATACAACCTACAGAACTCCCCATATAATATACCTGAACACAATACACACCTGAAACCAAAACTCATTTATCACAATCACAATTTCTACGGTCAGATCCAGAAATGTTACAAACACACACATTTGAAGAAATAAGCCACTGAATAGACTTTCCCTTCTCTCTTCCTCCTTATAAAATTTGCCCAAGATTTTCAAACAGAAAAATAGGGGGAAAAAAAAAAACCCACACCCAACCTTTCAACTCTTAGTTATGAATAGTGCCTTTTAGACCATATTTGCCTATCTAACCCTGTCGTTCTCCTCTGTTCAACAGATGCCTGCTTGGATGACAATGCCTGTGAAGCAGCCTGGCCCCTACTCTATACAGAGAGGGTTCATATTTGATGACAGATCACACCTGTGTGCTTGCAGTTCATCATGGGCAATGAAGTTTGATGCAGGGACTGCAGAGGGTTTGAGCATTAGAGGCGCTCCAACAGCACTTCAGATCAAAACCATATAAATTTACAGATTAAGAAAGAGAACTGTTTTCTTTTTGTTAATGGATAAGAAGTTAGTGGAGGGAGGGGAGGCAATTCTGCAGAAAGCATATGTCCAACCCGTAATCCAATTTTTACTTAAAGCAGGCAGGATGTAGCTGGATTCTCAACTACCCAGTTAGATATTTCCCTAGGCAATGAGAACTGATGAAGGGTTTGCATGCCTGAAAAGCTTAAATAATTAAATAATATTTACAGGCATATTTGTCGACCTACGAAAAGACCTCTCCCCACAAATTCTGATGTCGCATACCATCACAACTACAACCACAATAAAGCAGCTTCCTTTCAGAGGAGGAAGATGACCACCACCACTCAACTTGCTGGGAAAAACAAAAATCCAAACCACAACTGATATTTGTCTCTTGTGACCAAGAAGAGCTATGGCATTCACAAGGGGGAGGGGTGTGACTGAATGTGCCTGTGTGTGCGTGTCTTTACCTTGAAGCTGGCTGCTTCAAGGCTGGCTGTCTCAGTAGCAATGGAGGCCTTTTGTGTGATTTTTTGGGCCCCAGAAGCACGGATTTGATCATTAGAGCAATGCCTGTGTTCCTGCATTCAAATGCTGACTAGCATTTCCTCTGTCTAAACTCATATCAACCTGATATAGGAGCAGCTTCCAACGTAACTTTTAATTCTCCTCTCCCTCTCTTGCTCTCGCTCCCTTTTTTAATTACATTCAGGATGTTTTCTTATTGATTTACTTGTCTTTGTATTTAGATGCAGGGATTAGAAATTTTTCTTATATGGCAATTCAGTTTTCCATTAAAAGAAGCCTCTCATGCTATAACCCAGGGGGAACCGAGAAGCAGCTTTTGATGCATGAAGCAGGCGGAGGCAAGATGATATTTGGAGATTGCACTGCACTCTGCTCTATCTTAGCATCCTTTGAAGCATTGCCATGTGATCCATTGCTCTCTGCCACAAAAGCCACTCCTCTCTTGTGGAAGCAACTGTGTTTGCCAAGGGTTCAGAAGAGATATCACACAGCACCACTGCTCAGATGGGACAGACTCCTGGTTAGCAGAAAGGATGTATCGTATTCCCAGAAAACAGGAAGAGGGGGAAAAAAAAACCAAACACACACCTGGAAATGTCCAGACCTCCTTCTGATAATTACCTGATAGTTGCATTCAGTTTGTGACCCACCAGTTCTGGGGGCTCAAATATGGCTTTGAAAGAGTCTATAAAGAGTAACTCAGGAAAGCAAACCTATTGCCAGAAGGCTTAAATTCATGCAGAGAAAGATCCTTCTTTTGAAATTTTCAGGGTCTCACAAATTAAAAGAAAATATTGAAAAGTACCGATTTAAATAATGCAAAGATTCAGAGGCTTTAATGTGCAACTAGAACAGAAAATCCTGAGAAAAGGAGTCTTTCTCCTGGCTTATTGCTTCCACTTAGTATCTGTTTGCATTTCTACAACATCCTTTCCAAAGAAACTCATATCTGTGCTCTAAGACTCCTCACTCCCCTGTGAAGTACAACATGACTTAATCCTGAATTTTCCAGGTCGGAAACTAAGGTTTGGAGCCCAGAAGCTTTGCCTACTAGCTCTTACCCTGAGCTTTCCTCCCAGACCTTGGAAGAGAACTCAGAAGGTTCTGACTTCCAACCTCTCTGAGTCTCTAGGCCCCACACTGGCCCCTATTTCACTGCAGAAAAGATGCAGAAATGTCCCAGAACACACTGAACCATACTCAGAAATCAGCGCGTTTCCCCAGCTGACTGAGCACTGGATGCATTCAGTTGTACTGATGATGAACTACATTTCCGTCACTCCGGGAAAACTCCAAAAGGGATGCTGCTATTACCTTTCTGCAGAGCTCAGGTGATGCTGCGAGTTCAGTATTAGGATAGGATTTGCCTGCTTGTTACATTATTTATGCAGAGCAGATTGCTTGGCAATTACATTTAAAGTACAATCACAGTGCCATTTGTACTTGTTAGGTAAAGAGGCAAAAGTTTTTTTAAGGCTTTAATACCTTGAAAAGTACCGGGGTAAGTGGAAATGACTGTGTTCTCTCTTATTAGCTGCACGGTTATTTATACTTTTGCAGATTACCATGGTACAGTGCAATTAGGCTTTGGAAGTACTGTGCAAATTGAGAAGTTTCAAGAGCTCTACTGAACAATTAACCCTTAAATACATTAACAGGAATAAACCTGCAGCACATGCCGAAAGTCTGCTCCAAACGGAGGCTTTTAAATTAGCTGGGAAGAAAGAAGTACGAGAGACCATCTGCCAAGAAGCTGCTCACACTCAGAGCAATAGCTACAATGCATTGACAGTTCCACCAACTACACTTTGAGCAGGTTGTGCAGTAGCTGCAACACACCAGGTAAACCTGACACAAGGCACTTTGTCTCCCCCCAACCCCTGGCTGCCTTTTTTTTTTTTTCTTATGTCCTTAGGGTAAAAAACGCCAAATAAAAATTCTGTTAAAGGCATACCCTTTCCACACCACAGGCAGGGTGTTAGGAGGAAGAGCAATCCCCAGCAGGTAGAAACTATTGGTGATTTTGGACATCAAGAAATTAGCCTTCTTACAGGGGTGGGTTTGGGGTTTGTTGTTTTGTTTGGGGGTTTTTGGGCAGGCGGGGAGGGTGGGGATTTTTTAAAATTTATTTATTAAACACACACACATACTTTCAAACGCACGCTCTGTCCAGCAGTGTGCTTCCCCAGGCCAGGAAACTCCATCCCCCATGCCCGACGATAAGCATGGCAGGTACATGACACACCTGAGTCTATCCATAGTGGAGAAGACACCAGCACCTCAGTGTGATATCTCTAGTCCTTTAGTGGCTACTGTCCTCACAGCCCACAGCAACACAGATTCACTGCCAAGATGACCACCTCAGCTCCCACAGCTGAGGAACATGGCTAAGATCGTATCACGCACTGTGTTGTACACCGTCTTGGACACTGTTCCAGCAAGCATTTACCATCTATAGAGACTGTTCTCATTGCCAGCCTCACAGCAGAGACTCTGAAGAATGAAGAGACTTGTCTAAGGACACTCAGAGATGAGAACAAAACCAAGCTCCTCTGTTTGCCAGGGAAATACCCATACATCAAGAAACCCTCTTGTTTGCAGACCCCACTTCATTAAAGCAATGTGTTCTTAATCACGTGTCCCTTTTCCAAAATGCAACTCCAGTTATCTCAGATACCCTACTGTCTCCTCCCCTTGCTCAGCCTCCGGTTTTACAAGAGACACAGTGCAACGCCTCCATTCCAGTTGCTGTGATTTGTATAATCCACTTACCTCCACAGTGAGCTCTCTGTAACACTCCCCAAGTTGAAGTCGTAGAGCTTTGTCAGAATGAGAATCACCTAGAGAGGGGAAAGGGAGGGAGGAAGAGAAAGGGAAAAGAAAGAGAAGAAAAAAAAAAAAGAGTTTTCCTTTAGACTGTGTAACAATATGCAAAGCATCTGAAATAACCCAAAGGAGAGCTTAGCATTCATCCATTAAAGTTGTGGTATTATAGGATCAAGTAAGTTAAAAAAAAAGGAAATTCATTAGCTTAATGCATCATGTAACCAGTAACATTTATTTTAATCTTAAAAAGTTTTGCATTTGAAATAAAACACGCCAACAGGATTTCCTTGAACATTATGAGCTGCCCTCTCTACAACTACGGTTATCCAAGGTAAGGGATGGAATCAGATGTGCCCTTGTTAACTCAACAGCCCAATCAGAAATTACAGTTGACTTTTCCCGTTTCTCAAGGTGCTACCACAAATTGGTGAGTCTCCATGGAAAGAATTAGCAAGTTTGTTTATGAAGTTCCCCATCCAGCAAAATGGTCTATTTTGTCCAGAATGAGCTTTGTTGTTCTCCTATCTGCTGTGACTGCCTCCAGGAACATCGGAATTTCCACATTATCACCTTTCTGCAGTTGTGAAATAGAGGGACACAGAACATGACATTCAGCTTAGACACTATGCAAGACAAAACTTCACCTGTAACTTCAGTGCCCAAGGAGAGTGAGAGCCTTCAGGACCCACTGACTAACTTTCTGGAGAGCCACAAACACTCCAGTGTTGTGCCCTTGCAAAACTGAGGTAGGAGGAGGGGAAAGTTAAACAGTACATTGGGGACCACAGGGGAATACAGCTTCCCTCTGATATCCTCGGTGCTCTGCCCTCAGATTTCACAGGTCAACGTAACCCTCCTAGCTACCAGCTACATTGCCCAATGCCCTTCTTTCCCAGGAAGGCAGCTCTGCACTCCGATAACCTGTGAGCCTCTGTGCAAGCTCCCAGGCTCAGATGGGATGGAAACTTCTGCAAGAAGAAAAGAGGCTCCTTGGTAGAAGGTAAGGGCACTTGAGCATCTGCTCCTTGCTTTTTTAGCGTAACTAATGTCACACAGCTCATTCCCTCGGATTCTACGGGACCAGCCTCAGGAAGAGCTCTGGGGCACCTCTTCATTTTTGTTTTGCATCATTTTAACATTTCAGCATTGCTTCCTCCTCGCAGGATTCAAGAACAGGCTGGTCTCCCTTGCATCTGCTTGAGCTGTGAAAGCATCTAGAGAAATTTTTAGTAAATACTTGGGGGTTTTTTGTTTTGTTAACAGATACTGCACAGTTTGGCTAAAAGATGTGTTGAAATGAGAGATGTCACCCGAAAGGTTGGGTTCATTAATGTTTTTCTATGTAACAAGGATCTTTTTACTACAAAAGCCACATCTCCCTCCCTCTTCCTCCTCCCCCAGCAGTGGGACCCACCACACCTTTCATCTGGGTTTCCCAGAGGAAAGGCTGCTGGGTGAGGAATTTAAAGCTTTGCAGAAAAATGCCAAAGGATTAATCAATATCACAACAGCTGCAGCAGTCGGTTACTGTCAGCATAATACCGGGAAGAGACCTGTTCAAATTGTAAGGGACCTTGGTACGTGACTATGCACTCAGTGCCCAACTTAATGGCTTCAGAATAGATGCTCTGAGCATCCCTCTCTCTACTGGATTCACTTTCCCTGTCCCCGATTGCATTTTGTCCCTTTATTTCCCCACGCAGAGACCTTTAGGAGGAAGATAAAAGCCAAGCTGCTTCCAGCAGGCTGTGAAAAGAAACCTGCCAGGCAGATTTGAGTCCGCAAATGCAAGTCCATGTCAGCCTAAACTGATGCTGTGCAATGAGGAAATAAGGGCAATATCCTTTTTATCGCAACTTAAACCCTGCACACACCCTCCCATACCAAGGGGGATAAGCCAGCTGCAAGTTGCAGCAAGCAGGGTTTGATTACCTCCTCCCCTTCCACCAGCCGAGCAAAGCACTGCAGCCTGCTCCCAGCTAAAACCTGAGGCGAGCCACATTTTTAGGATGTTGCCTATATTCCCACAAGGGCTCGGACAGGACCCCTCTTGAGAGTCCCTAGGAAGCCATACAACCACAGCACAAGCCCTGCCCTGCCAGAAATGACACCCTCCTCACAACTATGGCAAGGTTTCACAAAGTTAGTTTTCCTGTTTCAGAGCACCTAATCGCATTGAAGACAGCAGGATGACTTCTGCTGATTTCAGTGGATTCTGGATCCAGCCCTAAACATATTAAATAAAATCTCCGTGTCCTGGACAAATTTCAACAGAGCAATTCTACCTTAAATTGCAGTTACAACTGTAGGCAGCATCCATACTCCCCCAGCTTTTGTGTGCCTCTCCCCAGATCTCCTATGCCCTGTATTTTTGAAGATGTCACTTATCTATTATAAACCCTGCAAACTGCAGGATAACACCAGCTTTACAGGAGTGGGTTGAATCCTACTCAGCTACTGGGTATAAATCCAAAGTAAAAGCATGTTGTTTAGTATGTCTTTTTTTGGATTTTCGCCCAGGATGACTAACAAAAATCCAGCTCTGCCTGTTGTTAATGCATGGAAAGCAAAAGCACGAACATCCCTTTGCAGTTAAACCTCGCAAAGGGTCCCAGGAAATAGCAGGAGTTGCCTGAGGCAGTAATAATACATGGTACAGTCACCCACAGCAGCCTGTCCATAAAATCACTCGCCACGTATGCCCAGGTCAGGTAACACAACCCCAGATGGCCACCACCCTATCTCAGCTTGCTTTTCATAGAATCATAGAATGGTTTGGGTTGGAAGGGACCTCAAAGATTGTGTAGTTCCAACCCCCCTGCCATGGGCAGGGACACCTCCCACCAGCCCAGGTTGCTCAAAGCCCCATCCAGCCTGGCCTTGAACACCTCCAGGGGTGGGGCATCCACAACTTCCCTGGGCAACCTGTGCCAGTGTTTCACCGCCCTCAGAGTGAAAAATTTCTTCCTAATATCTAATTTAAATCTACCCTCTTTCAGTTTAAAGCTGTTACCCCTCGTCCGATCACTACACTCCCTGACAAAGAGTCCCTCCCCAATCTCTCCTGTAGGACCCCTTTAAGCACTGGAAGGCCAGGATAAGGTGTCCCCAGAGCCTTCTCTTCTCCAGGCTGAACAACCCCAACTCTCTCAGCCTGTCCTCATAGGAGGGGTGCTCCAGCGCTCTGACCATCTTCATGGCCCTCCTCTGGACTCAATGCAACAGATCCACATCCTTCTCACGTTGGGGGCTCCAGATCTGGACACAGATGGGTCCAGGTAGGGTCTCACAAGAGCAAAGTAGAGGGGCAGAATTACCTCCCTCGACATGCTGGCCATGCTTCTTTTGATGCAGCCCAGGATCTGGTTGGCTTTCTGGGCTGCGATTGCACATTGCCGGCTCATGTTGAGCTTCTCGTCAATCAACAACCCCAAGTCCTTCCTTTTGAGACAAGACACTTCAGATTCAATAAAGGCAACTGTTGCAATGGTTTGGGAGTTTGAAAACCAGAGAGGATTGGAGGCGTTGAACATACAACCTTCCTAAGAAAAGCTGCGAAAGTACATTCCCCCACAATGCTGCCTTGTGAGACCACGGAGCAAATGTAACTACTAAGGAAGTGTCACATGCAGTTAAGACACAAATCCCAGCCTGAAAGGCACAGCTGGTTCCTGAGTTGTTTTCACGGGGTGCTTTTGACGCAGCATTGCAGAGGAAACTTCAAAGTGTTTCAAGGGGCTATTCTGAGGCCTCCACGTCATGTTACCCCAACCGTGCTAAGAAGAAACTAGAAGCGGGGACGTCAGGGGCAGATGTGGGCAAGTACCGGATTTTCTAAGACATTCTGTTATTTGAATGCTTTAGTTGAAAAAGAATGGAACAAAACATAAGGAAAATTGGACATATTTTCCAAAACGGAATTCTGACAGGAGAAAAAAATGAAAAAGAAAAAACCCTCATTGATTCAAGCTGAGACATTTGATTCCAATTTCTACTTTGTAGTTGAAGAAGCTTAGCTTGTTTTTGTCAACACGAAAAAATAACTGTGGCTTCTCTGTGCCAGAATAATTTTGCATTAAAATCTTGATGGTTTTCATTTTAAAAGCTGAATTCAATTGAAAATTGGAGATTTCACATTTAATGTACTATTTCAAACCAAAAATAAACATCATCTTCCCCTGAACTGAGGGAAATCTAGAATTGCTACCCCATAGAAAATGGCCACTCTTCAACTGAAAACAATTTGCTCCAGGGAAAAGAAATAAAACTGAAAAAAGTTCCAAGTGATATTGATTCAGAAACAGTAAAAATTTAGACTTAGGCATTCTTTAATCAAAATAAAGAAAACACCCTTGTAGTGCCAAATTAAACTGTTTCTGTTCATCAAACTAATCTCCCCAAAATTAATTTTAAGTCAGCTCAGTGCTGAACTGCATTTTTCTTCAGGGTCATACTGCTCACCCCAGGGAATACAGCTCAGATGCAAAATTTCCCTGTCTCCTGTGGGCCAGGCTCCACACAGCCACACTCTGCTTCCCAGGGCACCCCAGGGGCAGGTGTCCCTCAGGGCACCAAGCAGCTCAGCTGGTTGAGAATGAAGAAAGAGAGAACCTGCCTGCAGGACAGAATGGGGAAATAGGCCAGGCTGAATTACAGCTCTCTTAAGGCAATACAAACCCTCTGGAAAATGCAATTTCAAGCTCAGCTTACGTAAAACTAAATGACCTGAAAAATTCAATAAACTGTTTTGGTTTTCTAGACAGAAGTGGGGATGGAGAAAGGATAATCAGAAGAAATATTTTTTTCTTTGGAAACAAGTGATGTTCCAGTCCTGCAAGAATTTCCTTACGTGCTTTATTTTAAACCCATGCCACTCCACAGTCTGTGGTTTTGTTTTGCAGAAACTACACTGTCTGTGGAATACTGTGCTGTAAGGTTGGTGTGACAAAAATGCCAACCCCTGTCAATTATTTCTCTTCAATGGCTCTTATTACAATACAGAGTCTCTGGCACTGAGAACTCCTGCCATCATACTGTGTAGTGTACTGAACCACCAAATCCAGATTTAATATTATGGACCATTTCTCTAAAATAAGACCAGCAAGTCTCCAAGAGTGCCCAATCCAGCAGCTTTAAGTCTTGACACAACTTGTCTGGCATGAAAGCAGAAAAAAAAAAAAAAAAAAACAAAACAATTTTGGTAGCCCAGGTTTCATTCTATGTTGAAAACACATCCCTGAAGGGATCCCTATTGTTCAGACAACTATTAGGAATCTCCAGGCCCATAAATCACAAAAGTGCTCAGAAGCTCTTCAGAGTATTTGGTGGCATAACAATCTTTCATGCCCATAAAATTTTACTGTGAAGGAAAATTACTTTAGTTCATTAAACCCTACTCCAGATCTTGCCAATTCTATACTGGTAAAGTGCTTTGCATACACCCCACAGTGGAATATATAACTGTTTCCCACAAATTGTAAAGGCATTGCATTTCCATCAGCAGATTAACAACGAACTTGAGAACCGAAAACTGCCACATCAAAGGCAGTCATGTTCCTGTATCAGGCAACATTCATATTGGAGACAGGAGAGAGAAGAGCACAGCAGCTAGAAAGCATAGGTGATGATTTCAGGTAGACATCTGAAAGGCCAGCACTGACCCACTTCATGAGATTCATCTCCTCTTTAAGTGATCCTGCTATATCAGCACAGAGATTAACACAGCTCATCAGTAGCCCTGTCCACATATTTACTGAGTGTAATTAATAATAAGCAAAGGGATGAGCACTGGGCAGCGCACAACACAACACAGGCATCGCGGACAGATTTACATGTGAAAAATGAGAGCTCTCCACTCACTTGCTCTGGCATGCTGGGATCTCTGTTTCCTGCTTACAGACTTATTTCCATGATCTTTGCAACCTTTCCCCAGCCCCCAACACCAGCCACACAAAGCTTGTCTGCAATTTTCATCTGCCTTTCCCCAATCCATGAGGGCAGCAGCACCCAACAAGAAAATTTAAAATGTGAACAACCACAGGCTACTGAGAACCAGTATCAGGAAACTGCTCACAGCTGAAGGCAAACTGGCTTAAAATGCTCTGGGACCTAAAAGCCAACAGCACTGCTCTATGGAGGTCCCCCGCTGTTTCTTTCTTTTGTGTTTGGGTTTTTGGGGATTTTTCTTGGTGGTGGTTTGTTTTAAGGCACAAAATTAACAATTAAAGATGAACTGATTTACAAACAGTTATTCAGGGTGACAAATTTGCTAAGTAAGGCGGTCTTTCATACAATCTCTGCATCCAAAGCTAATTCAGGCAAAAGCCACCAATATCAGCCTAGTTTTCCCCACATAAACACTCAGAAGATGGGAAGAGGATCATTTATATGCTCAACATACATTTCTGCCTAAGTGTGTGGTGGGTTGACCCCAGCCAGCAGCTAAGCACCCATCCAGACACTTGTTCTCTCCCACCTTAGAGGGACACGGGAGAGAGCCAGAAGAGCAAAAGTGAGAAAAACTTGTAATTCCAGACAAAGACAGTTTAATAAGTGAAGACATAACTAAAAAAAAACCCCACCAAAACACAAAAAACAGGCGATGCAAAGGTAGTCACTGACTGCCTCCCACAGCACATCAGTGCAAAGCCAGTCTCTGAACAATGGCTACTTTGGAAAGACTACTCCACAGTTATTATTGCTGAGGATGACCTGGTATTTGACAGAACACCCCTCTGGCCAATTTGTGTCCGCTGTCTCAGCTATGTCCCCTCCTCAGCTTTTGACTGCCCCCACCCTACTCTCAAGGCAGGCAGTACAAGCAACAGAAAACATGATGCTGTGAAGCACTGTTCAGCTATACCCAAAACATCGGTGTGTTACCAACACTGGGTTAGCCAAAAATTCAAAACACAGCATGACACAGGCTACTCAGAAGAAAATTAACTCCATTCCAGTACAAGCTTTTTTCCTAGATCAAGGTACACTGGTTCTCAAAAACAATCGCTACATAACCCTGGTGCCACAAAAATCACTTCACACACACACACTAAAAATATACGCATGCATGTGCATGATCACACTACACACCATCACCATCCTCATTTACCCTGGAGGTCTAAGTGCAGTTGCTAACACGCAGGAGTGCCATCTCCGGGTGTGAGAAGCATATAGCATTATTACAAAGTTCCCAGGTGTGGAATTTAAATTCTACAGGTGTTAACAGATTCTACAAGCATCACCACTGTGAAAAAAGGCAAGTAATGCCATCTTTGTTTCACTGATGAGGAACCAGAGGCAGAGAGAGATTAAGTGTTTCTCTACATGGGAACACTCAGGAAGAAGATCCAAATCAACTTTTAAGAGTTTGGTTCAATTCATTTTGCCAATACATCAGAAAAATGAAATTAAAGACCACTTTATTCTGAAAAAGTGTCTCCATCCAGGAATCTAACACAGCTGAAATAACCCACTTCAACACTTTTAGTTAATTTAAGCTAAGAAGCATCACCTGGAAGATAAAGCAACAATCCAAGCTCACTCACAGTAACAGAGCGATTAGGAAAAAACAGAACACATACACCTTAAATATCAATCTACCTTCTTTCTCCCTGCCTGGTGAGCATAACCAAAGAAAACTTATCTCCAGATACTAGCAGTTAAGGAATAGAACATCCTAAAGACATGAGAATAAAACAACAGAGGTACTAACAACAAACACAGGCCAAATCCTGCCCGCTGAAAATCAGAGCAACACTTTTGCAAGAGTAAAGTGATGCCAACTTAAGCAGAAAATGACTTTTTTTTTTTTTTAATCTCTAGAGAGATAAAAATGATCTGTGGGTGGCTTCAGGCAATGCAGGCAAAAGAGCCCTCTGAAATTGAAAGACACAAGTACCAAGATCACACACAAAAGAAAAACATGTTCCAGTGAACTTGTGATCTCTGAACGGCTGGTACTGTCAAATTTGTCCTCAAAACAAGAACCAGTAACTAAAAGAAAGATATTCTCCTTTAATCCTCCTTTGCCTGTGTTGCTTTTCACTTTCCAGTATGAAAACTGCCATGGTATGCTCTTTCTGTCCCCTGTCCTCCTCCCTTTCAACATAAATGAGGCAGCAGAATAAGCAGGAGCCAGAGCCCGAGAAGTCTTCCCATGGATTCCCCTGGGACGCTGGAGACAGAGCACATTATCTTCACAAAAGAGCCCTCGGGATTTAAGCAGCAGCTTGAAATTCCCATTTACAGGACTTGCAGTGAATGAACAGAATCTGAGGAGGGGAAAAAACCCAAAATCACTACAGTGCTTTGCAGAAAGAGCCAGCTCTGGAAAGCCCAACTCCCTCGCCCCACGCGACGACAAGCAGGAGCAGGGCAGCATTCCTGTATGTTGGTTCTCCGCTTTGGGAATTCAAGGGCAAGCCCAGCCTGTCGGAGAAAAGGCACCCATTGGCATCAACACTGAGACAGACACCTCTTCCAGGGTCATGGTTGTCCCTTTCTGGGCTCACACAAATCTAGACAGGATTTTGAATTGAACCTGACAGGTTCTCTCATGCTTTTGGTTTCAAATATTTTGGTGCAGGCACTGTCATTTAGGATACATTCAGAGGTGCCTTGCACACAAAAGTCCATGCTGTGGTTGCGAATGCAGCTGAGTAACACCACTACCAAAGCAATGACTAACACCTCCAGGGCTCAGGAGAGGAATCTGGCTATAATGTTTTGCAATAACATGGGAAAAGAAGTCAAATTCTCCTCCTCCCAAACCACAGGCTCCAATTATCACCCAAATTAGGGGTATTCAGAGTAGCTAGCTGTATAGCGGCTGCTAGTCAGCCACATTGCTCTTCCATCTCCACTACACATTAAAAATTGGACAATATCTCTCACGTAACATTTATTCCAAGGCAACAGGAAAAAAAACATTGGCAAAACCTGCCAAAGTTTCAGCAAATGTACCTCCTGCATACCTACATGCTTATCTTCAGTGCACACACACACAAAAAAATTGCAACCACATTCTTAACATCTCCTTCCTCAAGAAATAAAAGAAAGGCCTCCAGCATGGTTATCGGCCCTCAGAGAGTAGGTGGACTGTGTCCCAGAGGATACAGTAGAGCCCTAAACATAACTACCATATTAGATCATAAAGCCTTTGTCCTCCTGCGGGGGAGTGGGGGACACATCCCACCACTCCATAAAAGTTAAGTATTAGTAGAGTTATTAGCCACACAGCATCAGGTAAGAGTGTCTGGGAAAGGCGTGGTGAATTAGTCACCTTTTTAAGGACAGCAATAAAACATAGAAGACATTTAAGTAGAATTCCAGACCATCAAAAAAAACCAACCCCACCCCACACTGTAGGGGAGGGTGAACACAGCAACATTATCAGCAGCTTGCAGGTAGCACTAGTCTGAGAAATCAGAGACAGGAAAGACCCCCCCAGATGATCTGACCCATACCCCTGACAAGGAAGGCACAGTTGTGCTCCACAGAATCTTTCCCAGCTCTTCGGGATGGCCTTGCTGCACGTAAACACACATTCCCACCAGAAAAGACATCTAGATTGCTTAAAATAACAGAAGTCTGAGCTTTATCTCTGTGTAACTCTGTTAAACATAAATACAATCTCTCCTGGCAGGTAGTGATATGATTTAAGGGTCCCCTATCATACATTATAAGAGGTGATCGCAAAGAACTCATAATTTATTTTTATTGATTCAGCCACCCGTGCTGGATCGTATCTCCCAATTCTTCCTCTTTGCTAAGAAGCCTCCACCAAAGCCTTGGTAAATTTAATTTTATCTTTTTTCCCCCCTTCTCTATCTTCCTTTTAAAGCTGCTTTGTGCACATCTCTACCTAAGAAGAAAATGAAAAAAGGCCCCAGTTACTTTGCTGGCTCTGTTCTCGTTCCAATTATCTTCTGATACCATCTGAAAACCAGAAGATTTTGTGCAGCGATTTAACTCTGTGGAGTCACATACCTGCTGAATTTAAAGCTTCGGATATGGGAACCTAGAAAGAAGGAACGACTTGAACTCCAAGTATACCTGTGGGTATAGTACCACCACAGGACAGTTCTGAATTAAAAATAAATAAATAAATGAGGATGACAGAAGGTAAGACAGAGCAGCCCTTCGAGATATTATAAACTGCCAGGAGAGGTGAGGGTTTTCCTTGAGGACTGAAGGCAAGACTGACTGGTTCCATAAAGGAAACTAAACTATGTGCAGAATTTTGTGTCTAAGCCTTTTCTGAAAGGCAGAGAGAAAAAAGCTCCCATAAAACTGATTTTTCAAGAAAATTCAGGTTGCTTATTGTTCTTCCATTTCAGATTCCAGGTTCCACTCAGGAACTCTCACTCCTCTCTCACATACACACCCCCATTCTCTCTCCCCCACCCACCCATATGTACATATATGTATATAAGTATTACCGATCTTCAGATTCCAATTAGCAACTCAAATAATAGGCGTTGAACAGAGCATGGTCAAGAGACTCCCTCTCTTCTCAGGGACAGGAGATGGACTAGACAACCTGTTGAAGTCCCTTTCCAGCCTCATGTCTATGACCCAAAGATTTACTTGCTCACGTGAAAATACCTCACTGCAAGCTCAGGAGAATAGCAGCAGGTGCCATGCCACAGAAACACATGCCTGTTGTGCTCCCCAAGATGCAGAGCCTTGCCTTCAACACCACAACAAGAGATATAGGCTGGCAAAGCCACTATGTCAGCAGCACATGGTCACTGGCCTGGCTCTCAGAGCACGGAAGGGCGTCAGAGCCTCCCCACTCTATTCCCAGCTTTGGTGCCAGCTCACCCACCTACAGGGAGATTAATTTGTGATTTGGCTTTCACAGATGTCACCATGGAAGGAAAGGACACACCTGTTGGAAGACAAGCCCTTGCACCTACTTTTAATGGCCAGTTCAAAGACCTTACACTCCTGCCACTGGATCCTTATTATCAACAAATCCAAGTACCTAAGACTTTGGCAAATTCCCTTCCTCGCAACAGCCCCAGGAAACAAGCATCATTGCAGTTTGTGAGGTGACAAGTGTAGAGACAGAGGGAAAAAGAGCAAAATGTACAAATTGTTCTGTTATGGCTACTGCAGGTACCAAAGTCCAATACTTAGATTTTCCCCCACATTTACCTGACCTTGAATGACTGTAACGTCATTAGTATAAACCCATGATTTAATCATAATTCTTTAAATACGCCTAGGTAGAGTATTTATAAATATAATTAAATAGTAGGGAAGGTGGAATATAAGAATCATCACAGAAGGAATAAGATAAAAATATAAGTGATAGTTTAGAATATATGAGTGACTACCACAGGCAACTTGGGTCAGTCAGACTGAACAGGACACATAGGATCGGACAGTGCTGGAGGCAAGAGACAAACACGAGTCAGGGCTCTCCACAGACAAAAGGTCAGAAGCAATCATTTGAGTGCTAACTAGGCAATTAACATATTTTTTACATTATTATAGATTCAACAAAGATGAAATGATCTGATTATCTTATATATTAAGGTAATAAAAACGTGGTCTGTCCAATTGACTGCACTCTTCTGACCTTGAACCTATGTTTATGCAGCAGTTCCTATCTGCAGACGCCCAAGCCTACTTTGAAACTTAGTGGCTCAGCTGTGTTAAGGTCATACTCTGCCCTAGCAGCTCCTTTTCCTATTGGTATTCCTTTGAACTAATGTTTAGTCTTGATTTTAATCATCTTTACTATACTTATTTTCATTTCTATTCTGTATTCATCATGTGCACGTGTTTCATCATCACTACAGTGCCTGTACGGGTTGAGCCATAGTTACATTGCTTTTTTTTATTTTTTATTCTTTGTGTTTTATCATTAAGTAGTTAAGCAAAATTATTTTCATCTGTTGCTGTGAAAGCACACCCTCTCTGGGCAATTTCCTTTCTTTGTCCCTGTGCAGATCAGCTCCTTACTCATGCCAAACAGCCCTGGAGCCTTGATGTTATCTCCTTTGAAGGGCCTAACCAAGCAGACTTTCATGAAACCTGGCTCACAAGGTATTTCCAGAAACTGGGCTGGGAATGATTCCTCTGTGTACATCCACTACATTGAGCCAGCCACATGTAACATCCTCCTTCATCCAAGGGCACTAAAACAACTTCTGTTCTTGGATTTGATGGGTGGACTGTTCAGTGGATGAGGAATTGCTTGGATGGTCAAATCCAGAGGGTAGTGGTCAATTGTTCCATGTCCAGATGGAGATTGGTGACAAGTGGTGTCCCTCAGGGGTCTGTATTGGGACCAGTACTGTTCAATTCCTTCATCAACAACATAGACAGGGGGATCGAGGGCACCCTCAGCAAGACTGCGGTCAACACCAAGCTGAGTGGTGCAGTTGACACGCCTGAGGGACAGGATGGCATCCAGAGGGACCTGGACAGGCTCAGGAAGGGAGCCTGTGTGAACCTCATGAGGTTCAACAAGGCCAAGGGCAGGGTCCTGCACCTGGGTCAGGGCAACCCCCAGTATCAATACAGGCTGGGGGATGAAGGGACTGAGAGTAATCCTGGCAAGAAGGACCTGGGGGGACTGGTGGATGAAAAACTGGACATGAGCCAGCAATGTGCACTCGCAGCCCAGAAAGCCAACTGTATCCTGGGCTGTATCAAAAGCAGTGTGGCCAGCAGGCCAAGGGAGGTGATTTTGTCCCTCTACTCCACTCTCATGAGATCCCACCTGGAGTACTGCATCCAGATCTGGAGCCTCCAGTTCAGGAAGGACATGGACTTGTTGGAGTGGGTCCAGAGGAGGGCCACGAAGATGATCAGAGGGCTGGAGCACCTCTGCTATGAGGGCAGGCTGAGAGAGTTTTGGGTTGTTCAGTCTGGAGAAGAGAAGGCTCTGGGGAGACCTTATTGCAGCCTTCCAGGACTTAGAGGGGGCTTATAAGAAAGTCGGGCACAAACTTTTTAGCAGGGCCTGTTGCAATAGGACAAGGGGTAATGGCTTTAAACTGAAAGACGGTAGATTTAGACTAGATATAAGGAAGAATTTTTTTACAGTGAGGGTGTTGAAACACTGGCCCAGGTTGCCCAGAGAGGTGGTAGATGCCCCATCCCTGGAAACATTCCAGGTCAGGTTGGATGGGGCTCTGAGCAACCTCATCTAGCTGAAGATGTCTGTGCAGATTGGAGGGGAGGTTGGACTAGATGACCTTTAAAGGTCCCTTCCAAACCAAACTATTCTGTAATTCTATGATTCTTCCTATGGAGTCCAGAGGAACAGGTATGCTAACAGCAAACTGGCCTACACAAAACACTAGCAACAGCTCCTCTGATGTGCAACAAAACAGGGACAGAGAATTCTGAAGTTCAAGAATCAGCTTCTCCCTTTTTTATAAAGCATCCAAGCTTGCACACCATCCCCTCCAAAGAGCAGCCATAAGCACCACAGAGCCAGAGCTGTTTAGATTCTGCCCGATAAACAAAAGAGCCATAGGAGCCAGTTGACAGACAGTCACAGTAGGCAGGTGCCATGGGGTTCAGCTTTGCCTCCAACTGACATTTAACTATTTCGGATTGCACCTACACCAGCAAGAAAGAATGAACTTGATCCATATCACAATAGCCTGTAAATAGCCTCACCCAGAGATAAAGCAGCATCCTAGCAAGTGGAACAGAAAACCTGAGCACGTGCTGTACTGCCTGCCTAACAGAAGGAACACACCGTGGTTTCTCCTCCTTCATGCTTGGCCATATAAAGACTTCAAAACTGTCAATTCAAGGGACTGATGGGATGCCTCCTTCCATGTCTGCTGAAAGAGCAGGCCCCTAAGATGCCCTACCATGGGAACCTAACTCAGGGCTAAGGATTCCTCCAGGCAGCAAGAGGCTACAATAGCTACATTCCATGGGCTCAGCCCTGGGATATAGCCACAACCTGAGAAGGAGAGTAAAGGCAGCAGAGAGACCTGAACCCCCAGTTCAGAGCTCTGGTTTGTCACTCAAGCCAGAGGACCCATATTCCAAAGCAGTTAGTTACGAATTCTGTGCCTGCCAAGAAAATAAAGCTTTGGAAGAAAGATACAGAGTGAACATTTTTTCCCCATCTGAGTATTTCCTAAAGACAGGTAAAGTATATTTGCTTAAAATCTGACCCTGTAGGAAGGAAAAAAAAACAACCCAAAACTTTCTTTATTTTTCCCCCGCCCCCAAAAAAAAATTGTCCTCTGAAGGACTGGCACCAGCTTCAGGGCAGGGGGGGAGCACGAAAGAACATGTCAGGAACCACAATAAAATCATAACTTTTGGTGCCAGCCCAATATTGCTATTTTGGGGGGCAAATTATGAGAAAATCCATTCATCTACTTTTGAGCTTTGTAAGAAAGAAAATATATTTTTCCCACTTTAGAAATACCTTGTGCTAATGTCTACATTGGGAGACGTGGAACAGCACAGTTAAAGCTGTCAAGGGCAATTTTTCTTACAGACTTAAGTGTTCCGTTACTTAAAAAAAAGAAGCTGAGAAAAATAGAGGAACTTGAATTCAAATCTCCTTTAATGCAACATTATGGCTGAGAATTTCAAAGCTGTAAAAATAGGAAACTCAGAAGTACAGATTCTACATTATGCACATGGATTGCATAAAAGAAAAGAGGCAAATCATGACTGCAGAAATCCAAAGCAGTATTGACTTTTGCAACCCTTTTAGGGTTGGCTGGGGCCCAGGGGCAGCTGGTCAGATGAAAATACCTACTTGCTCCATATTGCAACCCTCACTGCAGTAGAATACTTTCAGAAGGTTTGACCTTGTGAATTCACTCTCCTTCTTTTACCTAAGGACCTAAAAAATTCTTTGTTTGGGCCTGAAAAATTCTTGCCCTCTAGCCGACAGAGAAGTTGAAGCACAGTCTTCATTTCAAGCCACTGTCTGTATCTTTCCTCATAAGACACATGGTTATGACAACTGGGACTTCTGACTGACACTTAAACTGGGACTGCTTTTAAGATCAGGATTTGGGGTGCTACAACCCACGAGATATATCCCTTTCATTCTTACATGACAAAGGATAATTTAAACAGAAGACTCAGTGCTTTGCTCTGCCAGCATCTGCATCAGCTCTCTTGCCATCACAAGAACATCTGGGACCCAAAACCTGCAGGTAGAAAAGGGAGAAGAGACAGAGCCTTATATTTTGTGAACATACTCTGTAGTTCTGCAGGATCTCCAGATGACCTTCAGAGAATTACACATACATGGGCTGTAGGGTTGTCCTGAACATTGCACTGAGATATCAAAAACTGCCCACCACTGCAGATGGGCTCTAAACAACATGAATAGTCCCACTGACTATTCCTGCATTGGCACGTTCTCAGTTGAGCACCAGAAGCACCCAAATCCTTCTGCCCCTTGAGGAACATAATAGGGAATGGCTGTGCAATGAGACAAAGGAAGAATGCAAACTGACGAAACAAGATCTGTAACGTCCATTATGCAAGGTCTGTGATAGCTTCATTCTCCTCTTTAATATCTCAAGAGCACAGAATAATCTCCTCTCCCTCACCAGGCACACCACAAGGTCCTGTCTTCATGAACACCATGAAGTCACAGGAGCAGGACTTCAGACACTCCCCACCCCCTTGTCACTCCTTGCCATACAGTCTCTCTAGCGTTTGTTATGACTATGCAATAAAACCTAAGATTGGCATGTGCTCTGAAACAAAAACATAGGTTAGAGATGGGCCCGGCACACCAGCTTGTCCCCTTCTATTAGAGCCTAGACTAGAAAGGGGCAATGGTCTCTAGCTGTCTCTGGATGGCAGTAAGGACAGAGAGAAGTGGCAAGGCTTATCTGAAGGTGAAATTCAATCCCATTCTCACATGAAATATGAGCACCAAATCTTAAATAGGGCACTAAGGAATAAATTTGCCAATTCCTGTTCAGGTAAAGCTAGGTCATCTCCACAAGTTCCAGTGTAAGTTTTCTCTCTGTGCTCTGATCCTTCAGTGAAAAAACCTACCCTCACTCCAAATTTCATTATATGATGGCTGAAAACCCTTCATTAAGAAAAATTCTCATAACCATAACAGCCTCCAAAACAGAGGACTATAACACAAGCTAGATTCAGAAGTGTCCTGTTCTGCCTTTGTGACTGTGCAGAAGTTCATTGTGACAAGTACCTGCTGCAAAGGGAGAATAAAGTTCAAAGACAAACAGCAACATGCTTTTCATGAGAAAATGTTGAGCTGGCAAAGGATTAGAGGTCCGAGTGTTATCAGAGGCTGAAGCATGGTGTGGACCAGAGGACTGATTCAAGCTGATGGTGTCAGGGTATCAACTTTGTGCAGGTTCTTTTTCTTACCTGGCAAGATGCACAGGTAGGAAAAGGTGAGCAGCAAGTCTTTTAAATAGCTGTAACAGACTAAGAACAAATCCAAAGGCCAATTTTGCCTTTGCTGTTTTATGATTGTCCTTTCACAAAGGTGATCATCTATGAAAAACAGAAATATTTCTCTGGGCCCTCCTGTAACAGCAGGACCGACAACAAGTGCTCCAAAGATCATCTTCAGCAAACCAAGTTATTGGAACAGCGTAACGTGTTATAAATGCACATATACAACACAGCAGAATGAAGGTACTCTCCACTCCAGCCTTTCAAAAGGCAATTGATACAGGTCTCTCCAGAACTACACCCGCACAAGACTGATTCCAACAGCTCCACAGACCCCCCACAAGACTACTGCAGTCAGAGCAACTCTCATTAGAAAATTGATGCTACAACAAACAGGCATCAAGGGCTCAAGCCTTGAACCAAGCTGTCAGAGCACCAGAGAGTCCTCCACTGCATCAAAGGGCTCAAGTCATCCCTCACGGATTGTTGCATTTTGTTTTTCTTAAAGCCCTAGCTCTTGGAGGCCAGTAATGACTTAAAACAAAACAACAAAACAAAACAAACCCAGTCTCAGTTCCTACTTTTCTGAATTCAGAGGGTGACTTTTTAAATACACTCAGAGCTCCATTTAAAGTCTTGACTTTACTTCCCAAAACACTGAACATCTCATATAATCTCTTTCTTTTTTTCCACACACACATGTAGAGACAACTGTCTAGCTACATATCTGTTTCTAACTATAGATGCAGCTACATAATGGTTTTAAACTCCATTGCATTATCTTTTTCTCTCCCACCCCAAGAAAGACGACAGAAAACTGACTCGGAATGTTTTAGATGCCTCAGATTAGTAATGCTGCAGCCAGAATAGCACAGAGCACTCTTGAACAGCTATTGCTAGTACTTGCAGGTGCCACGAGCACTTCACATTCAAGAATACTGGATTTACATTCAAACATAAAGGAAAAATAAAATCAACTTGATTCACGCGCTCTCACATCAAGAGAACAAGGGGTATTTTTAGAGCAACAGCTTAGCATTCGCAGCACGCATGGCATTCTTGATTAAACAAGAGATCCGCACGAACATAATAAACCTGTAATTTTATTGGCCAAGCACTATGGAAACAATTTAGAATACACGGATTGCAACGTTAAGCAAACTGCAGCCCATGTATAACACCCATGAATTATAGCAGTTTGGCAATGAGCTGACCAGTTGCTTCTCACGGCCTTTAATAACAATCATCCACATCTTCACAGCACAATAGAAATTAGAGATGCAAGAGGCCTATTAGCTCGTCCAGAAAATACAGGATTGTTCCCTATGGGATAATTGGTAATACTCTGTCCAAAGTAGATTTAAAGCTGTAAAGCAAGGTAGCCTCTTTAGCAAGATTACTCAGAGTGGCTGAGAACTCAGTTCCATAAAGCTTTTTCTAGACATTAAATTTAAATTATTCTTCTCTTTAAAAAGGTTAAGGCTACTCCAAGGAGCCTGGTCTCCTTTGGATTCCCCTCTAGTCAGTCAAGAGAGGGGATAGTTGGTCCCTTTTTGCTACAAAGCAGCAGCATATAGACGCTGACCTTCTTTGGCTAACAGCCTTCACAAACAGCTCTCCCCTCCACCCAGCTAGTCTTTGCCAGCTCTTGTCCATAACAGTATCCTCAGCACCACCTCTTCTTTTTGCTCACTACACAGGTATGTAGAGTCATGCCTCCCTTTCCACCTCAGAAGTCCTTTGGCCATATACGCAATATGGATTTCACTCTAAATATTCATTTGATAAATTAGATCTTCCAACTCACTGAATACTCCCATCACACGTCTGTGCACTGGGTCCACTTCAGCCATACATCAATGGGGACATGTGTCAACACCACTAGCCCAAGAACTGGCAGCTGTAGTGCAAGGGAAAGTACCTCACTGTGACCTGTACTAGGGCAGGGGCTCTGGCACGAGGCTGCGTTGAGAAGTTTTCCAAGCCAGGGACAAAGAAAAAGGCTATGGACAAATAGCTTCTTGGGTTTTGCATTTCTAACTTTATTTCTCTGAGACAAGTTTCTTCTGAACTTGCTTCTACCACTCTTCCAAAACTTCTAGTAAAAACTAACAGGCATGAAAGAAACCCTCTGTGATTTCCAGCCACTTGATCCCCACTCTTACACACACTACAAAATTCCTGGCTATTAACTGAATTGTTACAAACAGTGGTCATGTTCTTGTTTAGTATAAGCATTCAATGAGTGCCCTAAACACTTTTCTAAAATAAGCCCTGATCTCTTCTATCTTTGATATCCAGAGAGATTTGCAAGCAGGATTTCAACTAGTCACCTGCATACACTCACTCCATAAGGTCATTACAGTATCATAGGAAGGCAGGACTAGAAGGGACAGCATTTTGTCTAGAGCAACCCACAGAACCTCACGTGGCCCCACCCTGCAAATCCCAAGGCACCTCTCAACTCCTCTGAACACATTTCAGGCCTTCACTGCAAAAGCCGCAAGAAAAGAAACAAACAAAATCCCACAAAAAAAAACCCTTGTAATGTACCGTAGGAAGACAGGAAAAGAAAAGTCAAGGGTACTGCCACTGTCCTCCATCCTTGTAATAACGAGGAATCTGAGAAATGCCAAGATGATTGTCTGAAGTGGACCACAGAGAGCAGTAAACCACGTCAGATACACAGCATCTCTCTGCTCCCTCGCTGAATGAGAAGGCTATTTTAACACACCTTCCGAAACACCTTTTCACAATAAGAATTGTCAAGTGTTTGACTTGTATTAGCATTTTCAGGTAGAGATCAGGGCAACCAAAGAAATAATATGTATAAGGAACAAGAGCCAAACTAATAGTTCTCTATTATAGACCTCCCCTGTTCCACTCAGAAAGTGACCATATTACAGTGAAGAGTGATGCTTATATATCTACCACAGTACTATACAATCCTTTAGGATGAAAATCACAAAGAAGCAGCGATTGATTATCTCTGCCACAAGAAAAAAATATAGTTTGAGGATGTAAGAGAAAGTTCTTTTTAGCCTGAAGAATTACCTTCCTTTTGGGAAAGACGAACCACCCATAATGAGAGAGGAAAATCTTTGGAAGTAGTAGCAGAAAAAGACATTCGAAGTGGCAATCACCATGTCAGACACACTACACTGCAGGGAAAGGGAAGAATGGCCAGATAATGAAATTACAGAGCATTGAAAATGTCAAAGAGCGACAGTGCTCTACCATCATTCATGGGTTATATGAGGCATTAACATGCTGATATCCCATTCCAATGACAAAGATGGCAACAAGAACAGTAAATAGTCCAAAATGAATCTGTTGCTGAGACCAGGAATTTAATGAAACAGGGAGATGGGCAGAAAATGAATCTTACTTTCACTGTGCAGCCTTCAAACTGGAAGCTGCAGGCCCTGTTCAGAAATAGTAATAGCTCAGGGATGCATTATTTGACTTCCCTTATCTATGATCCCCCTATACTTATGAGTCATCATCACAAAAAGGGGTATCGGGTCTCACTATCAACACCAACCTTGTTGGCAGGCAATGACACACAAGCTGCACCAAGGGAATTTTTGGTGAGCTATAAAGAAGGGGAAAAAAGTCCTCCACACTCAACTGCTACACATCAGGGAGGCTGGGGGATCTCTGCTCTTGGAGCTATTCAGAACTGGACTGGACAAGGCTCTGAGCAACTTGATTGAACATCACAGCTTGATCCACCTTTGAAGCTGATCTGAGCTGGATCAGAAGACCTGCAAGAACCCCCCTCCCCACTCCTGCAATCTAAATGTCTCTACGATTTAATAAGCCCTGCTCCCTTCAAATAGAAATACCATTGATCAATATGAGTAGCACAAGCAATCATGCAGCAGTAAAGCCAGAGGACCACGCGTCCACCATGCAATGCACTTCTCTAACTTGCTTAAGATACTTCATCACTATAAAAAAAAAAAAAATCCTCTATCACCATTCCTCCTATAAAAAGGAGGAAAAGACAAGTCAAGGTGACTTGGAACAGGCTGCCCACAGAAGTTGTGCTTCTCTGAAGATATTCAAAACCTGCCTGGATGCTTTCCTGTCCAAACTGCTCTAGAAGAACCTGCTTTGGCAGGAAAGTTGGACTAGATGATCTCTGAAGGTCCCTTCCAACCCCCACCATTCTGTGATTCTATGAGTGAAAATGTAGTCTGTTACGTAAACCCACTTCTGGAGACAGTCTAGTGGGTTGTAACACAGCTTGGGACAAATGCAAATGAACTGTCAGATCTCCAACAGCTACCTGTGCAGCCAACATGTATACCTCTACACATCCTCTCCAGATATGGCAACCCAACAGGGCAGGGTAGCACCATCCCAGCAGGACCACACAAAGCAACCAAGGTTGTGCTAGGACCGTTTCCTCTGCCGAGTTAAGACTGCAGCAGAAATTCTGCACTGTAACCCAAAAACTCCAAATTCTGGTAAATTCTCTGGTAAAGAAATGGTCCTATTTCAGCCCAACCTTATAAACTCTCCTATTGGAGGGCTGGGAGCAGGATGGCTTCAAAAGGTCTGATAAGGTCAGTGCTAAAGAGCAGTTGATAAGGCTATCTGGCCTCCACACTGATCTCTTACAGAGCTTCGATTTTCTGTTTCAAAATCGTATTTTGGAACCAAGTTCCAAAATTTAATCAGGAACATGTCTTTGAAATATAAAAGGCAAAATGAACAAAAAAACCTATTCACTTAATTTAATCTGGAAAATATAAATAAAGTGGTTTCCTTATTCCATCAAGCGGATGCAAATTTAATTTCAGATCATTCAATTTATTTTTTTTCTGTAAACAAACAAATAAAAAAAATTAAGCATGGGAAAAGAAACCCTTGAAAACACTACCTCTTATCACATATGTGCCTCCCTCTCTATGGGCTCTGCTGGCCCATATCGCATTTAATACTATAGTTTTCAAAGGCTGCTGGAATTCAATCTGCTAAAGGTGTGCAGTAAATGAGGCTTTGCAAAGTGCATATGTTCAGTAAGCACGACTATCCGGACATCTGTGCACAGGGGTGATTCATTGAGAGGTGTACGTAAGACAAAAGACCCATCCCTGCTGACTTCAGGAAGGCCAAGTTTTCACCACCGTTTATTGGCAGCCAACCTGCCAGACAACAAACTTAACCACCCTGTGAATCAAAAATGTTTCCACCCACAAGACCATCATTCCTCCCTTGCTACACAAGTGAATTTTGCGTTATGCCCAGAAAGTAAAGTTCACCTGTTGCCTGATTAAGGTGTGGAGAAGATCTATCACCTCAGGGCATTCTTAAACACAACCATCTTGTTCATTACAAGGGCATAATGTTCTTCTCTCTCCACTTTGTTCATTACAAGGGCGTAACGTAACGTTCTTCTTGCTCCACTGAGCAGTAGCCATGGATCATGTGGCAAGAAGCACCCTTGGAGGTAAGTATATGGATGTCCAACTATTACAAGCTTCATCGTCATATAACCAATGCCTTATGGGGATCTATGGACAGACAGTACAGACCTTGGCAATGTCTTTGTGACTCAACACCCATCTGCCACAGTAGCAGAACAAATGAACAATACCCAGCTTTGAACTGCAGCCTACACTCCTAATTATACCTGCAGTGTCTCCCAGCAACATCCAGGACTGGCTGAGATAGCACTTACCTGTCAAAACACATCAGAAACAGCAAACTGCATCTTTTGAACCTAGAAGCAGTTTCACATTCCACCTATTGCGACTCACTGCCCCCTCTACAGGAGTCATTCCTGCGATCTGGACAACACACAGATTTGTCTGTGTGCCTTGCATTTATGGAGGTGACTTGGATTTGCGAAGTGACTGCCCAATGTGCGCACTACGTCAGAACAGGAATCTGTGTTGAGATTGAATAAGGTGAGTTTGCTTTAAAGCCAGATCACACTTGCTTTGCTACTGCATACTTAAAGTCATCAAGATGCTGCACAACTCAAGATCAGTCTGGGGCTACCCTATAAGGAATGTAGCAGCTAGAGATGCAGAGTCTGGACACTTCAAACACGTGCATAAAGGCAACACAGTGCATTGACAATTTCAAGCTGGTTCTATAAGCTTTCGTTAGACGGGGAATATGAAGTTCCCTCTGTTTTGCCCATGTCTGATTTCTTACACAGATGTTCTCAGTCACCTTCCAAATGAACATCTGATATGCAGCATGTCTCCTGCTAGTTAGCAGTATTACTGTCCTGCACAAAGCTGTTGGATTCCCAGCCCACTGGGGCTGCAGTGGCTGGCTAACTTCACAGGAACATCAGAGAGCAGTAACACAACAACCTGGACAGTGTGCAACTACAGGCTTAGGTGAAGGGGACATGGCAGAGAACACCATGTGTAAGCAGAACTCACAAAGAAGGGGGAATTTCACAGCGCACTGCCACTGTTCCAGCTTCATTTCATTTGAACGTCAGGAATGAGCTTTAGTAACAGGTACCTGAGCAAAGCTGAGTCTAGCAGCTTAGAGAGTTACCTCCAACAGCCATATGCTGTTACAGTTCATACACATCTGTCGCTTTCGCTTGCCCCAGCTGCAGGGTAGTAACATGAGTTAACCTTCTTCACCAAGCCTGGACTAGGATACTACTCTCCCAACAAAGTGGAAATACCAGCAGATCCAATGGGCATCTAGCAATGACCCTATTCTGAACAGAAGCAAGCACCACTGGTGGAAAGCGGAGCCCCATCTGACTCCATCTCTCAGCTGTGCTCCACTAAGGTCATCTGAAGTCCCTCGCTGCTCTCCCACCTCTTGCTGTCTTGACACTGCTGAGCTCTCCTCCCCAGCTGGAAATTCAGCCTCCTGCCTCTGCCCCCCACCCTGGGCTTTGTTGCCACTTAGTACCTACCACACAAGAGCAGTCTCCATTTCTCCCACTGCTGTTATGTCTCTTAATCCAGTCCTCACTGCAGCTTTCCTCCACAGCCTACACTTGTTTTTCTTATCATTCTTCCTGCAGTCTGAAGTAAAGATGTAATCACCATAGCTGTGGTGTTATCCTCCAGAAATTACTTTGTCACAGGGAAAAGTGCAAAAATACAATTACTTGCTTTAGCTACAGTGGCTTAGAGAGACCCAGTTTTGAAGAGCTTCCTATTTTCCAAGAAAAGACTGAAAACTTGTACCTATACGTATAGCAATCGGAAAATACTTGTACGTTTCCTGAAAGAAAAAGCATGAAAGTGATACCAGGTCTTATCTGCCAGAATTATATAGTATTTCTGTCTCAAAAGCCTGCATGTCGTTTTATCAGAAAAAAACATGACAAGCCAGCCCAAAGGTTCGTGTTATTTAACATGCCTGAAGGAAAGGCCAAGCTACACACCAATTCTTGCAAATCAAGATTTCATTGACACTGATAGAGAGATGCAACTGGAACTGAAACCTGCTGCCACTACTGCAACAAGTAACAAACCTGGAGAAACATTCAGGTTTGGAAGCGTAGAACAATTGAACTAGTAAGATCTGGAGAGGCTATCTAACCAATCTGCATCCCCCAGGCAGGATCTATTTTCTGTCAACCACTCCCAAGAGATGTTGGCCTCATCTTTTTTTAAAGATCTCTGATGCCAGAAACACTACAGCCTCCAAAGGGTCTATACGAGGCTTTACTCACTTTATAAACCTTTTCATATGAACTAACCATCTCTTTCTTGCTGTACTTTAAGCACGTGATTTCTCATCCAATCCTTAACAGACATAGGGAGAAAAATACTAGCTTTAACAACTGCCTTTCACGCTTATTTTATTGTCCCTCTTCAGTTTCCTCTTCTTTAGCTAAACAGCTCCCATCCATTCAAGATTTCCCTGTAAACCAGGTTATCATGTGTCTGAGCATCTTCATTCTTCTCTTTCAGGTTCTCTCAAAATGATCTTTACCTTTCTTTATGTGAACTCAGACTGGCCACAGAGCTAATGCTGAGGCCTTACTTGCAGCGATTGCACTGCAAGGATTACTTTGTGTATCTTGCAGACTATATATAATCCTGCTTATTGAAGCAGCTGGGGATTTGCTTCCTGGAAACGCTCACCCCTCTGCAAGACCTATCCTCAGTGCACTGCAGAGTTTAGTTGCTAAAGGAGAGACCGACAAGAGTGAGAGCAAGCTAGGGGAAGGGAAAAGTTGGAGTAAATGTTTGTGTCTTTGCTGACAGGCCAGACAAGGTAACATTGTCAGGACTCTTCCGTAGAGGGAGAGAGATTTTCAGGAGCTAGTCGCTTCCCTTGGAATAAAAAATGAACACACCTCTGGGATGGGACAAAGAAAAGAACCAGCTTAGTAAGAGGCAGGAGGGTGAAGCAAGGCAATAGCAGTCAAATAGTGTGAGTGAGAATCAAATCCAGGCTGGTTTTGTGCACTAAGTACATAAGAGGAACGAGTCTTCCAAGACTACATGCCATGAGACAGTGCACTAAGGAAAAGGAGAATCAAGTACCCTGCACAGGCAATGCAAAAGGGCCCAAACCACTTCCTAGCACTCAGGGTATTAAACAGGGTTCTGTTCTTGACCACTTTCTAATACAATGAGGCTGGATTAGCATCTGACCTGCTTTGTTTCAGAAGTAAAAGACAACACAGCGAAGTCTGCTGGTCTCAGTGGCCCAAAACAAAAGCCAGAGGACACAGCAGAGAACCTCACAGGTTCGCAGGCAAGCAACTGAGAGCCCAGGCTAGACTTCTCATCCTCTTCTCCCTCCTCCAGCCCAACTCAACTCCCTTTCAGTTCTCAACAAGTATTTTAGTGAACAAATTCAGTGCTACATAGTTGTACAGATATTTCAGCAGTGGGATTACAAGAATCCTCTTCAAATTCTGCAGGCATCAAGAATCACTGTCACCCCATCCTCACATAGGAAGGAAGCAAGAAGGCAGGAGGTAACAGGAAAACAACGCCACTGGGCAAACAAAACAATCAAGGACAAGATGACAATTCTGGAGAAAGAGCAGAGAAATAGCTGGATTACGCTCCAATACGCCAAGCTCTGCAAAGGCCAAAGCAACTTTGTCATTAGCAGAGAAGACAGTGCTTCCTGATATACAGCCCTAACAAATCTGTGGGGTATAAATGCAATTTATGTGGACTATAATGTAGTTAATTTATCCCCATAAAGGAAGGCGACATTGTAACTCACTAGACAGGTTCTGGTTCTTACCGTCAGTTGTGGTAATAAATTTAGCCCAGTTTCTGTACCTGACTTTTAATTTCTGGATAGCTTAAGCTATTCAGACACTAAACTTAATGTGACAGTCTCTGTGGCAATCCAGAAATTACACATATTCAGCCACATTTTCCTAATTGTGGTTCTCTTTTTTTTTTTTTTTGTCTCCTTTCTCCCCCCCACCCCCTCCCTGGTGCTCATGAAAAGCCTCAGACTGACAAGAGTAGAGAACAAGCCATTTATTTTCTGTCACAACAGATATGCAGCACAGGGCAAGTTGCCTATGCATCATTCCCTGCCAGCACGCATCAGCCTTGGCTCAGGGGGACCCATCTCCAAGAGTAAGAGCACAAATCAATTTTTCATGACCATTCAGAGTCAGCCTCTCTGTTGACACCAAACATTTCTACCAACGGCACTGGTAGGTTCTGTTACTTGGATGTCTATCCGCTAGGAAATGGACCCAAACTACACCTATGAGCCGATCTAAGACACTCCCTTATTTCCATTTCCACAAAAAAACTTGTTTTCATCAGGAAAACATCTGAAGCCGGTAGTTTTTTCTTTCCACATGGACGCTCTGTCCATTCTTTGACCCCCCCAGGCTGCAATTACCCAGGGCACACAAGAGAGTCACACAGAGAGAAGATTAAATCTTTCAAGAGTTCTTGTCTACTGCTACTATGAAGTTATGCTTTAATTTCCATGCACACATCAGGGCTTTTGAAAGTATTTGATTATAACAAGAATATTTCTATTACAGCTTTACAAATACACATCCATCTAGTAGAAGAACCCAGGGTACATACAACTGCTTAACTGTATGTGTTACTGTTTTAAACATGTGCTTACTTATGTATCTGCCAAATAAGGCTGTTCAGAAGAAAAAACCCCACATGTTAGTAGACTCAGAAAAGAGGAGAAAGGAAAGTAATGTAAGAAAGGAATCCAAAGGAACACTTCTTAGTTATCTTTTTCCAGGCTTTATGAAGTATTAAAGTTCCAATGCAGGTATTTCTTTTTCTTGCCAAGAAATATAATGAAACTAGAAAATGGCATCACATAAATCCATAATGGTAACAAGCCTGAAAAATGGTATCATTGTAACTGATTCTCAATACATATTTAAGAGTGTAATTCCATAGGATACTTCTTGCACTCTCCTTTTTCCCCTGCGCTGCAACTTTCCCAGAGGCCTATAATAGCATAGCTGATGGTTTAGCAAAAGCCTTTACTTTACCAGCTAGCTGAATTTTAACCTGCACAGAAGGCAATCACATCTAAAAGCATGGGGGATAAACTCCAATTTTCACTGCGTGAATGTATGTAGCTTCAAGCAAAAGGAAATTGAGATCTCTGAGCAGCAAAGGGCCACTGTAAATAGAGGACCCGTAACAGTTACTAAAGGTCTCATTTTTAACATCTGACTTTGTGTAGAGGAATGTGCAGAACAGATTTACTAATAGATCAAGCTGCTCAAAACCCCGAGGTTGGTGACTCCACATGTATGCATTAAATTCAGTGTATACGTGGCATTTATTTGCAGTCCTGGCTGCTAAGAATTGGCTTATAATAGAGGGAGTTCATCTGAAACCTTCCTGCTTCTTTATACGCTTCTTTGTTTCACATTATGGAAAGAGATAAATCATACCAAGTTTAGCAGTCCAAGTCCCCCAAAAAGCTCATGCTGCTGAGAGCAAGAGCACGTTTTCAAAACGACAACAGGCTCATGGGCAACAGGCAGCAATACAACTGGTACTTTGCAGAAGCAGTGCCAGGTAGTGGGAAGAAGTTTTGCCGTTCTCCTGTGGCACTCAGTACTGTTTTGCCCTTCATTTCTATTATTGGCCCTTCTCTACTTTGCCAACAGTGCCTGTTTTCCCCTACTCTCAACATCTGCTTCTTCTACTCATGTGCTTCCTTCGCTTCCGGGAGAAAGTCCTGGAGGACTTATATCCTCTGTCTCTCTCCCCTCCCTCTTTGCAACTGTTTTAACTAAATGCCTATATTCTTCATCCTAAAGGCTTCCAACCCTGAAATCCTACCTGTCTTTTCACAACTCCTTTCTAGTCACTCTTCAGTTTCAATTTCTCCCTATTTCTTCCTAAATTACATCACCAACATGCAGGGCTTCCTTCTTTCTTTCCTTCTTTTTTGTCACTTGTCCTTGATCACCTGCCAGCCTCCTCTGCCCACACATTAGATGCAGAAGCCTTTCCCCCCAATACTCTTCCGTTGCACTTTGAAAGAATCCCCTGTGAGCTTCTATACAATATATTCTCTTAAGTTTCTTCTAAACCTCTCCTTTACCATGATGTCTCCAAAACACCTTAAAACAGAAAGGGTTGCAGGTATTAGTGATCCCCTGGATCTGGCCTGCGAAGAATTAACTGTACCATTCTTTTCCCGGCATTTTCCCAGATGATGCTGTTCCTATTACACCCAGGCTACGAGCCCCTTGAGACAACAAGCAACCCCTCAGTCTCTCTTTGTACCATCTCTTGAGCAATTGTTCAGGCAAAAATTAATATCCCATATACAGCTTCCAAAGTGAATGAGAAGATGGAAAGAGCAAAGCTAAGAGGAACACTATGCTGCCATGAATCTAGATAGTAACACACCTGGCATTTTTGTGCGAGTATTTTTTGCTAACAGCACATGGCAGGCAATGGAAGCTGCTGCTCTTGCATGAGCTTTGTAACTAATTCCTTCCCAGGCCCCAGCACGGCAGGGGGCTGAGGCTGTGCAGTTACCACTGAAAAGAAGGTGAAGCCACGACCATGCAGTTTGTTCTACTGAGTAGGGGGCAAGCCCGACGACAGGAGTGCCAGGTGTTATGTGATCCTGTTTCACATACGCATACACAACCTGTGCCTTCCAATAGGCCAAAGAAAGAATTAGTTGCTGAACCAATTGCTCTGACTCCTTCCAGAGAATTTAATTTTACCTTGATGGCAATTAATTAATTTCAGCAGCAACAGGTCCTCCTTGAACAAAGCTGAATCTGGCCTGTGATATATTTAGCACATCAGCTTCACTAGCCAAGTTTCTAGTGGCAATTAAAGGACAAGTATTGCTTAGTTGCCTACTATGGGTGTGAAAACAAGTTCCTCAGCTCTTCACACCGCCACTTGGTGTCATCCTGTCCCACTGACAACCAGGACAAAATTCTGACTGCAGGTGGCCAGGGATGCAAGATCGCATTGTCTTTGGCCACCCTTGCTCATCTGGAAGTGTTTGCACTGGATCTTTCCAGGCTTATGATTCTCTTTACTGCTTATCTCTGCTCAGAAAATAAAGCAAACGTTTTAAGAACTGGGCTCCCGATTCCTTTGATTGCAGAGGTATCTGCTCCAGGACAGGTGAGGGAACAGACAAAATACAAGAATACCTGCAGTCAAGCAATCCTGTGCAATCCATTAAGAAAATGAATAAGGGCAGCTTTGCAACACATTTAGGATTTAGCCAATGCTCAATTCATCCGATCATGAAATGTAGTGATAGGACGAGGGGAAAGGGCTTTAAACTGGAAGAGGGCAGGTTTACATTAAACATTGGGAAGAAGTTTTTCACTTTACAGGTGGTAAGACACTGGCACAGGTTGCCCAGAGAGGTTGTTGAGGCCCCATCCCTGGAAGTGTTCAAGGCCAGCCTGGACGTGGCCTTGGGCAACCTGGTCTAGTGGGAGGTGTCCCTGCCCATGGCAGGGGGGTTGAAACTCGATGATCTTCAAGGTCCCTTCCAACCTAAACCAGTCTATGATTCTATGAAACTGAGGAAGGCCAACGACCCAGAAAGTTACAAATCCCATTCATTCCCCTGTCTCCACACTGAAAACCTCCAGGGAGCAGTGAGCCAAACTCAGAGCTTTGACATTAAGCCTAGATTCAACGTTTTCTCCTGGACTGCTTTTTCCCAGCCCTTATGACATAATGGACTACTAGCTCTTGGATAATGGGTGTGTCAGTCTTCATTTAGGTATCCCTTTTGCCTCCAAACTCAGAAAGGACAAAGAAAAACTCCTCTTTCAAACAGCTACTTATAGCACTCTACCAGAGTAAATCCTTGCCATCCCTGTACAAAAGGATAAATACATTCCATCATTGCACATTTAGAGAGTTACTTCCCTGACTAAAATATGCAGTTGTGCACAAGATACCTGATGTTTCAGGTCAGTAGTTTAAAAAACACACCTAGAATAAGGAGGGAATTGCCAGCAAATTCCACTCACAGCCGCTAAGTTCATGGTTGTTTCTGTCCTCCCTAACTCACATGATCCATGCTAGACTCCTTGTAGCTCTTATTTTAGGCCACCCTTTTCATTTTGTTAAAGACTCAGAGCTATACTTTCTTCCTGGCAGTTAAAATAAACTTGCTGGGAGGAAGCAGAGAGCAGGATGGTCTTCCTCTTCCATTCTCAGTATTAATTTATACTTTCCAGTCTCACAAAACAGTAATTTGCCAGGTTTCACCCTAACGTGGGCCTTGGGAGGTATCAGTAGGCCATCTCTGACTGTCCTTGGATGGTACCATGGGGCTGTCGTACAGCAGATGAGAGCTTCCCATCTCCATGTGAGGTGATACTCACCCACCTAACACTTTGCTTTGTATATGAAGACACATGACCTTCAACCAACAGACCACAAGTCAGCAAATCTTGCTAGTGCAGCCAGGCCTGAGTTAGACGTTTATTGTTGCCATATATAGCTCCAGTGTTAACTGTAACAGAGGTGAGGGACACGGATTGTGACAAGGCTTGTTCACCCTCAAATGACCACACATGTGTAATCAAGGCAAGTCTATCCACAGATGGACAATTCAGAGCAGAGGTTTCCGTGCAATACATTATTTCACATCCTGGAGCAAGATCAACCAACACTGTGACAAAAGCCCTGGACACTCTCACATGTTATCCAAGTAATTCAGATCCCATCTAACTAGGTAAATCAAGACCACAAATAATCATCACTATTTGTATCCACAGTGTTCTGCATGAGATTTATTTTTCCCTAAATATTCTGTTTTCTCTGTACCAAAGATACATGAAAAGATGAGAAAGAAGTAGCCAACGATTTCTGTGTTGTGCTACACAGGGCTTCCAACAGGAGGAGTTCATGACTAGACAAATTAGCCGGGTGTTTTTGCTAAAAACATCATTTTTGAATCATTATGGGTGCTTAATTG
This sequence comes from Pluvialis apricaria, assembly GCA_017639485.1. Lineage (NCBI taxonomy): Eukaryota > Metazoa > Chordata > Aves > Charadriiformes > Charadriidae > Pluvialis > Pluvialis apricaria. Next base: position 28,173,156 of record CM030013.1, on the reverse strand, counting down.
GTCATCTGCAAATTCCAGGGTTAACACCTCACTTAATGAACAAGCTTGTTCAAACCTCTGAAAATTATTCATTCTGGCTGCCTGAACTCCTGGGGAGACAGCTAATACTTCAGTTCACGTTCTGACATTTTCTGCATAACCATAAAGGCTAGGAAGATGTATATTTAGGTATGTGGGCAAGTGAATAAAAATGCATATACAATGAGAAAGAGAGAGAGCTCAAGCACACACTCAGATTCAGGAACACAAGCTTTGTGGCAAGTGATGGATGTATAGGACCTTGATTATTAAGTGAATGCTGTATCTAAGGTAATGCATTTCTTGTCAGGCTTTCTCCCCCAAAAGTATCACTCAGGCATGAACTTTTAGAAGCATCTGCCATAGGCACAATTACCTAAATTCCAGCCAGTGCAATATCAGCATCCTCAGATTAATAGCAAGAGTAGCTCTGTTGCCTGTGTAGCTAATGTAATAACCTTTGTATTTGCCTTCTGGAAGCACGATATGGGCTGGTTTCTCACATACTCCGGGCTTGTTAGTACTGCCTCCTGACTTCTCCCACTGCCATCCTCAAAAATGGATTTCTGCCTCCTTTCCCCCACCCCTCTCTTTTTTTCTTTTTTCTTTTTTTTTTTTCCCCTTCCCTTTCTTTCTCTTTCCTGAAGGTATTTTACTCCCCTTTGTATAACTCACTTCTTAGGAAAGCCAGCTGTCTTCCTACACTCTTCTTTTAGAAAAGGTCACCATTTGGAGAACAGAAAGCTTCAAATAATGAATAAGGAGCTGACAGGTAGACTGAAAACCCAAAAGGAATGAATAGACCAGGCACTGGAAATAGCATCCAACACAAAACTCATCAGCAAATTCCTAACCTGCTCTAATCACAGCAGTGCAATCCTCCTAAGCAGAAACAGCATTGCTCCAGCTATTAACACATTAAGGGCCATGGGGGGTGGTGAAAAAAGTCAAATTCCCAGCTGTTCTTCAACCACATTGCCAAGGATTACTTTAAAGATGCATCTCAGGTCCTGCTGGATATCCCAAAGGAACCTGGATCTACCTGCAGTGCTAGATGCCTTCCCCTCCTCCTTTTGCTAGTACTTCAACCTGTGCAAATGATGTAGGGGTCAAACTCCATCCTGCGTATCAAGAAACACAAGACGCTGGGATATTATCGCCAGAAAAGAACTCTAAGCAGTTCTAAAGCAGAAGGACACCACAATTAATTGCATGTGTTCATGACACCACAAGCAGGATCCAACCATTATGGAAAGACTGCTGGTTCCTAATCCTTCTGTACAATAGTAAGGAGGGATGCCACCCCAAACTGGAGTGCATGAAGGATCTGCGTGCATAGAAGAGTCCACACTAGATCTGTTAGATGCCCTTCCATTATTGCCAGGTGGTACTGTGGACAATCATCACCCAGAAAACCAGATCTTTTAGTATATGTTTGACTGTCTCCCAAATCAAACCATAAGTACATACAAAGTAATACAGCTAAATCACACTGCAAACCTACCTGGTGCTATAATGATTTGGCACCAGAAGAAGAATATAACCTTGGTTACAGATAATGGCAGAGAAGATGGAAAAAGTTGTTCCCTTGATCATACTCTTTTCTGTTCTTTCTTCCTCTAGATCTCAGAGTGACCTTTGCAATTCAAGCCATGCCATGGTCATTAAAATAATAAAAGTACATTTTATTACTTCTAATCCTACCTTGGAAGAAAACTCAGCCTGAACTCCACCTTAACATTCAATTCTCCTTAATGTTTCATATCTTACTGAGTTTCTGAGACCTTCCATCCCGCTATACAAAGCTGACCAACCCCCAGCAGTTCTCCTACAAGCAAACAGTAGCTTGAAGTAGGTTAATATACCTGTCAAACTCTGCTGTGATGAATGATATGTTAATGATGTGCATGGTGTTAAATAATTCACTACCGTAACAATAAGGTGACTCAGTTCTTGGACCATTCATTTTTGCTTTTCATGTTCAAGAACTTGCTGTTCCTGAACATGCTCTTGTCTAGGTCAAGAGTGGGCGTGTGTGCCCGGAGAAGAGGTAGAAGTAGAAGAATGTAGATTTTCCCAGCAAACATTTCAAGTGCAAGGAGAGCTGTGTAAATGCAAGACCCACTCATGAGAGGATTGGGTTAGGAGTCTTGAGCATTTTACTCCTCAAGGGTGACAATACTGGGATTTCATGCACACATGTAAATGCAACAGCTGCTCTGGCAAACCTTGCATCCCACATACAGTCACCTGTCAACTCATATAAGCCAGTGTTACTTCAGCAAAATAAAGCCAAAGAGACTTACAGCAAGCTACCAGAGATCTGTGCCAATCAATCTTCTAAAGTTTGCTGGCCTGAAGGAACAAGCAATCAGTAATCCTGCATTACCAGCAGAATTGCAAGTCCAAGCTGACTATGACTATGGAGGTGATGCTTCTCTTTGCAACCCAAAAACAGCGCCTGCGGCAGCAGACTGCCTGATTTGCCTTTGCTACGAGAGGGAGGATAAAATACACAGCCAGAACAGAGGATGCTCTCTCCTGATTTCACGGCCCTCATTGCTAGCAACCAGGAGAGTGGCTAATATTAACCAAAACAGGAGCTTCTTTTCCTTAAAAGTCTCCGTGAACAAATCCTCCACCCAAAGAAAGGCCATAAGCAGGGACTGCGCTTCCTCTTGCAAAGTGTCATGCCACACGACCCTTCAACATCCTAAATTAGGTGATGACACCTAAAGCCAGATCCCTTTTTCCACAACAAGCAGGAGGCAGCGTGGCTTAGTGGCTGCCTGCCGCAGCCATTTGTTCCTCCCACATATTTCTAGTAAAACCTACCAGCACAGCATCTGTGCACCCAGCCCAAGAGGAAAGATTGCTGTGGAAGACCAAGGTCAGAGGAGTCACTCGTCCAAAACTGACTTCCAAAATTCAACAACAGTTTCCATGTGAATCCTGCTTGGTCTCTTCACTTAGAAGACAGGAAAGGGTTTACTTCTTTCATGCTCTTTTTAGAATAAGGTAGCATCTTTCACACCTAGACACAATTAAGGCATGTGTTCTCATCCCATTCCCACTTGGGAAAAAACAAATGGAGCTTATTAATATCAGAAAGCCAGCCCAAGAAGTGGTCCAACTCTGCATTATTCGCTAGTGTCAGGAGACAAGAAAAATTTACATCCTTTGAATGTGGGTCACACATTGCTTTGCCACAATAAAAATTAGCTCATCTGTCCAAAAGGCATATAATGCTCATGAGGTCTGAAGTTGTTTACTTCTGCTCCAAGGGAGAATTAGGGCCTGGATTCTGCTGTGATGGAGGCTATCAAGTGGTCTCCAGCATAGTTTTAATACATGGACTATTATAGCACAGGGCTTATGATTATTTACATTTTTGCCTTCCAGCGACCACAGAAAAGCAGAGTCTGGTGCCCAGGGAGCAGCACTGCTGATTCAATGTGGCAGTGGGTCAGCAGAGGTGAGACAGAACAGCACTGAAAACTACTCTCTCTTTGCATGACCCCTTACAAAAAAATGTCTCAGACATCCACAGCCCACAGCAAGCATGTTTTTGTTGGTCCACAATGTCAGCTTTATCCCATTTACTGGAACAATAAACCCTGTCAGAAGAGGATGCCAGCTACCCTCAGAGAGAGCTTCAGCATTGTCTTTAGATACCTTTGTCCTTCCAGTTCATGGAGGAGAACAGAGTTCCGAAGTCCCTGGAAAGTCTGTAGTCGAAGATAGCAAATGAGGCTGTTTGACTAGTGTCTCCATCCTCAAAACGGGAAGTTTCACTAAATCTAACCAGAAAGCAAACAGCTAATCCAAACAGTTTTCCTGGGCTCTCCAGACCCTATGGATGGCTGTTCAGTGGTGGTGGTCCATAGTAGTCTCTGCTTTCCAACCCAGAGACAGCTGTTCCTCCAGCTGGACAGAATAAGTTGTTATTCCTCACAACACAGAAGGAACACAAACTCAGCCACCTTGGAGACATGGGCTTCAAAAAGGTCAAAGTAAATTACTTTATGATAATAATTACTTCATCAATAATTAAAAGTGATAATAATCACATTTGGGATGAGCCAAAAGAATACTTTAAACGCCATCAGTGCATCAGGCACAAGGAGAGGGGATTATACAAAGCAGACAAAAGGCAGACCTAAATTTATTATCCCAGCCTAAATTCCTCTTTGGGCTCAGACAAAAGACAACAGAAAAAAAATGTCTGTCCTTTTTTTGCTGCTGTTGTGGAGGGAGCTCTTCTTTCTTTAAGTCACCAACTCACCAAAATAAACTGATATCCGAAACCTTCAAGGAAAACAGATCTTTACGACACTAGTTCAGTAGCACCAAGGTGAACAATGTCTTTCTCAAATGTGGACCCACCAGACAAATTATATAGGTCATACTACACCAAACAAGAAAAGACAGCATTTTTTAGAATGCTCTAATACGTCACTTCAAGGGCTGATCTAAAAAGCTTCTCCAGCACAGGGTCATCAGCACATGGAGCTCACCACCCACATAAAGTACTTCATGCCATGTCTCAATACCGGTGATTCCGCACAGGTTTGTCAACGGAGGGGCAACGGTGGGGTGCTGGTAGGCAAAATGTGAGATAATGTGTGGGGTCAAAAAGAGGAAAACATTTTCAAGGTTTTTTTAATTATTATTGTTATTTTAAGTGATTGCAAACCATTAAAATGAAAGATATGACAATGTGAAAAGCACCAAATGCTAATATAATGTCACACAAATCTGATCTGTTCCACCTGGTATGACAAAAATTCAAAGCTCGGAAAAAAGATAACCAGGTGTTGCCTTCTTTAGTGACATAATGAGTTTATTAGCTCAAAACTAGGCCCACTTCTGCAGATAAATAACTGCTCGAGCTAGGTCTGTTTACACACGTGCATGCAGTTTCACATCTGCCTTCTGGGATGATGGTATGTAATATTTGAAACACTATAGTTATTTCTACTCTGACTGAAGGATGAATGCCTGATCTGGCTGAGCACACTGATTTGGGCGTTTCATGATCTTCCACCATCATCTTATCTGGATTCCTCCTATACATGAATACACTTGTTCTCAACTGTTGCAGGTATCCTGAAAAGCATGTTCATTCCTGTTTTACCAGTGAGGAGCTGAAGTATTCAGAAGCACACAGGATAGAGCCTAAGAAGATTAAAATTGCTACCCACTACTCTGCTCTGTAAAAGCCAAGTCCCTTTTGAACACCTGCCCAGAAGTCACATGGGAAGTCGGCAGCCAAGCCAGGACCTGAACTCACATCTCCTGAATCCCACAGGATAAGATAACTTCTGAACACTGCTCAAGTACAGTTGCCAGGTTTTGGACTAACTGGGTTTCATCTCACAGCCCTCAGTACCTCTTCAACACACATCTCCAAACCATCAAGCCCTTCACCTTCCCAGATGCATCCATTGTGGTTATTACTACGGATTCTTGCTGATGTCAACTGCCAGCTCAGACTGTGCCAGGCCTCCTGACTAAGGTGAAAGGAGTATTTCTGTGCCATGACTTGTCAAATCATCTTTTTTCTTTATTAACAGGGAGAACGTTTTCCGGGCAGAGCCCCCTCTGAATCCAGGATCCAACTCCGCAAGCTGCCAAGCAGGTGCTTAGTGCTTCGCAGTTCTCTGCAGAAGTGAGACCAGAAAAGGCATTTATGTGTTCCTTTCCTCAAGAACTTTGTCCATTAATAATGCGCATCTCGCAGGCTTTTGGCGCAATGCCACAAACATGGCTTCAAGCACTCTGCTAGCAGAGTAAGCATCTACTAACAGCCAATATATCAGCTGCAGCTCAGAATTGTCCAGCAGCATTACATCTTCATTTTGCATTTTAATGTTGTATAGCCCAAAGAACAACACTGCCTCTGAAGACAGAAGATAGTTCAGAATCCAAAACTTGCAAACCTCAGCTGCTCTTCAGTCTCCAGCACCAGCTTTAATAGAGTCCAGTAAGCCATCCCCCCAGAGAAGCTAATGCAAGGAAAAATACTTGCTGGTTTTGGCAGTTCACTCTGCAGCATTTTTGCTAAGGAGCAGAAGATCTAGAAAGTTAGCTACAAGGGGTTTTCAGAAACTTTGTCTTCCAATTCCCTTCTGGATATTAAGTTTTAAGACTCTCACAGTATCTAGGCCATTTCATTTATTTCTTCTGAGTGCTGGATTTGGCTATACCAAGCACACAGACTGATGTTCCAGAACACAGGAAGAGGGGCTGGAGGAAAGTGGTTTGGAGCAATTGGTTCCCCTTGTGTGATCAGAACTAAGCAGCTCAGCACAAGACAACAGATTCTGGGCTGTACCTTTACGAATAATCACTCACACGTTGCACTTCAAGATCCAAACAGGATCAAACCTATGGATTGTCAGGTTTTTTTGTAAGAACATTGACAAACTGCCCCCAGAAGATCTTACTACCTGAGAAAAAACAATGGACAATATTACTTCTGTTTTACAAGTGAATAATTAAGCTGCAGAGAGACCATGGGCTGTTTGCAAAGGGAAGGGGATTGGTGCAAGAAATGCATTTTTAAATAAGTGTAGCAATACCCCACAGCAACAAGCTTATTCTGGAATCATTGTGTCCAATGAAGGTGTTGTCACAAATAAACTGCAGCTTCTTTGCACGGCACCTCTGTTTGATACTGAGCGACTTTCCTGGGGCCTGAGATATCAGGTTCACACAGCTCCAACTCCTGTTTGAGCACTTGGCAGCCACTGAAATTAAGCTGGCACCAGGCATCTAAATCCCCTTGAGGATTTGAGCCTGCTGTCTTGCTCTGTGGCACAAAGGAAGTCTTGGCAAAACCAGGATTTAAAAGAAAATCTTCTTTATCTCCCCTTAATGAAACCAGTCCTGCACCCCAATGAAAAGTTGATCTCTCCTCTTTATCACTTGTATTGCAGTTCCTTTCCAAATAATAGCACTCAGACTGAGCATCTCTTACCATTTATAGCAATCCTGAGCAGACAAGCAGGTCCTTCCGATACCTGGTACTAGTATTATACTCCTAAAGCACCCCAACAACCCCCACTTCACAGCCCTCAGCACTTCAAAGCCTTCAGCAAACAAACTGACCCACTCTCTAGACAATTTGAAACTATATTCAAATTCAGCCACCAACTTGTAAGGTCAGGAATCTCTTAGTCTCCCGTTTTTCCTTCTCTTGAGGTGGAGACATGCAGTTTTAGAAAGCTTTGGCACTCTAAGAGCTTGATAAAGCAAAGATGTCTATACCATCCAACTGAAGTTTGCTTTTTGATTTGATATGGTACAAACAATTGTGCATGTTGAAGTCTGACGAGTACCAAGAGCCCGCTGCTAACAACCATGGCACATTTCATGCCTGCTGAGGTGACATTAAGGCCAGCGAAGTAACAACAGATAGCCCTCTGAGTCTCTTGGAGTTTAAAAGGATACCTAATGGTACATAAGTGCCACAAGATACACACAGTAAGCACAGGGTTCACCACAATACACAGGATTTCAGCTAGGTCTATTTCTGTATTAAGACCACAGCCAAGACACACAAGCTAAACCACAGTCTAGACACCAGACCCAAAAGAGGGTATCTTCAGCATCAAAACTCACTGTTGACTTCAAAATGGAAGTCTCTCTCTCCTAATTGCCACCACTTTCTCCTGCTTTAATCTAGCACTTTGTCTTCACCCTCAGAAAATAATTAGCCTGAACCCAGCTTAACACACAGAATCAAAGCGGGAACTTCTCAACTTTGATATCAGAACTTCTGTGCTAAATTGGAGGGGCCTGATTTTACAAAGCAACTTTACCACCTGTGGGCATGCCGTTACCACAACAACACACAGCATGCCAAGTGCATGCGCGAATGCCGGCTTGGTGTCTGATGGGCTTCTGTCATACGCAGTCAGCCACTTTTGCTCATGGGACTGCAGCAAGCACACACACAAATGCAATGCCCAGTTGCACTTGGTGTTTGGGAAATCATGGCTGAGTGAAGATCCCGGCAGAAATCCAACCCTCTACCCACTTCTGATGCCACTGCCTCACACATCAGTGAAAGGTGACCCCATTAAATGGCCAGCGTGTTCAGAACAAGTCAAGGCTTTAAAAAGAGCTAGTTAATTTTACTGTCAATAACTGCAGCAGCTAAGATAACAGTAATCAAATCTCATGCTTCAGAATGTGAATTAACTGCCTTTGGGGTCAGAACAATACCTACTTCTTTGCCTCTGGATATCACTGAAGAACTAGCATAGAGGATTATATGACTTGAACATAACACCCATTTATTGCTCGGTGCCATAAGCAGGGTACTGCATTTAACAGGTAAAATGATCCAGTACAGCCAAATCTCTGCCACAACTTATTAACATCAACTTTTACTTCCTACACTCCCACTGTTTCCATCCTCCTCTGTAACATGATTTTGTTTTGCAGAAGGTCAAATTTTGTTTTCCTAGCTGCTCTCCAACAAACGCATGCAGAATTACCTAAGGGCACTTCAAACATGCTTTGATAATTTTTTGTTTTAATTGGGCCAGCTATCTATTATCAACATTAACACTGAGAGAATATTGAAAACTACATCTAAAACACTGATTAGCTGCTGTTCGGGTCCTTAATTCCCTAGAAATAGCCAATAGAGCAGGCATTTCCTCCACACACAGCCTCCCTGCTGTGCCCCAATGCAACAGAAGAGTCAGGCAAAGGGAAATTAAGCAATTAATTGGTTCTTTCAAAAAAAAAAAAAAAAAAGTAGTTGAGGAAATCATTTAGTACACGGGAAAATTAATAGCAGTAACCAAAAGACAGGCACAAGGGAAGAAGCATCCACTTCCTCCTGAAGCTGTCTGTTGCCCTCTGCTGTTCTCTAGGTCGGCTCCCTGCACAGCTTGGGCAATGCTTCTCCCTCGAGATCTTCCTTCTGTCCTCACCCATTGCCAGCCTCGAGCTCCACAGCAGTTCAGCCAGGACCGTACATTTCCCTCTCCCACACACCTGGAGAAGAGATACAGCCTGGCACCGTTTTCATAGTTTGATTGGCCAAGCCATTGGTAAACTGTGAAAGACCTATCCTGCCTCGCAAGACTCCTCAGGATTGTTAGTTTGTGGAGTGCTTGCACACTGCAGCCAGGGAGCCAAACAAGTATTGCTAATAAACATAAGAGCAGCCCACTTCATGGCCACAAATACGGGATTCGGTCAGTTCAGACTGCACTAGGTAGACGTCATGCATTATCAGCTGGTTTTCCTCTATAAGGAGGACACTATGCTGTCCTGGTATCATGACAATTAGTGACAATACATGCTATTGGGAAAAACCTGCTTCCAGCCGCAGAAAGAGTGGAGGACAGGTGGCAACAGAGCTAAGAGGACAAGCCCAAGGATGCTCTCCTGTTGTGTCCTCAAGCTTAAAGCAGTAACTAAGGTAAAACAGTCAATGCCAAACCCCTTAAGTCAGACATCATGAAAATGTCACCGTGCACGGAGCTGATGAAGTACTGACACAACTTATCCTGGAGCAAAACATACACCCTTGGAAGAATCTATGGGAATGCTAGAGATGTTTATTTGGGAGAGTTTGGATGAAATTGAGCATACCTCAACAGATCAGCTCCCCAAATGCTCTTTTCTATAGTTTTCAGATCAGGAAATCTGGCAGTTTGCCCTATTTCTGATTTTTCACTGATCTGTGCATATACCAGTAAGACACTTAATCTTTCTGTCACAGAGCCTCCTCATCTGTAACATAGCGATCATGACACATAACAGCTGGTTTTGGACACCTGTAGAGAGATAGAAAGCACAAGACAGGAGCTAGGCTACAATATTTTTACGGCTACTGGGGTAATAGAGACATTGGCAGCTATTTTCAAGCAAGTTTAGACATGAAAATGAGAACAATAATGAATGTCTCGCAGCCCTCTCTTTTTACACAGTTTTTTGAGACACCAGCGTTCAGCTCCAGCCCAAACTCTTAGTCTGACACAAAACAAGGCACTAAATATCACTTGGTTCCTAGTGAAACAGAGTTATCAATTCCTGACCCCCCTGGTGTATTGGAAGGGTGAAAGCCCACTGGGAGATGCCCAAAGGGCTGTGAAACCACAAAGTCAGAAAAACACTCAGAGCAACAGACTGCGGCCAGGATACAAGCAAAAGCATCCCCCAACCTAGGCCAGCCTTAGCACATGGACAGGTCCTAATCAAAAAGCTTTAGATTTGTATAAAGCTCACTCAAGTGGAATAACTGCCCACACTGTCCCCCTGCCACCTTGACCACAGTGCTGGGGAACATGGGTGCCATGCAGCTCATTTCCCTGCTAACAATGTGAGAAACAAAGTTTGGAAAGGTGAAGAGAAGAAGAGAATGCTGCAGTCAAACCACCTCTCATGACAGACTTAAAAAAAATGGCAGCATGAGATTGCTCTCACCTTAATAAAGCCCTCCTGATCCCGTTTGCCCACTGTCGTTAAAACAGCCTTGCTCCCTCCTCCCCTCTCCCGTCTTCACCACACACAACCTGCCAGTATCCACACAGAAATCACCATGCATCCATAGGTCAGACGCTGCTGCAAGTCAGTAATAATGCAGAGCACTTCCAACTATGCAAAGCAAATGGATACTGAAACTTCTCTTAGAAGACATCAGAGCATGAGTCTGAATTAAGATTATTTCCACTGCTTAATAACAATGACAAATCCATCCTGCCTCCGGAAACATATTTAGATGCATACAAAAAGGGATGGAAGAAGGGGATGACGAGTCTTCAGTATTAGCTCATCAGCCACAGAAAAAGTGTTCACAGGGCTTTCTTGGACCACTTACCTTCAGTGATAAGAAAACACAGATAGAAATCAGCAAGTGGAAGAGCTCTCAGTACCACCAGCAGCAATACTTGGCCCTTTACACAGAGACCAAAACTGAACCAACTAGGAGAATTAGACACAAAAGAGGTTTCTTCTACTGGAAGGACCATCTTCTTGCACTAGAGGTATGTGTAAGAGGCACCTCTTCTCAGGACAGGCCAGGCTGTCCTAAGCTTAAAGTCCAGCTCTCCTACCACCTTCCTGTGGTAACAGCTCTCAACAGCAAGGCATTAAAGCATATCTGCACCTATACATTCTCAGCTTACAGAAGCCCTAAAACTCAGGAGTTCCCATTGAAAGCATTCTTTGTGCTGCTTGACACACAGACACCTTTCAGGAGCTGGACAAGTTCCCCCATCCCCACAGATCTGCCAGCGACCCCCCTTGGCCTGTATGCAAAGACAGTAAAAGCTGCAGACCACAAGTGATGAAGTGAGCAGGTCATCCCTCTCCATCTACCACCAAGCAGTGCCATGAGAGGTCATCCCTCTCCATCTACCACCAAGCAGTGCCATGAGAGGGCAGAAAGCAGATCCTTCTGTGATATTCCATGAGAACTCCAAAGGGAAGGAAGGCAGGACACCAAGGCACGACAGCAGAAGCCAGCTCACCCACACTTCACCGCACACAGATCTGGGATAAACCCAAGTCCCAGTGTTCTTTTGTGATCTGTTAGAGCACAGCTTTGAGTGCTTCCTCCTACAGCTCCTTATCTCATGTTCTACCTTTAAATAAGTCTCATCAGATCATTCAAAGAAAAAAAATAAAAAAGCAGAAGCAACTCAGGCCAGCAGCTCTGGACAGGATGAGTTCTCATTCTCACACTTTATAGCTAGAGCTACCACCAGTTTATTGCCGTGCCCCCTCTTGTACTACACACTGCAGCTTATTAGCTGTTACTCGGCATCCATCGCTCTTGCCGCTTGTCACCGAGGAGAATGGCAGCTGGGATTTGGCACAACACTTCACCATACTTCAGTACACCTGAGTACCCTGATGAATTGAGCCTGGTATCGTTCACATCAAATACTTATGAAATTTTTCTTCTCTCACCTTCAGTGTTGATATCAAAATTAATAAGCAGAAGTATTTTGCTTTTTAGGTGGTAAATCAGAGAACAAAATGCATAGGTCAAATGACTGTCACACTGTCAGAGGATTATTCACATATCTGGACAATCACATGTTGTAGGAATAAAATGCTGGTGATAGAACTGCAATTTCTACCAAGCTCTGGTACCAGATGACACGATATTCCATTTTTTTCCATTGTTGCCAGAATGAAACCACCCATGAAATTAGGGAAGCCAACCAGAACTCAAAGCTGGGAGGCATTTATCTCAGCTAAACTACATCGCCTCTTCTACTCCTTCTCCAAACTACACAAAATTCCAGGCTCCAGAACAAATCCTAACCGTATGAACAAAACCGCAGAAGAACTAGTCTGCATAAAGATCAACAAGAGAAACAGCAAGCTTCATTCTGGTGGGTTCAAAAGCTTTAGGGAGCAAAGTCCTATGGGATCCCAGCCCTGAAATCCTGCACTGGAAAGGCAGCTCTAAGGCTCTCACCAGTACTACCAGCCAAAGCTTTCAAACTCCTTTAGTTCAGGGGGAGGTAAGGGCGGGGGTGGGGGGGGGGGGAAGCCTTTAATGAAATTAATATTCAATTTCACTACAAAAACATTTTCCATTAAGTTTTCATAGCCTATTAAATTTTTTTGCTTTTGAGAAGCAAAAGCAAGCTAAAGTATTTCCTAATTGCTTCATACTCTGATCACATTTTAAATGGATTTATTTTCTAAATACTTTTCAGAAACAGAAGCTGTTTTCAAAACTGTAGCTGCCTTCACAAAACATTTGCATTTTGATAAAAATGTATCTTTCCCCCCCTTCCCCCCCAGCTGAAACACTTCATTCAATTTTCTGGTTTGACTAGTGTAGGATAAAGATGAAAAAAAAAGAAAACCACCTAATTGCCATTTAGAAACTGCCTTCTCTTGACCCACATTATTCATAACACTGTTGGTTTCTCTTTGCTTCAGCTTCCACCCATTACAAATACTCTACAGATTCATTCCTCTCTTTCATCCTTTATCAGTGCTCAAGAAACCCTTCAGAGGCCAGGCTTCCTGGGCAGGCTATAACAATAGCCGTTAGGTGCTGCGATCCGCTCTCAACACAGCGGACTGGCCTTTCCAAGCTGCTGGATTGCTGACACTTTGCAAATGTCATCTCCAGTGTTGTGCAGCGCTGGATGGCGGGGCAGGCGTGACGGAGCATTGCTAGAGAGCATGCACATGCACACTAGAAGGGAAAAAAAAAAAAAAAATCAATCACTTGCAGCAGAGATTAATAAGGGAGGTGGGATTATAAAGTACCAGAACTGCTGACAGCTGAAGTGCTGAGGAATATCTGCAAACCCCTGCAACTCCTGGCTATGGTAATTTCCCTGGCATAGCCACCAGTAGCAGCTCAGCTACTGATGCCAGTCACCATCACTGCTCTGTTCTTCAACACAGGAAAAACACAAGCCACGCAACCATACAGCTATAGAGTGTTTCTCTATCATTGCTCCTCTCTTGCTACTTCTTTCTTATATTGCACTGACCAAATGTACTGTCTGACCACCTGCTCTTCTACTATTCATTCTGTTCTCGATCCACCCTTAATTTTACCTCCAAATACTAAATTTTCACAATTGCTGGCCTCCTTTAACCCCACTGGAGCATGGAAAAGGGTAGGTGGGTGGTTGAAACCTTTAGAGAGCATTACTAATGCCAAGAGAGGGAGGTACCAAGAACTGGACAGTTAGATTTATCTCTGCGGATACAGCAATATCCAAAGAAGAACAACTTGGTGTTAAATTCTCCAAACTAACTAACAACTAATGACAGTCTGTGCAAGTAAAAATATGTAGGAGAAATCCAGACTTCAGCAGTAAGTGCAGATACTCTGGCTGAGAACTCAGCTTCCTGAAAGCCAATGTATTTGTCATTAAGTAAACCAAATACAGTATTAAAATCTACGCAACCATACTTTTAGCCATTACAGTCAGTCATAGCTGGATGCTAATGCTGGTTAGACAACAGGCCATTGGTGCTGGTCCCTGAATTAATTTAATTACATCAGCCCCAAAGTTCTGCTGCGTTTCCCTGGCATCCCATAAAAGGGATCCCTCTCCTGCAAGCCAAAACAGGTCGCAGTGCTGGCAATTCCCTTGATCCAAGTCGGGTCAGGCTCCCAGTGACATTACCAAGGTTTGTACTATGCTCTGCCCATTCTGCAGGTAGAGAGTGAGTCACAGGGCTGTTAGTTTACCACCTCCATAGCTAAAGGTTTTTTCAAGCAGGTAAAAGAAACATGTATCGCTGCCTACTGAGAGCACTGCTTCAGATGGCCAGGGCTATAAATCATCACCATTTTGACGATACAGTAGGTGATCATCCCTTACAGGAGGCAGCTCAGGGCATGAGCACACAACCTATTACAATTCCCTCGGCGCTTGCTCACCCTGATACTGCCTGCCCCCTTCCACAGGCATGAGAGTTTGAAGCGAACCAACTGCTTCTCTGGGCAGGGAATTTCGGCCCACAGAAGGAACCTGCTCATGCACAGAACAGTCTGCTAGAGCCAGTCAGCACACTGTGGCTGGAGCCACTCACCTCCTGGGACCTCCCACCCACATTTGACTAAAACTACCAGCTTTACGTACCTACCAGCAAGGGTAGCTTTAAAGCACCAAAGGATCTTCCACTATCCCTGGACACGGACAGCAGGGAGTCAACAAGCCCCTGATCACGCCACTCCAGAGCAACCCTTCTGACATCCCATCACAGGAACACAAATATCCAGGGGAGGGTGGGGGCACAATACAGCAACAGCAGCACCTATCTCATGCAATATACAGTACACATCTGGACTTAGGCAGATGAGAAGGTAAATGCTGCCTTTCAGTTCTAGGCCCGCTAATCAGCTCAAGAACAGCTGCTACTAGACATTACCTGTCTCCAGCTCCCTAAAGTCCTGATTAGTCTTCTAGTCACCTGGAGATAAAGTAGCATCACAGACCTGCAAGTCTCCCTGGCTTTCTTGAACTCCAGACATCAACCAGCAGTGACAAGAAGCCAGGACAAAGCGCTCCTTGGCTTAACTCACCACCAACACTGCTCTGGCCACAGTGCCAAGATCCCAGCTACGTATGGAATCACCTCATGCTGCCCACTCCCTGCAGGGGCTTACACATGGGGAAACCTGCAAGAATTTCCTGCTCCAACCTGGGGCACAAATCTCTCTCCATCCCTGGCAGGGGCAGCACTGAGGAGCAGCAGGACACAGGGTGCTTCAAGAAGCAAGCACCCACCCTCGGAGCCGCATGATCTCACGCGCCTGCTCTTCACATCTAGCCAGTCAAGTGCGGCTGACTAGGAACAGTAGGATGTTGAATTAATGCCAATCAAGGGCTGGAACAGAGAAAGGCCTGAAGGGAAAACAGCAGGGAGGTATATACACACTTCTGTTGCCTTTTGAGTTACCAGAAACCCCTGTAAGAGAGAAGCATGGCCCTTAGAGGAAATGGGCACATAACACCTGTGGAGCAAGCTGGGCATTCCTCCTGATTACAGATCTACGGCATTATACTGAAAGGCAGAGTTTCCTCTTGGGTATAATCAGTTGTAAAAGTTCTGCTGTAGCAATGTCCATTTTCTTCTGTTCATTTTACAGCAAAACGCTCCGAGTTGTGGTCCTTCTATAAACTGGGGGGGGAAAGGAGGCACAAGGGAAATATTTGTCTTTAAAACCTGACTTTGCCTTCAAGCAAGGGGGGTGGCGTGGAGAGGAGAGAGGTTAGAGATCTAGAGGGAAGCCTACTCCAGACAAAGGGACCGAATCCTGGCTGCGGAAACAAGATCTCTTTTTTTCAACTGAGATAAAAGAAGAAAAAAAAAAAATCTTATTTATCACTCCAAAAAAAGGTCAGCGTTAGCCCTTCAGGCAAAGCTGCAGGTGCTATTTCCATATGCTTCATGTACCCTGAACTTCGGCTCTGGAAGCTTTCAACCTTTTGTATGAGAGCAAAGACAAACCATGAATATTTCATGTGTTGCCTTCGCTTACTTGCAAGTTCCTTGGAAACTATTAAAGTGCAAGCGTAATAATGTCATCATTTACTTGTCATCTTCCACCTGCTCTTTGCAAAGAAAAGAAGAAAAGAATACCTGGGCTCCCATCCAAAGTCAGTGCAAACACTGGGCCCTATTCCTTAAAAGACAAATCGAAGGTTCTTCCACAGAGAGGTGGGCTAATAATGAAAACATCCCAGATCACCTTCTAAATGTCCAAGAAAGTTTTTCCAATTATCATTCTATTCTGAAGGGAAAATAGTTTTATGTTATCAACAAGTAGAGCTATTTTGGTCTTCATCACCATCTCCTGAAGCAAGCACCTGTTCCTCACGTTTCCAGGAACACTGTTCACCCCAAAACACCTTGAAAGTAGTCAAGACCAACATGCAGAATTATCTAAAAGCACCACTTACACCTTCCACAGGTTAAAATACAACTTGTTCTGGAATGAAATGCAGTAGCTATTTACAGAAACACACACATGCACATGTGCACATGCACACAGTAACAGTATGATCAGGTGAAAACTCTTGGAGGGCTGGACCATTGCCTTTTAAATTCATCCTAGAAAAATATGGTGCCCAAAAAACAACAAAGTGTGCCACAACTTTTGTCTAGGAACTCACAAATGGCAGGGACTTCCTGAGTGCCAAAGTCTTCCAAAAGTATCATCAGCACTACCTCCCATTAATAAAATGCTCCATTTCCTTCACAGTACCTCTGAGAAGGCCATTACACAGCCTCACTGCTCTGCACAGAAGCCTTTTTCCCATTTCACCTTCAGCTCATTCACTAACAGTTAACAGCCGATTGTTCCTGAACCAACACTGCCCTCTGTTTTCAATAGCTCTTCTCCCTCTCCAGTATTTGTGACCTTAATGCATTTATAGCGAACAAGCACTTCGCATCTCCGTCATCCTTTCCACCAGTTTTACAAGCTTTTAGCCTCCTCTCATGAGGAGGGATCTCTTTTCCCCAGTCATCTTTGTAGCCCATCTCTGCCTGTCTTGTTCCATTTTCAATTCTTCTTCCTTGAACATGGCTGACAAGAATTATACATCATTTTCTAGATGAGATCTTCCTAGTGCTTATAAATTATTGACAGGGGTTAGTTTTGCAAAAGGCACATATGGGAACAGACTTGTTCAAGCATTCAACACCAGCAAAGATACCCCCTTACCTGTGCTGAGGATTACATATAGCTATGGGGATGCTTGAATGAGGCTGGTAAGCAGACACTGACAGCAACACAGGACTGGCCAAGGCATAAAAGTGCTTACTTACGTTAGTCTGGCTACAGACCACTATATAGGAAAACAAATCATCAAAACCAGCAACGGCAAGGTAAGTTCTCCTTCCCCATGCACACGCACACACACTAAATATCAGAAACTACTTTCAGTCCCCAGGCAGGATTTTTGAAATACAAAAATACCTGACAAGAGGAAGGGACTGGACCAGACCTCAAGCGAAGTCACACGCCTATATCCCTGGGTTTTATCTGGAAACAAGTCTTGTCAAATTGATCACTACAGTTTGCGACAGTGGCTGAACCACATCTGCACCCTGAGCCACTGATCTCTGGGAGATGCTGACACCCTGAGCTCCAGCAGAACTGTAGCTCTTTCCAGGCACTGCTTTGCCCCAGTGTCAGAGCAGACCATGTTGGCTTCCCACCTTATACGCTCCGGTTTCAACAACCTGTTACTAATGAGAGGAAAAACTTGTTTCTCTGAGTACTGCCATGGCTTTACAAGTCAAACTCAGGTTCTTCAGCTGCTTCAGGAACAAATGAAATACAGCCCCAACTAAGAAGATGTAATAAAGAACCAATGTAACTTGCAAGCTCAAATCTCCCTCTGTAACCCAGACAACAGTATCAATATTCAGCAAGGACAATAGATGGAAAGCTCAGATGCACTCCAGAGATTTGTCCCAAGAGTCAGACTTCTCAGAGTAAATGATTGCAATGACTTTCCACCAACATAGTTTAAGAAAGGGGAAGTCTCTTTAGAAATGTGTGATTTAAAGCCAATTATGCCTTGCAGCCCTGTCCCTCCCACTTGCTCTCCCTTTCCAGACTCTCCCCAAAGTAAAAGGACGAGAAGAAAATTTTATTCTTAAACAGAAAATATCCGACATGTATAAAATATACCCGTACATACATACACACACAAACTTGGCTAAAAATAAAGACTCAAATTCCAGATCAGAAAAAAGTCTCAAAAATAATAATAAAAAAGTCAGCAGAAACAAAAAACAACCCTAAAACAAAAAGGGGGAAAGAAACTCATTTCTAAAGAAAAATAAGTATTTGACAAGGGACCTGCAGAATTTGAGGTGCAATAGTCAAATTACCTCAGGCCCATCCCAGAGCCCACTAAAGCAAAACCTTTTGGTCTCTGCAGATATTCAGTAGATCTGGAAACTCACTGTTTTCTTGCAAATGAGGTGACTATAACAGCAACTGCAGCTCCCTGCAGTTGGGAATATAGGGACTCAGTATTATTGGGGTTTATTTAAGTTTTAAAAACTCAGCATCCCAGTAGAGCAAATAAACATAGGCCTTGCCTGCTGGCTGATAGCTTCACTCGATTTGCCAATTTTCCATATTTTCCATAATGCATCACAGGTCTTTCCTAGCCCTCAGTAACACAAAATGGGGCCACCTTACCCCCCTCTAATACAGCCTTTCCTATAGCACTGGGCGAAACTTGGAAATGACACCATTCCCT
Source organism: Pluvialis apricaria (assembly GCA_017639485.1). Classification (NCBI taxonomy): domain Eukaryota; kingdom Metazoa; phylum Chordata; class Aves; order Charadriiformes; family Charadriidae; genus Pluvialis; species Pluvialis apricaria. The sequence continues at coordinate 28,154,392 of CM030013.1, read as the reverse complement.
CTTCACAATCATCAGCACTGCAAGTAGCTGCCAAGGTGGCATCTCACTGTCTGGCAGTACTCACTGCCTTAAGCTAAACGTCCTTGGGTTTGTACATACTCCACAGAAAGGGGCCATCAAAGGGAGCCACAAAAACCAGAACAAAGACTTGGGGTCTAAGGTAGCACTTCTGCACTTCGGTTGTGTTTCCTCAATGTAGGTTCCTAAAGGCATTTCCACATCCCTACAAAAGACAAAGCATGGGAAAGACTTGGACTTGGTGCACCTTCACATTCACACACTGGGCTTAGTTTGACACAAGCAAAGCCAGCAGGAGCTGATGCTGCTACTGGAGGAACCCATCCCTCTTTGGGCCATTTTTCACAAGCTGCAGCTTGCCTTTTACCAATACTGCTGTGTGAGCTACCACCCACAAAAGTGGACTGGGAAATTGCCCCAGATGAATAACAAGCGTTGTTCAGTGGCATCAGTCCTGTTCACCTCAGGACTGCACAGAGACTTGTGTGGGAGCAAGGCAGGGTATGGGTTGGGAATTGCAGGGAAGCAGCCAGGAGATGGAAGAACAGGACCACCTGTTTCGGATGCTAGAACAACTTACACAATTTCTGTCACCAATTCTCCCTCCTGCCAACTCAACTGCTGCCATTTGGTCTCCATCTCCTCCAGTGTACTCCCAGTGACCGTATCCTTCTGCCTCCTTGCACTCTACCAGCTCCTACATCCTTGCATCCACCTTCTTACACAATGTTCACGCACACACTGTTGGCTCGTCACCTCCTATTTCCCCAGGCTGCCAACACACCTTACCCCAGCTCCCGTCCGTATCTGGTAGTACCCACAGCTACTGATCCAATGCAGTTTACAGAAACATAGAATAGTTTGGGTTGGAAGGGACTTCTAAAGGTCATCTAGTCCAACCTCCCCTCCAATGAGCAGGGACATCTTCAACTAGATGAGGTTGCTCAGAGCCCCACCCAACCCAACCTTGAGTGTTTCCAGGGATGAGGAATCTACCACCTCTCTGGGCAACCTGGGCCAGTGTTTCAACACCCTCACTGTAAAACAATTCTTCCTTATATCTAGTCTAAATCTTCCCTCTTTTAGTTTAAAGCCATTACCCCTTGTCCTATGGTCTCAGCGCATGTATCCACCCTCTCTAACACCAGTGATCCAGGGTTAGACAGGCCCTTGGTCTGGATCAGCGGGGCTGCTAGATGGCATTGTTAAGACTCTGGTAGCCAGTCTGTCTTTTCTAAACACATATGCTTTAACAGTGGGTTGCCCATCCTTAGCCTCACAGAGGAAATCAAGACACTGTTCATCCTTGTGATAGCTGTAAGAGTTGCAGGAGAAGAGGACAGAAAATGCTGTAAGTATGAAGTTTGTGAAAAAGAACCATATGTATAAAATAACCAGCATTACTGGTAGTTTTAAGGATAGGCCAGCCTGATGGCAAGAGGCTACATTTTGTATGAAGGCTCCAAAAGAAAGGTTGTGGCTACCCAGTGAGCAAGACAGGCATGCACCAGTCATAGAGCAGGGCCTCCCTTGGACCAGCCTCCATATAAAAACAGGCCAAGCGAGAGCACGTACCCCCAGCGCCTCAACAGCTTTTAACGGGGGGGCAACTGTCCCTCAAATTTGGCTTCAGTGGTGTAATTTGACTTTGCAGATTTTTGGTGGCCAAATTCCCACTGTCTTTCTGACGGCTGAGAACAAAAAAAGCAAACAACACCTGAGTCCTACAGGCTCCAAGCTCCTGACCCCCAGAGCAGAGCACAGAGTGTAGCCCACATCCTACGTGGGCTATCTGCTGGCACAGCACAGCCCCAAAAAGCCACACAAACCTTCCTCATCACATTAAAATGCCACTGCCATGTTACAGCATTACATACAGATCTAAAGCATCATACTCCTGGGCCTGTACCAATCTAGGATAAAGAAGAAACTTCCCTGCAGCGTGTATTATCACACAGATGCCAAGTGTCTTTCTGAAACATCTGGTATTTGTCACAAGGTATGGAACTGCACACTTCATTCTTCTGATCCCCCACCACAGTCCCCATCTTGATGGCTGATACTCTCCAAGCCATGCATCACTGAAAGGTGACAGAAGATGCTCTCATGAGCAGTAGCAGAGCCCAGCTTTGCCTCCAGGAGAGGGCACCAGCGGTGTATCCTCACTAGCCAGGAAACTGCATTCTCCCATCCCTACCTGCAATAAAGGGCTCAGCAACAGAAACGGTACACAGGTGACAACACTGCTGATGATAGATGAGGTGAGCAGAATCCATCTTCTTCCTACAGCTATATTAGCTCTGCAGAGCTTGCAGGAGCAAACAGCACATTTTCACAGAAAAGGAAAGAGTCTCAAGGACAAACTGGGAAAGTGTCTATTGAATAAGGGGGTGCTGTGCACACTTAAGCATTCTATTATAGACTCTATGCTATGCTAGAGGTAGATCTAAAGAAAAATGTAACATATACCAATGGAAAAAGGCATCTGCGAACCAGGATATTGGATTTAATACCCTTCGGTCCCATCACTGCCCTTCCTGTACATCTAATTACCCTTTCCTTCCCTAGACTGTGCTTGTTTTTACTGTACAGGTCACAGGTCTTTTGAACAGGAATGGACTCCCACAAAAAATTAAGTACAAGGATGGCCAAAAGCCAACTAAAGAATCCAATTTGCCCCACTCCTCATACTTATCCATCATCCCTGGAGCCAGGATGCTAAGGCAGATAGTCTTTAGGTTCATCTCAAACAGCCACTGTCACATTCAGCCTTGCTCACTCATGGCATTGTGAAAAACTCTTTGGCTTCAGCCTCCTGGCATGACAAGAAGCAAAACATGGAAGAAATTCTTATGACCAGACTCACCACTCCCTAAAAAATAAATTACCTGGTCCCCTCCCAACAAGAGGGAAAAGAGAAACATGTTCTCTCCAAGTCATTTCTCTCAAGCAGCCTGATGTTCAGGCTAGATTAATCAATAAGGTATGTCCAGGCAGTGCATCTAATTGGAACTAGCCCAGCTGACAGCACTGCAGAGAGCTACCTTTGCACAGTTGTTAATTACTACAGAGAGTTTAATGAAGTTTCAGAAGACCTAAACCTTTCTTCCTATCAATAAGGAACTGGGTTTGTTACATGCCACTATTATTCAATTAGAAGATGTGCTCACAAGGCTGGCTTCAGTCTCACCTTTGCAGGTTAAAGAACAGTGTATCAATCTGCATCTTTGCCCCTGTTAAAGAGAAAGGAGATACTGTCACCATGACCATGTCTCTACTCTGCCCCCCACAATGTAGCCTGTTTGCAAAAAGAAGTCTTAGTGTTACATGCGGATCTCTTTCCCCCTTTTCCACAGAAATCCAATGACTAACAAAATTTAAGTCACGTTAGTGCTAAAGGAGACGGACTGACAGCACCAGAGACCAGCAGACCCCCAAGTAAGCTCCATCCTAGACAAACTCAGCTTCTCCAGCCATGTCCTGTCTGCATGTCCAGGCCTAGAGAAGCAATCCATAAAGGTTAGAGGGCTGTTCAGTGCTGAACATCATTTTTTCTTTCCCTCATTGAACACATTTGCAGTTGATTATGGGTCTCCTTTTCTCCTTTCCCTCAAAGTCTTTTCTCTTTCTTTGTACTATTGGGATAAAACATTTAAATCAATGCATTATTTGCTCACCCTGGCAGTTCCCACCATCTAGAATGATAACAGCACCCATTAGCACTGTCACAGATAAGGATCCCTTCTGGCTGTTCCCACTGCAAAGCCCCATCCTCACCCCTGCCAAGGGTTTACAATTCGGTAGAAAAAAATAGCTTTTGCCAAAATCCAGCATGTATGCTTTCAGAAAAGCAATGAAATGGATTGTTTGGTGGGGTTTTTTTTAAGCTGATTTATTTCCATTCAGTCCCATTACAGAAGTTGCAGAAGTAGGAAAAGCAAAGATGCAGGTTCTGATTGCTCCATTTACATTTCTATAACTCGTACTCAGCTCTCATTACAAGAAAGAACCCAGCAGCTAGCTCACAATGTGGACTGATGCTTTTGATAACTGATGAAAAAATCACAAAGCAGGGGAGAGGCTGCATTTTTAAGTTCTCTCCACTGCATAGCACTTGCTTATTTAGATCATAGAAGGCATTGTTTGCTAAATACACAATTTCAGATCACATTGCAGGGTATTTTTCTTTTACCTATAGTCCAGCTTATTAAAGATATACAGGACTTGATGCACTGAAGTTTTCAAGGATCCAGGAGTTTCTGGTACATTTTCATTTTGAAAGATATTATATTCTCTTATAGTTCCTTTCAGTTAGACACAATTTTCCTACAGTTAGTCACAATTTATCTCCTATGCAGCTACCTCAGGGGTAGAACAATGAAGTGTTTAAATTGCCCACAGAAACTATACATGAGACCTGACAGAAACCATACGTGAGGCCTGACAGAAAGGTGAAGGGGGGAGAGAAAAATCCCTGCTGTCTTTTGTGAAAGAGAATAGGACAAAAAATTGGTGGGGAAAGAAATGTAATTCAAGAACCTCTGGGGTATATTGTAAAGAGCAAGAAAGAAATTAAAAGCAATAAATAAAGAGTTGACAATGTCCATTTTAAACCACAAAAAACAGGGTTTGTATGTTAAACGTGAACATTAAGTACTGCTGTATTATCTGAAAGGCTACAGAACCAGCCAGCCTTTGTGAATCTGGATCTCAAATCATTAGCCTTCCCCCCTCCTGCCCCCCAAGTCAGTTTCTGAACTGGTTACCCACCATGGCAGCAGCAGAATCTCGCTCAAGCAGATCACAGGATCCTACTTTCAGGTTCTCTACTGGTCAATTACAAATCATGCAACATGCTGTTATTATTTGCAAGATTAAAACTAAAAGCCAAAAGCTACTCTTTAGCAGGACAGTGAGTCACCAGTTAGATAAAGCACACAGCTGGCTGTCAGTTGGGCTGCGTTGTTCTTCAAAGCAGAGAGCGCTCCTACTTCACCACTGTGTCCTGTGTTTCAAACTGTACGTAACCCAGTGATGGACGCTTCCTGGGGCTGCAGCCAGCACTCCCACCCTCAGCTGTGTAACTCTCTCCCCCTAAACAGCAGGACTTCTTTCACTGCAGATGCCCCAGTTTTACTGCCTCCCATCACAGACTTATTTCTTGACATGAAGCAAGTGTGTCTGGGGCCACCACTCCCCACTCCTTGGAAGACCCTTTCTTTGGGACGCTCACCAGCCACCTTCTGCTCTGTGCCAGTCACACCCTGAGCACAAACCTGTGTTTTGCCTCCTTTCCACACACGAACTCGGGTCCTTTTCTATTCAGACTTGTGAAATAGTCCCTGCAGATGAGGTGGTGATCTGCAAGCTCCAGGCTCCCAGCAGAACCCGCTCCTACCACCCAGTTGTAAGGGTGGAGACCTGACACCAAGGTGTTAAGACAGGAGACAAGGACCGGGCAAATATCTGGTCCCTACTGTCCAGTGTTTCCCAGCGCAGAGTGCCTCCCCAGGCACTGAGGTCCCCATGGGGATTCCCTCATGTCTGAGACAGGGTGACAGTAGCTGCCATCCCAGTCCAAAGGTCTCTCTCCCTTCTCTGGCCATCTTCTATCCTGAAACTTAGAAAGGATTTCTAGCATTGATGCCTCTGACTTTTTACCCAATTTGGCTGAAATCAGCTAATGTGTTTAAAAATTAAATTAATATAATTAAATAAAATAAAAAGTTAAATTTAAAAAAAAAGCAAAGGATTGGTATACTCTGTAAGCATAAGCATAATAGTAATCTCCCTGGTAAAGTGCCAAACACAGGCTAATGCTAAAACAGCAGATCCTTCCCTGGCTTCTGTGTAGCACTCAGAGGCGTGGACAATACGAGTCTGTGGTCACACTGAGAACAACAGAGAAGCCCGAGAAGTTCATGCCCTGACCCAGCCATTTACCATTCTGAAGCACAAGTACAGAGGATTACCTTGCCAGCTAAATCAGTTGAGCCTCTGTCAGAGTGAAAACCTCAGGCACCAGAACACAGGTCTCAAAAATGGGCAGATGCATCCATTTACACATGTCTAACTGCCACAGCGGCAACCACAGTCATTGAGGCAGCTTAATGCAGCAAGGGAGCAGCACATACCAGTAACTGCCTCTTCGCTCCTAGCATGTTATAGGCAGGGATAATACATTAAAGCCCTATACCCAAAAAAATCCCCAAAGGCCAGCAGATTTACCACTGCTTAACCATGACTCATAGGAAGTGTCCCCAGTAGAAACTGGTCCAAGTGTCCTGGATTGAGTGACCTCTGTTTTCCCCTGGAAACTGAATAGGCCAAGCAAGCCCCAGTACGAAGAAAGCAGCTCTCCTGGGATGCTGAAGGTAAATGATGGGTAACAAGCAGACAAAAGTTATTTGGGAAAGTGCTGTTTTGTAACAACATTATGTAGTCATTATCAAATGGATTTCCTACACATTGGCTTTTCGTACATGAGCTACTAGTAGGTGATGTCTGGAAGGCTGGCCATTATACACTAATTGCTTCCAAAAGTAGGACAGCCATTAAGTTCGGAAAGCCATGATGCCGGCCAACAAATTATTTACACTGTCCCAGAAACAAAACGTATTCCCAAGAAGCTGCCCCCCAGCAAAACTAAAGATCTCACAGTATGTGACCAAAACAGAGACAGGGACATGCTGTCGTGTAATCAGAAACAGCAGCGTCTGATGAAGCCACATGCTGTCACTGCTTTTAGACTACAAATAAAGCCTAACCATGCTGCAGTAGAGGCAGAAATCAGTGTAAACCTCTAGCCTCCATCACGGGGGATATCAGGTTAGACAACCCTGAAGAATGTCTCTACCTTTGAAATCTGTAGAGACAGGCTAGTTGAAACATTTCTTCTCCAAACACATCTTCCTTCTCCTCTCAAGAGGCTGTAGAGAAGATGAAGGGCATATTGGGATTCCCAACTAATACCAAACACCAGGATCTCGGGCTAATTAAACTGCAGGGTTGGATTCCAAGGCCCTTTACCCAAGATACAGCCACCGGAGGTTTCACAGGGCTTCTTCTCAACTTGCTCATTACTTTGCCATCATTCTTGAAGGGTTATATTCTATCGATGAAAACAAACAGGCACACGAGAGAAAATACACCCTTTTTTGGATCTGTCTTTCAATCATACTTCAGACAGAAGAACTAGGCAGAAAAAAGAAACAGACACATGCTTACCCATATTTTCTTCAGAGTTGCACAGAGATTGGCACAGCTTTTATGGGAGGGGAGAAGCAGAAAGAGGACAGGCCAGGTCATTAGATGATGCTGCCATGTCCCAAATGTAAATGGACACAGCAGATAAACCCACAGCTGGCTCCCAGCTGGCCAGTCCACACACATGCACAGCACTTTGCAGAGACGTAAGCTCATGTAACAAAAGCACTCTGTCTACAGCCAGCAAGGGGTGTATCTGTGCTAAAAAAAAAAAAAAAAAAAAAATCTTTTCTGTACCACTCCGCTATGACCTCTCTACAGCAGCATCAACATTGCTGGGCAGCTACCAGGTCCTTCCAGAGCTAGGTCTCTGCACAGGACATGCACACCCAGAAATACAGAATCAGTCTTCATAGGAACCAGGAGAACTTCATGAAGAAAGAAGGAGGAATGATCAAAACTATCAGTTAAATAGCAGGAACCCACAGCTATACTGCAATCCTACTTCTGCATAGCAGACAAGGCTCTCTAATATCCAGTCTCTTTAATGTCGTTAATTTCTGCTCTCGTAGTTGTTCCTCGTCGATGAAACAAAGCCTGATCTACTTATAGATTTATACTTATATAACAATGCTGAAGCGGAGGTGAGTTTTATTGGCGTATTTATTATTAACCAGGTGGACTAGAACAACCTCCACAATGAATGCAGTTTACCGGGATGAGGATGCATCAGCAGAACTGAATCCATGTAGGCAGCAGAGGCTGGCAGAGAGGAGGAGGGATGTAGTGAGTCGCCCACAGCACTTGTCTGAGGCAAGTTTCTGCTAGACCTCTACATCAGCGTATTGTTTTCCTTTGCCTAATCCCTAGGGTTAACCAATACCAGTCAGACTACAGAGGGGATGAAGCAACCCCTTTTGGCACTTGCAGAAGTCATAGTTAACATCACACTCTGAGCAGATTGCCAGGAACAGAAAACAAGGCAGGGAGTCCTGGTCCTCCCCCAGCCTGCTGGCTAAGCCCGAGCTCTGTTCACCACATCTGTGGCAGGCTCACGTATCTCTTTTCCAGGACCAGCACCCACTGGGGAACACCGGTTGGATGAAAGCAAACAAGGTTTCTAACACGAGCAACACAAAGTCTGGGTAAGGAATTACTGGGATACCAGAGAGGGACACTGTCACATCCAGTAGAATATTCCAGCTGACACCTCTGCTAGACACAGCCTAAGCTTCAAACAGACTTTTCAGCCTCCTCTTGCCTTGCTACATGAGATTACACCATTGCGGCTGTGTACTGCCAGGAGAGACCCGAATGCTACACGTTACCAGGGGAGGACATCACCCCCCAGGGCTCTTTTGAGCACAAGACCCTGCTAGGTGGGACGTTCCTAATCGCCTCTCACTTCAGCCCCACACATAACCTATAAATCAGAGACAACAGACTGAGGCAGACAGTATCACAGAGGAGAAAAGAAGCTTCTGCACTGCAAACTTTTCAGATCCAAACCTAAAGCCTTAATCTGGAAGATGAGAGGTAGTAGAGGAGTCACCTGGGCAAGTCAGAGGAGAGAGGCAAAGGTTCCATATGAACCCTCATCAGGAAACAACACTCAAACACATCCCCCTATGTTTTCCCCCCTTATCAACCAGCAACATTTTGATTGTCTCATTTTAAAGCTGAACTTTTTAAACAAATTATAACAAAGCTTATGTGAGGTTAATCACTTCCAGTTTCCTCTGGCATTCATTGTAATAGCACTAATTACAATAAACACATTTAAAATTAATGTGCATGTCATATGCATATATCAATTGCATTCTAATTTACCATTGATTAACATCCACAGGCTGAACGTGCTTTCAATAATAAAAAGCTCTGCCATAGCTTAGCTCACCTCTGCCTGCCAGACTGCTCCCACAGCCAGGCAGGAGGCCATGACGGATGAGACCGATGGAGGGAAAAACATGCGAGCCACCAGCAGCGAGTTAAAGATCCAGCCAAGCTCTGAGCCTACAACACATGGGAAGGATGAGCCTTCTGTCTACGCTAAGTCATCTCCAGTGCCTGTCGCTTGGGAAATGGGCTCGCTCTCACAATTCCAGAGCACTGCACTGCTACAGTATTTTAGATTTCCTTGCAAGCAGATTTCATTTTCACTAACACAGGGGGTTTTTGCAAATAGCCGTCACTACCCACCTCCCTCTTCACAAGACACAGTTCCCTCCAAGCATCCATCAGCACGCTCTGCCAGACAAGCCCATGATGAGTCACAACCCCAGCAAGACTGGCAGGAACCTTCAGCGGGGCCAGAGGCCAAGCTACATTTTGGCCAATACCATTCACAGACAAAATCAAGCGTATTGACTAAAGACTGTTTAAGCCGGGCCGCTATAATTGCTAAGGTATGAGCGACCTGTCCTACAGTCAGTTTATGCGTCAGTTAAACAGATCACCAATGAATAAAGGGGTACTGAGAGAAAAGCTTGAACAATTCCTGCAGCTCTGACACGCTGCTTGTTCTGCCCCTCTACCAGAGGGAACCCTCATTACTGCAAAAATAGAGTGCTCCTGAGCCACATAGACCTACCTACAGATTGAAATAATTTTAAAGTTAATATGCCAAGATGTGAAACACAAAAATACTAGATTTGCAGATGACAATATACATGCCACATCCCTTTCAGAGCACATTACTAGCCTAACGTGAATGAGGAGCAGCTGAGAAGACGACACACTTCCACTTCTGCCCTCTCTGCTACAGGCATAACCCCACACTGAAGGATGAGACAGAAGTTACTGGCTTCAGCTAACGCTGGTGCTTGTCTCTCCAGAGTTCAGCACACACAAAAAGGATGTGCATCATTCAGCACTGAAGACTCAGATGAGAGGTATCAAGTGAATACAGCAGTGGAACTTGATGGCATCCCATCCCATGCATGTGCCTACGGTCAGATTTGCTTAGGCAGCAAAAGGGGGAGGTTGAATAAGCTATTGCCAAAGAACAGTTTTTACCAATCTTGAGGTAGCCATCAGAAAACTTACCACAACAGACTGCTAAAAATTTAGTCCAGTAGTAGCATCCTGTCTCCCCAGACAACCTACAGATCTGGCCCTGATCTTGCTTCAGCATCTTTTGATGTAATCTTTCTTAAAATCTTAAAATCTTTCTTCCCTTCTCCAAGTGGTTGAGGAGCCGACGAGGAGAGGAGCCGTGCTGGACCTTGTTCTTACCAACAAGGAGGGGCTGGTTGACAGGGTCAAACTCAGGGGTAGCCTGGGCTGCAGTGACCACGAAATGGTTGAGTTTGAAATCCTCAAGGCAACGAAGAAGGTGCGCAGCAGGCTGATGACCCTGGACTTCAGGAGAGCCGACTTTGGCCTCTTGAAGAATCTGCTTGGTATGGTGCCGTGGGATGAAGCGCTGGAGGGAAGAGGGGTCCAAGAAAGTTGGTTAATATTCAAGGACCACCTCCTCCAAGCACAGCAGCAATGCATTCCTACAAAGAGGAAGGCAGGCAGAAAAGCCAGGAGGCCTGCGTGGATGAACAAGGAGCTCCTGGAACTGACCAAAAGAAAAAAGGAGGCCTACAGGGAGTGGAGACAGGGCCGGGTAGCCTGGGAGGATTACAGAGGAATCGTTCGAGCAGCTAGAGAGCGGGTTAGACAAGCTAAAGCCCAGCTAGAACTAAATCTGGCCAGGGACATTAAGACAAACAAAAAATCCTTCTATAGGTATATCAGCGAGAAAAGAAAGACTAGGGAAAATGTAGGCCCTCTCCGGAAGGATACGCAAGAACTGGTCACCCGGGACAGCGACAGAGCTGAGGTACTCAATGACTTTTTTGCCTCAGTCTTCACAGACAAGGACAGCAGCCGCACTGCCCAAGACGCAGATTGCAAAGGAGAGGATTGGGAAAATGGAGCACCGCCCACTGTAGATGAAGATAAAGTGAGAGACCACCTGAGGAACCTGAAGGTGCACAAGTCCATGGGACCTGATGAGATACATCCGCGGGTCCTGAGGGAACTGGCAGATCAAGTCGCGAAGCCACTAGCCATCATATTTGAGAAGTCGTGGCAGTCTGGCGAGGTTCCTGCCGACTGGAAAAGGGGAAACATAACCCCTATTTTCAAAAAGGGAAACAAGGAAGACCCGGGGAACTACAGGCCAGTCAGTCTCACCTCTGTGCCTGGCAAGATCATGGAGCAGATCCTCCTGGAAACTCTGCTGAGGCACACAGAAAACAAGGAGGTGATTGGCGAGAGCCAACATGGCTTCACCAAGGGCAAGTCATGCCTGACAAATTTGGTGGCCTTCTATGAAGGGGTTACAGTGGCAGTGGACAAGGGAAGTTCTGCTGATGTCATCTACCTGGACTTGTGCAAAGCGTTTGACACTGTCCCACACGATATCCTGGTCTCTAAATTGAAGAGACATGGATTCGATAAATGGACCACTCGGTGGATAAAGAACTGGCTGGATGGTCGCACTCAAAGGGTTGCGATCAACGGCTCGGTGTCCAAGTGGAAAGCAGTGACGAGTGGCGTTCCTCAGGGGTCGGTACTGGGACCCGTACTGTTCAACATCTTTGTTAGCGACATGGACAGTGGGGTAGAGTGCACCCTCAGCAAGTTTGCTGATGATACCAAGCTGTTTGGCGAGGCAGACACGCTGGAGGGGAGGGATGCCATCCAGAGGGACCTGGACAGGCTGGAGAGGTGGGCCCAAGCCAACCTCATGCAGTTCAACAAGGCCAAGTGCAAGGTCCTACATCTGGGTCGGGGCAATCCCAAGCACAAATACAGGCTCGGCGGAGAATGTCTGGAGAGCAGCCCTGTGGAGAAGGACCTGGGGGTGATGATTGATGAGAAGCTCGACATGAGCAAGCAGTGTGCGATCGCAGCCCAGAAGGCCAACCGTATCCTGGGCTGCATCAAAAGAAGTGTGGCCAGCAGGTCAAGGGAGGTGATTCTGCCCCTCTACTCCGCTCTCGTGAGACCCCACCTGGAGTACTGCATCCAGCTCTGGAGTCCCCAACATAAGAAGGACATGGACCTGCTTGAGCATGTCCAGAGGAGAGCCACGAGGATGATCAGAGGGCTGGAGCACCTCTCCTATGAGGAGAGGCTGAGAGAGTTGGGGCTGTTCAGCCTGGAGAAGAGAAGGCTCCGGGGAGATCTTATTGCGGCCTTCCAGTACCTAAAGGGGGCCTACAGGAGAGCTGGGGAAGGGCTTTTTACTAGGGCATGTAGTGACAGGACGAGGGGGGAACGGCTTTAAGCTGGAACAGGGCAGGTTTAGATTAAACATTAGGAAGAAGTTTTTCACTTTAAGGGTGGTGAGGCACTGGAACAGGTTGCCCAGAGAGGTTGTTGAAGCCCCATCCCTGGAGGTGTTCAAGGCCAGGCTGGACGTGGCCTTGGGCAACCTGGTCTAGTGAGAGGTATCCCTGCCTGTGGCAGGGGGGTTGGAACTCGATGATCTTCAAGGTCCCTTCCAACCTAAACCATTCTATGATTCTATGATTCTATGAAAATACTTTCAATGAGAACATTTCTGTCTAAAAGTGCACAGAAAGAGCAAATTTATATGAATATTGGAGCACAGTTATATACAGATTGATCTGAACTCTTCTCAAGGACCCTGAACCCAACATTTAGACTTGTCCAATCAGACACCAAACCGATGCCAAATGACCAATGAAGCTAATTCAAATTAACCGGCACATCAAATGCTTGTATGAAGGAGTTCATGACTCAGCCATGGACAAAGAATGAGTCATAGGAGATAATTTTGAAGAAAGAATAAACCTGAGAAAAATCCTAAATTGCCAATGAACAATATGCAAGTAGAAAAACATGTTCAATTTACAAAATAAGTTAATTGCTATGAATTAGTCAGATGGCTCTAGCCACATCAACACAATAGATATATTGTGGGCTGCTGTTGCAGTCTATGTGTCACAGCTGAGCAATTTGAATCTCTATTAAAGGTGTCTCTGACTTTAATGAGAGTTACTGCAATGTATATCAACAACACACCCTGGAGATACACACCAGAAGAAAATCTAGTGCCACAAAAATAAAGCTGCCTTAGCTTCTTCAACGGAGGACGCTTCCCTGAGCACCCCTAGCTCACAGACCCACTGCAGGCCTATCGGGGAGACCACACACTGATCCATACCCCTCCCAGGGCTCCAGACCAGCAAAACAACAGTACTGCTGATTCCTACCACTGCCCACAAACTCATTGTTAATTAAAGAAAGGAGACAGGAAAGACCAAGGCCTTGGCCAGCTCAGAGAACACAGCCAATCCTTCCTTTGCCCCTGCAGCTGCTGAAATACCCCATACCCTCAGCCCCTTCCTAATAATGGAGGAGAGATCACCCACAACCCCTTTCCACTGAGAAAAAAAAAAAATCAGTTTTTCTCCTGCCCTTTTAAGAAAATCCTTTGTTCATATGCATTGTGCAGCCACCAAGTCACAACACCAGTTCTGTTTCCTAAGCCCACCCCTCCATTTGCCCCACCACAGGCAAGTACCCAGATAGTCCCAGCACCACAAACAAAGGCAGAGGCTCCTGCAGTCCTCTCGTATCAAAACCTGTAACCTCCTGCCTACCTGAAACCAAAATTTCCCCCAAACACTGAAGTCCCTCACAGCAAGGAGCAATATTTCTGAAGATTCAAACACAACATATTAGTCCAACAAAGAGAGGCATCTTCTAACATTTGGTACACATTTGCTGTTTCTCTGTTCCCGCTTCTATGCCACACAATAAAACCTAGCACTGACAGATGCACAACTTCTCTTACAGCACTAACTTTTTGGGGATGCATAAGGACACAATTCCACCTTGCAATCTCTCTGGCTGCAAATCCCGCTTAAAGAGATTCCCATTGTATTCACTCCCACCCTCTCTCTCTACAGTGACTCTCTCTACAGACATTCCTGGGACTAAGTTTAGATTTAGGTTCCCCTCACCCTCCCCTCCTTTTAAGTTTTGCTTTTGATCCCATTGTCAGCAATTAATGACAAGTACAGTCCCACAAACAGTGTCATCAACACAAGTGAGAGGAACAACATGAAGAGACGGGGATTTCAGAAAGGGCAGGAATCTCCTAAACCAGCTCTGCCGCTCAAAGCATTATAACTTCATATCCCCAATTCCATGTTTCTGAGACCTGTTATATTTAATCCTCAACAACCCAAGCCTTCTTGAAAACAAGCCCAAATCATGCAATAGATTATTACAACAGGTTTTCTTTACACAGCTGAACAAAATTTAGCCTAACTTCCAAATGTACCTTTACTACCTTTATTTTCCTGCATGGTTTTTGCCAACCTGTGGGGATGGATGTGTGTGTAGGATTGTACATTTTTTTTCTTTAATTTGTAGTCATGTTTAGTGCTACACAGCTCATTGACAGCAGACTGACCACAGCCAAAGAACACTGTTCGAATTAACTAACTTCTTAAAGCCACCAGTCACTGACCCCAGTTCTACCAAGCATGTTATTTGTCTCAGGATAAAGTGTGTAGGTTTTATGTCTATCTGCAGTCACCTCAGAGCCAGGAAAACATCTCCCTTCGGGATAAAAGTAAAATAAAGCCTCTCTAGTAATCCCTCTCCGCATGCCAGCACTGGCACCCATCTCCCATGAGACCCACCTAGTATTGGACCCCATATGTATAACCAACCCTTAAATCCCAAACGAGTAACAAAGCAGCCTGCTCAAGGCTCCCATGATTCACTGGTAAGAAATGTAGTCAGCATTCAATATCCTACATCTGCTAACAGACCAACTAATGCATAATGCCAAATGGATCAGTGTTCACAGCACTGCTTGAAATGCAAAACATTTAGTCAGTCTGGAAAGGACTTTACAGTTATCAACATACAGCAGGGAAGAGTATTTATACCTTTTTTTTTCTGGACCAGATGCTCAAACTCTCCCACCTGAAAGCCATACAGCTCTACTAGGACTAGGACTCAGTTCTGAGTCCAGCTAAAATAATAGTAGCCCTATAACCTTCCTGCCCGAGTAAGGTCTGGAAGTAGGTCCTGATGAGGTTGGGAAAGCTGAAAAATACCTGAAAAGCCACAGAAAACCAAAGGAAACTCACCACCCTCATTCACACACGCTAAAAAAAAGTAGAAGCAGATCCACAACCACCAAGCACTTGTATACGCACAGAGCAACACTTACTGAAATCAAAAGTGCTAATCTGCACTCAACCAGCACTGAGCCAGGCTGCAAGTGAAGCACAGTGACTAAATTGTTACCCTTAAATTCCCAAGCTCTCTACTAGTTCTCCTTACAGTCTGTGCTAGGTCACGACAGGCAGGCTAGGTAACACAAAAAGTACCTGTGGTGGCCAGAACTTTAAGTAATGACCTTCAAATGACTTGTAAACAATTTTCAGGAGCACTCAAAGCTTGAAATAAACATGTATCACAATGCAGCAGCACCATTTTGGCCTGAAAGACCCCAATCCTTCCAGCCACTGATGAGACCTAGATGAATGGAAGCGGCAGGAAATATTTCCATTTCCTCTTTTTATTGCCACACACCCCCCCCCATTCCCATCAGCTCTTGACTACCTACTACTAAGAGAGTGCCACCTTTTGAGACAAAGCATACCCCAACTCAGTGGGGAACACCAGGGCAATCTCATCCAGAGATGCTTCAGTTGAAATAGCATTAGTGGAAGATCTATAAAGGCAGACAGGGAGGATAAGCTTTGAAATATAAGTACAACATAACTAAACAGCACAAATGGCTGGTCAGTGCAGAAATAAACCAAAAGCTTGGTTATGCAGACACTTTGATGCAGCACAAACCCAAGATGCCGCCAGAAACAGTAGTCTTACGTCCCTTGACAACCCCTGGCTGTTCATTCCCACTGCAAACCTTGTGACAGTCCCAATAAGATTGGTGATAAATTCAGGGGGAGGAAAAGATCGCTAAAAACTACACAGAGTAGTTTTTGAGCCTGAGTTTTGGGTTTTTTGAGTCTCCCACCTGATGGATCAGCTCCCTGGTCTGGCTGACGTTGCACCAACGGCGGTGCTAGCCCAAGGGAGGCCACAGGAACAGGCTGCCGCAGAGCCAAACGCAAGAGTCTGCTGGCAGCAGATAGATCGTGTCAGATTGGAAACACAGTGTGGCCACAATCTTTAACTTTCCCATTTAAGAAATGTTCCTGTCATGGAGCCTTCTACTAAATTGTTCATAACATTCCTAAATGCACTATTCTACAAGATGGAAAATGCTATTACTGTCACATTATCACCATGTAACCAACAGGACTAAAATCCAGTCCATGCTAAAAAACTTCCAGATAAACACTGGATTCAAATAACCTGTGTTTTGCTGAAGCTTAGTAAATACATGGCTTGGAGTCACTGCCAAATATAATGGAGTGACAATGGGACAGCACTTTTCATTCTGCTCTTAGGTCCTCTGCTGTAATGCTTTATGAATATATTTGCCCAAACCTAAGATGTTTTATGCGAGGGATTTCTAAAAGGGATACAACACATAATGTACTGCCGGACAAGCTGCTGGAAGGACTAAGGTTAGAGAAAGCTCAAGCGATCAATAAACGTGAGGAGTTATAAAGCACAGAAAGCACTTAGAAACACTTCAGTACCTAAATATTAGAGCTTGTCAATAATTTTCCTTCCAAACATCTTTCTAATAGCATATCCCTTTGACCAAAAGCAAACATTTCTCTGCCCTTTTGATCTAAACATTTTGTCCTTTTTCCAGCCATGAAAAACTAAAGTTGTTCCCCTCAACTGAATAGAACACTTTTGTTAAATATTATTAAAAAAAAAACCAAACATACACAAACAACCCACACTAAAAAACCCACAGCATTTCAAACAAGCTTTCACTTTCTCACACTTTCTTCCCCAAAATAACTGAAGTAGAACTGGTCAAAGAAGTTAAGAAAAAGAAGGAAGAAGCAGCAAATAACTCAAATCCACAATGGGAATAATGAATGGTTGGTGAAATGAGTGTGTATTTACCAATCCGGACTTTTAAAGTTCCTCCGGCCCTGCAGAAGAATAGCTTCTTTTTAATACAAAAAAAAAAAAAAAAACCAACAACAGACACACAAAAAAAAAACACAAAAACAAACAAACAAACAAACAAAAAAAAAAACCAGAAAAAAACCACAAAGAACTCAAAGGAATTCTCCCCTACCTGGCTTAAAATTCAACTGAAGGACAACACAAACAGTAAAAATCTTTAACCTCAAAGAATAAGGAGGATTGCAAACCATAAAGCCTCCCATAGGGGTCTTTGTGTATCTTGGAATTATAAATCTTAAAAAATCACAAGTCCCAAGATCATACATGGCTAATGTCTTATCACCAAAACATCCAGCTTCCCAGAGCAGCAAGGTGGCAAAATCCATTTGCGTTTCTTTTTCTTTCCAAAAGGGGAAGCCGAGTAGGAGGTGGAAAGACCTGCTCCTGACTGCCTGACAGGACAACAGCAATATGCGAGAGAAACAAATACTCACAAACCTTCACAAACTAGTTCAGGTCTGTGGCTGCTCCCATTCCAGGTGCAGTGCATAAGGCACCATACAATGCTACCTGCACTGATGGGAGCACCCATTCCCTCAAAGCTTTGGATACCAGGGCGAGAGCCAGAGCCTGCAAGACTTTATAGAATTTTCTGGGAGAAACAACCTCCTCATCTGACAGGAAACAAATCACTTTTCCTCATACCTTATCATCTTCCTAAGGCTTGTGGTGTGCAATGGGGAGCATGCATGAAGGGCTGTGGAAGAATGGGACAGAGCAGGGAATCGTCATCTTCTCTAACAGGCACGCATCAAGAACACCAAGTAAACTGTGCTTGCAGTGATCTCATTTTCTGCCATCACTCCATCAGACAGGAATGATTTAGCCTCACAGCCCTATCTCCACTCTATAGAATATAACTGCACATATGAAAAGCCAGGTAATGAAGCACCATCAATTCTAGCCTCCAGCCAGCACGTGCCCTGTAACACAGCCCCTAGCACCAGCTGCTTCAGGGACCCAGAGCAGGAATCCAGTTCTTCCGTTTAATCTCCCTCCCTCAACCACCACCAAAGGAGAGAGTCAGTAAAGCACAGGGCACAGGATTAGGTGACGGTCAATGAACGCCCGTATCTACATTTTCCCTTGGACTTTGGTGTCTAAACCCATCACTCCAAGCAGAGGGGTCTGGGTTCCAAGGACTGCATCTATGTGTGTGCATGCACACACGTCTTGTACCTTGTTTAAAACAAACAAACAAACAAACAAAAAAAAAACACACACAACCAAAACCAACTCTGAAGGCAACGTAAACAGCTTCAGTCACTCTGAATTTGTGCACCATTTGTTTAGGAAGGACTCTGATATGTCTCTAAAGCACTCTTTGCAGATCTGTTTGCTTAAATGTGGATATAGAAGCCTAGCTTTCAACAGCTAATCGACCCAACACGTCCTGTCTCTGGAGACAAGAATCTCATGTGAATCTCATGTTAGCCTCCAGGATTCAAGCCTTCCTCCATGGTTCACCCTGAAGATGGGTCACTTCTACTTTTCTCCATGTAGCAAAAGGTGTCTCGGTACATGCTGTCATTTCTGTGCAGTCAAGATCAACAGCATAATCACACGGGAATTGCTAAGAGCTCCGTGAAAACATTTTATTTTCATCTCCGTTTTCCATCTCTTGTTGCTATTAACCATCTTTCCATCAGTGATATCTCTTGTGACAGCTCATCAGAATCAAATGTCTGTAGTTTATTACAGCTGGGATGACTGTGAACTTTAGGGAATAAGGACAAAATGGGTAATCCTAAGGAAACAAAAAGGCCACAGGGTGACAACCTTAACTTGTAATGCTGAGAAAAGCACATGCAAAATTTAATGTATAACCATATCAGAAAAATATCATTTACTCCTAAGAGCACTGGTGCAAGCAAAGGGGAATCAGATGTGCTTGGGCACAACAGCCAAGTGGGAATCTGCTGGCTGTAGCAGGAGCCAGTCAGTAGAATCACTGCAATCTCTAGCAATCTATATGGGTCACACAGAATAATCATCTCATTATGTTTCTACAAATCACTAATTCTACCAAGTGCCGAGGTTAACAAGGCTCCTGTCAATATCAGCGGTTTGGCACACAGGAATTCAATAGTCAGAGAATCAACCTCCATCAGTATTAACGAAACACGTGAGAAATAAGATGTGAATGCCCCCTTTTCCCCCACTCCTACCACGAGGTGATCCCTATCCTACATGCATGCTGCAACTACAGCTGCTCACAAGTTTCTGACCGCTTCCCCCCAGAGAAAACACCAACTGAACATGTTTTGCAGAAGCACATTCATTTCAGTGAGCCTTCTGCTGAAACTTAAGCCATTCTCCCAGTCCTCAGCCAACTGCCAGGAGAAATCAACTGTCATATGGCACAATGCAAAGCGCATGATGTAGCTTAAGTCTTCAGAGCTTGAACTATTCAGGCTTCCAACATGCACAGCTCCCAGGCAGCTCTCTCCATCACACACTTTGCAAAACCCCAGCGTGTTACAGCCTTGAGAGAGTCCCATCAGCTGGCCCCTAACCCCGTGCAACCTGGGGGATGAAGATAGTGCAAGTCCTCACACAACTGCATGGCAGGGCCTCCCCAGAGCTCAGACTTTCACACAGTAGAGCAGAGATATTCCTTCTGCAAAATTAGCACTAACAGCACCATAAATTATTTCAGAGCTGTCCCTGGAAAGCTTTTTTTTAATCTCATGTTTATCCCCTTCTTTATTAATCATCTTTATTCTCCCAAATCCTGAAGACTCAAGTCTTCAGGCTCTTTACATCAGAGATTATGCTGGCCATAGTTGGAGAAAGCAGGTAAGACTCGTAAGCAAAACATCCCATCCTGATGCAGACATCTTCATGCAACAAAAAAAGAGAAGGTGAAATACAGAACACTCCCAAGATGGCAACAGAATGGTTCCTAAACCGGCAAGTTTTCCTAACTTCCCTCAAAGCAACATTTAGTTTAACAGCAATACAACACAATAAAATCCAGGTTTTAGCATTCCCATTCACCAAACTCCCCAAACAAAACAAATTCTTTCTTTGCTTATTTTAACTGCAAACATGTTTTGGGTTGGTAGCCCCTAAGAAGAAAACTAGTGCACTAGCTGTCGCACTCCAGAGTGGAAAGTAGTCTCACATTTTGCTAAGGACAACTTTTTCCCTACACCTATGTAGCCAGTTAATAAACCGGTATCCAAATTTGGAGTCAAAGGAGCATTCTCAACTCTGCCACCTCCAGTTACCATGAAGCAGCCACATAAAACTGACAACTCTCATTTTGCTGATCATTAGGGTTCCACAAGAAGTTTACTGTACCTTGGAGACCACCATTGTTTGGAAGATCAGTTTGGAAAACACAAAGGAAAGTTGGAGAAACATTACACCAATGCTAATTAGCTAATACAAGAACTTGTTTGACTTCACACTGAGTTAAGGCAAGGTTGCTCCAGCAGAAATCATTTACCGTGTCTCTCTGAGGGACGGGAGCTCTTTAAATCATTCAAATCTCGTTGCAAGACCACATCCTGTAACCCCTAAGCCCTCCATGTTCAATAACCAAATCCTCTGCTAAATCAAAGATCAGGAATATTGTCTTCTTCCAGGGAACTATTACAATGAATCAGCAAGAACATAACTATACCGTCATCTTCTAGATTAGAGGGAATCTGAACCATTTCACTAGTGTCCCTGAGACTCTTAGGCTACGTGTCTTCTCTTCTTGAAGCTGTTTGATCCCTGTGAGCATAGTGTGACCAAATGGTCACAGAGAATTGCAAGATAATGACAATCCTAGGCAGTCACCAATTTGTGACAGCATTAATGTCACAAAACCCTTGTTACTAGC
The DNA here is from genome assembly GCA_017639485.1 of Pluvialis apricaria. NCBI lineage: Eukaryota > Metazoa > Chordata > Aves > Charadriiformes > Charadriidae > Pluvialis > Pluvialis apricaria. Next base: position 28,133,223 of record CM030013.1, on the reverse strand, counting down.
AAAGAGAGAAAAAGAAAGCAGTGTTCAGTACTTCATAGAAGTTGCCTGATCTGGGATTTTGGTTTTGTTTATTTTTCAATTGAATCAGAGTGCTACGTTGCTGCAACCACCTGTTTAGGACAGTGATAAAACCTGGCTTACCAGAAACACCTTAAACAGAGCAATTAAGGAACATTTTGAAAAACCAAAGAAATAAGATTAGTGCCTCCAGGAATCAATCTTCAAACAGCAGCAAGACAGATATATCAGAATAATGAACTAACATCACAGCCCTGTGTATCAAAGTCATCTTGGGACCAAGAACATCACACACGCAGGCAGGCCTTAGATCATTCCCATGCATAAAGGCAGCTGGCAAGAATCTAGGGATTTGTGGGTGGGCAGGGCAGAAGAAACAAGTGGTCACAGAAAATGTGAACTACAGAAAAATTCTGGTTAGGGAGAAGGGGACAGAGGTTCCTCTGACCCACTCTCTGGAATGGGTCTCAATGCATCAGATGTATCTGGATGAATGTCCTCATTGATCTTGGACACTGTGAAGATACAGACTGAGGAGTTTGAGGAGGAAAATAAAGGGAAAGTAGCAGACTGCAAGATGTCAGTTAGCCCACAGACCCTGAAGCATACAATTCTGTTACCCAGAATGCAGATATTTATCAAGTGTTATGCTACCATTCATTATCTCACAATTTACTTTTTTTTCCCCATCTTTTCCTTTTAGCTTTTCAGAGCAAACAGTGACCTATTGAACAAGAGAGACTGGAAGGTAGCTAGGCTTCTGTCTCAACAGGAACTAACCTTCTCCAGGTGTGGTTGTGAAATTTCAGGCCGACAAAGGCGCTTATTCCCCTCCCACGTCACCAACATGGGTGATAGCCCCCTGAGAGTGTGAAGAATCCCTTTCCATGTCAGCATGCTGCAGAAGCAGCCCAGGCAGCAAGAGTTCTGCCAAAAACAGAATCCAGGCACAAAGGACAACCAGTAACTTGCACTACAACAGGAACAATTTGGAGAACCAGCCTAAATTCATCAACAGCATTCCTAGTGGAAAGTCTCATCAAGTTGTTCACCTTTATCTCACTCCCAAACCCTTGCTCCTGGGGAGTGATCCTAGGTGATTTCACCAAGCTTCTTTCTCCCCTCCTTTCCCAGCCTCTTCCTTTCCACAAAGACTCCTGTTCCTTTTGCATCCCTGTGTCTGCACAGGGAACCAAGACGCAGGTGGCCAAGGTAGAATCCCCTCACAGCTTTTGGTTAGCTCTTTTCTGTAGCACGCAACTGGGAAATTGCCATGTGTGCAAAACTCTGTGTGAATCAGAAGCCGCTCCACTCACCAGCACCAACTCTGTATGGAGTTAAAAATTGGCTTTGACTCTGTCCCATTTGTCAAACAGCACTTCACCTCACCTTAAAACCCATTAGAAGTGGCAAAAAAGGTAACTGCTGTTTGCTGGGTAATTAGGATGGTTTGCTGTAGCGCTTTTCAGTAACAGCCCAGCTTGAGATGGACAACACAGCAGAACACACACAGCTAGGTAAAAGTCAGCAAAGTTCATGCAATAAGCTTGAGGAGATGGAAGCTCTTGGGCCCTCCTTCCAAAAAGGGCAGTTGAAGATTAAACTTTAAAACTCAATCTCTAGGAAATCTTCTAGGCACAGAGCAAACACTACGGCAGGAGGACCATATTCCTCCCTCTCTGATCCACAACGCCTCCAAAGCTATGTCCTCTTCCCCCTTATCCCTCAAACTGAAACCTTCAAGGCTTTCAGGTGACATCAGTCTAACCCCAGAAGGGTCTGATGCTCTGCTCACTAGCATTATGGCTTCACAAGAGAGATGAGACACTGTCATACCATGGGCTGGAATGGCAATGACAGCTTACCAAATATAGGGCTCTACGCTGCTCCATACAAGAACCACACTTAGCTGGAACTTAGGTTTGAACCGAAAGCTGACTAACAAAATGTTTGCCCCAACTGACAGACCTTGGTTCTGTCCCAAGATCCAGAAGGAGGAGATCTATCAGGTATGAGACTTCTCCAACCTGCCTGCATCCTTTTCTAAGAGACCCTCCAGCACCCGTGTTCTCAGAAAGGCCTTCTGTGGCACACCAGCAGTCTCCCACCAAGCACCGCAGTCAGCCAGCCAGCAAACCACCATCCTACAACATGCAGATGTTATTCTCCAGTGTGCCTTCTCGCTCTTGTCCGACTACCCTGTTCAGATCCTTTGATGGACAAGTCCAGAGCCTGCTCAGAGTAAGGAGGATTCCACTGAGGTAAAAGATTTGGTTGAGAATAGATTACAAGCCTCCCATAAGAATAACTGTTTAAAGGAAAGAAGCCGATTCACTGAATGTCAGCTGTTTTAAAATTATCTCACTAGTTCCACAGAAACAAGAATGGCCACACTGAGTCAGAACAAGGGTCCATTTAACTCACTATCCTGCTTTGCAACAGTGGCCACTAGTAGACAACTAAGGCAGAATGAGGTCAGGCTAAGTATATATAGCATTAACCCTAATAACTGTCACAATATCTGGCTATTTTCAACTGAAGGGATTCTTTGAGTTCTTTCTGGGGGCTGAGGCTACAACAGACCAGCACAACAATTCACTACAGCTGAACAAAAAAAACCCAAAAAAACAAAAACAAACCACCAAGCCAGAGTTTCTACCTGCTGTGGCTTTGTTTCTGAGACCAGAAATGCCATGAAATTTCCATTGCTCTTTGCACATGCCCTAGAGGATGACTGACTCATTCCATCATGTCTCCAGCAAGCAGAGTGGTCTTGCAGCCTTACCAGAGCTGGTGTTCTCTGTCCCCATCCTGTCCAAGCCAGATAATCATAAAAAATTTTACATCTGCATAAACCTGGCATGCCATCTATCTGTAAAAACACCCTGCTGGCCATCCAGATCACATCTGTTTAAAGACCCATTTGAGCTTTTCCATCTATCTGGTGCTTTGAAATCACAGGGTACAGACAGGCCAATTAGAAACAATTAAGTTACCACACATAAGAAATTACTGTTTCTCAGATGAGCAAAGGTAATTGGCCATATGCACACTCACAGACTAGTCTCAATGGCCAAGCAAATTGGTTTAACTTGTATTTTGTGGTAACACATTTTGCTACCTATTTGCAAGGGAGCAAAAGAACAACGATTGTCAGCTCTCACAGCTCAAGGTAACAGTTGTCTGGGGTTTAAGAAGATACCCACAATTTATCAGTCCACCCTCACAGTGAAACCTTTAGAGGTTGTCAGTGTTACTTCGCCCCACCTCAGCAAACAACTCACACTTCAGAAGCAAAAGCAGTTTCATTCCAAACAGAAGTAAAGACCTTGCTATTTATTTAAAGACATAGAAAAGAAATGCAGCAGGGAAAAACCAAACAATTACTTGCTAATTGTTCCTTCTCCAGGTAATTAACCCAGAAGCACACCTGAAACTGTGCATTTTCTTTTCAAAGACACAGGAATTGAACATATGAATACCTTTAATTTTATGTCAAAATAGACTTACAGCCTCCCTTGGTTGCAGTAAATTACCTGGAAAAAAAAATTCACATTTTTGAGGAAAATGACCATAAAACTGCACAATACTTGGCAACAAGATGAGAGCAACCAGATGGGAGCAGGGGGAAACATCCCCAGGAATACTGGATTTGCATTATTTTAGGGTCAGCTCTAATCCCAAGAGGGTAAATGGGTCACAGCAATACATGAGAAGAACCAACTCTACAAAATTCGTCACTCAATAACATCCCACCTTTGGCATGCTTCAATCAGGCTGTGACGAGAGATGAGGAAGAGGCAGAGATGCACATGTGGTTGCTATGGAGTTAAAGACTTGAAGGAGATACAGGGAATCAACACAACCGCCTAGAATATAGTTAACTCTTAAAGTGCCTCTCTCTAAACACCTTCCTGGTCAGCCAAATTCATGAATACCCATACTAAGAAAATCCTTCTAAATACCTGAGTTCCCATCAAGAGTCAGAGTCCAAGAACCAAAATCCACCAAGGGAGCGCAAATGCTTCATGTTAAAAAACAGTTGAGACTGGCAAACAAGAGCCAGCTGCTACAGAAGCCAAGTAAGAGTTGAGGGATTAGAGGATGGAGGTTGACATGGATGAAGAACCATGTTTTGCAGCATATCATCTCTGCCAGCTGCCCTTGTAGCTCAATACTCTGCTCTGCTAGGCACAAGGGAGAAAAAGTAATTGCTGGAGATCCATGCAGAGATTGATTTACCCTGAGATGGCAAACAGGGGCATTACCAAAAAATTTAAAACCTCTGCAGTTCAGGTGTCAATCTGAAATGTCTTAAGTGCACAGAAGTCCTAAGAAGCCTAGGCACATCCTTTCCTCAAGAACACACATCTTGAAATTTCTGGACGACTTCTGCCCCGTGGCATCATTCAGCACTATATGAAAGAGCCACCACACTTGCTGACGTGAGCGCACAAGACTCACATATAGGCAACAGCTGGGATGAGGCTGGCACAGGACAGGCTACTCGCACAGTTTGCTTCCACGACCAAACAAGGAGGAACTTCTTGGAAGACAATCTCCTGAAGCAAAGATTTTAGGGGTGGGAAAAGGGTTCTGGCAGACCAGGCAGATGAGGAAAAAAACAGCCTGAAGACAGTGCCAGACATGCTGTAGCTGATGACTGAAGTCATAAAGCACATTTCACAGCTAATCCAACCAGCTGCTTCCAGATCACAAGAGGCTGCTGCATTTCAAACTCCCTGCAGAGTTTCCTAGCGGGGTGCGTGTGTGTGTGTGTGTGTATATATATACGTAGATAATCAGCAAAGTTTCTATTTTCTCCTGCCTACTTAAGGCAGTCTTTCAGCGTGCATCCTCCTACATTGCTATTTTTACCTGCTCCTAATCAGTGTGTTCTCAAACATCGAGAGACTCAGAGAAGAGCAGTTCAACTCCTTCAGTGCACAGCCCACGACACGCTGAGTAATACCTGAACGGCAGCTCTTCTCTCGGCACCCAGGACATCGCGCCTTGTAGAGCACTGGGGAGAGCGGGCAGTCAGGGCCCGGGGGATCTCTTCTCATTTGCAGGATGCTGAGCTTGAAATGAAAGCTCTTTGGCCAGAGATCATTGGATCCAGTCCTCTCTGCTCAACTCCCTATGGTGCTAAAGTCGGAGCTTTAAACTACTAACATAGTAAACAATAATACTGACAATAACCAGAAAAGCTGGGTAAACTTTTTTACTGCATTGTTTTCTCCTGTCCTTTTTTCCTCTTCTCACCATAAAGCTTTCAGCTTTCACTTTCAATGAATCATGTTTCCTCACTGGACCCAAACATACCTGATCTGTCATAAGCTCTCAGCCTCACAGCAGGCATTAACCTGTGGGCAAAATTCCCAAAGGATGAGGGTGCCTCAGTCCTTGCGAGGAGTCCCTGAGATTTACGATAACAAGGAGCCTGAAAACACCAAGTAGATGGCACCAAATCCTGATGCCAGATGACAGCTCGCTGATCAGCAGGCTGTTCGCTCAGCTCCTGTAAAGGTAGGTCCGTATCAGCAAGTCAGTAAAGCTGCTTATTTAAGTCGGGCCATTTTCAAGTGAAGGACCCCACAGAAGTGGTGTGTTTGTATGGGCTACAGTGACACCCTCTGTATTAGCACAACCCCTGATCACACTTTGCAGGACAGACGCCACTGTCCTCAAGGCTCAAAGCATTCACATTCTGTGGGGAAGCCTGCCTCTTGCAGTGGGGACCTTCAACACATATCATCTTCCAGCCCAACATAAGGAAGGACTTGATATACAAGCTTTTTGACAACCACTGACTAACAAACATCCATAAAATGAAAATGAAAAAAGCTAAGAAAAAAACAACCAAACAAAAAAAAAACCCACAGCAAAACCTCCACAGATGCCAAACCAAAGTCACCGAAGGTTGACAAGCTGGAGATGAGTTTGGTTTATGTAATACAGAAGACTTGTACCCCAAGTCAAGGAACCGTGTGTGGTTTCTTGGCTATCGCTAAGAGTAATATTCCACAATTCGCCTCAAAAACATTCAGAGGATCCAATTTTTGAGGAACCATTTGAAAGGGAACAAATTTTCTGCTTTGGACATCACGCCTGTCTCCAGGAGATCAGAATAATAAAGCACGGGGCGGGGGGGCGGGGGGGGAGCACCTTGCCTGTGTCTCCCTCAGAGTCCTGGCTAGCATTGCAAACAGATTTGTGGCAGAGTCTGGAGCGAGGTGTCCCCTAGCCAGACACTTCCCTCATCACTCCCAACTGTATCAAACTGAGCCCCAAATACCACAGGCCTGGAGAAAAATTCCCACTGCAGTCTGGGCACATTAAGCGGTGGATACAGAGAAATCAGCACAGCAGCAAACAGCTTTTAAATTCAAGATTAGAGGCCAGTGAGATAGTCTGATGCTTGCCGTTCACAGCTTTTCACCATTGTTTTCCCTGAACACAGTTATGTATCGCATCATGCCTTTTTCACTGAAGGTCAGATTTTCATATATATTTTCTCCAGAAATCAGAGTGACCAACAGCATTTTAACCTCTCTCCAAGTGAATGGCTCAGACAGAAGGAATGGGGAATGAAAAGGGACAGGCACATTGCAGTTATCTTACTGGATCCCAAGTCAGCTCTTTGAAGCCCAGTATTGCAGTGGTTTACTGATATTATCGTAGTGCAGAAATTCTAACTGTGATCAGGTTCTCGTTATTCCAGACACTGCTTTTCCAAGGAGCAAGGGATGTCCCCTACCCCAAACCATGTCAGCCCTGTTCGTAATCATGTCCCTGCATCCTCATGCCTGTCATCCATCACACCTTGCTCCCATCAATTCTCACTAGCCCCATTCATTACACTTACAGCCATGGTGCCCATATCCCTGACCTAAGCTCTAACAGGTGAAAGAAAGGAAGCGTTTCCACATTTCCAGAGGCAATGGAAGTGGTAGCATAAGCAACCTGCTAACATTTGAAGTCCAAATAAACCCAGATCTCCCAATTGACTATTAATGTCTTAAGCTTTCTTTCCTCCTTTCTTCATCTTTCAACTGCTACACAAATAGGCAAACCCCTCTTTGTCTCTCCTCATCCATTGTGCAGCCTTGCTCTGAAAGCACATGTTAAATTCTTTCCTGATTTTCAAGAACAGACATATTCCCTTGAAATAATCCTTAATTCACCTGATTTTGCACACCATTTCCTCTCTTGCAGCAGCATTAAAAAGAAATAAGTAAATAAATAAAAGAATTCCACTAAGGCCAAAAAAATTATTCCACTAAGGCCAGAAGCACCAAGGGCCAAAGCTCCTAGAGATACATTAGTAACAGAGAACCAGCTCCAGTGCCCCAAACCCAACCACACCAAAAATCTTTAAAGACTGCTCCAATAACTTAAGAAATGTTGCCAGCAAGAACCGGGTAACAGATCGACCAAGAGTACCACATTTGAGAAACATGGCATCATGGTCTGCATACGAGTGATCTGAGCAAATCTCAGCTTTCTGTCAACACGTATTATTTAAACCTCTGACATTTTAGAAGTTGCCCCTATGGATGAATCGTAGGCAGTTCAATATAAACATTCAGCACTTGATACTTGATATTTAAACTTTGTAGCTCAGATTATAAATGTTGACAGATTTATCTACGACTGGTGCTGATTGGAAAGTATCTGCGCTCCCATTTAAAGTTTCAACATTTTCCCCATTTTTGTAAACATTTATCATACAATTTTTAAAATTGCTTAAAATACTTAAAACATTTTTCCAGCACTGAACAACCAAAAATCAAAGCAATTTCCTAAAAAAATAAAAATCAGAGTACTCCATCATAAAGTCCTTTGATTAAAACAGAAACTTTTCAAGAAATTTTCAATTTTCTTGGAGAACTGATTACATTGAAAACACGTCAATAGTAATTTTGTAATCACTCTCCTCTCCCGTGAGTCTTATGGAGACTCGTGGTATTGATTTTATTCTCATTTTAAAACTAGAACTACATGTGGTTGAAATCTTTAAGTAAAAATTCTTACTTAATTTAACATTTGCCATAAAACCAGTAAACAGCAACATGAAATATTAAAAATAAATTTTTAGTAGCACTAATATTTTTCAATGTCACCACCTAAACCTAAAAATGAAAAAAATACTCTTTTGAAAGCAAAGTCACTTTAGATAATATATTAATAAAGCATTTCAATAGCTTTTCATTGTGCCTTCCTCCTTTTTTCTTTCTTCTTCCAGCTGCAAAAAGAGCACAAGCAATTTTGGAGAAAATACTTTGGCATAAATTTTTAATATGTAGTTTCCTCACAAAATATTCACGCTCCCTACTACAGCGTACTTCCCTATGAACGTCAACACCGGCAGTCAATAGAACATGCCCAGGCTCAACCCAGACAAATTCATTCTGCTTCACTTTGCCCAAAATCCAGTTTGCATTTCTCAGTCAGCTCAGAGATTGACATTAGCCTTCCCCCAAGGAAGCTCAAGCTTTCCCAGCACTCTCTTGCCTGAACCAAACCAAAGAGACAGTAGGCTGTATACTTAAACTCTCTGCAGATTGCAGTCAATTAGTATTTATTTAAGTGATAGCAGGATAAAGCCACTGAAAGAGGATGCTTAACTTAAAGGGGAATAGCTCAGCAGATTGGAAGTCGCACGGGTCACAGTATCACAGTATCGTCAGGGTTGGAAGGGACCTCTGGAGATCATCTAAGTCCAACCCCCCTGCCACAGCAGGGACACCTACAGCACATTGCACAGGACGGCATCCAGGCGGGTTTTGAACGTCTCCAGTGTGGGAGACTCCACAACCTCCTTGGGCAGCCTGTTCCAGTGCTCCACCACCCTCAGAGTAAAGAAGTTCCTCCTCATGTTAAGATGGAACTTCCTGTGCTCCAGTTTGTGCCCGTTACCTCTAGTCCTATCACTGGGCACCACTGAAAAAGGTTATTCTCATTTACCTGGCACCCTCCCCTTAAGTACTTATAAGTATTGATAAGATCCCCCCTCAGTCTTCTTTTTTCTAGACTAAAAAGCCCCAAGTCCCTGAGCCTTTCTTCATAAGAAAGATGCTCCAGTCCCCTAATCATCTTTGTAGCTCTTTGCTGGACCCTCTCCAGCAGTTCTCTGTCCTTCTTGAACCGGGGAGCCCAGAACTGGACACAGTACTCCAGATGCGGCCTCACCAGGGCAGAGTAGAGGGGGAGGATGACCTCCCTCGACCTGCTGGCCACACTCTTCTTGATGCACCCCAGGATGCCATTGGCCTTCTTGGCCACCAGGGCACATTGCTGGCTCATGGTCATCCTGTTGTCCACCAGGACTCCCAGGTCCCTTTCCACAGAGCTGCTCTCCAGGAGGTCAGCCCCCAACCTGTACTGATGCATGGGGTTATTCCTCCCCAGATGCAGTACCCTACACTTGCCTTTATTGAACCTCATCAGGTTTTTTTCTGCCCAACTCTCCAGCCTGTCCAGGTCATGCTGTATGTCAGCACAGCCTTCCAGCGTGTCAGTCACCCCTCCCAGTTTTGTGTCATCAGCAAACTTGCTGATGGTACACTCTATCCCTTCATCCAGGTCATTGATGAATATATTGAACAAGACTGGACCCAGTACTGACCCCTGAGGGACCCCACTAGTTACTGGCCTCCAACTGGACTCTGCACCACTAACCACAACCCTCTGAGCTCTATCTGTCAACCACTGTTCAATCCACCCCACTGTCCATTCATCTAACCCATACTTCCTAAGCTCGTCTGTGAGGATGATGTGGGAGACAGTGTCAAAAGCCTTGCTGAAGTCAAGGTAGACAACATCCACTGCCCTCCCTTCATCCACCCATCCAGTCACGCCATCATAGAAGGCTATCAGATTAGTCAGACATGACTTCCCTTTGGTGAATCCATGTTGACTACTTCTGATAACCTTCTTTTCCTCCAGATGTTTGGAGATGACCCCCAGAACGAGCTGTTCCATCATCTTTCCAGGGATAAGGGTCACACTACAATCCTGTCACCTTTTCATATTCTTGGCAGCCAGCGCTTGCCGCAGCTCTAACACAGCTGAAGGGAACCGCACAGGCACAGAGCCCTCCCCCAGCACCCGACCCAGATCAGACCCAGCTGGCTACACACAAAGCAGGGGCTGGTCCTTCCCCCTCTTCCCAAGCAATTCATGCCCACAAGCAGACCATTTTCCTTCTGTCTAAGACCCTAAATAGGGAAAACGAGCAAGCAAGAATCACTTTATTCTGTCACATTCCCAGTAACATGCATGTAAATATATAAAATGTACAAGACATCACCTGGAAACTCAGAAAAGATGGGTGATATCTTTGCTGAGACAATCACCACATAAATGCATATCACAGCCTAAGACGACAATGAAAGTGAAAGCTAAAGAAAGAAGAGTCAACCTCCATTTATTTTTTCAGGAAGCAAGGCTTCAGACCAAGCCTTGGGTGGTCATAATTATATCACAGTCTCTTGCAGTGATAAGCAAAATCTGTCTTCTAGCAAGTGGAAGCGGGCTGCCAGTGTCTGGTGGCAAAACATAAGCAACAAGCACCAGAAACAAGTGTGCATATAAGCAAGAGGGAAGTGTTTGCTACCTGGACTGGTTAGAGGGGGTCAAGGATGATGTGTTCACTCAGCACACCATCTGCTTCGATCCCTTTATTTATAGTCCAGATAGGTTATAAACAACTTCTATGTTTTAAATCCAGTTAATCTATTTATTACCATCAGTTCTCTCTGACAAACCCCTGCACAGAAATGGAAGTTCACCTACTACAAAGTTTTGTCTTTTTGAGCTGAAGTGGTTTTCTTCCTCACAATAGATTATTACACTCTGCAAAGCCAATGAGACAGAGCCAAATATCTGTGTGGTCACTCTGTGCAGTCCCTGTGGCATATGTTTGTTATCATCAGAGAAACATCTCTGAGGTTAAAATTAATGATAATTTGTAGTGAAAGAAGTACTCCAGCTCCTCAGTGGATTTTGATACCTCACTGCCAATGTAATTAATGGGACCTTGGCACCGAGCAAGATTAGAGGACCATGGCCTCACCACGGTCAACATTTAGCCATGTTGACCAAAGGTAGGTGACAGGACCACATTTCTCCCTCAAACATGAAAACTCTTGGGGAAAGATAGTAGCCCAAAGATTGCATAACATGGCCAAAAGATAGCATGGCTGACCAAACAGTCCTGCCAAACTGCCTATGGCCAGCAATCTGACCTCGGCACCACTTTCTGTAGCCCTACTGGACTCAGACATCCCAACCACCCAACCACTACTAAGACCCCAGTTTCCTCTCCTCTCCTTTCCCTTCTCCCATTACGTTCCCCTTGTCTCAGCAGAAGGTGGCAGATAATTGCCAGAGGTCATTCGTACAGGCAGGAAAGAAATGGGCTTTTTCTCTCCCCATTGTATTTTCTTTCTGGGTTAAATACCCAAAGGAGTTTAATGTCAGCCCTAGTTCCCCTGGCGTTTTCCTTCCCTGCGCATAGTTCTAAGGTAGAACTGTTCAAAGCCAACTGAATCATCAGCTAGCCCTCTAAAGCACCTGCCTCCTCTCACCCCTGCGGCATTCTACCAGCCTCACTCAAATCCCCCAGCGATGCAGGGCACCCTCTCACCAGCAGCCAGGGAGCCCAGCTGAGAACATTGATTCCCCCCTAGACACTGCTTTGAGGCTGATAACTAATCAGGCAGCGGAAAGCCCTGGGGAAGCTAAGAGCCATCCTTGGAGAAAAGACTGCAATTTTCTCTCACCTCCAGCTTCCCAGGCCATGGCTGCAGACAACGCAGCAGAGACAGACTATGGGGCCTGGATGGATAGGAGCTATTGGATGCAGTTGCCTGGTTCACAGCATAATTCAGTAAGCTTCAGGGGACTGTACTCTTCAAAATCCACCTCTCTATACTTGCATTGCTGCAGAGACAACAGCAATAACATTTTATGGACACACAACAGACTCAAAAGAGAAGCCTGAAATGACATTCAAACCCCTCTCCAAGCTCATGAGGAGTCAGGCTCCTCTTTAGAGAACCCTACAACTTCAATAAACTTAACAGGACAGTATGGCTACACCTCTGCCACCCACAGAAATGCCCAGCACTTGTTACAGGGTCAGCCATTCTGGGATAAGAAAAGATTCAGTCCCTCCATCTTACAGCAGAGAGACCTCACAAACACTCCCAAGGTGCTTGGAGAAGCAGTCTTTCTACTCACACACTGCTGTTCATACCATCCTTGAGAGTGCCTAGCTACATACAGTCACCCCAAAACATGGGGAAGAACGTCCTCTGAATCAGCTCACTTTCTATTTCCACCCTATCACAGGCAAGACAGAGTAAAACACAACCCATAGTGTATCTCGATACTCACATTTACTTAAGAACCAGTGATATTAGAGCTTTTATCCTACTTGATTACCTCACACATATACTCACTTGCTTCCCCTCAGCAGTGTATTCACAGGATCTTGACTTCCCTTCCTGCAAGGAGGTCACAGCTGGTCCAAGGAGGTAAGGCAAACTCATGTCTGTTTGTGCTCTGCCACTGCTGGCATTACCAGCCAAGGTCTCTGGGCATGCTCCAGCATTCATCTCCACACATCTTCCTGATCTCCAAGATCTGGCACGTGGGGAAGATCTTCCCTCCAGCCAGGATTTTCACCACCTTTTCAAAACCACTTCTTTTCAGGAACCCATCTTTGAACAGATTTCTCTTCTTTTCAGGCCCCCAAGCCCCTGGTTTCCCCAACCTATCTAGTCTACATGCAGAAGTAAAATGCATGATCAGCCTCTGTCTCTCTACCAATTGGAGAATTTAGAACATGCAATTTTTGTTTAGTTAGGGTGTTATCAAAATTTACAGCCAGCCCCAGCCACAGCTTGCAAGTAGCAGGCTTGTACTTGAGAGTTCAAAGGTGCTGGTTTGGACATACATCCCCGCCACTCACCCAGAATTATCTGCTACCTGTCAATATTCGCAACTGAAGCTATTTTTGCCTGCTACTATTGCTCTTTCTGTCGGGTCCCTCTTGCTGATGTAATCCCACTGATTTCGGCTGACCATGCTGGCCCCTGACTGAAGGGCTTGTCTGGCCCAAGGGAGAGAAGATGCCTGTGCCGGCTGTTGACCGCAAATCTCTCAAGTATGTTGAACTTCAGAGAAGGAAGAGCCAGTCCCATGCAGACTTGATTCTCACCAGCTCCCAGGCAAGTTTGGTTGTCTCATCCCTATTCCTATCATTTCATTGCAATTGTGGTAGACAAAGAGGCAGGGGACAGACAAGCACACCCATGGAGGCTGACAAATTCTGCATAGGACCAGTCCTCAATTCCTCCACAGACTCAGCCACTGGAAGACAAACCATTGTTTCCTTGGTGCTTTCTCTCTAACTATGGAGCACTCTAAGCAAAGACCCCAAAGGTGAATAAAGCATTGGATTTCACTAAGCAGATTTTCTTCAGTGCCACAGCAAGGATGAGTTTCAATTGTGTCTGTTTCCATTAATTCTGGCTCTCCTTCCCCTTTGTCCAGGATACTTACGAACAGAAAGAAACCAACCTCCCAACTACCAAGCATTGTCACTTCTACACTCTTCTTCTACCATGAGCAATTTACCAGTGCCCAGGAGTCCCTCTGCACCACAGAATGCTTTCAAATACATTAATGTAAACAAGGGTAACTGCACCTACATCAGAAGGGTCACTGCAGAGCAAAGTTGGTGACCCAGACTGCAGAGGATGGTGCCCAGCACACCGAGGCCAGTACCTGGCTCAAATGTGTCTGAGAGGTCAATGGCTTATGGAGGAGCTGACACAGGGGAAAATGCACCTTGGTCAAGAATGCCAAAGGTAACGCAGATGTGGATTTGGGCTCTGGGTACTTGGAGTCTTGAAGGCATATGGAGAGAAACCTTCTGGAATACTTCTACTCGCACAAGAGTCCCATTTTTCTCTCTCGGCTAAGCCTGATGCTTCACCACAATTAAATGCATCTTCTCCGTATCTGAGCAAGCTCCTCTTCTATGAGCAAGCTAATGTACGTTCTTGCTTAGAACAGAAATAGCCTTGAATTCACAAGCCTTTCCTGGAGACTGTGTCCTTGAGTTGGACTAGAAAAGCCCTAGAAAGCACCATAGGCTATAGACATTTCTTAGGTGTTAAAGTTTGAAAATGTTCACCTTCACCCTGCTGTCAAGAGCTATCTGCAGTACATGAGTCAACAATTAGTCACCCTGATATGTTGTACTGTGCTCCTGATCAGCTCACAAATGATGAGAAGTGAGCTCAGACTGGTGCCATTCAGTCCTGCTTGACTGTGCCTTTTATTAATGTCTTCCAAAAGTTCCTCTTTAAAGAAAAACTGCAATCCCACAGATCACAGCAAGCACAGAACTCTGTACCTCTCTGGTACAGAAGGTAAAAGAAAGATAATTAAATGGTCCAAGAATGAACTACTGCATCCTTCAGGAACAAATTATGAATGCAGCTGCATCCTTCTTAATGCAAAACTTCTTTTCCAGACTTAGGTGTTAGATTACTGCTTGTTTCTCCCCCGTGGATGAACAGGGGGAAACTTGTCAGCAGGATTTTAGAAGCAAGACTGGACTAATGCCTTCTTTTCCAGTAGATTACCTACAAATAAAGGGTTGTCTGAAAAAGAACATGGGGACTAATGTCCCTCTTAACAGAGTTAAGGTGGTGTATTTATTCATTTTAGTATTACTACTTCTTAATACATTTTTACGACAATTTAATGCTAGATGCTATTTTAAGACTAGTTCTTCAGTTTGCACAAACATAGCTCTGCTGAGAGACTCAGGTGTGTTCTCCAGAAGCCAAAGAGTAGGAGCAGCATTATCAAGTATGAGATGAAAGAAAATAGCTAATAAAGGAAAAGTTTCTACCTTCTTCCCGCGATTCATATGTAAACCTGAACTAATTTTGCCCTTGCTCCCATGGGTTTTGCCCAACCCTCCTCAGAATTACACTTGACTTCACTAGCTTTGAGAGCTGCACACAAAGTCCAACCTCATCCCATGGCGGGGCCTGCAAAAAGCGATGCAACTGCCTGTCTTCAGATGAAGTCCAGAGCTCCCTCTCCCATCAATTCTCTGCAATCCATATCCTTTGGCTCCTGAACAAAGATTCAGACATTTAGCTCCTAAAGTTAAGAAAACTGGTCATCCTAATCCAGGTGACTTTGGACGTGTCCGAGTTGCTTACTGCAACCTGTTGAATCACCTTAAAGATTTCTATTTTAAGACATGCAGCTAGGAGTTTATCCTCGAGATCTGTACTCCATAAAGCCCAGAATGCTAACAGCACTTTACCTTCTTTCTACTTGAATCTCTCCTTCCATACTTGAATCTCCTTCTCAAACAGTTTCTAACTTATTACCAAATAGGGTCTATAGATGTATTACATACAACCATGGTGGGTTGCCCTTGGTTGGCCACCAGGTGCCCACCAAGCTGCTCTATCACTCCCTTCCTCAGCAGGAGAGGGGGAAGAAAATAAGATGAAAAAAACCCTCATGGGTCAAAACAAAGGCAGCTTAATAAAGAAAAGCAAAGGCCACACACGGAAGCAAAGAAAAAAAAAAAATATTCTCTAATTCCCATCAGCAGGCAATGTGCAGCCACTGCCTGGGAAGTACGGCCTCAGTACGCATAGCAGTTTCTCCAGAAGACAAATGCCTTAATAACAAGTGCCCCCTCCTCCTCCTCCTTTCTCTTAGCTTTTAGACGTCATATGGTATGGAATATCTCTTTGGTCAGTTTGGGTCAGCTGTTCTGGCGATATCCCCTCGCAACCTCTTGCCAATCCCCAGCATACTGGCCTTTGGGCGAGCGGGGGAAGGCAGCCCTGATGCTGTGCGAACACTGCTCAGCAGTAGCCGAAACACTGGTGTGTTATCAACACCTTTCTAGCTACAAATACTACGGGGAAAGTTAACTTCATCCCAGCCAGACCCAATACAACATCTCCAGATGAGGACTCATGAATTAGATCTTGCAAAGTGCCTCAGGATACACCCAAATATCCAGAAAGATTTCCTTTGGATAGCAGCTTCAGTTGGAAAATTAAATAAAATAGGAAAGATGCTGGGAAGCGAAGGAAAACACACCAGTTGCCAGTAATTAACAAGCATGCCTTGGCTAGCTTTTCCCAGTTGCTCGGCAACCCAGAAAGTCACACCAGAGATCAAGGGGTAATTGGTCAAGTGGCTTAACTGGGTGCTTCCAGAGCAGCAGTTTTAGGTGGATAAGGGAAGTCTTTGGTGTATTCCTCCATCTTCACCGTCCTGTACTGGTATTACAGGCCCCAAATAAAGTCCAGGGAGACTTCAGACAACTTTTACTCCATTCAAAGGGAACAGTGGAAAAACAATTGCTGAACTGAAGACAGACCTTTACCTTCATATCACCTTTTCTCTTCATTTGCCATGCCCATATTAGAAAATATAGAGGCCAGGGCCCATTCGCTGGCTCCATCCGGCTAAATGTCTTTCCTCCCCAAGACAAGGTGCCAAAAGGAAACATCCTTGGGCCACCCTGTCCCCTAAACCAGGCCTGAGTTTGTCTGAAAATGTCCATTGGCATGGGACACAACTGTGCTGGGGGATGCTAACAGCAAAGCCGTCACACTCCCGCACCACACCACACCACGGACCAGTCAACATCCAGGAGCTCCCTGGGTACCACGTGGAATGGAATAGGTAAGGAGCATCCCCCCTGAGGTGGGCACTGGGGCCCAACTGGCAGAAGTTGCCATCATCCACAGGACCACTGCCACAAATTGAATGGAGCAGAGTCACTGGCTGGAAGCCAAACCTTTGACTGATGAACATCTGTCCTAGCAGAAGAAAATCTGGTTCACAGAAATTAAAAGTGCTCTGCCCAGCTTTCTTTGACAATAACCACCACGGGATGGACGAAGTAGACAAATAAGCCAGTTGGCAGTAGAGAAGGTAGCAGTAAGACACGGGTGTTTTGCTAAAGAAGCAGCAGTCTTGGTCAGCCCAGTGCCTAGCATTCCCACACACCTTTCCCTTTAACTGCAATCCTTCCACCACAAGGAATCTGTCTTTGCAAACAGACCTGGCTCTGGCAGAAAGAAAGAATCTTCGATGCGTTTCCTCGGAGTGCTTTGATAATGAGAAGAGAGTTGAGTTAAACAGTGGTAACACCTGGCTGTCCTTCCTGCTTTCGTTTTGTCCCTTTAATTAACAAAAAAAAAAAAATTGTTTGAAAAATTGTCAAAAAAAGCAAAACAATGCCCACATATCATCCTTTGGGTAAAAACAATTTTGAAATCTGACACTTATGTAGTTCTGTAGGCACAGTGGCTATTAATAATTCAACAAAATATTATAGTCATTACTATATTTTGCAATATCACAACAGTGCGTTTTAGCAGAACTCCTCTCCAAATCTCATTGCAACAGCCATTAATAAATAAAATGCAATTCACTGTATTAAATGTGTTGTTTAAAGGCTAAATATTTCATCAGAACTAATTCATTTTAAATAATCAGACTAGGACTCTCCTCCTAGCACCACGACAAATCTCCAGCTCCGTACACTTTCCACATTTAGAAATGAAATTATATTTCAAAAAGCAAACCATCAATTGAATTCAGCTGGAACATCTATGCAGCAGCTCTTAGACTACAACCCCCTGCAGACTGATGGGATCACAACCAAACAGGCCACAAGTCTCACAACTTTATTATTCTGTTTATACAACCCAGGAAAATTAAGATTAGAAAAATACAACACAACGGTTCGCGTTTATTGCCTGCCTTGAACAGTGGCGAATACCTGATTCTCTGCGGGAAGGAGAAAGAAAAAGCATCATAGTCCAAGCCTCAGCTGCCCATAGCTATAGATAACAGTGCTTACCCAATGCTTTTCATCAGTCAGTCTCGAAGGCTTTGCAAAGGAGTTCAGTTTCCTCTCACAGATGGGGAAACTGAGGCACAGAGGGAAACACCTTGTCAGTGGTTAATGTAAAGGCTAAAGGATGAGCTCATATATCTTTCTCCTCACACACAAGTAATGCATGTGAGCTCTACCCCATTACCTCCAAAGGCACTCATGACTCCATCTCAGTTGCAACTTAACTTTGAGGTTAAAAAAAAACAAAACAAAAACAAAAACAAACAAACCAAAAAACACATCCCTTTAAGCAAAATGAAAGCATTTGCCAAAGTATTTTCTTGGATCTCACAAATAGAACCAAGTGATCCAGATCTGAAGTGCAACTCCCCCTCCACTCTCAAACACACCAACCTCTCAACCTACCCAGCCATAAACTAGTGAGTTTCTAACAAGGACAAAGAAAAAGGAGTTTGATTTTAGGTTTTTCCAGCTTCTATTATTAGGAAAAAATGTTACCAAACCCATATTAAAAAACAAACAAACAAAACACAAAACCCCCCCACACACATACTTTTCAGTTTGAATCTTTCACTTTAAAAAGTTCTTCCACAAAAAAAAACAGCCTCTAAAGCAACTGTTACTTTCTGGCCACCTCCAGAACAGCATGTAAGCATCCACCCTGCTGACTGACAAACTGATGTCAGCAAGGTAATTCCTGTAATTAAAACAAAGCAACGTATTAGCGGGGCCTGCATTAGACACTATAATATCTATTTTTATCCATGGAGCTGACTGCTTTCCTCCAAAAAGAGCACATAAACACTGCAACCTTCTTTTCACCAACTTTATACCAAGACACAGCATAGTGCAGAAAATCAGAGAGGGTAGTATTTTCAAGCATGACTTTTTACAGTAAAATAACAACTTAGTAAGGCCAGCATATCTTATATCTCCTAAATTGTGCTGAATTCAGAGGGCTGGAGCACCTCTCCTATGAGGAGAGGCTGAGAGAGTTGGGGCTGTTCAGCCTGGAGAAGAGAAGGCTCCGGGGAGATCTTATTGCGGCCTTCCAGTACCTAAAGGGGGCCTACAGGAGAGCTGGGGAAGGGCTTTTTACTAGGGCATGTAGTGACAGGACGAGGGGGAACGGCTTTAAGCTGGAACAGGGCAGGTTTAGATTAAACATTAGGAAGAAGTTTTTCACTTTAAGGGTGGTGAGGCACTGGAACAGGTTGCCCAGAGAGGTTGTTGAAGCCCCATCCCTGGAGGTGTTCAAGGCCAGGCTGGACGTGGCCTTGGGCAACCTGGTCTAGTGAGAGGTATCCCTGCCTGTGGCAGGGGGGTTGGAACTCGATGATCTTCAAGGTCCCTTCCAACCTAAACCATTCTATGATTCTATGATTCTATGAATTTGCTTCTATAAGTATATAATCATAAATGTTTTGTTTTAACCTTTTAAAATAAAAATCTCAGCTTTTCTATAAAAAAAAAATTCCTTTATTTCTTAAAAAACAGGGAGATGTGTTTTTTTGCTCGGTTGTTTGTGTGTGTTGTGGTTTTTTTGTTTGGTTGGGTTTTCTTGTTTGTTTGTTCCGGTTTTTTTTAATCAGAATGAGAGTCTGTGCTTGGTCCAAGCCAGAATCTGGGGAGACCTGTTAGGGTGGAGATGGGGCCCAAATTATTTCCCTTCTGTCAACCACCCCATACACACTCAAAAACACCAAGCCGAGCAGTAAGTTATTTGCAGGGCTCTATGTCCTACATATGCTTGATTCCAGATAGATGCTAGATGTGCCCGATACAATTCAACACCAGATACAGCTGTGCGACTGAGCAATGTCAGATATGCGACATTGGGAATAGATGGACTTTTGGTCTCACGCAGCACATCTGATCTTATGTTCCCGGGCACGTGTCCAAAAGCCATTAAACTCAATAGAAATGCAAAGAATTCGTTGGCTTTGAATCAGATCTTGTAGGACAACGGACAGGAACTGCTAGAGATATTTAACCTGTCAAGGAAAAGAGTTAATGGGAACTTGCTCTAATAAATACACCACCTTTACTACACTGTTTATTTGCGCTTTAAGTCATTCAGCCTCAAGAGCTAAGGAGCCTTAACTCTTGAGCCCAAGCCCAGATGATTTCTCTGAGCTTTCACCAAGACCCTATAAAGCACTGGCCGCAGTCTTGAGATGAGCCAGCAGGGATTGAGCTAGTGGGGAACCTAAACTCAGGACCAGGGAGGGAGCAGCATAGCATAGCTACAGAACATGGGAACTTGGAAAAGTGATTCAGAGCTCAGGCAATGAGAAAAGCAGCAAGCCACAATGGTCTCCACCAAAGCAGTAAAGAAGTCTCATTTTTGTTTGACATGCTGTTTGGACACTGCTTGATGGAAATTTGCAATTGAAGCCCTCATCATCATTAACGGCTAATTCCAAAGGACTGTATTCCTGGATTGCTCAGCCCCTTCAAGAGACAACCCTCTGCCTCACCTTGCAGTTCAATGGCTTGTGACACTTGGTAATCTATCATAGCTTTAATGCTTTTCTGGTTGCTGTCTGTTACAAAACACATGTTGAAGCACAGCCACACAGATGGAAGAGGATTTCAAATTCCATCCTGTACAAGCGCACCAGCAGCCAGAGAAGGGGAAGGCATGTGGGTCTAATTCTCATCTTACTGACACTCCATCAGTGTATCACCACTGACTTTGAAGGTATTCTTGTTGCCCTACTCCAACATCAGGAAGATGAAAAATAAGACCTTGAAATACAACATGCTGCTCTGACAGAAGCCATTGTTTCATCAAGCTAGGGTCCTTATCAAGGCAAGTGTTTTTTACGATACCAAGGATTTAAACCAAGCACAGCAGTTTCATTAAGTAGAGAGCAAAAGAGAGACCAAAGGGTTCCAGCGACAAGTCACTCCAAGCAGAAGTGCGAGGATCCAGAACAGCATTTCCAGTCTGGCAAAGGGATCACTCACAGCACTTGGGCTGTCTGACCAAATCTGTGTACTATTTATCCACCCAGAAAATAAAAATAAAATTAAAAAAAAATTCCTCATAGCAGCTGTTTCTCCAGCAAGTGCAGAAGAGTCTGCAATCCCAGCTCAAGGCTACAGCACAGCACAATTTTTAAGTCTGTTTTGCTAGTTTATTACAAACTGTTCCTTCCCTCCAACTTCCATTCAGGAAGGTGGTTGCGACCTCTCGAAACAACAGGCGCTCGTAAGCAGTGAAGATATTTAGCAAACCAGTGAACTGAGAGCACACAGTGAAAGACTTTCAGAAATACTGTGTGCACTAGGAATGGATACCCATCTTCTCGCAGAACCAGCACGCTAGCATTTAGAATATATTTTCACACTGAGGTTTTCATTAGAAATATTCCAAAAGAACAGAAGCTTGTCAAGTCCAGCTTAGCCATTCTCACCCTAAAGCGTCCAAATTACTGATAGCCAATGAACATCAATGTTTGCATCGCTAGCGCCAGCCACACAGGCACACGCTAGGGCACTCCAGCAAATTTGCACTTGAATGTTCAAGCTTCCCACCAATGCTAGAAAAATACTTGCCCACACTGTGGCAATACCTCAATCTTAATCCCTCAAATTGCAGACTTAGTCACATTCCCCACAATCAGGCAATTCATTTCCACTGTCCCAATCTCATGACAATGGGAAAGAACGGAAAAAAAAAAGAAAAAAATCAAGGGCACAAAGCCAAGGAGATACATAAAGACCCACATGGGCAAAACTAAGGCTTCACACAGAAATATTCACATTAGAGTCCTGTTCACACCAGTATAAATCAAGCTCTATTGGAGCAACACCAGCATAAATTTGCCATAAACCAGAGTGGATTTTGGACCATGAACATCAGCTGAACAGTATCCCTTGAAAGGGTAATATGTATTTACTGACACCCTTCCTTTCTCTTCAGTTAATGGCAAGACAGACCATTTAACCAGTGGTCTAAAGCTGTAGCTTGCAGGACAGTAATTTATGCACCCTGGCAGGTGAGAATGACCCATTCAACTCTATCGACCTAAATAAGGAGGACAAAAGCCTCCTGACAGCATTTCTCTGTCCAGTTCTTGTCTGAGACAACTCCAAATATCATTCAGCCATGGCACGTCTAACCTGAATTGACCATGTCCCAGACACTTGCACACTGACTCCAAATAATCGCTTTCCTCCCGTGAAAGCGGTGGTGGTTAGACTTAGCCATAAAGCAGAGTAGCATCAAAATACTGCTTAAATTCCCAGTAGTTGTGCATGCCTTGCTCAGGGGACTTTTTTTTTTTTCTTCTGGTGCTAATTCCTTCCATTATGTTCGTTCTCTGTCCCTGCCCTGGGCAGGAGCTGCCATAGCAGAAGGATGCACAAGGAAAACACATCAGTACAAGTCAAGCACAAGCCTGCCTCTGGAGGGAGAGCATTTAAATAAAGAATGAACCTGAAATAGCTACCAGCTTCCCTGCAGCCAGCACTGTCTGTCAGCAGGAATTCACCACAGGGGATTATCACGCAGGAGCAAAATATCTTCTGGCCCCACATTCAGGAGGGAGAAAGTGAGCAAAAACTGACCAGTGTGCCACCCCAGAGACTAGCACAGGCCGGTGTCAAAAAGACAGAAACAACAGCAAAGGCCACGTCTTCCCCGTCACGACCGATCATCTGTGGTCTGCAGGAACAGGCTGGCTGGGAATGCCCACACTTCCTCCTCTTCAGGGGGATTCAAATTCCCTATATGCAGGCAAAAAAACCCAGCAAGGTTATGCCACCTGTATTGCATACAGCATCCTTTAAAGCCCAAGATTTGTGCAAGGTGCTGTGCATACACCTGGGGGGAAAAAAAAACAAACACATCCTTTCTTTTTCCCAAATGTTTACCATTAAGCACAGTTTTCTACTTATCTCTCAAAACCCTACAACTCCACGGGCATTTTCGGAAAAAAATGCTTTTAGCTCAGGACAGAACAGGTTTCAAGGACAGACCCCCACTAATTGCCAGTTCTTTTCCAGAGGCTGTATGAGTCACTGCCACTGTCCAAAGGCCATAGCAAGGAAAGGAGAAGGAAGGGACCTGCAATCCCCTGTAAAGGGATTAGAGCACACGAGCAACAGCAGGAAGGTGTAGAGAGGAAACAGAGGAAAATCAGGCAGAACCAGACTACAGCCCCAGATCATCTCTGGTTACATGGTACTTACATTTTATCTAGTCAAATAGTTGTATACCTAGTTCTATCGTTATCAGGTCACATATCCTTACACACACATGTAAACATAAGCATAGTATCTTCTACATTTCTAAACCACATTTTTTTTATAAGCACACAGTGATTGAAATGGGATTTTAAAAGACATAAAAAACCCTGGAAGCTCTACCCTGTCCCTGCCCCATCCTCCTCTCAGGTGCCCACATGCAGCTTATTTTGATAAACACAGGTATAGCAAGTTTTGTACTGATAAGCCTGTTAGCTACCAAGGGCAATAAACGTTACAGACAACCCTCATAGGTAAGAACACACAGCGTCAGACAAGGTGTTTCCCACAAGCTGTGAAACAGAACCAACAGCACTGCGTGCTTTCACACACTTACCAACTCACTCCTGTGTCCTCACACATTCCATGGATCAGCTCCTTGTCTCCACTAGGATGAGCACATGAAGAAATCCCTGCAGCTGATTCAAGCCCGGCCCCAGTCTGAGAACGGCCTTCACTAGTCAGTGACTTTAATGACCATTAACCTTTTTCTTTGGGGAAGAAGACTAGAATCTCCCATTTTACAGGAGACATAGCATTCTCAAATGATCTGGTATTTTATTTTACCAACATCTGATCTCATTCTTCAGTGCTGGAGTTAGGCCTGCCTCTTTCCCCTTTCCGTGAGTTTCCATTAACACACCTTCTCCCCAATCCAGTTTATTGCCTGTTGCTAGTAGCACTACAGGAAGCACAAATAAAAAATTAAAAAAAAATTAAAGAACGCACGCAGAAAGTGAAGAGCCACCAGAACAAAACCTCAGCACAACTCAGAAAGGCAGGCTTTGTTACTTGTAGCATGCGAGGTAAGAACAAGTAATGAAGGTAATCTTAAATTAATTAAAAGGAAGGGAGGGTGGAATTTAGCCTGCAACAAAGAGATGCAGTACAAGCAAACTGAGAATGCTCCACTGCCAGAAACGTTGCCTTGTGATTAAAGGAACAGAGTTCCCAGGCAAGCTGGCAAAGAACAATGGTGACCAATATTAATTAAGTAAATTAAGGCCTTCTCAGTGCTGATGCTGTTGCTGTGTTTTAGTTTGCCTTCAAAAAGAAACAAAGGTTCGGTTTTGGATGAAACAAACCATGCTGTCTGTGAGTTAGCATGGAAGGGATAACTTTGAATTCAGTTCAAATTGGTCAACAGATTCCAACAGGGAAAAATGGTCACAGAGATACAGAGTTCCTATAAGTTCAGCTGAGCGAATAAGCAGGTCCCAAAACAATATTTGGGCTGAACTATAAGCCACCCAGTGTCCATTCTCATAGCCGGCAGGGCTCCGGCTGATCAACGCATCGACCGCAGCCAGCCCTCCAGCACACCTGTAATGCTCGGCCAAGTACACCATGTGCCACCATTTACTCCTCCAAATGGTCAGCAGAATGAGGAATCATGACAGAGATGAAAGAAAAACACTGAGACACAGAAGAGTCCTGGAAAGGCAAGCGGTTAAGTGATAAGTGATGGCTAACTTCTGTTGCTCAACAAAATGACTAGGCATTTTACTCGTTTTCTGATCCGTCAGAGAGCAGATGGCTCTCACAGGCCAGATAACGACTAAGTGGTCAGTGCGACTGCTGGGGCAGAGCCTCAAAAACGCTCAGCAGAAATCATAACCCAGTGGAGTGCCCCAGCCAGATCTTTCTCTGCCATATTGCATATCCCAGGCTTTTCTGAAAGCCCTTCTGTTTTAAGGCTCAGCTACCTAGAAAAGTCTGGCCGATGATAGCTGAACCACCTCTATTATATCTCTGTAACACCTGATACAGACAATGTGACTGCATGGGGCTTTCTCCTGGTGTTGCTCCAATAGTTGCCAAAGCACACTTGGATAAGGACCCTCTTCTAAAATAACCGTTCTCTCAAGTCGCATGGCTATCATACTGGTTTGCAATCTCAGTGTCTCACAGGCAAGCCTTTTTTCAGGCCAGGCGGCAGATGTGATTTTCAGAAACCTCCTGCTTGATAGCCAGATCTGCCCGTCTGCCTCTCCCACCATGAGCACTCTGAGCAAGGTTTCCCATGCACAAGGTCACCATGTTCCTTTCCGTGCAGGCTCACCACTCTTGTGTCTCGCACCAGGCTTTTGATACCCAAATAGAAGAAAAACCCCATCCCACTGCAAACACAGACTTCATGGTGATTCAGACAGCAGGTCTGTCCAGGAGCGCAGGGCCCCAACCCAGATACCTTTCTCTACCCCCATCCACACTCCCACTGTAGTGTCAAGTGCTACCAACATTTTGCTGATTGGGAGCAATGCTAAAAAGACACTGTGTATGGCAGAACAAGGACATTACCCTTCACATACTGCCCCAACCCTCCACCTTGCAGAAGACTAACATGGGGAGACCCAGCCCAAACCCCAGACAAGAGGGCAGGAGGAAGATTTGATTGCCCTGGCTCCCTCAGGAGTCCTTCACCTGCACCTGGTGTGGGGCAGAGACTTCTCCCCTTGTGTTGTGAGCTGTAAGACAAAGGGTGGGGAAGCCACTTTAATGATTCCAAAAGCTAACAAGACCCTTGAACTTTGCATCCTACTATGTTATCCCATGACAAGACTGCACAAACAGGCACACAGACCTACATGTACCCTATGACCATCACCCTAAATTATTCCAACCCATGACAAACCAGCCACATAATTCAGAGCCAGTTCCGAACCCCCTCTGCAAATAAATGCGACCCCTCTCCTCTCTTGTCTCTCTGTATTTCCAATGGAAGCCCAAATTCATGGCTCCCACAGTCTCACCACGTCAATTCTCATAGAACTCAAAAGGAGCTGCTGTTTGAAAGAACTCAATCTGGGAAGCCACGCTGGTAAGGGGATTAGAAGAGCAGACAAAGATGCTCTTAAATCACTTTCAGCCAGAACTTTGCAGTGCTTTAGCTTGATCAATCTGCTAATGATTTTAGCTGAACAAGTTCCACTTTTTTATTAATTAGAGTCCTGTTCTTCCCCCTCTTACCTCCTCTTCTCACCTATTTTTCCTTTCTTTCGTGCAGTGTCTTCTAAAAAGGAAATACACCCAGCATTTGAGCTGTGGCAGATGAAGTTAAATAAGCCCTTTGTCATTAAGGAGCCACATCAGCAAGGGACAGGAGTCAGAAAACTTGCCTTCCAACTTTAGTTCTGATCAGCAGCACAACCCAGATCAGATCCCTCCTCTCACACATGCCTCAGTTTCTCAAAACTAAAATAAATTTTAAAAAAGACTAATAAGACTAATACTGCTTACCTTCCTTTTAGTGACCTTTGACACACACAGCTCAAGTAGGCAGCATAAGAGCTTTAAAAGTACAGTCATATCTATCACCCTGTAAGCACAAAATTAGCAAGATTTGGTGGTAAAGGACAGGAAGCCTAGAACAGAGAAATGCCCACAAATACACAATCATCCATGCTCCACCTTGTGCAGAAAGAATTCCCCCCTCAGTCTTCTGCCAGAGGCAAGGACTGCAGACAGGCAGCCATGCTTGCCTGCACCTGATGGCATTGATCACAGCTGGGGGGGATTTTCCAATCAGACACAAACCGCAGGAAAAGGCTAACGACCAGTTAGAGCTCCCAGTCCTTCCTCCCTGCACCCATGAGATCCTAAACCACTTTTGGCAAGAGCTAAAATAATTGTGTTTTATACATTCTCTTTCACCCAACAACTTTTTCAAATATCCATCCATTTTAAGCCTCAGCAACAGCCCTGCATGTGAGTTAACCCTTCCTTGTAGACAGGGAAGCCGAGGCATGGGGCAATGCACACCCCTGTTAGGCACAACAGCAAGTCCAAAAATCACAAAGACAGCCTGCGTGCACAGCCTGCTCTCCTCTGGTACCCCAAGGAAGCACATCTGAACTCAAGATACGCTTTCCTCTCTGCCTTGGAAGTCCAGTACTCACTGGAGTCCTCTACCAAATCCCCACAAGGGACTCAATGCACTTCCAGAGCATATCCGCAGCATCACTCTCCACTGGAAATGTACCAGCAGTACCCACACGGAACAGACTGGCCCAGTGTCTGAAGCAGTGCCAAAGCAGTTGCTTTTAGGATGCTAAGGCCTTTAGTCCATCATTGACCTAAGTGATTTGCTATAGCTCAGTCCTAGCTTTTCCAAGTCCCAAACATCCATTTTAGTCCCGAGGACACCAGTAAGCGCAACTACTTTTCCCAGGAGGAAATGTGATTTTGTCCCACTGTGCAGTGGCCGGGATGAATTCCAGTCCCTTCTGTCCCCCCGCACTCACAAGAAAGAAAAGGAGAAAGGAACACAAACACTAAAACTTGTGCAACATCCTCAAGTTGGTGAAAATACTGTGGACTCCCAAGGGGCAGGGAGATGTCAGGACAAGCGTATCCTCTGCAGACCAGGCATCGGGGAGAGAGGCGATGAAGAGCAACTCGCCTGCCCTCACCTACCAGTTATAACTGGTGTGGGAGAGGGAGAAGTTTGGCAGCAAAGTGGGCCTATCAACAGCTCTCCTCGGGGGCTAGTCCGGCAGAGGACACGGGCACGGCCCTTGAGGAGATGGAGAGTACACACTGCCTCCTCAGGAGCATCCAGGACCCAGACTGCTGCTTCCTCGCACTCTGAAGGGGAATGTCACCCTTCCTGCCCACCCAGCATCACTGCCGGCGGTCGCTGAGGGGGTGCCGGTGGTTTTACTGGCGCAAGCCCCAGGCTGGAGGGGACTGGAGCAGATGAGAGAACCCCGGCATTGGCATTCCCATCTTCGGGAAAAAGCCTGGCAGCAATTAGAGACGACGCAACAGGGAGATAGTATCAGCTCCGGGGGGGGGGGGGGGGGGGGGGGGGGGGGGGGGAACTGCTTTACCACGGCCGAGTGCATGCTAAGATTATTTTCCTCTCCCGCAGAGGGAACCCCAGCCAGCAGGAGCTTCACAGAGTCAACGACTCCAAGCGGGTTTTCACATCAATATTTCAGCAGCGTCTGTCTCTCCCGCGTGTGTGGCCCCGGCCCCGGCCCCCCCCCCCCCCCGCCGCTGCAGCATTTCCCTTCCCTTAGCAAAAGCCCACGCTCCCTCTAGCGCCCAGCGCCGCTTGTCGCACCCCGCCAGCCCGGCACCCCTGCCGCCGGCCGGCACCCCAGGGCGGCCGAATCACGCTGCAGCTAATTAAAAGTGATGCTCTTTTAGAATCATAGAATAGAATCATAGAATCGCTGAGGTTGGAAGGGACCTTTAAGATCATCAAGTCCAACCATTAACCTGCCCTGACAAAACCCACTTCTAAACCATGTCCCTAAGTACCACATTTACCCTTTTTTTAAACACCTCCAGGGATGGTGAATCCACCACCTCCCTGGGCAGCCTATTCCAATGTTTAATAACCCTTTCAGTGAAAAAATGTTTCCTAATATCCAGTCTAAACCTCCCCTGACATAACTTAAACCCATTTCCTCTTGTCCTATCACTTGTCACCCGGGAGAAGAGGTCAGCCCCCACCTCTCTACACCCTCCTTTCAGGTAGTTTTAGAGAGCGATAAGGTCTCCCCTCAGCCTCCTTTTCTCCAGGCTAAACACCCCCAGTTCCCTCAGTCGTTCCTCGTAAGATTTGTCCTCCAGACCCCTCACCAGCTTTGTAGCCCTTCTCTAGACACGCTCCAGCACCTCAATGTCCTTCTTGTAGTGAGGGGCCCAAAACTGAACGCAGTACTCGAGGTGGGGCCTCACCAGTGCCGAGTACAGGGGGACGATCACTGCCCCAGTCCTGCTCACCACACTATTCCTGATACAGGCCAGGATGCCATTGGCCTTCTTGGCTACCTGGGCACACTGCTGGCTCATATTCAGCTGGCAATTATATATGCCCAAATATTTTGGGCAGAGAGGCCCTGTAGTGCTCTGCAGACCCACCCGGCTAGCGTTTGTGTTGCGTATCTGAATACGAAGGGGAGAAAACAGCGCGACAGCCTCAGTGTCAGGGACCCTCCTTGAACAAGAGGGTTTCGCCGCTCATTTCAGCGGGAGAGCAATTGGGGCTCCTTCAGGACTGAGAGGGATGAAAAAAAAGAGAGGTTTGATTATTCAGCGTCAGTCTTTTCTGAGTTTTGTTGTATGCTGGGACTCTGCTGGCCACGAGGGCTGGGAATTGACCCTAAAATTTCCATAGCAGATTATCAAATATGTTTAACACCTACACAGTCCCACTGTTCAAACAGCAAACTTTATTCAGTTCCTTCAGCCTCACAACACGCTGTAAAGGCAGGAAGGGAAATACTGCCCTGCCCTTCTTTTTGCATGGAGGGAACA
This sequence comes from Pluvialis apricaria, assembly GCA_017639485.1. NCBI lineage: Eukaryota > Metazoa > Chordata > Aves > Charadriiformes > Charadriidae > Pluvialis > Pluvialis apricaria. Next base: position 28,103,744 of record CM030013.1, on the reverse strand, counting down.
TTAACAATGATGCCACAGTTTTCCCTGGACATTAAGGGGAAGTTCAGATTTGGGAATTTGTTTGCCCTGGATTCCTGCAGGGAGTTTAAGCAAACCAAGAAACTTGCATGCAATGGTGTGGCTTCAGCAAAGCATGATTCTCCAACTAAGTGTTATTTCAGCTGAAAATCCCTGTTGGGGTCTGCCAAGTATGTCACCAGATCAGTCTCCAGCATAGTGGGGGTCAAACTCCCACCTCCCAGAGCCAAGCAAGAGAGAGGGAAGGGCTGTGCACAGGAGAGAAAGCAGCTCATCCACCCACAGCCCTGTGGCTGTAATTCAGAGAATGTAAAGGGCGCACAGGTCTCCTTGCTGTACTGCCCCATGTTTCCTAGCCTCTGTGCTCATTTTTTGTTCTTGCCTTGCACTTTTCACTGCTGTAGGATGCTGCAGGTTGAATTCTCAACTGCAGCAAACTGGCCTAGGTCAATCCTACATCAATTCACACGAAGGGTCCGACCAAATATTTTGTGGCTTTGGGGACATTCTGCATTTACAGTGTTCAATGCTTCACAAGGAACATGTCATTTAATTTACCATCTCGATTAGAGGCAGGTTGGACTCCACACCTTCAAACATAGATTCTCCCTGGAAGATAAACTTGACCAGATCCCAGCCAAACCCAAGCTTTAACTCCATAACTGACAGGTTCCTTTCAATTGTCCTGGAACCAATCTCAGGCATGAGCTCAGGCTTGGCCTTCAATCCTGAAATGAATCTGGATTTGCAAGAGAGCACTGACTCTGGTAAGCATGTACTGCTCTCCTCCATTTTATCTACAGACATCCAGGGAGCTTAAGGAGCATGACACTATGGTATCACTTAAGTAAATTCTTGACCGTTTGCAAGACTGGCTTCCAGTATCCTTTAGTACAACCAACATTAAAGATCTTTTCTTCTTAACCTGTGCTTTGCCCATTAGATAACACTGCTTTTGTATTTTTTCTAAAATCTCCACTACGAATCCAGCTATAAATTTGGAAACTCTCAGAAAGTTTCATCTTCCCACAGCCTTGCATTTATGAAAATATTTGTCTGATCTCCCCTCCCTTTTGGGAAAAATTTATCCCGCCTAACATCAATTATCTGCTCAAACTTATTTTCAAAATACTTTGTCATCTAATTGAATGAATGTTTTCCATAAAAAAAAAAATTCAAGAATCACATAGCTGATTCTGTTTGCACTTAAATCACTGTGAAAGCTTAGCCACAAATCCTAGGCCTCATCCCTGAGCATGAAAAAGTCCAAGTACTGAGGCCTGAAGGGAAACTGCTGGCAGGCGCCTAGAAGAGGAGCAGTTCTGTTACTGAGCTCTGAGCTACAAGAACATCGACAGCTTCCTGCGCTAGGCAGGGTAATGGCCCAGGGAATCTGCCAGCTTCATGGGATCCACAAGCAACATCAAGGCCCATCCACTGGACATCGACCTGACTTTGCAATGAAACGAGTTTGGAGAGAAATAACCTGAAAAATATTTTCCAGACGCCTTCTTCCCACTCTACTGACTCAACACAACCATAAAAGCAATCGCCATGCAAGAGTTTCATTATTATTTCCCCATCTTATATTTGAATATTAATTAAAAATGGATTGGCAAAGTCCTGGAGAAGGACCTTAGTGGCAAACTTTGTTACTAAAGGTGGTGGAAAAGTGGAATGGCGTCAAGACATTGTGAGACAGCCGGCCTACCTTCAATGGCAACAAGACCACAACCTAGCCTAAAGCCATTTGAGAAAGAAACAGTCTAGAATACCAATTAAAATATCTACCAAATGCAGTGCGATTAATATGATTGCTTTGTCACCATCTTGCACTCTAGGAGTAAACATTTTAGACTGAAATCCAACTGACTGTTGGAGCAGTTACCCATGGCTGACAACTAAATGCAGCATTGCTTGCCTAAACACTCATTTGGTCCCCTTCCTCCCTTCCAAGCACACCCGTCTGTTTGGAATTGCAAATATTGCCCACCTCGTTCTGCCCATCACACACTGCATTGCTAGGCATCTTAATGAAAAACTACCTGGCACACAGCAAGCCCATCAGCCTCCCCAGCCTGTAATTCGCCATGGGAGTGAGTAATGCCTCAGCATCAAACCACCAGTACATTAGCAGATCACACCAGAACACTGCCAACAGCATTCAGAAGAATCATTCCCGGAAGAGACAGGCTTCACTGCGAGAACTTGTACAACCTGCTTTTCACTGCCAACCCTCAGAGCTTGCACAGGGTAAAGGAATAGGATAAGCCGTAACAGGAGGAAAAGAATCGCAGAAGCCTATTCAGATCGGGGTTGTTACCATCAGATCACGTCTATGTCAGTCTTGAAAATGTCCAAAGACAAGTATTCCCAAAACTTTCTGGTGCCTTGCCACACCACTTTCTTTGAGAAGAAACTCTTTCCAATGTCCAGTCTGACATACGTTGTGGCTGTTGACCTGTGTTATATCCTCTTCAACCAGTAAGATAAGCTGCATCTTCTTTCTAACTCTACTTCAGGTGGCTGTAGGCTACTGTAGTACTATTGGCCTCCTCTTCACCAGAGTCTTATCCCGAGGACATCTTATATTCCCAGTCTTGGAGTGATTCTCGCAACCATGCTAACTCCAGAGATGACGGCCACAGGCTGACTGGACCTCTGGACAAAACAGTGTAGCTTGGCTGAGAAGATAAAACCAGGCCCCAGTCCAGTCTCTCGCCAGCTCTCACCCTGCCTTCCCCAGCTTTCAGAGCCTGGATCATACCATAAGCATCAATGCAGTTGCGTGGTCTGCACAAGTAGCACCTATATCACTTAGGCACACTACACTTCTGCAGCTTTGTCTTCTGCACTGCTGCACTGCACTGAGATAAAAATACGCACTGCTGACATTTTTCCTAGAGCATGAAAAATTCAACCCCTAGGATCATATAGGAACCTCACCTGCCTGAAGCAGTTTGCAATACTGCACGCACCTTAGACAAATGCCCTCTTCTGCTCTTACTGTGGCATTATAGTGCATTTCTGCATCTTCACGTCTGAAGGTTGCCTCTGGTTGCTAGAAAGGCAAGGGGATGTATACATGGGATAACTAAAGCACACTGTGATCATAAGCGGAGGCCTCTCCATAGACAACGGATTGAAAATGTCTTCTAGAGGTTAAAAGAAAGCTAAAAATGTGCATCTTTAATTCTTATATTGAAAAAAAACACCGACAACACCACGGAATTTGTAGCACTTCCATTGTGGAAAAAGCATGGACAGAATTAAGTACTTCCTATAAACAGCTACATTCATCAGAGTGACAACTCTGAAACCTAATGACAACAGTCCCCATTTACTATTCCACTACTGATCATATCAGCAGAACAATCTGAGTGTGTTTTATCCACTGTAGCTTGTTGAAATGTCTTGAAAAAACTATTGTCAAGAAATAAGATAGCAACATTTGAAGCTGTAACAGCATTAAAGGTGCTGCTACTTATTTTTGCAGGTCCTTATCTTAGAAATCAGGGAGAGAGGAAGGAAGAAAAGGTAATCTGAGGAATCAGATCATCTTCACAGGAAGGTTGGAGAGAGCATCTGGTGAGCAGAACGAGGAAAAATTTCATGCAATAACATAACCATCTAGAGAGAGGGAAAACAAGTGTAGAGGATACAACTGCACACCGAATGGTACTTTTGTACACAGTGTGCGTTCAGAGAAGAATGGCTTTGAAAAAAGAATGGCCTGCAGATCTTCTGGGAATAATAGTAGTTTTCACTAAAATTCTCCTTCCTTCAGAAAAGCCTTAGTAAGAAAACATTTTATCTGATCTCTACTAGGTCCCTCAAGAGCTTCAGTGACCTCCCTCAATAAATGCTTCTATTTGGGCAGACTGATACTTGAAGCCCAAGTACAGGTCTCCTTTTTCTCATGTCAGACCCACTGAATTAAGCCAAGTCCCCTTCCCAAAAACACAAACCTAATTTCTACAGAGTAGTATTTTTGCGTTTTCCTAACAATTTCCACTTGAAGATCTGCAGGTATTGTACACAGAAATGAATTCTGCTCCACACCACCACTTTGTGGTAGCTAAGTAGTACTATCCTCATTTAACATGGAAGAGGAGATCCAGAGAGGTTAATTGTCTTTCCTAAGGTCACAGAAAAAGCCTCTGGGCAGGACAAAGCAGAGAACCCAAATTCCCCGATCTCACCAGCCTTTTGCCTCTATCCTAATCCTGACCTCACTATCTGCAAATGGAGAAAACAAAAGTTTGTTGCCTGGAAGGGATTATCTTTTAATAAATTAAATTGATATTTGAGGGACGTGGGAGAAAAGGGGGATAGGAGACATAGGGAGAGTTACTCTTAAAATAATGAAAAAAAAACAAACACGGGAGGTTTTTAACATTCTAGGTAACAGGACATGCAGCAGCTGCAAAGATCTCCCTTTTATAGAGTGACTGTAGATCTATACGTCCCAGTAAAAACCTGATTTTTTTATTACTATGCTTTCCTTTCCTTTGCAAATCCATCCAGTCGTTAGGAATCCCCCACCACTAATGCCTGGTTTGAAACATACTGCTTCATTGCATGGAATTTGATTGATCAGGTTTTGAATAAATCGTAAGTGACAAAAGCTTAGGTTTTGAAGTCTGTTCAAGTTATAGGAAATTGGTAAAAGCAAGCCGTATGCCTCTTTACTGCTTTGGTAGCCTGAAAACAATGGCATACAGACATGTCCTACCTGTCTCCTAGGTCATCTGGCATAATCATGACACATGAGTTAATATCTTTTGTCTATTTTCAATACACCTTCCTGCTGCTTTGCATCTACTGTGACCTAAGAAAATACATGCTTTGAGGTGAGAGACTGGGAGCCAGCGTGGTGGCAAAAGAAGCCACAGTGTTTCCCTGAGTGACCTTGGGCAAATTGCTGGATGTTCCTGTACCACAGCCACTCCAACAGTAGACTTAGGTAAAAACTGAACTGCAGCAGAAAAACAGGCATTGGATTCAGCCTCCTCTGCTAATAAATGAAAGGACACAGGTTCAAGCATTTAACTTTCCCTCTATGCTGTTTTAAAAAAATCTAATTAATCACTAAATGCAGCATGTTTTCTCCAAGAGACAGGAGAGAGAGAGAGAGAGTCTCCAGATGCTAAACCTCATATCGCAAAAATCATGAAAAGAGAACGCTAATATTTATTAACATGCTTGCTTTTCCTGCCTACAAACACCACACTGGCAATAAACACCAGTCTTTTGCTTTTGCTTGTGCTTTTGAGTTGAAGCTTTCAATGCATGGTATCTTGAGGTGCAAAATCGTAATGGAAAGTCGTGAACAATCAGATGTTTTCCTTTATTACCCTTCTCAGTCACCTGGAGTTAAAGACTAAAGGAAACTAGTTATTTAAATGGCATATTTCCGTAAAAGAAGCCAAGGAAGGAGGGAGAATTTTGTGGAAATCACTTTCTGACCTGCACCTTCGAAAAAATAACCTTTCTTTCCTGTGCAAATGCCTACAGAATGAGTTTTCTCTGGTACTTTAACCATAAATACTCGTAACTATTGGAAATCCTTGCTGGGAAGGGGAGGGGGGGGGGGAATTTAGCTTCTTTTGCTCAACACCCCTTGATTCAGCACTGAAATGAAACAAAAGAGAGGGCATATAGATTGTTTTCTTCATTACATGCTGTGTTGTATTAAAAATAAATAATCCTAGAAACAAGCGTAGTGCTGAAATATACCATGCAGCTGTTTTCTCTTGAATGTTTGCTTTCATCTCTAATGAGAGTGGGATTCATGTCTGGCAAACACAACTGCCTTTAAAAATTGGTTAAATCAAAGTAACATCTACATTGCTGTCAGAATTATTGCCTAAGTAATAATAAATAGAGAAAAAAACTTCCAGTGGAAAAAATAAAGAGGTGGTTGAATTGCACATTATGAAGCTACAGCTGATGCAGAGATAGACAGACAGATAGACAATTTGCTTTTTCATGACTAATGAGTTTCATGAAGAATGTATCTGAAAATCCAGCCAATCTGTTTTATGCTGTTAATTGCTTTATGCCCATTTCCAATAGTGGCAAAACAACAAAAGAGGCATTTTCAAGGCAGTGACAAGCTATAATAATCAGAATAATGGGAATATTGTCACCAGACAGAAAGGTTTCCCCGAGTCCTTTAAATTACGCCTGTTCTCAGACTTTGTATCAGAGTGGAAATAGTATTTCTGATACCAAGTTAAAAGAAAATTGAAGTTCTGTCCACAGCCATCTGCCGGGCGTTGCAAAGCAGGGTGCGAGGGAGGGCCCTGCACTATCACGGCACGATGGCGTGTGGGCTTTTGGGACACCCCCCGCACGCACACACAGTCCCACAAACTTTCAGGGACACCTCAGCTACTGGTTATTTTTGACTTTAGAGAAAAGGCATGAGGTGTCATCGATTTTTTATAAACTTTTCACGGTGCTGGCGCTACCTGCCTCCTTTCAGTCCCTTAACGTGCTGTGGGGCTTTCCACCCCCTTAATGAATTAATGGGATCTCTCTTGTCGCCAGCATGCAGAGCGGGGAACGGGAGGGCTTTTCCACCACCACCGTACATCACTCATCCCCCGGCACAGAGGCAGCGAAGCGTGCCGAGGTGTATATTACATATGAAGAACCAGCGGGAAAGGGGACCCAGCTGTGCAGGCACATGGGACAGACTGGAGCGGGGAGCCGGGGGCAGGGGGGGGGGTCTTCCCTGCGCAAGGGAGAAGGCTCCGGCCAGTCCGGCCCCTTTGGCGCCGCTCCCACCGCGCTACCCCGGTGGTCACAGCCCCTACTTTCGGGGGCGGGGGCAGAAAGGGGTTCCCATTCAAAGGTGTTCCCATTCTCCTTCATCTTTCCCCAGGAAAACTTTTCTCTTTTTTTTTTTTTTGTGTGTGTGTGTGTGTGCGGCCACCGCTCCGTCTCCCCTCCCTCCCCGGCAATAAGAGCAAGGTGCCCGCCAAGCCCCCCTCTCCTCCCCGCACCCCCGGCCGCAGCGACAAGCGCGGCACCGACCATCCCACCCCGCGGGTGGGCACAGGGCTCCCTCCCCGCCGGGCCGGGACGGACCGATGGACGGGGCGATACTCACGCTGCTGTTGTGCCCGGACCAGTGCACCATGGCTTGGTTGTGCGCCGCATCCCCGGTGAGCGCGAAGGTGGTGCTGCTCAGCCTCAGCTCCTCTGCCCCTCGCAGCCGCGCCGCTCTGCCCTCCTCCAGCGGCCCGCGGGGCTGAGCCCGGCCGCCGCGCTGCCCCTCGGCCGCGGGCACCCCCCGGCCGCCGCCCGCCGGCAGCGCCCGGCGCCCCTCGCTGCTCCGCCGGCTCCGCGCCGCCGCCGGGCCCCGGCCCCCGGGCGCGCCGCCGCCCGCCCCCCGCCGAGCGGAGCGTCGCTCCCCGCGGCCCCCCGCGGCCCCCCGGCTCCCCGCCCGGCAGCGGCTCCGCGGCGGCCGCCGCCCCGGCCGAGCCCCGCGTTCGGCCGCCCGGCCAGCTCCGTAATCCCCGCGGCGGCGGCGGCGGCTGTCGCTGCTCCTGCCTAAGGCGAGACGAGGAGGACGGCCAGGAGGGCGATGGAGACGAGCAGGATCTGCAAGTTATTTCGGCGCCGGTGCAACACCAAGAGAGAAGTAAGAGCCATGTCCAGGCGAGAAAAACGGTGTGGCAGGTCGGAAAGCAGTTAGTCCCCTTCTCCATGCCTTTGCGGAGCGAGTCGGGGGGCTCGGAGAGGGAGGGGGGACGAAGCGCTGCGTTTAGGGCTTTTTTTTTTTTTTTTTTTTAAGGAGAAAGGGGCCGGATTCTAATTATAATAATTATTATTTGCAAAAGGCTCCTCTTTCTCTCGCTCTCCTTCTTTCTCTTCCCCCTTTCTCAGCCTCTGAGACGATGACCAGGAAAAAAAAAAAATAAAGGAAAAAAAAAAAGAAGGCAAAAAGAAAAAAAAAAACTCTCTCCCCGGTAGTTGGATTCTGTTCCTTACTGTTGGTGGATTTTTTTTTTTTTTTTTTTTGAAAAGTGCTTTTCAGTGAAACTGTTCACGTTCAAGGATTTGATCAAGTGAGAGGGTAACACCACACGGGGGGAGGAGCCCCGAGCCTTGCCAAGCCGCCGCCGCCGCTGAAATACACCACCGAGTCACCAGCCGCGCTGCGCCGCGCCGCCGGGGGCCGGGAGCGGGGCCGGGGGCGGGAGCGGGACACCGCGCCGCACCGAATCAGCTGGAGCATCACCCAGCCTTTTCTCCTGATTTGGTATGCGTGCTCCTGCCCGAGACAAAGCAGCCGTCATTCACTGTTTCTCCTGATGTATATTTACACATAACTCGTATTTACAGCAGCGTAGGTATTCCTCACCCTGTCTATACGCAGGCAGATGTATGCACAAAGGCTGGATGTGGGTACGGGGCATAAGGCAACGCAGCTGGGATGAGCAGCTCCCGGGTGACTCCCCGCGTGTGACAGCGGACCCACGGGCTCAGCCATCCGGCAGCACCGCTCCAGAGCCGGCTCCGGCCATGGGGATGTGCCCGTCCCGAGCGGAGCCTCCCGGCCGTGTGGGAACCCGCCAGGGAATCCCGGCAAACCTTGCCACCGTCCAGGGAGGGAGACTAGCAGGATTGATTTGGGGGGCGAGTAACCAAGGAAGGGCAGTATCTGCAGGCAGCTCACTGCAGCAGCGTCTCGGGACTGTGTCGGGAGAAGGAGAGAGGGAGGTGTATGGCTTTAGGTCATGGCAGTGCAGCGCTCCCGCTCCCATCGCGGGGATGCGACGTTTCCCCCGGCCGGGACACCGGCTACAAAGCGGAGCCTTTGCCGCTTCAGCCCCCGGACAGGGTGTGAGGAATCGCACGGTGCGAAGGGGAGAGGGCGGGCTGCCGCCTCCCACGGCTGCGGGGCGTCCCCCATCCTCCCGGGGGTCACCCTTGTCACAGCCATCCGTGCCTGTGCCACGTCCCTCCGGAACGATTCGCTGCAGCAACACGTCGGCACTTTCTCTTCGCCTCAAACCCACGGTCGGCCTTCCCCCGTTCTCCTCCTCCCTCCGAAAAGTGTCAATAATTAGCGTTATGTTAATCGTCCCACCCTCCCACTTACCACATCAGCCATTCTTTGCCGTCCAAGGACGCATCCACCAACTACACGGCTCTCCCCGCGGTATCTCCCCCCCCCCGCCCCCCCCCCCGCCACCGCCCCCGCCAGTCCCAGAGCGGGGACGGCTCAACAGTTGCTCCCGCCTAACGTGGGTCTCCCACCCGGCGAGGAGCGGAGGGGGAGAGGGACAGAGAGAGGATCGGTGATGGCTGTGCCCGCGCTGGGAGAGCCGGGGGGCGGAGAGGGGGGGTTCCCTGTTGGCCGATGCCCCGCGCTGAGCCGCCGCGGAGCGGGTAACGGGGGCTGGGGAGGGGGGGCCGTGCCGCCCGGCTGCCGCTGGGGAGGGCGAGCAGCGAGGTGGAGGAGGGAAAAGGGGGACTGCAAACACCTCTCTGGCTGTTGCAAACGGTGGAAGCTGTCGCTAAACGGCAGTCCTGCGGGAGTGACAAGAGGGTCCGGGGTGTCAGCCGGTTTGCAGAGAAAAGCGCGAACAGCTCCGGGGTGGGAGGGGGGCGCTGGGCGAGCCGGTGCCCGGTGGGGGCTCCTGGCCACGGCCACGGCCCTGCCCGTGAGCCGCAAACCCCGACGCAGAGAGGGGAAGTGGGCGGCGGGGGTAGGGGAAGCAAATCAGCCGCCCCCAACCCAACGGATGTTATTTCTGGCTTGGAATCGGCTCCTTTTCAAACTGCGCTGCCAAAGTGTTTAGGAGATGACATTTCATTTGTGTGGGAGCGGTGACGTGGGCCTCAGCCAGAGCTGATTTGTAAAACTGGGGGCGAGGGGATTGCACAAGTTACACACACCTGTGGCAAGCGCTGCTCTGCGTGCCCAGAGCCGGGCCAGCACCGAGACTGCACGCTCCTGCTGCTTGTAAAGGAACGGCATGGCATGGGGAACGGAAAGGACCTCAGCTGTCTCCCTACTCCCTCGATCGACTGCTGCAAGAACAGTGTCACGCATGCCACCCCTGGATCTTGTCACTGCTATGCACTGTAAGGGGATGCACTGCCCACCTAATGTCATCCTCCTACAGTGAGGCTGCAGCTGTGACACGCAGAACTTATCCTTATGATTAAAGTTTCTCCAGTCCCTCAGGACCCAGCAGCAGCTCACTGCTGCTCCTGAAGATCTCTGCGTGTCCAGGACCCCTGTCACCACAAAGTAAAAGCTACCGTGGGGCTAGCAACTGCCACTGCTTAGCCATTGTGAAGGCCACCCAGTCCCACTTATCTTCTCAGCCTTGCTGGACACTGTTTAAGACCTAGTCCCTGTTCACACCTGGATCAGCCACTCATTTGTGCAGCATCATCCCCCACTTCATGACCAAAGCCCACCCACACCAAGACAGGACTTGTGGACGCATCTCCTTTCCTGCCAACACAAGGCATTGCTTTGTGTCCACCACATCGGTCTTTGTCACCACAAGAGCCCAGCTGTGCTGGACATGGCACAGAATGTGATGGGCTTCATGCACGAGCATGTTCACCAACACTTTCTTTAGGGCAGTACTTTCACCACCTCAATAGCAGGTCTGTCCTTCCCTGCAGACTGAAGAGCTGTTACCTGCACCTAAAAATCACCATCTGCGAATGTCATCCACACCTGCTCCACTCAGGGACAATCCCAGACATTCAGTTTATACTGTATTAGCAAGATTACCCCAGGCCCTCATTTCTCAGACAGATATGCACAGGAAAGGGTGGTGTTTCTAAAGAAAATCCTTAAACCCCTTCATCAGTACCTGCTTATTACTGTTAAATAATAGGACGCACAGCTGAAGTCCCACTGATGGTGTGGGACTGTGTTAAAATCTCGCAGCCCTTCGCAGAGGCCTCAGCGCCGAAGCGAGAGGCGGCAGCGCTCTCTAATCCCTTTTCTTCTCTAGAAGACAAAGGTAACGTGAGCAACACCCCCATCTCCTGCACGACTCGCGAACTGCGTGCCCATCACCAGCACACAGGAAAGGAAGGGGCTTTTCCAGTTTGTACCATCCAGGAATGGCACAGGAATATCAAGTTTGCTTCAAAATTCAGCCTCTTGCGTGACACGGGGACAGTGAGGATGTCATTTGACAACCCGAGAGTTGCACAGTCTATATCCAAGAATAGAAATGGAGTAGTTCAACACAGTATCCATTACAGGCTGTTTTAATCCCTGGTCTAATCCATTACAATCTGCTTTAATCCCTACCCAGCTGCAAACATCCATTCAGAGAAGCAGGGGTTGGTGTTATAGTCTCTTGGACCATGTTGATTTTTAATTGATGTAAGGCAACCATATGCCATAACACCAGGCACTGCAGTACATTTCTAAGCAAGTCAGTGAATGTTCTGGAAGGCAAATTGTGGCACAAATACAAAGTAGCAGAACATGCCTATAACCAAGGGGGAGCTGGGTTCAATTAGGGAGAGAAAGACAATTGGGGGAGTTATGTTTGCTTGGAGGAGGTGATATGGGTGGAAGCAGTCTAATGGCATGATCTAAAGAAAAAAACAAATAAAGCCTGTCAATCATTTAATGCCAAGACCTTCTAAAGTAGCATTGATCATTTGGAGTTTTCTTTTTTCTTTTTTTTCCCCCTATTCTGGGACTTTAATTCAGAAAAAAAAAAAAAAGTATTATGAAATTGAAGAGTTAACTCCTGTCACACATATCAATAACTGCACCATCACTACCTCTACTGCTGGTTGTAGACCTGCTCCCCAGTACCCTCATCCTTTCTATTTTGCCCAGCTCTGCCCATCATTGCTCCGTGCCCCTCTCCTCCTGCAGGACTGCACACACCCAGGCCTCCCTGGAGGCCCAGAGTGTGTCTCCCAGTCCCCATCACCCCAGAAAATTTCTGTGTGGGAGCTGGAACCTTACTTGCTGGAACCTGAAAGAAAGGGGGAAGAGTTGGGGAAGAGATTGTAAGTGGAAAATTTAGAGAGGGAAACAAAAAGTAATGTCTCAGCTACATGGCACTCCACACAAATACACCCTCCCCTGAAGAGCTCCCTCACTACTCAAGCCCTTCCCAAGGGAGGAAATCCCACACGTACTAAGAGAAAAATCAATGCTTGTTTCAGTTAACTTTAACCTATTTATTATGTGTGAGACCAGTCATTGGAAAACAAAGCAGCTCTGTGATAATGCTGTCTTGTTTACTAAGGAAAGGCCTGAATCTACCTAAACAAAAATCATTAAAAGCTGAAATGTCCCTCTATCCTCAGACTAAATATCACCTGCAGGCAGGGCCCCCACCGTCTCTGCTGGTACAGTACTACCCCCATTATGGGACAGATTTTCTCCTAGCACAGCCGGTCAGGGTGCGCAGCAGACGGTCTGCCTCTGAAGCACAGCGGGCCCATGGCGGGGAGCCTTTAGCATTGCCAGACTTGCTGCAAAGCTCCTAAAGAGGGGCTGCAAAAAAAAAAAAAAAAAGCTGCACAGATGCTGCAAGAGGAAATCTAGCTCCCGCACGACACGATGAAGTGGGAGTCCAGCAGCCCAGCACACAAGCATGCAACATGGGTACCACGGACCAGCACGCCAAGGGAAGCGTTTTACTTTTCCTGGGCCATGGCACAGTGGTGGGACAATTTGATCACAGCTGATCTTGTGGCAGGGTTCTCACAACGTGGTGGGTCCCCTCACCGCATCACAGCACCACTATCCTCTTGATCAACATGATCCACACAATGCACCAGAGCAGGAGAGGGTGCCACAGGCCACACTGGAACTGCAGCAGGTAGAGGCTTGGTAGAGTGAAGAATCTGTGGAAGTCACCCTCAGGCTCAGAACTTCACCAGCATGAGCAGATGCAAGTTGGTGACCGGCCTGTCTGCATCCCACCTTTTGGTTTTTTGCTATCCAGACACCATGTCTGTGGGAGACAGAAGAGCCCCTTTCATTCAGGGATGCTCAGATAGCTCCACTGTCTTCACTCACTGCTAAGGTTGCCCAAAAGGTGCAGAACCTGCAGAGTGCAGGTGAAGGACTTGGCAACACAGAGAAGGCAGAGGTGTTTTGAATGCTCTGGGGAGATTCTGCAGGTTTTAGATCATGCTTCTGGTTAATGTTGGGTTCTGGTGTTGGTCCTAAAGACAAGATAAGAAAATCCCTTTCTGCTGATAATCAGCATTATCAGAAATACCAAAGAGCTTTTCAGAATGGAATAAGTGCATGGATTTGCAGCATACACAAAGGTAAGTTGTGCAGCACACAGGTCCACTGTGCTCAATTCACTATATACTGGAGGTTGCATGTATCTCTGTCTTGGAGACCCCAGTCACAAATACAGGATCCCCTGACTCCCAGATTTCAAAACATCCAGGGCCACAATAAGATCCCCGATTTTCAGAAGCATTTGCCAAGTTCGTGAAAGTATGCTCCTTAGCATCACTTCAAAAGCTCTGGGTCAGGACATTCAAACCTGCAGCCCCACTTTATCTTCTGAATTCAGAGAGCTTGTCTAAAAAGCTGGGTCCAACTGTGCCACGTATAATGAAGAGAAGCATAGTCATGGTTTAGGGTGTTATAATGTCTAAGAACATGCTATAAGTACTAAGATATCCCATTTGGAGAAAATCTGATTAAAAACAGGCGATGTGACTCATATCCACATGGTCATTGATCCAGAGACAGTAAATGACCCTCATCTCCCTCTCTGTCACAAGGTATGCCTCAGTCTCTCAGGTTGCATGGAGAAAAGGAATCCTGCTTACTGTTAGAAATATTGTGCACCTCTCATCAGCTTTTCATTTCTGGTTGTTAATGAAGCTTCATGTTTATGATTGTTTAGGAGTGGCTTTTGCTGCTAAGAAGCAGAGCACGAACACTGCCTTTGCTGTGCAAAGAGAGCCTTTGTGAACGCGAAACTTCCCCTCTGCTTATTCCACTCTTTCTTTAGGGCATAGTGGGATCTGGAAAGGTTCATGTCTTCTCTTCAAGGCACACACAACAGGAGAAGAGTAGCTACAGATACTGAGATTTCAGGGGCATGAAGCTCTCTGAACAGGACAAGGTTTAGCACAGACAAACTTTTGGTAGAAGGAAAGCACCATGCTAAATCTTGCCACCTCTTGCTGCTGGGTAAACACCCTTCAAACACCCTTCCTGTTGTGCCAATAGAAGAGGTATCCATCTTTAGCCACTGTACCTGCTGGAAGCAACCAGTCTGCCTGAGCTGTTCAGGTGTCTCATGTTAACAGTCACCAGCCAGTTAAAGCATTTCAGATATTCCTTATTTTGATTGAAACAGGTTTGAGGTAATGGAGGAGCTCAGTTGGTATATCTGAAGGTGCAGTGAAAAAGTAGTTGATGACTGTACTGTCAGAGCAGGACTTGTCCTCGTGACCCCAGTATACTTCATATTTAAGCACAGGCTTTAAATTAGGGTTTAAAAACCACCAGATTTCACTAGTCACTAAGGTGAGACCATTTCAGAAGTGACCATTTCAGATCTTGAGAAGTCACATAATTAATTTACCTTTCTCTAAAACAGACTCAATTGCATCTAAACCAAAGCATGGTACAATGTGCAAATCACATCTAAAATAATAGGATAAGACAGTTAAAAAGGAGAGATTTTTGGAAGACATGAAATCAGCCAATGAAAAATAAATTGTGCTCTATCAGACTCAAGCTGTTCTTCCTCACCCTGCATTGTGGTGGAAGGTCTATTGCCAGAGCCCATCTCTCCATCCTCTCAACAATCCCACTAAAAAGATATCAACAGCTAGTGGCTCTAGCCAAAAGAAAGAAATGGAAATTGTCCCATATTTATCCTGTATCCTGACGGGACTCCTCAAGACCTTATACCATCTCCTGCCCTGAACATCTCCTTAGGCTCCAAATTTCCAAGGCTTCACATGGCTTATAGGCTTAACAAAGTCAGCTGCTCCCACTTCAGTTCAAAAAGACTAAATTCTGTAACCCCCAAGCATCTGCTGGTTGGGATCCTATTTGCAGGCCAGTCGTTGAAGATAAACTAAATATTATCCGGTGTAACTGAAGTCATGTGGGGTGTGCAATAACGCTTGTATTTTCCCAGGGATGCTACCATCTGAGACACACTGATTTTTGTTTGACACAGCTTTGTCTTCTAGAGGAGTCCTAGGAGTGTCTTATTGCAGAGATCACTGTTATGATCCAAAGATTGCAACAGTGAAATCCCTAAAGCCCATTAAAGCCCATTAATCAGCCCAGTCAGTGCTGTACTACCAGCTGTAAACCAAAGTCCCCGTAAGGCCGCAAGTCATACAACACAAACCACAACTAAGGGGATAGCTTAGGAACATGTCACTGACTGCAGATGACCATGCCTTCTCCAAGCATTCCCATGCAGCATGATGCTATCTACCAGGGCAACCAGATAATGTTGTCCTCAGCAACCCCAGCAGACTTACTTTCTCCCCTAGTCTTTGGGAGAAGTCCCCAGGGAAGATATTTAGAGGACTTAGTAGCTTCAAATAAAGAGGGACACCAAACATCAGCCACATCCAGGTCCTCACAGGCTACTGGCAAAAGAAACAGCAAGAACCTACAAATCCACAAGGATGGAAAACTTCCTCAATAGCCTCCAGCCAACCAGATACTGCACAGGAGATATTTTAGAAAACTCAGCTGTAGAAATCAGAAACAAGACAGAGAAATGGCACAAACTGCCTTTTCCCACCCCACAGAGCGCATACTGAAAGAAAGAAGCTGCTGTGGCCAGTGACACAGAAACTGTTCTCTACAATTAAGACTTTGCTCTCACCCCAGGTACTTTTTCCACTTTGTATCCTCTTCCAGACAAATCTTTCCCCTCTTCTACTCCCCTCAAGCTTGAGATAGACCTAGAAGGGGAAGGAGCTCTTTTTGTCTCTTGTCTACTCAAGCTAAAGGCAAAGCAATTTTTGTGTGTGTGTCTGTGTGCGCTAAGGCAGAATTTTCTTAGCAAGCTAGAGAGAAATAAGTCTGGCAGGGACCCCAGCTTTGATGGTGGGACTTCACAGGAAGATGTTCAACCTGCCACAGCTTGGTGCCGTTTTCTCTCCCACAACAAACACCACCTTTTAAGATTCTCACCTATGGCTATTTCCTTCCCTTCTTTTAAGAACAACCCCAAACAGGAGAGAAATTGAACTACAGCACTGAGGAAAGACTTTATACTAGTCAACATGAATGGAAGGGTGTATATTTAGTGGGGAAGAACAAAACAAAAAGGAAGTATTAATATAAAGCAAAATAACACAGAACTACAGCAGCAAGGAGCTGGCTGTAGGCAGGTGTTTCTTACCAAGCCAGTCCTGGAAAATCTCCTGTGCACTGATTCAGCAACAACTTACTCCTAAAAGGAGCCAGCTTGAATCAAATCTCATGTAAACAGAGTTTGGAACATTCTGAAAGAGGGAGTTTCAGGCAAATTTTTGCTCCCAACACCTCTAAGACAGGAAGTAGGACAAAACCAAGTGGCAACTATTACAGCCTTTGCTATACTGTCTTGGCTGATAGCTTCAATTCCCAGGGGACTAACTGAAGTTTCACACAACCACAGGATATTAAAATAAATAATACTGGCCCCATGAAGAGAACAACATGTAACCCACACAACAGCGTAATGCATACTCAGTAGTGGGCTGGCAAAGGCCAGGCATCACTGCTGTGTGCACTTCCATGATGCAAATGCCAATTACTAAGTTAATAGTCATTTAAACTATAGCAAAGCCTAGAGTTCCTATCAGGCTCCAGGAAGAGGCCTGCAAATGCAGCAAAAAGACAATCTCCACTCTGAAGTCTAGATTATGACTTGCAGCCAACACACAAGTTCGCTGCCTTCAGACAGACTGCAGAAGAGAACAGCTAAGGAGGCTGATCTTCACAAAATAAAAGTGCTGCTGGGGCAAATCAGGGAGTTCACCTGGAGAGGGAGGAGGAACAGCCTGCACAGGCGTTTTGTGCAATGCAAAAGCGAGCGGCAGGCCAACGGGTGCACAGGCGGAGAGGCCAAAACCCTTCACTAACCTTCCCTTAAAAGAGCACCTGACCACAACATTTGTCTCTCCAAACACAGAGTATATTTATTCTGTGTTCTACCAAGTGATTTAACAGATGCCGCCTTTTTTTTTTTGTGGTGGTTTAAATCTATTCCTCAGTTTTATAGCAGATGTCCAGGTTCCAGTGCAGTACTGCAGAGACTACTCTTGTCATTCTCCCTTTTCTGAATCTGTCCAACACTTGGCAATTTTAGCGGTACTCCGGAGTTGAAAAGCAATCTCAAAAGGGTTAAAATTCAGGGACGCAAATGAAAATGCAATTAATAAGTCTGCTACATAAAAGATTCTCATGCTCATAATGCAATCGGCAAGGGTTGAACATTTTCCTTGGGCTTACTCTACTCCATTACTGCAATAATGCATGGTAATATAGTTAGCATTGATTTGCCGCAAGGTACATGTACTACATCTGCAAGCTAACAGGGAAAAAGGAGGGAGTCTCTCTCCTTGAAAGGCTGGAATTGCTTAATTATCTAAGGAAAATGACATGCAGATTTAACAGCACAGGGAAAGGCTAGGACTGGCTTCCCCCATTCCCAAAGACTACAGAATAACACTTCTCTGCTACGTGATCTCCATGCAAAGCAAACACTCCTGGTTTGTTATTATTAATTACCCTGGTTCCTATCACCGGAATTCAGAGGTGTTGATACTTCGCATCACCCCCAGCTATGCTTGCTATTCATAAATCATACTGAGAGGAGTTGCCAGGAGAGGAGAGGAAATACTAAAGGAAAATCGTAAGCATCTCTAAACAGGCAGCTGCTGTTCGAAGAGGCTGCAGTCCTCTGCACAGAGTCAGATGTAAACCAGTATTAGTGTTACAAGACAGCAGGAGTCATATGCCAAAAGTGGGCAAGACAGACAAGGAAAATGCATTCAGACAGAAAAGGTAAAGGAAAGCAGATGGCCCAGGGGATTAACCTTTCATCTTCACATCCACAGGTTAGATCAGATCAGATGGTCTGATAGAAGCCGAAAGGCACCATTATGATTATTACTCTGTATGAGGTTGACTGTAGTCCAAACAGAGATAGAGGTGATAGTTCTAGTGGTCAAACCAGCACTGTTTTGCCCTTCAGAGCCTGGAGCTAACCATTTAAAACCTCTTTCCCCATTTTCCACCTGTAAAATGGAGCTGAAATTGCCTCGCCACTTCGAAGGCGAAGTTCTGAACAGGGTTTTGGTCATTCCATGCCTCCTACCCCTTTATACAATTGTATGTTCCACAGAAAGCATTCACACTCCTGCTCCTCACAATAGCTGTGCTTAAACTATTGCTCCTTTCTAGAGGGATGTCTCGAATAAGGAATTGAGAAACATAATCTTCATACCTGAGGGATTTATCTCAGCCCAGTTACTAGACTGATGACCACACTTTGTGACTGACACCACTCACTTGTCTTCTGGCTGGCAACAGGACACCACTGAATCAGACCTGGGTGAAAAAACAGGCTGGGGTCACCTGGACCCCACTTTATCCCAAGATAGAACATGCTCTCCATTCACAGCTTTTTGCTGACTCTTTTTTAAGATCATTTCAAAGTTACAAACAGTTCAGACTTGAAAGCAAGGTTTGTTGGAAAGGAATGGTATCTTCTCATAGATCACTCAAGGTATCTTGAGGAAAAACAGGAGCTTAAAGGCACACAAACCCTTCATTTCACCACACATCATTGCCAGTTCAGTTTTCTTATTTTGAGGAATGGTTCTTCCCCTCTTTCCCCCTTTCTATCTTTTGCAGTTTAACCCAGAGAAACTAAAGATTTCAGGGTTTTTTGTTCTTTTTCCATTGCGGAGTGTGTGTGTTTTCCTTTTCCTCACATTGCACCTTTTAAATACTTCTTCACCCCTGGCAGCTTTAAAGTGTGGCAAAAGAAAGTAACACAGAAACAGAACAAGAAACCTGCTGGAAGTTATTAATTCCAGTATTCTACCATATACTGAAGAAAAAAGGGACAAAATGGGGTTAAAATATGACCTTCAAACACCACTGATCTGAAATTCTGAAATACTGAGATTTCTGGTCTCAGTGAAAATCAGAGGGAGGAGAGACCAAAAAAAATCACAAAGACCTTAACAGAGACAGTATTTTCTTTGAATCTTTAAAATTTTCCTTAAAGAATTTCTAAACTGAAGTTTTTTATTACATCAAACAGATTAGAATTAGTGGATTGCTGTGTAAATTTTACAAATAGCAGGTTCAGCCTGACACTGTGCTTTCCACAAGTGGATTTCTCATTAATACCATAATAGCATTTTTATGTTGCAATTAACTTTCACCAGCCCAGACTGAACAGAGCATTCTTATTCCTGTCACTAGACTTTCCCCTGTACTGCCATCGTCACTGCCTTACCAATCCAGGAGATTGAGAAGTACTTTAGGCTGGCAACTAAGGAGTCTTCTCTGGCTAGGTCTCTCATTGAGGTCCACCTTTATCACACAAGTAGACACAGGAGGGAGCTCACACACCCCCATTCACACTGACGTTACATCTCTCCCTGCAGCAACCAAAGTGATTTAAAATCTCTAATTCTTAATTCATGGGGCCTTTAGGTCTTGGACTTAGATTTCCACACCTGCTAGAACAGAGGTCTGCCTTTCTAGGTAGCAGAGCAACAGATACGTGCCCCCCTCCATATCAGAAATAGAAAATCTGTAGCAATGTTGGCTGAGCTGAGACCAGAGGGATGAAATCTTTGCCCACCAGATTTGGCAGATGAAGCTGCACGCACACCTGTACTGTAACACTGGTCTTAGCACTCATGGCTGAACTTCCAGCTGCCTTTTATATTGCTGGTCCTCCACCTCCTTCTCCATGCCAGACCTCACAAAGAAAGCCCGGGGAGTTTCTTTTCTTTAGCCTCCTCCTGTTCTGCCTAAACTGGATGTCCATGAGTGCAGCAAAAGCCATCTCATGGGGAAGAGGGAGCAGGACTTCATTCTGTTCGGAGGCTTTTTTTATTTGTGCAGTACTCCAGGTGGGGTCTCAAAGAGTGCAGTAGAGGGGGGGAATCACCTCCCTTGACCTGCTCGCCATGTTTCTTTTTATGCAGGCCAGGATATGATTGGCATGCTGGGTTGCAAGCGCACATTGCCAGTTTTTCATCCACCAAAATAAAATATTTGAACCTGGTACTTTAACCCAAGTTTACTTTCCTCATTAAAAATGAAGCGGGACATAAGAATCAAAAATAAATTCTTACAGGCACCCAAAATGAGTTCACTAAAGGGAGAAGCTGTGGTCATAGCCCTCACCAGCTGTCATCACGTGTTTCCACATCACATATGTGAGACCAAGGAGCCCTAGAGGCTGCTTGCTATACAATTAAAGAAAGCTTTTGATCAAATCACCTTGGTCAAGCAACTGTGAGCAGACACTCAGATTAAGTGTTTGCTCTTTTGCCAGACTATGGTCAAAAAGAGCACATCATTTCATTTCAGGAGATATTTCTATAAAGAATGGAGCAGGCACTGACAGTGTAGCCTATTATTCTAGTTTTTCCTTCTTTTTTTAACATGAGCAGGGTCAGGTAAATTTTGGAGAGAAAGCTCATTTTGTTGTAACTTCTTCAGAAGAGGTTTTGGAGGATGTGATTATTTTCTGTATTTCTTTACAGTCCTCACACTGTGAGACTCAACTTAGGCACTGTCTTTGAGCACCAGAGCAATAGCAGTCTGTAACAGCCGCAGCAGCAAGAATCTGGATGTAATAGAAGATCCCAGCAGAAAGCGCATGTCCAAGAGGACATCATTAGATGTAAGAAAGATCACTGGCTTTTAACTTCTTGCTTCTTTTCCTAATTTCTACTGCTCACGATTGACGCAGGGATGTGATTATTATCAACCTTCTTGCAAACCGGTGCAGGGATGCTGCTGCTAGTTGTCCTCTTTCCAGTTAAACCCATACAGAAGCCCCCAACTGGTGCATTATCTTGCAGGCTTCTCATCATTTGCAATATGAGATCTGTCTTCATTTGAGGAAAAAAAAAGCCTGGCTTCATTTAATTTTTCATTTCTCCATTTTCCTTGTATCTACAGGCACAATTTTTCTAAGAGGCCTGTTTTTCTGCATTTTGATGGTGTACTTTACACCCCTGGGGAGAACAGACATTCTACATTACCATCTGAGCAGACTCAGCAGGGTAGCAGAGTGCGCAGATTTCTCAAGGTCTGCTCCTCTGCCTCATTCATTACTGAACAAATACCTCCAGAATGAAAGCGTGAGTTAGCAGCCCCAACTGCTCTGAATATATCCTGCCATGAGAGGAGCCAATGGAACACGTGTGACATTCTTATCCCATTCTTCCAGCGGATCCCAGAGGGTTTTGCAAACTATATTGCTCTTGAAGGGGAATGCAGGTCATACATTGATTTTTTTAATGATTTAAAGGATATAAAGTTAGAACAGGCTCAGCTGGGCATCCAAGATAGTATCAATGGCAAAGTGAACTAAAAAGCCCAGAATCCTTGAGCCTGCTCTGCCTTCTGACATAGGCACAGTCAGGTTTTCTGCACCTTTAATTCATTTCATTCACTGCCCTGAACAGAGGTCTAAAACTTACTTTTTTTCTGACAGGGACTGCACTTCATCTCAAAGGGGACTTTCTCCTTATTTATATGCTCCCTTTCCCAACTCTGCTGCCTCAGAAGATGTCTTACTCATTCTTAGGCCTGCAAATTGGCTTTCCCCATATTCTACAACCCTTCTTATCTTGCGTGGTGCATTGATCTATTCTTGCTGAGACTGAAGGACATGGGTGCCTGCAGGACCAGCATTAATACTGTTTTGCATAGCAACCAATTACAAGGGCGTACTCAGAGAAAGTATGATCAGCAATTCCTTGCCAATATCTCCCAACAGATGCAATATTAAAGCCTGGATCGTTACAATATTCTCACTAACAAAAGGGTCTCGCACTGGAAGTTGCCAAGGATCTTTTTTAAATATCTGGGCACCACTATTCAAATAGAAGCTCCAGCCTAAGCCTTGAGACGTTGAAAACTCAAACACCCAGGGTACAATGTGAAAATCAAGCCATTTCATGACCACTTATTAACACTGCATTCATGGCTGTGGCAGTAAAAGCTTTCTCTACTGCACACTTCTCTGCCACACAAACCCACCTCCAGCCCCTTGCCTGCCCTTGATCACAGGGAGAAACTCTGAAGTACTCTTCCAGACACAATATATTCAGACATGCAAGCTACCTTGAATCCTAGATGTGCAAACCCTCGACAAACCCAGCAGAGACTGAAGCAGTCTTTTTCCTTGTAGAACGCTCACTATGTTTGTCGCCATGTGCCATCCCTCCCCTGTTTGGCTTGTCACCACAGCAGTTGGATGGTAAGAGCAGCTATCTCACAGCTGCAACAGTAGGGATATAACTGCTACCTGACTTTGTTTTCCTTCTTATAGGGAAGAGATAAAGCGAAGAAACCTGAGAACGGTGAAGAGGAGAGACAAAGTTTTTACTAGTTAGTCTGTCTTGCCATTTTGCATTGGAGGAGGTGCAAAGAGGAGGTATACCTTTAAACATATTGGTTATTAGAACCGTAAAACTATTTATCTGGTCCTCTTTTCCTCTTTCTTCCCCTCCCCAAGATTTTCTTTTAAACATAGCAATAGATATTATCCCTAGATGTCATCTCCTTTTTCCTAGCTATTTTTTGTTTGTTTGTGTTGTGTTTCTCTAGAAAAGGAAATAAAGCTGAATATTTTCAGCTGAACTACATTTGTTGTTCAGTGTTTTGCACTGTTTTTAGCAGGCAGGCTAAATATTTGTCAGAAAACACATTTTGACAAAGGAGAAAAGTAATTTCCAGCTAGTTCTAGCTGTAAGAAAGGTGAGAGTTTTACATGGCTCACTGAGTCTGTAACTGTACCAGAGATTTAAAAGGTGCCAATTTAAGACCTAATCCCAAAGACCTTGCATGAGTGATCCCATTAAAGGGAGAATAAATTTATTCTTTGCCCTCATAGATTTATACTGGTCGTCAATACAAGCAAATGAGAACGAAAGAAACTTGGAACCAAAGCCTGTTCTAAGCTGCACCACTTCGAAGAAACTCTCCAGGAGTCAAAGGATGGGCTTTTAATTTACATTGGCGACATATGGAATCAAGTCAGGCAGATATGGGGTTTATGTTACCAAAGGTGGTATCATTTTATACACTTTAATATCTCTGAATGATACAATACAAAAGACAAACGTCAGGATGTCTCCTTTGTAATGAACTCACAGTAACTGCCAGGTATGGATTCACCCTTCAGTAGCTGCCGAGGTTTAATCAAACCACTTCTCTAAGCGACTCTACCTGAACGTTTTGTAATTATCCCTGCATCTCAGTGATGTCTATGGGTAAGCATCAAAGCAATGATTCATCGATTCTCAATATTCCATCACTTATGATATTTCCCAAGTAAAAAACTCCCTCTCCATTGGGAAATAATATCTAGGCTAAATCAAATTGTGAAGTACTTAAAAGAAAGCTGGCCTACTCCATATTAATCCTAAACCATTTATGATAGATCAAGGCATTGAATTTCTAGATCTAATGAGACCTGCATGCTGTGAAGCAACTCTTTAATTGGTAAGTGAGGAGATGAACGACCTGGTTTGTATCATGGAGAAAAAATTATGTACAACAGCTTATCTCCAACTCAGTTAGACTGTGGAGGAATTCTTGACTCACACTTTGAGTGTCAAGAGGTGCATTGCTTGAATGGGTTTCATCACTCCTTGTGCACCTGGCCCAGAAAATCCTCTGCATATTGTGTATTTGGAAAAATTGAAGCCAAATCATCAGTTTGTCTGGTTCTCCCCATATGTTAAAGCTTCTTAAATCCACTGTAAAGCCTCCTTAATATGGACATAAATTTCAGTCATACTGTGACACCCTAAGCAATGCACAGGAAACTGGTCTATGAGAAAATGAGACTGGCTGAGTGACTATCTCTTGTGAAAATCTGGCTATTGGTGACAAGAGGAGATAGGAACAGGATACAAATTGTCTCTGAATCATATAAAATGTATGGGTGTGGGCAGAGCAAGACGTTGACAATATTTTATTTAGATGTAATGTGAACCCAACTTCCACATAATACAATCCTGATCTAAAGGCTGTCATGTTAGAGTGCATATTGCATCCATATCTCCAGTCAAGTTTGTTCCTTACTCATAAATAACAATATTGAGATAAGACTAGTGAATCCCAGAGGAGTAAGCACAGAGTTATGCTTTAAATAGACCAACAAATCCATTAAAGAGTAAGATCCCACTGCCCGTCTACAAAGTCCATGAGAACAAAAGTGAATTAAGATCAGGGTCAGTCTGTTGGTAGTCCTTGTACTTATTCCAGACAACACACACCTCAGCCCTGCAAACCAGCCCACCCCTCAGCTGAGCACCACTCAGTCCAATGGACTGAAAAGAGAGCTTCTTCCCTCCACAAGCACTCTCCCAACCTCACTACCCATTAACTACTCTGAGCATTTCCAGATTTCCTCTTATTTCTAATTTCCTTATTGGTTTCAATCCTGCATCTCAAAATGGCAAATCTCCATTTAAGCTAACCTCAGAAAAGGCATCTTAGCCCACGACTGGGTTTTCAACAACTCTTGGCAGTGGCCTAAATTCAATTTCTTTGAGCAACAGTAAAATTTTTCACCAACACCACCAAGAGCAAAATTAGGTGCTTCAGATAACCCCACTTCAACTCTGTAACAGCATTTTTCTCTTCACTGCACTCCGCAGTCTTCTTTGCACTGCTTGTATATTACAAGTCATAGGCAGACAGGAATTCTACAGCATTTCTTTGAATCCTTTTTCTCCCCCCTCCAAAATACAAAGACAGCTGAAGAGCACAAAGATGTTTATTTTCCCAGAAAGAGCAGCAGTGCTTTTTGACTAACGCTGGCTTGCCACATGAACTCTGATTAACTCCTGTCGTATTAAGTCACGTTGTTTGCAAACTGCCCCAATTTCCCTCCCTTAGACCCTCCGCCAAACAAGAACAAAACCCCCCACATATATTCAAGGGAAAAAAGTACGATCACAAAAGGAAAAATTAAGAGGAGTTTTGTTCTCACTTTCTGAAAGGCACATGTTTCTTCAGAGGCGCAGATGACAAGGCTTTCATAATGTTTGCTGACCTGAAAAAAAATTTTATTTCCAGAAGTGTGAAGGAAATCTGTTCTATTAATTCATTTGCATTTTATCCCCCATAACTCTGGGAACGTAACCCTTTCTTCTCTCTCCCATCAGATGACATTCCACATGACAGCTAGGCTGAGGCCACTGTCGTGCCCCATTAAGCGTTAGTGGACTTTTCTCAGCCAATTCAAGTATTTAAAAACTCCCTAGAAAACACATTAATCAAACAGATCCGTAGTTGTGTAAAATTAAAGTTTTTAAATGTACCATATTTAATAAGAAATGGACTGTCAAGCATCTTCAACATGCCAAATTGGCATAGCTCATTGACTCTCCTGGCTTATGAATAACATGAATAACAGAAGCACAGCCCCTTCAATATGCCTACATTTTCCCTTATTTTTGTCCTCTTGAAAAAATTCAAAACTAAAATCTAAATATAGAATCAACAGACAAAATTTAGTACCAAATGTAACCTGAGCAGGGTCATAAAGCCTGTGTCAGATCAGAATACAACTGATTCACCTGTGTGAGAAAACTAATATATATATATTCACATGCCCCATAAAATTTATGGCTCCCATTTTAAAACAAAGGTGACAAATACTTGTGCAATTTAGAAAATGGACCACTTTTCATGATCTATCAAAGACACACGCAGCATGCTGTGTTCCAATTACAAACTAAATGGCACACATTCACTGGCAAATGGGAAACGGAAAATGATTTGCTTTGAATGCCTTGCATCATGAGAGAGAATTTCAAGTGGCACAGCACAGAAAACATCTTCAGCATGCATTTAATCCACGCAGATCAATGCTTGAGGCTTCACACGTGAATTAGTGACCAGCACAACATCAAATACCCCTGTCCCATGCCACGACAATAGCATTACCCAGCCCCGCAATAAATGATTCATAAGCTTCTATTTGCTCTGTGTTTTCTGTTGCTGGAAGGCCCTGGAAAGATCTGTCACTTCTAAACTCGTGTGTGTAATATGCAGGGCATGGGCTCACCTCTAATATGACTGGCTGTGGCCAAATTAAAAGTCACATTAGAAACATGGGTAAAAGACTCTAAGTTCAACACTGGAGAGAACTGCAGTGTTTTTCCAGGGTGTGCCTGTTTCTCCTCCTTTTACCCTCCTGTGGCATTGGAACAGCCCTAGATAAGAGGCAGCAGACAGAGTCAGACTCTGATCCCTCCAGTACGGGGGGAGTAAAAGAGAGCAACTTTAAGCCACTAGCACAGGAAAGGCAATGGGGCCAGCATCTGTTCCTGGGAGGTTAGGAGCTACTAGAACACTGTTCCCTGATTCATTTCTGGCTTACATCACTCTAACGCCATGAGCTGCAGGAGAATTGTCCCCAGAAAAACAGCTCCACTAAAATGAAGGCAGTTACTCAAAATTCACACCAAGACCTGAATCTATCAAGACATATCTAATGTGTGCGGAGGTAAGAAGACCATACGTAATTACAGGAAAGGCAAACAAGGAAAAATAAGGGCTTAACTAGGTGAATAATCAAGAGAAAGCATTCGTGCTCTCCTACTTCCATGCAAACCTGAACGTTTGCCTGAACGTGAGGAAGGAAAATGCCATTCATCACATTTACCCCTCATCCAGCACCAGCTTCACAGCTCATCTTTCTGCAGAGTGGTTAACAGAAGTTGATGAAACAATTAGAATATTTATCCTGCAGCTTGTGTTTCAAACACAAAAGGTATGCCCACCAGCAAGGGAACTGGTTTAGATAATCCCAAACCCTGCAAACAGGAAAAACATCACAGAGGCTTTTAGGAGAAAAAGAAAAATAGTACAGCTTTAAAAATCCCTGCAGAGTCAGGATGCCCCCAAGACAAAAGGAAGATGCTGGAATAACTCCACTGTCCTTTCTTGTCTTCTTTTGAACTGAGTACAGGAAGGGCCTGAGGCAGAGCTACCAGCCAGGAGCACACCAGCTGGCCAGCACGAACCAAGGAGAGGTCCTGCACAAGTGGACAGCTTGTGCAGAGATGTGGGGACCTCACCACAGTGGCAGTTCAATGCAACCCTTAGGTGTGAGGGAGAGAGATTGCTCACTGGACTGATGAATATGGGCACTGACAGGAGATAATTTGAGGGTGCTGTCTGGTTCCACGTCTCCTTTCATTGACATCACTGGAGTATGGAGTCTGCCAACTGAGATCAAGCCACCAGGACTTCTACTCACTATTTTGCCCCTAAACAAAGGCCAGTATCATAAGGAAATACATTCCCTCCCCCACCAAAGCTCCAAAGTAAGTTGTGCATTGCTTTTAATTGGAAGAACAGAGCGTCACAGAGGTGAGAATCAAACAATATGTGAGGCCAAAAGTTGAAAAATTCAGCTTTGTATTATTACATATACTAAGGCTGATGGTATGTATTCCTTCAAAGCCCAGTCTCTCCCAGGCTCTGAAAGCAAAGTCCCAGACCTCCCTCCCTGCTTTCACAGAAATGGAAAATCTCAGAAAAAACCCTAAACGATATCAAGGGGGCAACATCAGTGCAAACCCAAGAAAGCCTCAGTCTTTTCCCTAGACTGTGTTTTTCATCCATTTTGCCTTACAGCACAGTACAAATTGCAGAGCTAAAGAAACTCCTGATTCCAAACATAAAAGCCCAGAGTAACAAGGCTGTGGTCTGAAGGATCACTGCTTTGCCTTTCTCATATTCAGACAATCCTTGCTCTGTTCTGTGCAGAGAAGGAAACTGTCCACCCTGCTCAGACCACATCCTCCCGGATAGATGAGCACCCAACATATCAAAGGGGCTTCCCCCAACACACTCCCTGAATTTTTAGTTATTTGAAAAGAACAACAGCAAACAAAAGCTCAATTGTGAGTGCATCCTGCACTCCCAATCGTCTAGAAAAGACCTTTCTTCATTCACTGCTGTAGCTTTTTTTATTGCTGCCAGCTACACCGCAGTGCTCCAGGGTAAGTCACAAAATTCTGCGTTCTTTTGAGACAGGAATAGTTCAGCTTAGAGAAGGAGCCATTGCCTATGTCACTAGATACGTGTACCTGATGTCAGCATTGGCACTGGGAAAGAGGAAACCAAGTTAAGAGAGAAGAAGAGGAAGAACTGCCTTGTAATACAAACACACCCACATCCTCAGGACTTGGTTTACTAGCTCTGGCAAGAACTCATTAGCAGAGGTACCGCAACAGCACTTAAAGATTGCAACCGCATCCGGGGCTCCGTCATATGGGGTGTGGTACAGAGATTGTCACTGCCAAAAACTGTTATCAGGCTAAGCACAAGGTATGAATGGTAGAAAGAGAAATGAATAATTTGCAGCCACCAAACCAGGACTGTCTTAACAGAGCTGGAGGACAAATGCAGCTTTATGTTGCATGCACAGCGGGAGGAGCAAGGGCCAGACACAGTGCACGGTATTGAGGGCCTAGTGCCATGCATCCATGCTTAAAGAGCTTCATATTAGCATGGTCATGACCCAGCTCATCACGGTGGGAATGAGCATTGCACATCACAGTCCTCATCTTACCCTGCTGTCCACCACCCCACGTGTCTGATACCAGACCCCACAGAACAAGAGTTAAACTCTTCGTCACACCAGAAAGAGATACAAATTCCCAGCCATCCAAACCTAACCCCCCACTCTTTAATACTGAGCTCTTGTAGACTGGTTTCTGAGCCAAATTCTGTGCTGTCAGGAAGGTTTGTGGTGGGAGGATCATACTTTGCAGGTTGACCCCTTTGATTGTGAGCCCTGGAGCACAACCAGAGCAGTCAGGCAAACTAAGGAGCATAGGCTGTAAAGGCGGGGGGGAGGTGAGGAGCTTTGGACCTCTATGTCAGGCCTATGTCTGCAGCTCCCAGTGCCTGTGGTAGCAGGGGAGGCAGATTCTAGCAGCAGCAGGGTGGGAATGCTGGGCATAGTGGTTTTCCACCATAGCAACTGTTTCTATAACAGCATTTCCAGAAACTGTGTTATCAGGAGGATGTTATACCTCCTTAGTAAGGAGGTAAAGGGAATACAACAGGAACCGAATAACCCTACTCACATGTTCAAAGGCTGAGAATTACAGCCTATAGCTCTGATACAAAATGGCAACTCCAAGCCTCCAGCTGCTTTCCCTTGCCAGATGTTGGCAGTTGTCTGCTATAAGCACGCACTGATGTGCCTTGCCGTCAGACATCAGCAAAGGCTGGAGAGGTGGTGGATCTATAAATAAAGCAGAGATGCTAGGACCAGGACTTACATCATTTCCCCCCCTTTCCTGAGTTCAAGGACCAGCATTATAGTCTACTGGGAAGTCTGAAAGGGGAAAATGAATAATTAATCTATGTAATTAATAATAACTTGAATTAATGTTACAACTAGATTTATTGATAATTGCTTGTTCTACAGTTTAAAACCGGTTGTGGATCAAGCCAAGGGTAAATGCATACAATTGTCTCTGTGCCTGCACGCCTGCTGCAGCTGGAGACACCCTCCAGCTCTGAAGCTCCCCGTGCTACAGGGATGTCTCAATCACAGCTGCCACAAAACTGCAGCCTGCCGGCTGGAGCAACCACAGGAGGCAGGAGACTCTACAAGGACCATTTTCCTTGCCCCATCACAGAGGTGGCTCGGATTTCAGACTCTGCCATGGCTTTCCATCTTCCAGAGCAGGCTCCCCTAGGTGCTGCTCAGGGCCCCCTACACTTCAGGCTTCTTGGTAACTCACAGTGTGCCACTTGGAGAAGCTAGATTGGCACATTTTCTCCTTTTTATGTGAAGTTTTGGTAAAAAATAGAGATGGCTTGTGGAAAATGTATTTTCAAAATTTTGAATAAAATGCATATTTTCACTTCAAATTTATAACCATTGGCAGTGTGTTTTTCCCATAAAGAAGATTCAAAACTAAGCTATGCATGTTTAAAAATGGCAATAATTTTGCAACAAGTTTTTCTGATCGCTTCCATTTTTTTCCCACTTCTTGCAGTCTGTTCCTTATTTACACAAAGAATAGGGAACACATGAAAGTTGCTCACTCCTCCCACCCCTCTGAGAAGGTTTAAAAAAACGATATTTTTCAGAAGATAATGAAAACTTACTTAAAAACTTTTATGAAAAACAGCACATTCTTATGGTTTTTAGAAGCAAATAAAAATTTCCCAAGCAAATTTGAAGAACATAACTGTTCAGCAAAAAGTTTTCCATCAGAGAATTTTGACTAGCAGCCACTGAAGTCTGAGAGTCGGGATGCTGTGTGGACATTAACCTATCTTAAGTTAACTCAAAAGCACCTGAGTTCCTCCTCCAGCCATGTCTTTAGTACTGTGCCGTACGTAGCTTGAAGCTCGAGAAGTTTGGTGTTGAGGCAATTTGACAACACACATGCACCTCTTAAAAAGTTTTTTGAATCTACAAGGCATAGTAGGGGCTACATATTATTACAGTGTAATGACAGTCCACCTCAGACATTGTCAGGATAACTTTTTTTGCTGGTTTTTTTTGCACTTTGAGAAATGACTCATTGCCTTGTAACTCGCTTCCTTGCAATAAAGGCCTTGTCTTTAGGAACAAGTGATACACAGTGAGGTGCTGGCAGACAATGGTATGAAGATTATGTTTAATTTAACTACTTGAGTCCTGAGATGGATTTTTATGTCTACTGAAACAAGATTTATGACTAAGATACCTTGTGATTGGACATAACGTGCAAAAATATGGCCAGCTCTCCTGGGCAATTGCCAGCAACCAGAATGGCTACGTGCAGAGGTCATCTGCTTTCCAAGTCTTGCATTTACATATTTCAGATTCTGCACTGTCTCATGTTAGGCAGCAGTGTGTTTTCTCCCATGCTGAAGTCAGGCATCTTCATCACTCCTTCTCAAACACTCAGTCTTTACTTTCACTTCACACCTCCAGTAGCCTTCTCTCTTTTTACCTCATGCTGCCTTCCCTTCTTCAAAAAGCCACAATATGCACATGTCCAGTGTCTCCTAAGTTCTGGGGCTTGTTTCCTAGGAAACATGCAAACGCTTAACCCCTACTTACATTCATGGGAGTGTGTCACCTGCTTAGGTTGATGACTAAGGCCTCACTCCATCTTTGAAGCCTGCATTGCTAAGCACACATTGTATACCCAGACTTTGTACAACTTCTCTCTGAATAGGCCTGTTTAGACCAGACCGTAAACTCTTGCAGCCACAGAACCTGCTAAGTGCATTGGAAATCATAGCATACGTGCTTACAGTGCCCTGCAATTACACAGTGTGTCAAAGACTTATGTGTATGGCAGGACCTAGTCAGTAAATTGTAGTCCAGTGGTGGCTGTTTAGTATGCAAAGCCATTTCTATTCTGGACATATCAAGAGTTCTACCACTAGTGTTTGTTGGATGCTTCCGTCTCTCTCTCATGTGAGTTTTGCTATAAGCTGACAGTAGTCATTGTGATGAAAAAAAGCCCTACACAGTTTTGCCAGCACAAGAGACAGACATAAAAGGATGACAAATTTGTGGCCACCTGTGGTTTCAATGAAAGACTCTGGTGGGCAATGTACACTGAGCAAACAACCATAACACACAAAGGTGACAGTAAATATCAGTTTCGATCAGTAAACCTCATAGCATGTTTCAAAGAAAAACATTTTCAGCATTATTAGCTCAATTTTGTGGAAAGGAATGAGGGGTGAGATGCTTTACACAAGGTCACTCATCAGGCTGGTGGAAATTTTGGCAAAAAGTCAGAAATAGCTCAGATCTTCTCAGTCTCCTTCGAGTGATCAAGCTGCTGGGCTCCAACCTTTCACATACACAGGAAGGCAGCGAAGGTAAATTTGATCCACTGTGAAATTCTGTACAGCATGTTAGTGTAGACAACTCCAAGGATCCCTCCTGGCCTTTTATTTAG
The DNA here is from genome assembly GCA_017639485.1 of Pluvialis apricaria. Classification (NCBI taxonomy): domain Eukaryota; kingdom Metazoa; phylum Chordata; class Aves; order Charadriiformes; family Charadriidae; genus Pluvialis; species Pluvialis apricaria. Next base: position 28,071,542 of record CM030013.1, on the reverse strand, counting down.
TTTCCCCTCAATATGGTAATGTTCATCAGGAAGCACCAGGATTGCAAAGGCTGCAAGTAGAGATAGGCCAGAAGGCGTAACCTAGAGAAAAAGGGGACAGAAGAGAGCTAGGGAAAATTGCTGTCTTGGAGGCTCTCCCAGAAAGTGTAGTAGATCCATGTAATTTGAAAGATCAGAGAATAGCTGCAATGAACCATTCCCTGAATGGCAGTCATGTAGTGGAGAGGCTGAGATAACTCCTATCAGCAGGGGCATAATGGAGAGATGGGATGTCCTCAAGAACAGCTGTGCTAAGTGTATGCAGGAACATATGGTAGGACTCCACCAAAACTAGAGCTCTTCCTTAGTATGAGCAATCATTTCTTGTCCCACTAATGGGGCTACTGGTTATCAATGTTGTTGTTGTCCTGGATCCAGAGTTGCCCTGGGTCATCCTTCATTTTGAGGAACCCCATCCTCCCCAGAGGGACTTGAATTGCAGCCCTGGGGCAGCACAAAAGAATCACACTGTGAGTCTCCTCCTGAAAGCAAATGGCACCCTGGGTGGAGGAAGAGGGTAGCTGAAAGACACTTTCTTCTCTGCTGAACATCTTTTCTTCCATTGGCACCAAGCCAACAGCATGGCTTTCACCTACATGAGCTGCTAGTGAAGTGTGAAGCCCCAAGCTTCCTGGTCAGTGCCAATTTCCCATCTGGCATTTATCACGTGCTGTGATGGATATATTCAGATGGGAACCTTTCCACAGACAAGGCACTCTTAGTGAGTGACAAACACATAGATAAGTTAGGAGGATGAGTAGTCTACAGATTAAAGCAGTCAAATTAGTGACATTGCAGCTTCCAACTTTTCTTTGCAGGTGTCTACAACCAATTCTGTTGAGTTAAGATGATAGGTATTTATAAAATTACAGCTATTTAATTTCTGAACCTACTTGCAAGGGGGGGAGGGAGGAGACAAGAGTCTGATGTGGTGGCTACAGAAGCAAGTTATCATATGTAGATTTATTGTACATTGGTTACTCTGCTGCTGCTGCCTGTTCATACGCTTTTACCTTGCGTTATGAGGTACTTTATCCCACAGTGAAAGTGGAGTTGATGTTCTATAAATTCACATCTTATCTAACACCAGTGTGACTTGCTTACACTGAGGGAAGAGGAAGGGGAAAGAGGGAGGAAACTACCAGCACTGCAGCCAATCATTTCTAGTCTTCCTCTTTTTAAATCAAAATCAAATAATATCCTGTGCTAGCTCAGGGTCCACGGAAGCACCTTTATCAACCACGGCAGTACTCTGTGAGACTATATACATTGTCATAATTTGCAACCCAAGGACAGCATTTCAGCAGCTATGACAAATTTTGAAGTGAAATTGTCCTACCAGAAAAATGAAATTATACACACTGCGGCCACAACTCCCCATCTTAGGCTGCTAGAATTCCCTGTATCAATCTACATAATATATTTCATCTCTGTCCTCCCATGCTTGCTTGAGCAATGAGACAGTTGTCATTGCACGTGGACTGTGTAAGGCACTGTACAGACATGAAGCAATAAGGCACCCTTACAATGTAAAACCAAAGACAACAAACGAACATGGACAGCTTATAAGGGAAATAGCCTCAATGTGACAGTAGCAGGGAATAACTGATGGCATGACTACTTCATGTCAGCTTTCTCCACAAATACTCCTTTGTTTAAATAATCTGGCTGGTCAGCAATAAAGGTTGCGAATGGAAACAAGGCTGTGTGTCTGCTTACCTTCATAGGGAATTCTAGTCTGCTACAGCATTTTCCCTATGGGGATGATTTTTTACTCTGCATCTGTACTCTTTTGCTGTGAAATGCCCCAGTCTGAGCCCTCTAAATTTGGCAAATATAACTTCATCATCCAACATGATCAAGATAAAAAGACTTTCCAAACAAAATAAGCATTGGCCCAATATTTGTTTGCAGGGTCAGACCAGCCCTGGAACATGGACAGAGATGAATACATCCATCTCTGTTAGACCCTTGCGTGTAAATCAGCACAATTCCCTTGACTTCAGCAAACCTCTCCCAGTTTATGCCAGCTCAGGATCCAGGTCACAGTCTGCTACCATGGCATCAGGAGCAACCAAACAGAATTCTTGAATGCAGAAAAGAACGAACTGGTGTTGCTCGTTGCTTGGTACCACTTTGTCAGATTAGCGCATGGATTGATGGGACATGAGGATGAGGACTCTCACATTTCACTGTCAAAGAACAACACAACAGAAAAAACTTCCCAAAAGAACTGGGCTGGCAGTGGAAGCTTACCAGAATTCAAGGTTTTAAGGCAATTCTGCTGCACTGCTGCTGGGACGCCTGCAGGGAAACTCAGTACGTTTTCCTGTATGCTCATCCTGTTGAACAGCTCATGTTTCTCCTCAAATATTTATCTCCATCTCTACCTCTTTTAGCACGCAGAAGGTTTCTCTGGTTGTACTGAATTTGGCATTTTGTATGAAATCGTCTCCCCTGTCACTGGATCTTACATAACTATGAGGCTTTATCCTGCTTCCATAAGTAAGCTGTTTTATTTCAGTGCAAAATATTCCAGGCTCACATAAGCTTCTGCTGGGTCAGTGTGTATTTGTCTTCCAAACCACCATATTTCTTCATCTTACTTGGAGAAATGAAGAGAATGAGTAAAGTTACCAGGGCCAGAGAACTCAGGAACTTGGTATTAGATTTGGTAACTATGTTTTAAACTGAAGGTGAAAGGACTACCTGGATCATGTATCCCCAGAGAGGAGAGAAAGGCTTATGGGGAAGAGTTCTGGGTACAGCTGGATGAATGGGTACTTCAGGAAGGACACAAGAAGCAATGGGGAGCCCCAGGTTTGGGTCGTACAGAAACACAAAACAAGAATTGTCCAAAATCAAACTGGGTTAGATTTGGCAAAAGAAATGGAAACCAAGGGCTTCACATAAAGGGTTTTTCCATGTTTGAAAGGAAAGCAAAAGAGAAGGAAATGGGTCCACAACAAACGTCAGTTAAAGATTTACAGTGATTGAGATAGGACCTCAAAACAGAATAAGTAGTCTACCTCAGTTTTTCTTAAAGATTATAATAATGAAACTAGAGTCAAAACAATGTTTGGAAATACACACACGGGAGATGAAATTACCAGTTCCATGGAAAAAGAAGTAAAACTCCACCTGTTCTGCTTGTGCCTGTCAGAGAAATCAGGCAATCCACGTATGAATCCACAGACTCGGCTTCAAGGACTTTTAGTTTGTTTCTTGATTATCTAACTGCTAGAAGGAGATTTTAAAAATTGTATCTAGGTAGCTACAGGCCAGCTATTTTGGCCTCAACCTTATGCAGGATTTTACAATCTTTTCTGAAGAAAAAAAAAAATCCAAGACAGAGATAAATTGAAGGCAGACTTTCCCAAAGATAAATCTAGAATATTACAATAACTGTGTTTTTGATAAGGTAACTGCTTCCTCTGCAAAGGAACTGGAGTAAATCTCATCTACCTGGACTCCAAGTAAAGAAGCTGCTATGGTGCTAAATTGGAATTTTTTAGTCAAGATGAGGAAAAAAGAAGGTTAAGTCAGGAATTGCAAGAACTGCTGACAGAGGAAATGGCAATAGGTAGTATTGAACAGAGAAATATGAAGATGGAGGGAATTTACTAGTAGTTTTCCATAAGGACCAGTCTTGCTCTGTGTTTCCACTTATGAAATTACCCTTAAAAAGTAACAGAAATTGGCCAAAGGCAGGAATGGAGGAATTATCAGGAGTACACTGACAGATCACAGTCAAGGCAAGCACTTACAGACTAATAAGAATTGTGGCTTTAAGCCAGGATCTAATCAAAAGAAAAGACAGAGCATGTTGTATTAGTAGCTCAGCAGATGACACCAACAAAATGCAGGAATGTGAAAAAAACCCCATCATTGTAACAAATGAAGTGCCTTCTTTCCAGAAAGAGAGCGAGCTGTTAGACCATTACAAAAACTCTCCTCTGGGATAAAGCAGACAGTTCCTGTCACCTATAGTCACAAAGATCTAAGCTCAGAAGTGGTATGAAATAGGGCTAACAGTGATCAGGAAGAGAAAATTCTATCCCACAAGGGGAACCTAGTTTAGAAAAACAAAAAGGAAAGGGGATATGATTGTTTTCTGTACAAATCTTAGGTGATTAACACTAGGGAAAGAACTAATATGCACTGACATTTAAGCTGGGGAATGAAGGAAGATTTCTAACCACAAGTGTCGGACTGTGGAAAACTTTTTGGTAGCAGTGATCCCTAGTTTCTTTCTAAGTGAGTTTAATCAGTTAGTGAAACAGTTAATGTGTTTGACAGCACAGACCTGCACTTCTTGACACAGAAGATTAATTCCATGCCTTTGCTTTCATGTTGCTGGATTCCTAAACACTAACTGAATCCATGTTTCTACCTGCTGGCTTGAAACATTTGTTCAATAACGATATTCTTCAAACATTTATCATTGTCATCTGTTCATTAAGCACTGAATATGGGATTACAGCTCTACCAAAGAAAGAACACATTTAGGCACTTCCCATCTAAACAGAATGCTCTTTCATCCTTTTATATAAGTTTCCTTCTCCCAAAAGGAATCCCAAAACACTTAAATGCCACACACTGCTTTACTGTAAAAAAAGATCTACCAATTATAGCATGCAGCTCCTCTAGGGTGAAACGTGTCAGCTGTTTTAACAGCACACAATAGACATGCATAACAGACGAGCATATCCTACTGAACATGCAAGGGAGATTTTCTGGTAGACAGGCTGGGACTACACTAAACTTGGATTCTGGCCAGGACTTCATGTCTAACACCAACAAACGGTCCCATAACGCTTCTGAAGCATCAGGGAACTTTGTTTTAGGCTACATCCAAATGAGGCTCTCTAGTGCCCCAGACAGCAGGATGGCACATAAATGGTCTTTAAAAAAAAATCTGATAAGTGAGCTTTAGGACCTAGAACCACAGTGAGGCAGGATAAGGATATTTTTCCCAGTTTACAGATAAACCAAGGCTCACTGTGTCTAAGTGACCTCCCCACAGCAGCAAAGCAAGTCTGTGATGGATTGAACCCCAGTTGTTCCTCCTTTAGCTGTTCACAAAGCTGCCCATTGCTGTGAAGAATAAATATGAGGTTTATCCACAGGAATGAAAACTTCCCATACTTATAAACTGTCTCTACACAAAACCCCAGACTAACTCCTTGGGTTTCAACAACACATATCTAGCATCTGAAGCACTCAAGTAGCCTGTCCTTTCAAAGCAAGCTGCCTCAATGCATTAGTTTCCATGTGAGCCTTGAGACTCATTTGTCTATGTACCATCTAAACACAATAGATTCACTTTTAGTCCGAACTATGCCACCACAAGTAGTGAATGTATTTTGCCCTCCAGAACAGCTAAAATACAATTTTGCACTTTCATGGCTTTACCCATTAAAAGAGCTCCAAATGTTTCACAAACATTGATGCATCAGGGAGCTCCATCAATCAGATCTACTCCATGACAACAATGTATGTAGGCTGTGGCTGAAATCTCCCCATGGTCTCATGAGGGGAGCGCTATTTTCAACCTTGTTTTAGAGCTGGGGTAAGAGAGATCCAAGGCATCTACTGCAGAACAAGGAGCTGAACTTAGATTACTCAAGTCATATGCAAAACCTCTAACTACTGGACCAGCCTTCCCATTCACTGTAAAATAGTAGAATAGATTACAATGTACTCAGGTGACAGTGTTATACTTCTCTAAATTGCATATTTCTTTAACTAAAAGCTTCAGATTATTGGAAACACTGATGTTCCCCAATGTCCTTTCATAGCCCAACTCCTCCTCTCCCCTCTACTCCACTTCCAAATTCCACTGCATTTGAAAATGTCATCGTTCACTTGGTGACACATCCCGGCCATGTGGGGTGGCAGCTGAGTCATCTCCCTGCTGTGAACGAGGTGTGATGGTGACAAGCACCTTACAACTGCACGATCCTTTTTTGGGCACATTGTGTTGGAGGCTGCTCTCCCCGTTCTATACAAAGGGATGGGTGGGAGGAACAAATTGGGGTGGAAGAACTCCACACACATAAAGGAGAATGGAGGGATTGGAGGTGGCCCTAGCAATCAAATTACATCTTCAAGCACAGTTGAAAACTAAAGGGCACCTAGAGAACCAGGCACAAAGACTAAAAAAACAGGAATGAGTCAGAGACTCATTTGGGTTGACATTCTGCTGATGTCTACTGTAGGCAATGAATTAAGGCGCTCTACATCTCTTGAAGCATCTATGTTTCTGCACAGACTCTGTGGAGATACTGGGATGTAGCGTCGCATCTTTGGCATTGATGCTGGCTTAAAATGTTCCCCTCTTTCCCCCACCAGTTCTCCCTCTTCTAGTTCTACCTCTTCCAGTTCTTGAGGAGGTCCACCTTCTGAGATATGCTAATAAGGTTGTTCTTGGGGCTCTTCTGGAAACTGGACAAGTAAATTAGCCTAATTAAAAATGTCTGTTTTGTGAGGGAAAAAGGGCCAGAAATCCCGCCAGCCAGCTTCACTGCTCAAGACAACCAACCAGTACCTCAGATTCAGTTTCGCAGATTGCCTATAGTTCCCGAACAAGTTTTTGTGTGACTATGCCCTCATACCCATGTCACAGAACGTTTTACAAGGCAGATGATCATACAGCATCCAGGATAATTACTGCTGCCTAAATACCAATAGAGAACTACTGAAGAATCAGACTGTTCGGTCTAAGCTGGACTTTGATGGATAGGTGGGAAAAAAGATTTTCCAAACAGGTGACAGCAGGTTATCTCAAGTACCCTACTTATACATGACGTGCATGATTTTGCCTTGAGTCCTTGAAGCCCTAAGCCCTGTGTGCAGTTGTGTATGAAGGAATCTGAACCTGTGGTGCAAACCCTGGTGCTGAACATCTGTCACGAGAACTCATCTGCTGCATTGCTGTCCTACATGACATTCCAGTCCACCTGGAATAGGAAAACCTTACCATGCATCTCTACTTATTAGCTTCTTCTTCTTAAGAGTCTGTCAATTACCTCATCGATCTGGCAGAAAAACTCAGTGAAGGAGTATTAAATCTACACTTCAGTAAACCTGGACTTGCAGGAGTGGTTTCAAGACACATAGCCAAAAGCAGACTTGATTCCATCTCCTCAGGAATGAGCACTTCTACCCCAGCACACTCAGATCCTCAAGATATTATTATACTCTGCCACCTCCCTTTTTCAGGTGTGCTCTGCATTCACATGACACCTGCACACCACAGGGACAAAATGTTAAATACATTGTCCCTTGCCTATACTTTCCAGAAGGCTCTTTTAATAAAGGGCTTCCATTGCTAGTACATCTGCATTTGCTGCAGGCCAAAGACAGAGGCCAGTGAATCTTGCCTCGAGAAGCAGAATTATATTTTCTGCTCAGGCAGTAGAAGTCTGTGCTTTGGGACCGAACACACGGGGCAGTCCATGTAGCTACACACTGCAGGAAAATCACTTGATGAAGACCACTATCATTACTAGATTTAATGTGTATCCACATCGCACCTGTAGCTTTGCTGTAAGTGTGTTCTGTTTATGCTACACAGGGAGCAGGTGATAAAAGTGCACATTGACATGATTTCATGCATCTCTGAAAACGACCTTGTCAGCTGCCCAAAAACTTGTCACTGGGTTCAAGGACCTTCCTCTATCCCATAGTTGCACCTCTCACTTGGTTATGGTCTTCTTTATTAGTAGGAAAATGTGGAGCCATCTGCTCCACCAAAAACCAGAAAACTAACATGTCTAGATCCCTCCATCTCAAGGACAGATTTGCTTATGAAGATTGGCCTCAGCAGGATGGCAGATCAGCTATGTACATCTACTTCAGTCTATAATGCTCAGAAGTCTGACAGTTGTGTTTCCTAGATTTGAAATTATGGATTTATGCAAAATATTGTCCAGACAGTGTTACCTGGTTAACCAAGAAACAGACCTGGAACTTACCACTGAATGGTAACCTTCTTGCACGTTTATTTGTACCTCCTTTCTCTGAATTAGGAAGCATGCAAGAAGGATAATAGTTCCAGACAGCATAACGATGTCCTGGAAATAATATTTCATGAAAACTTCTAGAAAAACTTTCATTTCCTCTTCAGCCTGTACCATGAAAGATGTATTTCCTCCCACCAATTGGTCCACCAAGTTACTGGACCTTTTATCAGCCCAAGTTATGACTATCTAAAAAGAAACAGGGTAACTACAAACAATGCTAGAGCATCACTGATAACTAAGGACAGGAGGATTTCTCTGTTCTGTTAGTGTTCACCACTTAATTATAGGCCCATTTACTATGTCTTGATGACCTGAAGACCCTCAGATGAAACTAAATGTCAGTTATTCTCCCCTTCTATGCTACACTTCAAGGCAGCTCAGTATCAATTTCAAATGCTTTTAAAGTAAACCCTGTACAGGAATCATTTATTGTCACTTTCTTGCAACTTGAGTTGAGCAATTCTTACTGTGGAGGCCATACTAAATAGCTGCAATAAGTTTGACCTCACAGGATACATCCCTTATGTAGTCTTTGTCCAGTTCACACTCCGGCGGTGGGGGGAATAGAAAAAAGTATAAGAGCAAAAAGGCGAATTCAGTGCATTGAAGAGCATTCTCCCTGGAGTAATTGTCTTGGCTGCACAAAAGCAGAGAGAACCTATTTCTGGGGCTTCTGTAAGAATCCCAGCTTAACAGTTGACCCTTTCATACAGCCTAGTTACAAAAAAGAGCTGCTCCATCGTTCACACATCACTTCCTCATCTTTGGCTGAAGTAACTGGAAAGGGATCAATGACAAAGATAAAACCTGAAAAATCAGACATGTATTCCCAGAAGGCCCAGAAGTTACATTTTACTTGTATTTTAAAAGCCTTGAGAAATGTTAACTATAAGTCAATACAGACAGTGAAAGAAATACAACTGGACTGCCCCTTGCTCCCAGGAGCAGGCAAACAAGGCAAGGGCACAATGCTCAGGCAGTAAAAAGAGATCCACAGCAGTTAATGCCTCTCTCAAGCTTGCAGCAGGCCACAGTGTAATTGTGAACCCAGCTTGCTGTGTGAGCTGCTGTAATCTGGCTAAAAGCAGTTGCTTAATTCTGCATACGTCAGTGCATTTGGCACCACTGAAGACAGAACGTGGTAGTAAGCATCAAAGGAGCAACCGTTCCAGCAGCCAGCTTCTCTAAAGCCAGAGTGACAGTCTTGGAGAACTGCCCACGTGCAGTTCTCGTGCAAGCAAGCCAGCAGACAGAGCAGCAAGCCTGCAGACTGCATGAGAGATTGCATGACAGGAGAGGGACGCGGTGGCTTCCTAGCCTTCCCCCATCCCAGGCAAACCAGAGGACCCAACTCAAACCTATAAGCTTGACAGCAGGCCATTATTGACAGCAGTAATAGTTTTGTTGCCCCAATGCTGCACGGTTATAGGCACACAGATGCTGCCTCCTGGTCAAGGAACTGCAATTATAAGCTTTCAAACCAAAAGTAAAGAACAGACAGAAGCCTGGAGAATTCCAAGGAGAATTGCATTGGCTGCAGGCAATGAGACTGCAATGCATCCTCATTAACAACCCTATTTTGATGCAGTCCTCATAACACCCCTTTTAATCGGAGCACAGACTGCGGGGCTGAACCTAGAACACAGGAGTTTTATTTAAAAGGTGCAGACCGCTGCTTACAGACACCCAAGGTGAGGGTTACAGGTTTGGTACTGCTCACCAGGGCACCTTCCTACTCTCCCCTCCCAGCTAGAAACAACTTTATCTGCACAATACAGATCTGCAGCAGTGTGCTGCAGCTCCTGAGAAACTGAGGCTCTCCTGGAGCCGTGTGAGGATGAGTCTAACATTCCTCACACAGCCTGGATGCTGACCTGTGTACGTAACAAGAGCTGTTCTTCCAGGAGCCCCATTGCTGTCCTACAACGCTTAGATAAGTGAGCCACTCCAGAGTGACCTACCTGCTAGAAGACAAACAGCAGACAACCACATACTTACCCCCAGCGGCTGTGTGCAGTGCTGCCTCCATCCCAAAGCCTTCTGTCCGGGGCTGAAGCAGCTGAAGGTCGAAATGCCCTGCCATAATTCTTAGTGGAGCTTGCTGGCCACTTCACACATAGGATCCCTGCATGTGTTGGGAGAAGATGACATTAAGCCCTGTGGCACCTTTATATGGACAAATATTCCCAGATTCCCAGCAGCACCTGCTAGAGGATCCAGATTCATCGCATTTCAAACCTCTATGTAATGTCATCCCCGGTCCTCAGGAATTCATCTTCAGTGTTTACAGCCCTATAGGCACCCTTCTTAAAAGGCTTCTTAATTTTCTGCTTTTTGTGTCACATACCTAATCAAACCTAGTAAGTTTATTCTATAGACCCTTCTGCACCATCCTTCCCTCTTCAAAATGAATTTTTTCCAGCATCTGCTCCTTCCTATTTCTGTGTCACTGCTGTAAATGGGATTTTTCTTCTCGACATCGAGAGAAGCAAAATAGGGCTTCCTAAGATAGTTCTCTGGCGGATTACACAGAAGTAGTGCAGTAGTCATAAGCAACAGATAAGTAGCTTTAGCACATCATAGGTTTGCTTCTTTGGGCTGTAGAACAACATAAATATGCTAATACACCCAGCTCTGCACTGCTCCTTGCCCTGCTTCACAGCAGCCTCAACTCTCAGCTGCAAACTTGCATACACACCTTGGCAGAAAGGGCTCCTGCCCTGCCTTCCCGAGGAGCATGACTGCACACCTGCCACCAGCGCAACAGCCACACGACACTCCTAACGCACCCTGCGCCACTGCTAAACCACGTGAGGCCAACAGCGGCAGTGGCAGCTGTGAACGTGTCCCTCAGGGAGGACCACGGCTCCCTTGTGTTCATGTTTAGGTAACAAGCAAGGAAGAAGCTGGAAAAAAAACCCGTCAGGTCAAAAAGAAACTTTTGCAAAGGGGTTCAGGCAGACAGTACTTGGAGAATAATTTCCTGAACACAAAATGTCTTCATTTGCTGGCAGCACAGAAACTGTAAATTTTACACATTGCAAAAGCACACAGACTGCAGTCCTGGTCAAAGGGGTAGGGATGGATGGAAGGATGAAGAGATAAACAGGAGGATGGAAGGGCAAAGAGAGGTTCGGTGGAAGCAGAGCCCTGCTCTGGTTTGGGTAGGTTCAAAAATCTGCTGTAGAATATTTCATATGATAATGTTATATAAGTTTGTATAGAGATACATATTTCTTTCCTATGTGACCATTATGGAATTGTTATAAAATAGTGTTTGTCAGTAAGTAATTCTTCTGAAAAATAATTTACAGTTATGTACATGAGTCATCTACTAAACTGCGGTTGCATCTAGACCTCCATTTCTGTGCTAGTTCATAAGATTTTCATGCAGTAGCACAATTTTGCTTGTATTCCTACGACTGCAGGCAAATGTTTAAATATTTTACAAATAGAAACCCATTTTGAATGAATTTTTTAAGCCAAGATGTAATGTTTCCATTCCTATTTGCTTTGAAGAGTTTCATACAATGAAAGAATGCCCTGGCTGAGCCTTGAACTGAGAAAGCAATGGCTCTTTCAGCTGTTAAGGATACAGAGAAATTCTGCACTGAATGCATGTGGTCACTTTTGAGATTCTGATTACACTGAAAACAACTGCAAATATATTTCTATTTTATATTCCCTTACTAGCTGCTTTCCAACTTCACAGAATTCCCAACATGCCCTCACACAAACCTGAGCAATTCAGAGGTGCAGACCGTATCTGTATGAGAATCGGAGTCTTAATGAGGTGCCTGAAAGGAAGGAGCCAGCTGGCAAACTTTAAGTTATTTTTCATATAGATTTTGCATTCATGTCCTTTACCTGATGAATGGCTACACAAGTCTGAATTAGGAGTTTCCTTAAAAACACAATCCAAAACTACAAAATTGACAGGTAGTTTGAGAGTGAAAAATATACCCTGGAAAATGGATCAAGCTGCATCTTCCTCAAACTATATAAGGCAACAAAGCGGGAGAAGAGCTGCTAAGCCAGGCAAAGTCCTGAAAAATGTTTGAAATAATCCAGGTAGAAACTCCTTAGAATCTGCTGAAGTAAACAGAAAGGAAGCCTTTCAGATTTACAGTCTTCAGCCCTTGCATTTCCCACTCTTTCCTCAGCTCCTTGCCAGAAAGAATCCTCACTAAATAAGAGGTTGTCCTCATCCTGAAGTCCTTTCAGCACTTTTAACTCCTGGCTTGTGCAGGGACACAGAATTTTAGCAAAGCCCTTGAGGTCTCCTGTGTTCTGTGATGCTTTGCCATTTTAAAAAATTGGGTATTTTGTACCAAAACTGTGTGACAATAAACTGAAGTCTTTGTGGAGATATGGTGGGAAGGAAAAGTGGCTCTTCCACCACCCTTGAAAGCACATAGCTATAACATATTTGCCGTGACTAGAAGTAACTGCATTTGATGACCATTCACCCACATGTTCCTAAGTTAGCATTAAAATTAACAGTATGAGAAAAGGATACACAAATCTGCCAGTTTGCTACAGAATTTTCCTCTGGTGTCCAAAACATTTTTACTTTCAAGAACCAACTTTCACAGAATAATTTCTATTCTTTCTTTCTTTGTTACGTGCTTCCTTGCAAACACTGAAATCAATCATCAGATCCAAATAGGAGAGGATTATGCAACAGCATGTCATTAGTGAATCAATATCGGCTGACCAGGCCATGTGCTTGTCAAGGTTGCATTGATTTCTTTAATGCCATATTGTTGCAGCTAGCCTGCCTAGCAGATCCATCTGTGTTGCAATGTCTACAGCCGAGGAGGAGATTTTCCAGTCCCACAGTCTGACTTAACAGTAATAACAAAAACCTATAGAGCAAACAGTATGTTACTGAGCAAAGAGGGCATTTCTGGGATTCTGCTTTGCATTGTTGACTGAGCTACATTCACTCTAGGAGCATTCTATCAGTATGTTGTATTATTAAGGAGCTCCTACACAGGTATAGTAGCTTTTTCCCCCATGACAAGTTTCTGCTCTTTGTCTGAACCACAATTGCCCTCCATGTGTTGTGTCCAACTTCAGCAAACCCCGTTGCAACAGTAGCTCCTGCCTTTTCTGGCTGGATACACACAGCTGCAAGAGACCTCATAAAATCCTCTATTCTGAAAGCACAAGAAGCTACATGCACTTGGCACACAATAACCACATCATTCTTAACGGGAAACTGAAGAGTAACAGGTCTCCAAAGTATGACTGTAAAAGTTTCAGCTTTGGCCATGAAGAAGTGGTGTTTATTATCCATTGGGTACACCATGGGAAGTAAAATAGGACCAATTTAATAGTCAGGATTGTCCACCACTGTGAGTATCACCTTTTACTTTTAAGTCAGGGAGTGATTAAAACTTTTCCTCCTAATCTTTTATGGCACGCCGTTTATGAGATGCACTGAAGAAAAACAGTTCTTGAGATAACTATATGAAAGACAATAAGCAGAAAGTTCTATATTTATTAACAGATCTTAGCGGTGAGTTACAGAATACAAGCACATAGCCTGGCAGCAAAGACCAGGCCCAGCAAGACTTGGGAATAAGAGCCTGTTTGAACAGGAGTGTTATGTCCCCGGCTCAAGAGCGGTGTCAGATATTCCAGCAGTATCTTACCAAACAGAGCCACAGAGCCAAACCTGGTGTGACATGGGAGTGAGATTGTTATTTCTAGGCAGAGTACAGGCTGGTGGCAGGCAGAAGAACTCCATATGCCAAGCAAAACTAGTTAGCCAACTGTCTCTGCTCTTGGAGTGTGAACATGTTGCTTTTCTTCTGCTAGGATGATTTTTTAAATTTCATTTTTAATAAATGCTGTCCCTAACCTAGGGTAAAGCAGTGTGATTCTCAGTGCTGTTAATAAAATAACTCCAATTAAACACAAAATTTAATAATAATTTTTTAAAAAAATCACATAGGTAAAAACACAGCAAAAATTGGCTGAGGGAGAAGCCTGCTGCAGGGAATTTGGAGCAATCAGAGAACACAAACCAGGTTGCTTATCCTGCCAACATAAAGATAAGGGAGGAAAATGATGAATCAGTTCCCTGAGCTAACACCTGATTAACAGTTGTATCACTATAAAGTAGTGATGAACAATTGAAATGGAGAGAGAGCATGCTTATTAAAATAACACAGATGAGGATAAAAAGATTAAAAAGAAATATGACTGGTTAACACAAGTTTATGCCATTCCCCAATCAAGCGAGTAGAGAATGGAAAAGCACTCTGAGTCTGGAGGAACAGTTCTCAGAATAAGACAAGTGAGGAGTCCCTTTCTGCTCTATATGAGAACCCCAAGAACCAAAAATTGACTTTTTTTCTTTTTTTTAAAAACTCTTTTCAAAACCCATGAGTTGATTATGTGCACAGCCTCGTCCATCTTGGGTGTAGTTGTAAAGTGAATATATAGAGATGAATAAAATTCGTATAATGACATATGCTGGCAAAGCACAAGCACCTCTTAAAAGATTAGCAGGGACAAATTTTTCAAGAGGTTGGGCCTCACTTTCATTACATCCATTGAACATTGGTAGTAGTCTATAGATACCACCAAAGCTAGGGCTCCTGTCATCTATGTACTGCCTTGGTTGAATTAACAGAGTAACTACTTAGACCATAACCAAACGCCTTCTTTAAGGGGAAGGTTTTGTCATGTGTGTAACATCTTTCCACTAAGTCCTCCCTGTCTCCTAGCTTCCCACCATTTCCAGCAATACTACTCAGAAACGCAAACTCGTCTCTGCCCGGTGCATTACTCCAAGGGTAGAAGAGTCAGTCTCACACTGGACTTCCTCCTCTGGAGGAAGGCAGACAGAGCAGCGCAGTGAGAGACTGCTGTGGCACAGGAGGGACCTCCCAATTAATCAGTGCTGAGAGCTAGCCTGTTTATTATCTCTAAAGTTAAAGCAGTGCTGTAACATGTTCTGCTTTTAGCAAAATTAACTGAATTCTAGCGCTTAATTCAAAGTAAACCAGTAAAAGCATACAGACAAACCTGCTCCCACATACATCTCCTGGGACAACAGCCAGGGTTGATTTTCATGTCATCCCAGCAAGCAGAGGCTCTCAGGAATCCAGTTCGTTTTATTGTAACACCTCTGCAGCAAATGCATTGCAGCAACTCAAGCGTCAAGCAAAGGCAACTACGGTAAACCCCAATATCTCCACTCTAAGTGCACAGCCCAATACCAATATATCTGGAGGAGAAAATTCCCTGGTTCTGAAAGTAATCTCTGCATACAAATATTACTCTGGGCAGTACAGGTTAATGGTGTTAACTCACCCACCTGTATGCCCTCTGACATGCTCGCTACAATTTGGAAATCCCTCAGGGAGTGCCTGACCAGCTGTCTCTCCACCCACCCTGTTGCTTTTGAATTAACTGATCTTTTTCCAACTAGTTTCACAAACCAGTGGAGGCTTCAGAAATATGAACTCCATCAAAAGAGTTTCAGTACAAGTAATAGGAGAGGAGAGGTCCCCAAATTAACGTCTCCTCCTGGGAAGGGTTTTCTATTAGACATCACAAAATTCAGCCCTTCCTCTCCCTGGCCCCAGTCATATGGATGGAAAAGGCAGAGAGGGCCACAGTCATGCTGGAAAGCAGTCTTCATTCCTTCTGCTGCTCCCAGTACAACTTCTTGAAAGTTAAGACACATTCAGTGAGAGTGATTTCAAAGGTGCAACCTCAGCCTGGGGTTTGGGTACAGAGAGGAATGAGCACACGCACACGGACTTCTCACAACAAGCCACGGGTTTGTGAGTCTGGAAGGTAGGTGGGCAGGTATCACTCCGCTGTCTTATCCAAGGGCGTTGCAGGCATGAATTTACAGGCTGGGGTGGTTTTTTTGAAAACATCATCCTCCAGAGCAGCTTCTGGGAGAGGTCAGGCTGACAATTTGTATAGCAGTTACAGTGGGAAGTTGCACATAATGGAGACAAAAGAGAAAGGTACGCTAAGCTCTGAGCAGTTTTAACTGTACATGTTTAAAAACAGCAAGGCAACATCTGGCATCGAAAGCTCTCTATGGCTGGCAGCTAGTGCCAGCTCTGCCATTGACATCTTAAGTGTTTTGGGGCAATTACTTCTCCTTTGTGAACCTCCCTTTTTCCTATCTGTAAGATGGAAACCAGAAACCAAAGCTGGTTGTTGACACAAACACATGCAAGTTCCCAGTTATTAGCACATCAGTCAAGGATTTGAGAGATCAAGTTTGACCTCCTTGCTGTAACATGGGCTTCTTGTAAGTGGGTAACATGGGTCCCTGCTCATACTGTCTCCTCTGGCACCAAAGAAAGCCTTGGAGTTCTACTGTGGTGTCTAAAATTGGAAGAATAATGAATGAGAAGCTACTGTAGGGCTGAATTTAGGAATTGTGCCTGTCTCTTTCTACTGACCGGTTGCTAGGAGTTTTCCAAGCTAATCCCTCTGCCATATTGCAAGATGCTGATGACTTGAGTATATTAATGATTGAAACTAGCATGAGTACGGAGAGAGAAGTGACTCTGTGAGAAATATAAAATTCATTAAGATTAAGATCACACCGTATTTGTTAATGTTCCACATGTAATTTTTTATAATAATCCTTAGTTCTCAACTAATGCTTCCTTTATAAAGGGTTAATTAATGTGATTGTCTCTGAAATGAAGATGGGGAAAATTATGGCATAGAGAGGAGGCCAGCAATAAGGTAGGGAAGAGAAGTCAGATTTTGTCTGGTATCTTTGCTGTGGGCTTTAACCACCAGAAACCGTAGCTGAGCCACGGACAGCACAAGCTTATTGTGAACATGAACATTGTATGTTACAGCTGGTTACACACAGCTCTGGAGAAGGTCCTATTGATCCGCTGGAGAGGAAGATAACATTTTAATAACCATTTAACTAAAACAAATTGTTTATGAACTGTTTACAAATGGAAACTTAAAATGCAACTGAAAATAATTGAAAGAAAATATCTTTCTGTCCAATTTTAGAGCAGAGAGACACCTGTAATAAGTGCTATCAGCTAGCAACATATAAAATTAAAAATCCAACAAAGATTATTCTCTCTTCTATTAAAGTTGAGAGGAATTTATGGTATTTTATTCATCTAGTATCTGTTAAATTGCCTGGGAATTTTATGTAAAATAGATCAACCAAAAAATCCAGCTGATGATTTCTACAGCCTTCTAGAAGTAGCAGAGGGTGTACATGCTTGCAAAATGCTGTCTCTCCATTGATCACAGATGAACAACAGTAACCAGTCCAAAACTGGTCCTCCATGAATGGCTGTTTTCAAACTATTTGGGGTATTTCTCCTACGCACAACAGAATGAGTTATGCAACTCAGAGAGCAGGAAGAGTTAATTCATATTAATAAAAATATTCCAAGATCCCCAGAAAATCAAACCAATTAAACCCACCAGGCCATGCACAAAATCAGCTCTGTGGCTTTGCTCCATGTGCAGTAAGTAGCAAAAGAGAGGCCTAGGAAGCCAGTTTTTTAACCAAGGAGTGTTTCACCCAGGTCTGTTTTACTTGGCATTGTGGAGGGCTAAAAGGAAGCAAAATCTCAGCTGCACAAACAAACCCCAAACTGAAGGATGCTGAAGCCTTCAACAAAGAAATTTTTAACCACTCTGAAGTGATGGAAAGAGTTCACCATAGCAGTGTTTGAGGAGCACTTCCACTGGACCCTACAGCAGGCTCCAGAACAAAGACCTTCATTTCTATAGCATAAGCTGCCTTATTCTGTAGGTCAAGCATCAGCACAGACCACTGCAGTTAAAGGCAAATCAGAGGGGGCTGTTTATTGCCTGAATTAAAACTCTTGCTGGGGACGAGACATGCAGAAATTTGACCACTACCCATTTATCATTTATTTACTTCACGCAGTCTCATGACCTATTTCTGTCATTCCAGACAGAACATACAGCGAGATGTAGTCTTCCCATCAAACAGTACCAAACAAGTGACAAAAATATTAGTCCTCTGCATCTACACCTCTTTTTTATCATAGATCTATTGAGCTAGAGGAAATACCACGCTACAAATACACAGCATACATATTCATCAGAATTCCCATCTTTGTGATGAGTCTTTATCAGTGCTGTTAAGGAAAAAGAAAATCCTTGTTGAAAAATTTATACTGGAAGAATTTAGCACTGGAGGAAAATAGCCATGTCAGCTCACAACAGAAAGCCTATTCAGAATGGGAGAATTTCTTGCATTGTACCCTCTCTTCACTCCAGAACTACCTGATTTAACAGCTTCCGAAAGCAGCAGGGAATTTGTTGCTTTAAATTGCTTTCCATGTGCTCCTGTGGATCACTCCTACACATGCTCAGCTGAGCAAAGGTGAAACCTGTCCCAAGGGAAGGTAGCTCTAGCCTTGAAATAGGGCAATTATGCTGCAGACTGAATGAATAGTCGCCTTTAGCAGAAGATTGAGTGAAGCTTCCCGAGAGCACCAGGGTCATTGTGTTATATCAGGTCTGCCAGTTAAAGAGGGCACAGTTTGGGTTTTAGAACATGACTTGCTCTGGTTCACAGGCTTCTGTATGAATTTGCCATGTTCTGAACATTCACCAGGCTAGAAATGTCCTCAGATGACAGAGCAGGCTGGATCATCATGTCATAAATCAGACAGACCCACTGACTCTCAAAAAGTTACAGCAGTTTAGGATATGGCCCTTGTAATATGCCTGAGGCCACTTTAATCCTGCACACAGACCAGAGTCCTGCTATAAGCACCCCAGCAGTGCCAGGTATAGGATTTCGGCCCTTCTGCTTTAAATCAATAGCTGCTGGTGTTCAAATGCACAAGGGAACCCCCTTGAGAGGTGGGATGTGCGGAATACGGGAAGCCCAGCCAAGCATCTACCTCATACACTGAACACACTCATTTCACAGTGCTGTCTTTCAGTAGTCATAAGGGGACCACCCTTTCAAAGAACAGAGGGGGAAGGTGGGGATGAAGAGTTTACTACATCTCAATAAATGTATTCCTTTCCTAAGTGAGCTGTCAGAAAGCAATCAGCAGTCAGCAACAGCTCTAACTGTATAATTTAATCTCAGGGCTCCTTCACAGCCCATATGACAACAGAACTCTGTCCCGTGTTCTGCTGGAGACCACGTAGTATTCAGTGCATTGTGAAAAAAAGCAAGGACACAGTAAAAATGGATTAGACAAAGTGTGTTCTGAGTGGGAAGAAAAACAATATTTTTGATATGCCGCCTAAACAAAGCCTTAGAAATAAATTCATTTTCTACATGCCAAGGTCCAAATATGGTTATATTTGAGATCCTCTGTCCCACTGCTATCTTGTTTTGATCTATAAGCACCCACATCACTTTCCAGGAGACCGGTTTGGTAGCATTCTTCCATTTGGGTGGAATGAGGCAACCAGGAAACATCCCTTTGTTTAATGAGAGTGAAAGGTAGGGAAGTTGTGACTCGGAAACTAGACTGACTGTATATCCACGAAGGGGAGGATCTACAAGGGAGTATGCATGCCAGAAGAAAGGGGCAGTTTCAGGGCAGACTGCTAACTGAAAGAAAGGCTTGCATACAGCCCACTGTGGATGAATGCAATTACGTCAGGAAAGTGCTCGGTCCCACCAGCATTTTCTTCATCTTACCTAAACAATCTTTAAGACCTCAAATACTGAGTAAACACTGAGCAAGTCAGGAACTAGCAATCCAGGTATAGACCAACCTGAAATAAGTAAACATCTCATAAGACATACAGGACTCAAACTGGACTAGCTAAGTTCACCCAAAACTTGTATTTTTGTGCTGTTTAACAAAGGCTTACTAAATTTAAAAATGGAATTTTTTTTCCCCACTCTTTCAAGGAAAATGTTTAAATCACTGATCATAATGTCTCTGTCAAGAAACTGGATATTTCATTTCTGGTAAGCATTAGCCTAGTTTATTTTTAAAAAGTAGAGCAGAAGGGCAGGTAAAACAATGTGCAATAAATGGAAGCTACCCAGCAGGTCACTGAAGCTGAGATTTTCAAAGATGCCCATGAAGAGATATTTAAATTCTACTGAAATTTGGCACTTTAACCTTGAGGTAAAATTTGCTTAGCAAGTCACATAGACTTTTAACTAGACAGGGCCATCCCTACTGAGGTATGCCAAGGTGACAAGTGTCAACACGGTTTCCTACAGCCAGCAATATAACTGCCCTCGTATTGCTAAGAGCTGTATTAGATTCTGCTTTAGTCTGATAGAGAGCCTGCCATTTCCGAGCAGCAACGTCCAGGCTCCATTCTTCCACTAACATGAGTTTCCAACTGAGAAACCTATACAACAAGGAAACATAGGAAATAGTAAAAAGTGAGTGATCAACATTTGTTGCAGCTTCTTTAAATATTTTGCCCATTCCAGTTTGAAACCACATTAATCCTATAAAACATTAAGCTCTGGGCAGTGAAAATGAAACAGAGGAAGCCAGAAAGCTCCTCTGGAATCTGGCTGAAAAACTGGCAAATCGCAGCCCAGCATTACAAGAGAAAATAGAGGCACAAAGTGATAGTATGATAGAGGCAATATGGCAGTTCAAATCAGTAAGTCAGCAAGCAGGCCAGACCTCAGCCCTTGTGCTCTGATCAAGCAGTCTCTCTGGCTTGCAGTTGACAGAGTGGGAAAAACACAGCAGCACGCAGCACAAATGTTTGATTATCCTTCTTAAAATGTTCAGTTCAAACTCCAGCCTTGTTCCATACAGACACATTTCAGGGGCACATCCTCCCATTACCAGGAGCAAAGGAAACACGGCTTTGAAGGTGACCAAAAATAAACTGCCTGTTAGAGAGGGAGAGATCATTATATTTTTTCAAAAAAACCCAAGACATTAGGGGCTTTGTTTCACTTCATTTGATGTCTGGTATTTGATGTCAACACTTCAGAAAAAAAAAGCAACTAAAGTTGTTTTTATTTCCTTTCTTTATATAATTCATTATTTTCCTTGCAGCTAGTAGCATTATAAGGGTTTCATCGATTACAGGAAACAAAATATGTTTCTGTCGCCATAAATACTTCGCAAAGATGAGAAGGGTGGGGTGCTTTGTAGAAGCTGTAAGTATTTGGTGAAAAAAGACCTAGGGATCTGTATACCAAAGACTGCCTAAACCAGCATGTGTTTCACGTGCATTGTCCAACCCTTTAAATGTCAAAAATCCCACACCGTTTTGTTAAAAAGAGAAACATGCCATGCACCACTAATTGAGTAAATCAATAAACAGAGAAAGCCATGAAGGGAATGAAATGTTTTTGACACATACAAGCAGTTGTTTTCAATGTGCATAAGAGGGAAAAAAATCTGCTTGCCCTTTATGCTTTAATTAAGACAACCTCAGGAGCACAGGGTGAAAGACCTTTCCTCTGCACCTCCTCACCATTCTGCTCTTAACTCCCTGCTGTCTGACCATTAGTAGTGGTCAAAAGCCTGTGAACACAAAACAAGTCACTGCAGTCTCTCAGGAGGGATTCAAGCACAAGATGGGTTCCCATCAAGCTCCAGACACAGCCCGAGAAATTCATGAAGACAATACGTGAGAGATTGTTGCCATAACAGGGGCTTGTTATAAAGGGTATTTATAGGGTCCAATCACATGAGCTATCTGAAGTCTTTGGTAATTTTTTCATTTACAAATGTCTGCATTTTCTTGGATATTTTAAAGCTTCCTTTGTCTCCAGAAAAGCCTTCCAAGGAGATTCTTACAAGACTTTTGCAGCCAAAGGACTAACAAAGGCAGAAATTTAGGCAGAAATCTTTCTCCAGAACCTTTCTCTGGGCTGATGAGCACCCATGAAATAGCCTAAGACAACTTGCTCCGAAAACACTGTAAGAAGCTCATTGGAAGCACTGCTTTTGAAGCCACTGAGACTTGCTCTTTCCCAGAGCTTTTCTTGTAACACAAATCTCGCTCTGCTGCAATGAAAGATGAGAAATCTCCTCCGGCAGCCGGAGCTTTGGGCCTCTTTTGAGTAGCTCTTGGTGCAGTGTTTTTCTGTCCTGCTTGTGCCTCTCTGGAGGTCAGGCAGCGAAGGGCCATCCCTGTGAACTGCTGTGTTAGCAAACAGCAGAGTGCATGTATGATGCATTATGTGATTTGCAACGAGTTTCTCGGTCCCCAGTAGAACCATTTGCAGCGATCCATATTCCCCCTAAGCATGGCACTGTCTTAGATTAATCTAATACCTTGGAGGTCTCAGCCTGCTTTCCTCATGCAACCTAACTTTTAAAGGCAGCCTAGTGTGGACTGACAAAAAGCCATTTCAGTCTTCCAAGGAGTTCTGTCCTCACCAGTGATCTTTTGCTTACTGCCAGCTCTGAGATCCCCCAGTTGGGACTGAAAAGGAACTAGTCTTAAAGCAAATTATAGCAACCTGAGTTCAACTGAGACTTGTCTGACTGTCCCTGCAGCTAGACAGATAAGGGAATGAGGAACAAAATAATAATATGGAATTTTCTTCCAGTCAGAAAATGAGATTAAGAGACCTGAAGCCTGTGAAGTGGTGTATGATCAAATCAACAAGATGGAACCACACTATGGAAACCAGGGGAGCTAGCTGTGGCACAAAGCTAGAGTGAGGTAAGACCAAGATGAAACCTTCTCTTCTTCTCAGCCTTCATAATTTGGGGCGTACAGGAGGCTGGATATTTAAAGCCCAATCCTGCTCTCATTACCAATTTAAGTATTACTTCTGGAGTCTTGTTGCTGCCATGTCCGCACAAATAATACTCATTAGTGCCCTGACACTTGTCTACAAGCTGTTTGCACTCCCATTCAGAGTGCCTGTGGCTGCCAAGCATTCTTGAATCTGTTCAGGAGGAACATCATCCTTTTGCAATTATTTACTCCTTCCCCTAAGTCAAATTCTGAAGTGCTTCCTTTTAAGGACAGAGTCAATGCATTACTCAATACACACAGGTAACACCAAAACTTCCACATCCTTCTCTCTTTGCTGCCCAGGCAATCCTATCGCTTGCTACAGTTCAGCTAGAGCATGACTCCCTGAAGCAGAAGGCAACAAAGTTTGTTATTGTCCTGAATGAAATCTAATCCTGAAGAGACCAGAACTGACAGAGCCTGTTTTGTGGTAATTTTTCATTTCCTCTGATTTTGAGGGAGCAAGGTAATCCACAAACAGACGAAACCTCTTTGCTTCAAGAGAATTACATAGGAAGCAGAATGGAACATTCATTAATATGATCAAGATCTAAACCCAAACCTCTATTTTCTTGGCAAAGAACTGAAACACAAAGGGTGATTTCAGCTCTCCACATGCTAGGAGATTACAGACAGAAAGCTTAAATGGCTAGTCCAGCATCACACAGAAAACTGGTGGCAAAACCGTTTACCCTAATTCTCACTTCTGCATGACACCAAACAAGAAACAATTGTGTTGACTTGAGGCAGCTCACAGCATCTATCAAGTACCTGGTTGCCCTCCTACTTAATTTATGCAACGATTTGGTATCATAATCTCAGAATGAAATCCTAAAATGCCCATTAAGCTTTTCATTCTTGTGACTTCAGAGAATAATACAGTCCCAATGTCACTTTTAGCTCCCTAACTTTTTGTGACTATGAGTAACATCAGAAAATCTCATACACTCTATGATCTTAGGAGCTTTGGGCTGAGAATGCTGGCCTACAAGTCCTTAAGACAAGGTTAAATCAAACTGTGTGATTTTCTTAAAGGGAACTTTTCTAAGCATGAAGTCTTCCCTCTCTATATATATATTTCAGAATTGTGCAAAGCTCTTCGATAAGAAAAGATTCAGGAAGTGAATCAATAGTTTACCAGTATAGTCAAAGCTACTAGGAAGATAGTACTGAGTACTGGCTGACAGAAAAGATCAAGCTACCATGAGAAGTATGATGAGTTAATCCAGCTACTCTTTAAATACATAAGCACTTTCATCTCTGCTTGTATAATTGAAAATTAACCTTTAATGTCTCTCTAGAATGCTCTAAAATCAAGACTTAATAAATCAGTCAAATTAAAACTTCAGCATAACTTCAACAGTGTAATGTGGGTAACATGCATTGTGTCTTCTGTAGAGGTCGGCTGGTTAACATCAGAATGTAACATGTTCCAGCAACATGCCTCTTAGCACTAACCTTCCCATGACCCAAGTGAGCAAAACATCCCTGAGGAGAAGATCCAAATATTCCAATATTTTCACATCCTGGGATAAAGTGTGAAATGAGAGGTAATCAAAGAATTACAGAAGACACAACCAGCTAAAGGCCTTGTGTCTAATCTATTTCTATACCCTCAGGAATGACCACTATCAATCTAAACCAATCCCAGTAGATCTTAATTTTTCTTAAGCATGTTAAAAATCACATCCTTCAAATTGTTTAAAAGCAGGTCTTCTTTCAAAGCTTTTGGAAGTGAAAACTTAGATCAGAGCCCTTTAAAGAACTGGCCCTCCTGTAAGATTTCCAACATTTTATACTTCCAGTGAAGATTGGCATCCAGAAAAAATACCTTTCTTCACAGTTAAGAGTCAGAATTTAGCACATTCAGTTCATGACCTCGTAGAAGTCCCTTAGTCCACACTTTTTTTCTTTTGTAGAATAGTTTCAGTGGTTCATAAAGACTCAGAGGTTCAACCAATATTGAAAACTTCATATGAAAGAGTGCGAGAGTGAATGATTCTTCTGTTCATGACAAACATTTCTTCTGTTTTTTTCAGCGAGGCTCATTAGAAACTTCCCTTGTACCATCCCTAACTTCCCCCTACAAGACAGACATTGAGATTCTGGAGCATGTCCAGGAAGGGCAACAAAACTGGTGAGGGGTCTAGAGCACAAGTCTTATGAGGAGTGGCTGAGGGAACTGGGGTTGTTTAGTCTGCAGAAAAGGAGGCTGAGGGGAGACCTTATCGCTCTCTAAAACTACCTGAAAGGAGGGTGTAGCCAGGTAGGGGTCAGTCTCTTCTCCCAAGTAACAAGTGATGGGACAAGAGGAAATGGCCTTAAGTTGCACCAGGGGAGGTTTAGGATGGATATAAGGAAAAATTTCTTCACCAAAAAGGGCTATCAATCATTGGAACAGGCTGCCCAGAGAAGTGGTGGAATCACCATCCCTGGAGGTATTTAAAGGACAGGTAGACGTAGTGCTTAGGGACATAGTTGAGTCATGGTTTTGGCAGTGTTTGGTTGATGGTTGGACCTGATGATCTTAAAGGTCCTTTCCAACCTAGACAATTCTATGATTCTATATAAACAGAGACATTTGGCACTGAACAAACGCCTAAGAAGAGTAACAGGAGAGTAAAAGACAGCAAATTCTCACTGCAGTGCTGTGGATACAAAGTAGACAGTGCCATTTTGCACTACCCAAGAACACAATCCTTAATTTGTAAAATTATTCAGTGTACTACAGTCTTATTTCTAGTCTCCTCACTCTCTGGGAGCCAAATGGCTTCTTCCATACTGAATACTAGCAGAGGGAAAATTAATTTAGCTACTTTTGAGTAAGATCAAGTATTCTCCACCCTAACTGGGCACAGTTCAAGAAGCTGCAAAAAGCTTCACAATCAAGTTTTCTCCTATTACCTCCTCTCTGTTCCCAGTGAATTCAGTGCTTGGATCTCCCCCTTTCTTTTTATTTTACTTCATAATGGAAATGAGAAGTAGGAGGAGCCCAAGCTAAAATTTTAAGGAGGTGTCTCTGAAGGCCTCCAGAATTTAGGAGCTGGCACCCTGAGGATGAGAAATGACTGTGAACAATGTTGTGTTTTACATACTAAAGTGTTCCAGGAAGCCTACTGAGAAGAAAATGAATTTCATTTCCCTTTCTTTTGTACACTTTAAGGTTTGCCACAGAGTATATTGTGCTTGCAGCCATGTAGATATGTACTTTGATCACATCATATCTCACAAGCTAAGCAGGGTTAAAACTAGAGCAGGGCAGGAATTTTTGATTGAAAACCTGTATTTCACAAGAAATTGTCTGTTCAAACTTTTTTTTCTTTTCAGAAGAAACTTATCTTGATGAGGCTAGGATTTCTGGTCAGTATCTAGACATGGATGTGCATGCAGCTCAACACACCTCATAACCTACCAGTGGGGCAATGTGTGGGATATCTGTGCTGAGGTATCTTCTGTGTCTGTTTCAGACTTGGACCTTTGTCGTCTTTGTTGCAGTTAAACACTTCAACTATTGGCCTGCAGAATCAGCATAAGGATTGCCTAAGTCTTCATACAAAGAAAAGAGTCTGGGAAGCAGAGACATGGAAACTGTCCTCACAAGTGGATCATACATAGGGGACACTGAGGCTGAAATCCTTGGGGCAGCTGAAGCCTTTGACCTAAAGGCTCTGGTCACACACTCTGCAATGATTTTCAGGGGGAAACTTTCTCAGCTGCCCATTACACACACCTCCTTCCACCAGGTTACACTGGTCATTCTGTCACCAATATATCCAGAAAGTTCTCAAAGCAGAAAGCTTTTGAATATTCTAAAAATATAGTGAGATGAGGAAACTATCTAATCAACTCCAACCAGAAATGATCTACCAACTTCAATAATAACCGCTTCTAGCAACACTGGAGATTCTGAAGGTGATTTAATGGCTTCTAAACTAACTATTCGGTAGGAGAAATTAATTGTACAGGAGACATTGCCCTTTTATTGATAGCTAAAAGTCAAGAATCATTAATGCTGATAATCAAGACAGCAGTGCACTGATTGAAAGAAGCAGGCCATAATCCTTCCTCTCCCAAACAGATTTTAACCCTCCAAACCACAGCTCTCCTGTTTCCTCCTATTTTGACTTGTTATTTCATAGCCTTGGTTCCCAGAATTAAATCTGTTTGATGGAGTCACTCACTGTTCAGCTGCCGCCATATTCAACACTATCAAATTTACATTAGCTCATGTTGGGCGTATTTCTGGGGAAGAAGAGGGGGAAGCAGGAATATAGAAAGAGAAATCAAATTCAAACACAACAGTTTCTCAAAAAATTTTTGTAGAAAAAAAAAAGTATCTTTGGTGGGAATAGTTTGATGTAAAATAGAGAAACAGGAAAATAAAACCCCTTCATTTTAAAACAATTGCTGGAGCAATCCTTCAATTTTTTCAAAATCTGCAAAGTTTTCTGAAGCTTAACACTTCCCAGGTTGCATTCTAATGTTTGATTTTTCACTGGCTCTAGTTAGGACATCCATCTGCAAAAAAACATTAAACATTAAAGAGGCAAATTCTGGAGTCATTTCCAGAATGTCAATGCTATCTCTCCTAGAGCATAAATTAATCTAATGTTAAAAAATATCTTTGCTATTCTATCATCATGAATCACTTTCTGTGTGTTCAAACTTCAGAAATACATATATACTTCACTTGACGTGTTATATTAAGACTTAATTGTAAGCTTCAAAATTCAAAAAAGCTGCTTTAAAAAGAAATGGGTGAACTAATTTGGAAACTATAAGCATCACTACCCACCCTTGTTAGCTGCCATGGTATATAGAATTAGAGATTTTCTCAAAAAATATTTAAAGCCACCCATTAAAGGTAACAGAGAGAGGCTTCATCAAAACTTATGCTCTAACTTTCCTTTTCTTGTTAACCATGGAGTGCCCTTTCCAAATTGTTTTCAGCAGCAGGAGACATCTAAAGGCTGAGTAACATACTGCAAGCAAACACATAGTTCCATTAAACAGTCCACTCCTTGAACACAAAACAGTGAGTATGCTTCAGATTATTAGGCACAGACTTACATTACTAAACCTGTTGAGGTTTGGAAGTACTCAGGACAATCAATGCCTTTCTAGCTATGTTCTTTGATTTGAAAAATCCTGAATTGGGCAGTTAGTTGGAAGAAAATCTGATTTCAGTTCCTTGTGTCTGATTCTATTTGTTTCATTCCCACTTTCGCCAAATCTGGAAACATTGACGTGTCTAGAGGAAAACTATTTTTACAGTCTCAGTAACTATGAAGACAGGAGAGGCTCACGCAGGCATGTAATTGATGACGTATCTGAGGTACTGTAAAAATCCATGGAAACACTCTTACATCACAGAAAGGGTGAGATTATCCAGCATAGTTTAGACAGCAATGAAAGACATTAAAACGATTTGCATTATTTTTCTTTTGACCTAACAGTCAGGGACAGTTACTGCAGCTCAGCTGATGTGCAGTAACCCAGCACAGTGACCAGAGTGAGGATCCATACCTCACAGCCATGTCACAGGTGGCATAAATCAGCACATTGGAGCAATCCTCACATCATCAGCACTGCACCAGCAGAAGGCGGCTGAAAATCCAACCTCCATCCTGCACATCTGAACCTGACCTCCAGTCCTGCACACATCCCCAGGCTGCTAACCTCCCCGGGCAGAGGTAGCTCAGCAGCAGCTTCTGTTTCAGGTCCCTCAGACGGTCTGTGTGCAAACACAGCCCACGTGAAATAACTGAAGTTTCAACCACCATCGCCAAGTTACATAAATCTCACCAGCAGTATATAAAACAGCAAATCCTGGGGTGAAATACCGTCTCCCGGTTCAAATAGTCATTGTGCCATTTAACATCAAATAACAAACTTTTCACTAAAATAAGCAATTTACATAGCACTCTTCCCTGCAAGGAGAGAGAGAGAAGGTAAACAGCATCCCTCCACCCCCTCTGGCTTTTGCTGCTGGGTAATTATTCATTTGCAGTTTATCAGCTAATTATACATGTGCCTTGGCATTTGAAGACATAGGAGCGTACTTTATTTAATGGCTAGTAATTACACAGGCCTCCTCTGATCCCTCTGCTCTAACAGGAAGACTTTTCTGTTTTCATCCTCACGCTGTCAGCTCTAGAGGTTAAAGATCCCTGGATGGCTGGTTGTTATCTCGTCGCACACAGAAGACAGGCCTATACTTCATGGGATGATACAGGCCTCCCTAATAATTCTCTGTTAATGCTACAAATTATTTCCTTCAGAGCTGAATGCTGACCCTGGTTTGCTCAGAGGGTGTGTGAAAGCAGCTTTTGTTTTCACGTCTAGATTAAAAATTACCAGGTGTGCAAAAGGCAATATGAAGACTAAATTCACCGTTAATTTTTCCCTGGGAACAGGCCAATACATATGCTTTGCATTTCAGTTCAACATCGGTGCAACCTGGCGCTGCAGTTCTCAGCCTAGGCACGCAGCACCACTGGGATGTCCCTGGGAGACAGGGCACAAAGCTCAAAATATGTCAGTGTGGCAGAGACATACGGATATGGTGAGATGCAAAGAATTCTTCTTAACTTGGCACAGATGGCTGAATAGCACAGCTGGAGGGAATGAGACTTCATGCAGGAATGCTGCCAGCGATGGGAAATATTGATAACAGTTACAGTTGTGGAGAACAGGTTTTGAATTTGTTACCATCAGTGTTTGCAAAGGAAACTTAAGCTTTAGGATTATGCTCAGAGTATGAGACTTAACTGTGGCCTATTTTGTCATGGGAATGCTCGGAAAAGATAAGGTGAATCAGCAAGTGGCATGGAGGCAGCACACGTAAATTAAGGTTCTTTAAACTCCCAAATGGCCATCATAGTTCTGGAAGTTTTTCAAGCCCTGCCACTCATTCCTCTAATCTAAGACCACTTTATTTCTGAATGAGGGCATTCAGGCGAGCTTAGGAGGCTAATTTATTCCATTAGTTGATACCCTGTAGCTCCCCTGAGTTCACTTCTGTAGACAAGCTCTGTCCCAGCTACTTATTACTAAAGAACCTTCAAAGTTTCCAGCCTCCAAACACTAGAGAGAGGTATTTACATGTGCCTTCAACAAGCAGGGACTTCAGAGGCTGTGGTATCCAAGTGAAACACTTGCATATCTAACCTCTCTTCAGCTATGCTACTGAACACCTCTGATTTTGGTAATGGATTAACTCTAGAGTAGAGTAGAGACTGGAACAGACCACTCTTGCCCCAGCTGGTAGTCAAACCATTTGCCCACCTGTGGGCTGCACTAGCTGAATCAATCAACCTACATAAATGGCGAATGATCTGCTAAGCTCTTATGATGGAAGCGTTTCTTTCCTGAGTTGAACAACCTTTTGGAAACCATCCTGTCAGCAAGACTGCAGCACCATCTAATATGAAGAGTTAATACTTATAGCTTAAGAACTAAAAAAAAAAAAAGTGGCTTTCAAAAGTAATGGGATCAAAAATAGACAATGTACCCCAACTTCCTAGTTACTCTGACTTTCTAACTTTTGAGCCTGTTAGAATTCCTAATTTCAAGCTTCTCTGTGCATCTGTGATTTGTTTTATTTGGCAAAAATGAAATAATAAAAAAAGCCAAAACACTTATATAACCAACCCATTCTGGGTGCTTTATGACTCACAGTTAGATAGTAAGAAACCTTGCACACAACCTATGAAAGAGGATTCTTTTTGAAATTGTCCAAAATGAGCAAAACACTGAATTAAATGTTCTGCTGGTTTAAAGGCTCTGTAATAAACAGCACTGGAACGATGTGTGTTTATGGCTTTACATTGTGGTTAAGATTATGCAATATTCAAAGTGTTTAAATACCTAGAAATACAATTTTTACTAACAGGGCAGACCCATAAATTTTGTTATTTGGAGCAGGGAGCGGAAAAACATTTTTTCCCCTCACTTTCTGGCAAATGACTTACAAGTTGAAGCAACTCTGGAGGGCAACCAGAAAAAAAGGAAACTCAGAATGTAAACCTGAGTCTGAACTGTGTTGTGAATCCTTTCCTATCACTAGGATCATTTTGAAAATTATTTGACTCACTAAAACATGAAGTACAACACCAGCATTCAGCCTTAAGCACACGGCAATAAGAGGCTTTTAAGCATCTCATCTCTCCCATTTTAATATATTTGCTCTCATTAGTAAGGTGTGCATCATGCCGCCCTTTGTCACTGGTCCAGCATAATCACTTACTTTTTTCTACCAAAGAAGGGAACAGCAGATGTTTCTGCTCTGGTGGTAAAAATTCCAGATGTTATATGAATGCTTTTGGGTCTTATACATGCAAATACCTAGCTAATAGGTCATATGCTGGTGGATGGCACTTATGAATATATCAAATAGTGCAGGGGGTCATAGGTCCAATAAAAATTACTGTTGTTCTGCATTTGTATTGTTTCCTTCATTTAACTGTGCATCAGTTCTACTGCAAATACTCACCTCTTAATGTCCACCTTTACCTGTTCCTGCTGCTAAACCAGTGGCACCAGTCTTCACTTGAGACCAGCCAAGCTTGTAAATACACCTTCTTTGGGAAAGAGACTGACTCTGTTTTCACAGAAAGCCAGGAGAGGCCCGACTGTAGACACCGTGAGGGGAAGAGACAAGTGAGAATTGATGAAGTCTCTTGATTCCCAGAGTTATCTGACCAGGCAGCTCTGCTCTGGAGAAGCAAGTAATATCAGAGGCATCAAACCGTATAGTAAATACATCCTTTGATGCAGCATGTTAAGGAGGAGAGGTGAAGACAGCATTCAGAGAAAAGCTGTAATAGGCCAGCATTAGGTTACCAGCTTTTGTATTGGTTCCCAATAACGAGTGGAGATGTTTCACAGTAGCTCAAAGCTCACTGTGAAGGAAAAAGCAATTTCTAGAATAGATTTTAAAGGATCCTATTCTGCTTTCACATACTTGGTCTGTAACTTTGGGGCCTTTCCATACTTAAAACGAGTTTATCAAAAATAAGGCCACACAGAAAAACTATAGGGAAAGCTACATATACACATATTCAAGGGAATAACAACATAGAAAAAGGGAGGGGGTGCTGCACTTTATGGCAGTCGCGCTTGCTTGAAGCTCAGAGACAGAGGAAATGTCAGTCCCTATTCCAGATCTCTTGCTCTAGAGAAAGTGGGCAGGAGTTGATGATCCAAAGGGAAGAAAATGGATGAGTCTTTTCCAGGTAAATAGCAGAAATATCACCTTTCTTGGAGGATTTTGGTTACTCAAAACAGTACAGCAGGACACACAGCCTAAGTTCTTTGTGATGGTGACAAGTCTGTGTTTTAAAAAGTGAAGAAAACCATAGGAAGTAGGTGGGCATTTTAGATTCTATTCCAATAAAGAGAAACTCTTAAGGACTGAAAGATTGAAGGCAATGCAGGTGCAACTGATCATGAGACAGCAGAGGAAGGGAAAGGAGACTAGGATAATGAGGACAACGGACTTCAAAAAAAGAAGGAACAAAAAAAAAAAGCAGACTTCAACACATTCAGAACTGTGAGGCATGGCCTCTTGGGAAGATAATCTAAGGTACAGAGGAATGCAGGAGATCTGGGAGTGCTGAAAGGGACTGTATCAAAAGCACAATAGCAGTCTATCCCAGTACAGAGGAAAGATAGTGAACATAGCTTGAAACCAATATGGTTACATTCGGAGCACTTTAAAGACCAAACAATCAAAAAGCAACCATATAGAAAGTGGGAACAAGGACAGGCAACTAAGGAAAAGTATAAAGAAATAGCATAAGCATGCAGGGATAAATCAGAAAGGCTAAGGCATAAGATGAATTACAACTAACAAGGACATAAAGGCAACAAAGAAGGCTCTATAAATACAGTAAAAGTAAGAGGAGAGCAAAGAAAAGCATAAGCCCATCAGTTAATGGAGAAGAACAAATCTGATGATGCTGAGAATGCAATATTACCTCTGCCACAGCCTCCAGAAGAAAAGGTTCATTGTGACCCAATACTTAACACAATTAATTCTAATAAGGAGATGAGAGAGCTGGCCAGAACAGGGAACAAGTCAAAGGCTGTTTAGATGAGTTAGGGTTTGCTTGCCCACAGATCTAAAAATGCAGTAAATTCAGGTGTGAATTTACCCCACACCAGCCAGCACCTACTTTGAAAGCAATGCACATCTGTATTCACAGAATAAGCGGGTAGGAGTGTTGTATTGTTCCAGAAGCTGGTTGGTGTCTGACCTTGACAAGGAGGTGCCGGTGACAGATCCAGGATATTTCTAGAGTTAAGAGAAGGAATATATTCACAAAGGTAAATTTCAGCACTCTTATGAAATAATGTTGGGGGTTTGGTTTGGTTTTTTGCCCAATTCCTTTAAGCTGTTTAGCTGAGAAGTTTGCAGAGGACCCAGCTCAGGGCCCCCAGCTACCAGCTCTTGTGCAAACAGGCAATGCCAGCTTTGGTCTGCCATCTTCCATGGAGACTGGCACTGAAAAAAAAATACAAGCAAGAGTTTCTACAGTCAGAAGCAACCCCTTGGTGTTATACGGTATATGTTACCGAACAGTTTGTACCTGATCATTCAAAGTACAGCAACCTCTTCTGCTCCAAGACATTGTCATCTCTCTCCTGGCTGACCAGGATGTGTCCCTACCTACTGTCCTCCATATGGCACAGACCAGATGAAGTGTGTGTTCTCAGGACTCCAAGTTTTAACTGTCCTCTATTAATAACACAGATTCTTCTTTCTGCAACACAAAGTGACTCTGCAGCATTTTCTGGTAAGGGAAATTATATCTTGGCATCTGTTCTTTTCACTGCCAGAACCAGATTGCTCATCTTATTATATCTTACAAAATTGCTCAAGACCTGCAAGGAGAAAATTGATTTTCAATATGGCCTTTTTTTGTTTTAATAGGTGCACTTAAGATCATGAAAAGCACCGTGCCAGTTCCAAACATACCACAGCTCTTTTGCAGGGACAGCCATCGTAAGGGCATTAGGAAATAAAACTGAGGAGCTTCAAAACACAACATTCCAACACTGACTGATACAAAGATTGCTTGATCAAGAAGGTCTGTGCAATACTGTCCCATTTTAGCTCAGCTGGGAACAAGTTTACCACTTAACCTTGGGTGGTGAGCGAGCACAGCAGAGAGCATCCTCATGCCACAACAAATGGAAGACATTTTGCAGCTATTCCCTTCTCCTGCAATCTCTCCATTTACAGGTAGATTAAGTCCCAAAGCCGGGATTTCCAACTGAGCCAACACAGTACCAGAGACACTAAAGAACAGCCTCTGCACGTTTTAAAACATAGCATAATGTCGGAGATTCCAAAGAGGAAGCACCCTGGCAGCTAGGGTTGGTATTCCTATTCACTATCACCCATGTTAAGGGGTGATAGGACCACACAGCCAGGAAGAGCTGTATCTGCATTTAACTGTGCGCTCTGCTAAACAGAAGTTATGTTAAATCAATAGAGAAGATCATTCCTGACTTTTATCCTGTTGCCACACCTTGCCAACAAGACAAAGCTGACAACTACCTGCTGGGTTATACATGGCTTTTCTAAGCCTCACACTATGAATCAACAATAGAAATAAAACTGTAAGAGGTAAGGATCTGTGGAAAATGGCATCTCCTTGCAGGTAATGTGCCTTCTACAAGAAGTTCACAGAGAAAGTGAATGTCTCCATTCCTAGAAGTTATTTGAATTTCTTTACAGGGCAGTCCAGCTGTTGTGTTTGCCAAACGGCAGTCAGAGAACAGGTATTATTAATAAATAGCTATTACCCATATGGTGCTCATACCATTTACTTGCATCTCATTTACTATTGCCCCTGCATCACAAACCTACGCAGGTTGAATACGCAGCCTATAGTTGGCTATGCCCCAGAAGCATTTCCAAGAGACAGTACTTGCACACAGACCCCAGAGCTGTAGGCAAGCTCAGAACAGAGTCCAGCTCCAGCATACAATGATCACCCTTCAGCTGCTGCTGAGAGCACCAAAATACAAAAGCCAGGAGAAGGAAAATGATCTGACTTCTGAGCCAAACTGTCCCACCCCTCTTAGGCTTACAGTTCTGATTTAGTCTCTTTACATGTCCCTTTTCCCCCTTCAGTCAGGCCTTAGCAGAATCCAGAAGGGTGAACCACAAACCTGCTACGAGCTTCTAAAAGAAAATATTAACCCCAAAACTGATATATTCCCATCACTGAGGAACTGACTGCAATAGACCTGCCTAGAGAGACCCTTTCTGTTACCCCCCTGTGCCCCCCAGTTCAGCAGGTACATTCAGCTCGGTGACACCCATGATTAAAAATGTTGCACCCTCGTTGTTGTACAGCGGCTGAGCAGAGAGTTTTCCTCCCTGTGCTCAAGTATCACAGCACAGAGGACGGTTTCACCTCCAAAGGTGGGGGAAGGAATAGCTAGAACAACCTCAGTAAAGCAGATGGGTCAGGACGAGAAGCACTTTAGCCTATGGAGATGCAGTCTTTATTCAACAGGCATTGTGCAACTTAGCTAGTTAATGTTACTGCGCTGGTTTGATACATAAATCATGCATTAGCACTTTTGTTCTCTGTCCGCAGGGCACGCATAACTAACCGACATGGTGCACAATTTGCTTTGGCTCAGTAGCAGAGCCGCTATTCTGAGGGCATTCATTAAGTGGAAGTGGCCAAGGGAAACAGACACAGCACAGTGGATATTTCCCTTCTAATTGCCAATGAATATCCATTGAGAGCCTTCCTACTTTTTTTCCTCAATTTTAGCAGCTGGAGAAAGGACTGCATATGGACACTGAATAACTGGGTGTTCAGAACCTGTCCAGATTTACTAAAGTAGCTTTTTTCATTCCTCATGAGGACCTCTTTTCCTCAATTTCCCTCCCACTTGCATGGAGATAACAAGGACTGGGATTGCTGCCTGCAGCCAGCGCTGTGTATCATTCTCCTCCAAGTGACTCTGGTCCTTTTTTTTCAGAAGACATTGTTATTTTTCTAATCTTCCATCATTTGATATTAGCAGATCACTCATTCACCAGTTTCATCTCCCTCCATCAATGGTCTTCACTGGCTAAAATCCCCTTCTCTCAAAGGACTCCAAGACCTGCACTAGTCTTCACATGTGCAATCACATTCCTTCCCATAATACATAAATCCTGTGTTGCACTGAACAAGCTAGGGATGCAGTCTACAGAGATCTCCTTTCAGCATAAAGTCTGTGCTCTACGTGCCAATGAACTTATGTTTAGCCTGAACTATAGACAGAAGATCAGTGGTCCTATTCCACTGCTGTTTCCTTCTGGTAATTTTACAACTGGGTAATACTGAACAGAACACGTAAGCACTGAAATAATGAAAGTTAAAACATAAGTGGAGTCACAGGAGCTGCAGCTTCAAGTGACATTTGTCAAGGTTGTGCTGGCCAAGTTAAAGGCAGTAAATGCAATCTGTGAAGAAGCTTTAAGGGAACAGACACCTGTAAGCAGTTTGAGAAGAGAAGCCACTGAAAAGAAGATAAGAAAAAGAGTAGGGCTGAGCTGAGTTCAGGCCACAGAAAATACTGGGACGGATTCCAACCAAGGCTCAGCCTATGTAACCCCACCCAAGGCTGCAGGGACTGATGATGCTCAGCAGTTCACAGGGACCGGGTCTGAAGACTGAAAAGAAATCATGAAATCCAGAGATCACTTCTATCAGTTGAGGTAGTTTGCATTGAATTCCCTGGGAACCCCATTATTTAAACCAGAAAAAAAACCCAACCCTACAGTGATTAAAACTATTTTAAAGAGTCAACTACTTGATTGCAGGAGGGTAATCTGGAACCAGTCTTTGAGTCTGAATTAGGATGAGTCATATATATTTTATTTCCTTCTTCAAATGCAAATGCACATCTAATGTATTTAAAGTTTCATCTATTGCCAGGCTGCATTACCAGCAGATGTACAAAGGGAAAGGGATGAGAAGGAAACTACAGCAAGACAGCTTTTCTCAGCACTTGAAATCTTGAGTATAGCAGCACAGTAGATCCACATACCCTAAATGGTACAGAAAGGGCTGAACGGAGGGGAAAATGGTAAAGGAGAATAGGAAGAAAAAAGGATGCCCTTTGTCATTACTGGGATGAAATGAGATAGGTGCAAGACCCAGCTGTATTTGTGCTGTGTTTGCCTCAAACCACCTTGATGTTCTCTCAGTGCAGGGCACGTTCTGGTTTCTTGAGTATCTTCAGCATCCTGAAGTTTCCTCCAATGCATAGAAAGTATTTTCCAGGCACCAAAAATACCAAAAGACAGCCATTGTGCCCTTCCTCTTTCCTGGATCATGTGCCCTGTTCCTATTTGTTCCATTTGGGAAGTAAAGCAGCACAGGAAACTCAGTAGATGGAAAGTATGTGGGGAGGGAAGAAGGAGGATCACAAAGCTTTCCGTCTGTTTTGCATCACCAGATAGCCAAATGCCACGAGATCTGATGTGAAAACAATCTGTCTGCCTATTTGTGCTTTGAAAAAGCCTCAGGGAGCATACAGAAAGAGTAGGTTGGCACAACCCAGCCAATAGATGTAGGAGTGACAATGAATTACCATAGCTTTGTAAGAATAGCTTGCTTTGGGACGGGTCTCAGAAGAATATCCTACCTGAGAGACAGAAAAACTCAAGGCATCACAGGGAAAGCAGAAAGCAAGTTTCATTTTGGGACCCTCTGAGACCCACACCCATTCTATCTCGTACAAAACCAAAGCTTTCTCATGGCCAAGAGGTCTGGAAGACCAAATCACTGGAAGTAAATGAGTATTTTCAGTATCACTACTCCTTCACCTAGTCTTTTTCCTAATGACTAGAAGCTGCTGCTTACAGAACAGTAGGCATGAGAGATGGAAGGAAACCAAAGGACCAATTAGGTCATTAATCCATCAAGTTGACAGAACATTAGTCCTTAGAGCATATTTCTTACTGTTTCATCCAGTTTACTTTTTAAACAACCTCAGCAATGGAGAGTCTATCACTTCCCTTGAGGAAATTACACACAGCTTGTTAAAGACCTCTCACCAGGACAATTTCAATTCTTTCCAGCCTAGAGTTTCTCCTTTCCTTAATTTTATGTTACTGCTCTCAGCGTCCTTTTGTAGCCTGCTTTGTAGGCTATTCCCCAGCACGCATTCTGCATGTGTGCATGCATCCTTCCTTATCCTCTAGCCATGTAAACTACAATCAGCATCTTCACCCTTTCCAAATGCCCTTTAGATTTGGGGAAAAGTGGTAACTTCTGGGCTATTTTTTCCCTGAACTTCCCTCCCACTTTTCTCTATGTTCTGCTGTCCCACTGTATTTGAAAAGCTCAAACTGGCACACTGATCTGCTGAAAGGAATAGGAAAAAAAGACACCGCAGCCTATGGAATGATATCAATTGCACTAAGTTCCTTCCAGAGCGGAAAATATAACACAGGCATTTTTCTTCTCTGGTGAAGCCATGGGATGGGAGATTTGCTGGCTGTTCACTACCCTATCAGTAAGAGCCACCCTTTGAATGGGCCTTCACCTGCCTAGCAGAAGGATCAGGCTAACCTCTGTTACAGAGAAAAAAGGTAAGCAGGGGCACAGAAAAAACACTTCCAGGACAGCACGTTCCACATTGACACCATTACTACATCCAGCACAGCAGAGGGTTGGATCTCAAAGCACCACTCCTGTCTCTGGGTCAAGTCTCAACCTCCCCATGTGCTGAAATGGAGAGCAGCTACAGTAATTGCTTGT
Organism: Pluvialis apricaria; assembly: GCA_017639485.1. Classification (NCBI taxonomy): domain Eukaryota; kingdom Metazoa; phylum Chordata; class Aves; order Charadriiformes; family Charadriidae; genus Pluvialis; species Pluvialis apricaria. The sequence goes on along the minus strand of CM030013.1, from coordinate 28,032,979 downwards.
GGGACAGCTGATGGCAGTCAGGGCCTGGGCTGCCCTTTGCTAGGTGCCAAAAAGCACAGCCAAAGACTGGCTACACACTGGAGGAACTGATGGAGACAGAGTCCCTTCCAATCTGAGAGCTGGAAATCAGAGACGAATTGAAGAGAGGGATCGCACACCACAAAGGCCCCAAATGGAATAAACAGTTTGTACAAGATGTTTTTGCTTAAGTGGAACATAAAGAATAATCTCTTAGTGTGGCATCTAACAGAGTTATAGGCAGAGGAGTGCCACAGACAGGACAGCACAGCCACTGGATATCCCCAGGCAGAGGTTCCTGAGGGAGCCAGTTCTTCTCAAGGCAATTTCCTGCTGACTTGCCCAAGTAGAAACACTGCAAAACACACGACAAATTACTCCAGCCTCACTGAAGCCAGAAGCTTGTGCAGATTTATACCTGATGAAGATCTAGTCGGGAGAACAATCACACAGGTCATTTCCACAACCCCATTGACTTCAGAGAGACTGGGAGACTGATGTGCACCAGTCAGAGAACATCTGGGCAAGGATGAGCAGGATAATGGACTCATGCTGTTGTGTCTGTCCACTGCAGGCCACTTTGTTCTGCTGGAAGGGAAAAGAAGACAGAGGCACATTTCATGTGACTGGAGAGCCACAGGATACCGGGAAATTCCAGAGGTGGTTCAGCCTCAGGTAGTGACTGAGCTTTCTACGGCTGCCTCATTCTCTGCTCCTAGTTGAACAGGAGTTTGGGATCATGAGCAACAGAAATTTGCTCCTGACTACGCCAGTTCTATCTCTTCCTCCAATGGATGGAAGAGTTCTCATTAATACATTTTTACACCACACCATCATAATCTCTCTTGACTTTCAATGGCTTTGAGCTACAACCACACACCTTGAAGAGCTGAGCTTTTTGCATGCCTGATAAACTCAACTTTAAACTGATTATTGAAATATCCAAGCTGTTAATGCAATGACTGCCAGCTGAAGCCTCACTCTCTTCACTGCTTAATCTTCACTTACAGTGTCAGAATTCATTTGTTCTTTCCCACTGCACTCCCTTTTCCCAATTGTGTGTTCCCAAGTGCTCGCACACACCCCTCTTCCCACCCCCACTGAACACGCTGCTTACAGGATTTCTAGAAATGGATAATTCAAGGGAGAGCTTACTTGTTTCAAGCAATAAACCAAAGCAAGCAAAAGGAACAACTCAATTACTGTTTACCTGAGAACAAGACTAGAGCATCTTAGATACCTTTGCGTGCAGCAGAAGGCAAATTTCCTCTTTAATTCTTGGCTTTCTCTTCTGGATTCCTAAGCAATAGTAAGTAGTAATCAACACTCTACTCTGTCAGAGCCGATTGCATTTTAGAAGTAAGCTGTCCCAACAAAAGTTTAAGTAGAAAGCATAAACATTAAGATGCAGCTACCATTCCCAGCAAGGGGGATGGAGCTTTTTCACTACCTCACTACCATCTATGGCTTCAAGCAACACATGGGCTTACCTGAGCCGTGAGCTCAGCACCTGAGCGAGACATCCCCACACCTCTGCCATGCTGGACAAGCCCTTCCTCCAAGCTGCCTCCAGCTCCTTTACGTTCTCAGCCCAACCAAAAAACAGAGGGAAAAGGAACTCAGAGCTGTCAGCTGAGAAGCATCCTCCACCACATTGCTAACCCCTTGCTCCTCCTCCACATTTCAAATTTGAAGGATCTTTTCTTTTGCAGCTGTTTCCACCCTCTCCTGAGGGCCAGGGAAGCAAGGGGAGACAGCTGCGGCCCTTCTGCAGAAAAGGGCATTTGCTGCTTGCTTGTCAGCTGAGGGACAGTGTCCAGCCCCCTGAGGCAGGCAGATATCATCTCCTCTGTGTGACATTTGTACAGTGCTTTGGAACGCAGCTACGTAAATGTAAGACAATCAGGGGATATTGTTCAAATCCTGTAGACCTATCTGAAGCCAAGAGGGTAATGCCAGTTTATACCATCCAAGTATCTAAGTCTGTGTAATTAACAATTAGAGATGAAGCACAGGGACTGTAAGCAATAAGGCCAGGTTTACTCAGGTCTATGGCCAGCACGTAAGCACAGTTTTACTGTGGAGTTTTAATGAAAAGCAAAATTCTCTCAGAAGAAAGCAAAAATCAAACCAGTCGAAGGAACCATCTAATGCTGCATTTGTCATTGCAATGGCTGGAAAACTATCCAACCCATTGAACAGCATGTATGATCTCTGCAGGTGGGTCAGAAAAAGCCTACGGCACAAACCAGCAGGTACAGTAGAGGTCAAACAGCACTATGGTGCAGGCATTGAGGTCAGCAGAAGCTGTGAGAACACATGGGTTTGAGGACACCACTTGGCGAAGTGGCATTTTCTACTTTTCTTCCAGTGAAGCCATGGGAACACTAACACTGCAACACACACATCCCCTTCCCTGCCTCATTTAAATCCCAGTTAAAAGAGTTGGCAGAGGTGATTTACCCAACTCCTATGTGCAACACAACTGGATGGTTAGAAACACCCTGAGTCCTGAATTCCTACTATTGTATCTTCTTATGCTTTTCCCTGACAGATCAAAGAGCTTTTCACATATTTCCTCTTATACAACACAATCCGCTGGCCTAAGACCATTGTATTTATTAATAAATACTGCAACAATACCCTGAAAGTCACAGGTAAAAAGTGCTGGCACTCCACAAGGCAACGCATGTGAAATACTCCAGTACTTCTGTCCAGGGCTTTCCATGCAGCTCCCTGTTTAATGAGTCCATCACCAGGTTTAATGACCTGCCAGAGCTTTAGAAACACTCTGCCCTCCTCATCAATGATTCACACGCAGTCTTAAAACTGTGCACAGATTAAAGAGACTGCTGCTCCCCCACCTCGCTTCAACCCAAAGTGGTTTTAAATATTTCATCTCACCACAGAATTCTTCTGTACACATCCCAAAGGCGCTCTGAGAAGCTCTTGCTGGGAGTTCGGCTTTACCTGGCAGAGGGCCTGCTGGCACCACGAGAAAGCTGTCGCTGCCAGGCCTGCCCACATCCTTTATTTACTTTCTTTAATGAGTCCTGCATGACCCTGGCTGTCAAGAGTGGGAACAGGGGTTTCTGAGGTGGTTAGTGCTTTCTATTTATGGAAAAGCAGATGGAAGCCCTGGTTGCACGGACAGAACAAAGCACCTGATCCACAATTACTGGGGTCAGCAGGACCCTTCCTTCAGCTTCAAGGGAAATAGTGTCAGGACCCTCTTTTCCTGCCAGCTCTGGCATGATTTAAAGGGGACCAACAAACACAGAAATGCAGGCAGGATCTTGCACTTCCCAGATGAGCACAAGGATGACCAGTCTTCTAGGTTACGCAGAACATCCCTGATGTGAGAGATCTCATGGTCCAGACAGCTACAGAGACTTCCCTCCCTGCACAAAGCAAGACTGTGCCCTGTGATACACATGCCCCTCATGAACACATTTTTGGTCGCCGGGAAGGAAATCAAAGTATTCCAGGGGAGAGGTAAAAAGACCGAGAGCCGCTCCTCAGCTTTGCCACCAATGGCAGGGTGCTGCCAATACTAGTCTCAGCCACCACTTTGCCAGCTCCCAGACGGGAATGCTACCAGTAGATCTCACCATCCAAGGCATTTTGGGATTCACAGATCCCTTGTAGAGTACAAGCTATTACATTACTAGGAAGAGCCATATTTATGTGATACTGTGGCCATGCATGCCACATACTTCTAGCAGACAGAGGTCTGCCCAACATGCTGGATTTTGTTATAGATGCAATTTCTCCACAGTTTCTCTAGGCAAATTCCTGTAGGTTTATGTTGTTTCTCCAAGTATTCATTTATATATACACCTAGTGCCTTAGGATTATATGCTAAATAAACAAAGAAATCATTATAAAGATCAGGAAGCATAATAGTGAGAGAATCACTTATTAAGCACATCATCATATACCCTCTCACCTGTTTTTTTTACTTTGCTCTTACCTTGCCTTCACCTGCAGTGCACAACAGTATGCCTGCTGGCACTCACGTGTAGTGCCCCCCCAGTGTCTAGAGTGCTGATAGGTCACTAATTTCATGGGAAATCCATTTTTCAGCAATTTGACTAGCTCCACAAAGTGACAAATAACATTTTCTAGATAAACAGTTTGTAATTTTTGATTGACAAATCATTTATGCACTTTTCTTTTTTTTTTAAAGTTAGTCAACCAGCTCTGAACACAGACAGAAAAGGCAAATCCAGGAAAACAGACATGAAGAGACGTAAACGCACACATGCACAGACACAATTTCCTTTGTAACTGCTTGAGCAGCTCTGGATTTCTGCCCTCCTTCTGGTACATTTCTCACCTAGAGGCCTTGGAAGAGGCAGGGAGCATGTTGCAGCCACCTGACCACCTGTGCCCATATCTTTGCTTTCCTTTACAGAGGAGTCAGTTTGGTTTCACAGCCAGTAGGAAGTGGCAACCAGCCTGCATTTCCCTAGCATTTTACAAAGGGAATTTATTGGCAGTGGAAGGTGCCTGCTGAAAGCGTGAGGAATCAATCCCTGTCCTCACAACAGGGGTACAAGACCACCTTTGTCCATGCTGTCCATCCACCCTGACCAATGGGGACAACCTCAATTTCCATGTCCATTCAACCTCAGGAGTGTTTGGAAAGGAGACCTTCATCACAAGGAGTTGACTTGGGACCACATCAATCACAGAAAGGCTTTAAACCGCAGTGACTTTTGCTCCTGAATGCATGAGATCCAGCAGCATGGGGCCACAAGATCTGTCTGCTAACACAACCAGACAGTTTATTTCCTCTATTTTTTTCATTTTTATCTATCTCTAAATTGATAGGAATGGGGAAGATCTTAAAAACTTTCTGGTTTTCACCCACCTGAGTATTAATGAGAGGCTAAAAACCTGAAAGCTCAAGCTCTGTCAGTCCATTTCCTCTGGTTTCTGGATCTCCAGCAGCCCAGCCGTTACCAGCTGGGTGGTCCACAGCTAACAGCCACACTCAGTCTCCACATGCCTGTGGTCACACATGGCACAGGAAATGTTCCTCAGCTGATCATCCTGGGGACCTCTGGACAATTCCTGACCTTTGGATTTTCATTTAAACCAACTTAAACATTTAGGGCTTCCATGGTGCAGACCAGCTTGCACCCACACAGCTTCCTTTACAGCACCCACCCATGGTCAGAAATGTGGGTGAGGGACCAGACAATCCCCCTACACTGTGAGGGATATTACAGCTGGTAGCACTTGGTCACGTCATTTCCTTGTCCTCATTTCTTCTCTCACCCCATAACGGGAAATGAGGCCAAAAATCCTCAACAGGTGAAGGGGATCACATCTGTCCACAGCAGATATGGCCAAATAATTACAATTTTTGTTTGTCGGTGTACTCAGAAAATGAAGCCTTGCCTTCTCCTTTGTATTTCAGGCTTTCCCATATGAGGAAAGAGTGATGAGCTCTGTAGGCCTGCAAAGGGTAGCCCTGCCTGAGAGAGAAGACAAAGATCCCTTTATTTAGTGCAAAACCGAACAAAAGTGAGCAATAAAGCACTGCAGAAAATGAGCAGGTAAGTACTTGCATTTTATCTTCAATCGATATCTTTTCAGCATGGCTGATCTCTGAAATCTGATTTTGTGTTGTACTGCAAATCCATACCCCCTGGGAAGCTTGCATCCCTCTTGCTGAGCATTAACTCTCACTTCATTTGTCCACGCAATCTCTACAAAGCTGTCATCTCGACATCCAAGCAAGCTTAAACAAAAACATAATCTCTCCATAAAGCACACTTCTATACTCGAATAGCTGTTGCTCTCAGGTGTCCCATTCCATGAAATCCATCACCAAACCACTTTGCCTTCCTCAGTGAAGGGAGGATGTTCAGGGAAGAGAGCTCTGTAGTGCATCACAGGCTCGATTAACTGGGGCTCATTACCTCTCCCTGGCTCACTCTAACTTTTTTCTGGGGGTGAGAGAGCTGTGGCATGGGTCATTGGCCAAAGCCGCTGCAGCAGCCATGGAAGGATTTGTTGTACATCCTCACAGTACAACAAAGCCATCACACTAGGATGTGGCAAGAGGGAGCTTTCAGTTACAGGGCTGTGTGATGAACCACCAGACCTTGAGGAAGATGCAGGAACAAAATGATAGGGCAATAAAGTAGCTATTGCAATGATGTCAATTCACTCCCTCTTTCTTTCATATCTCTTCCTGTCTAGTGACTCAGGACATTAAAGAAAAGTGAACTGATCAATGCGCTTCAACTGCTGTTCAAGCTGAATCCAGAAAACATTGTGTTTTCCCATTACCCTCTGTTAGCTCCAGGTATCTCACTATGATCAGTGCAGGGTGAATAACTACATTTCTGTATATCCCCTGTCCAGAAATATCTTGCAGTTTAACCACAGCAGCAAAATGTTACACACCAAAGGAAAAAGATGCAGGTGCTGAGGCTGTTTCCAAGCCACCTTCCACTTAGCTGTCTCCAGCACAGCTCAGCCAGAGACCCATCACCACGGCCCTCCCTAGGGATTCTCACCGGAGTAATGAAGCTAAAGCCTAGGCAGCACACTACCTGTGGCATCAGGGCTCCTAAAGAAAAGAGATGTCAGGTACCCACTGTGCTACTAAAAACCTTACGCACTCATCATGCTTGACAAACCATGAGGATCAAAGGAGCATCTCCATCCCTAACAGAAGCAGGGTGACCTTTAAGAAGTTTGATTAGGGTTGAATTTATCCCAGGTTATATAAAATCATCACAGTAGTCTCAAAGATGTGAAACATGGGTATGAGAGGGCAATTATGTTAGTCAATTACATTGAGGAGTTAAGGTTAGTGGAACCAAACGCAAGCTGGGGTGCACCATCGCAGTTCCACTGGAGGGAACAGTTACATTATTTACTCCAGATGAAAACCCTTTTCAGTAAGTTGAACAGAACAAGAAAGGGCTATAAGCAGAATCAAACTTATAAAACAGTAAACCACTGTTCTCTGTCCTTAAAGTAAATCTCTCTCCCACACTGGATTTCAAACCTGAGGGCCATGTCAGGTGAAAAGCAAAGCCCACTATTTGCTGGCTTACAACAAAAAGGATGTAGCCTGATGTCAGATGTAACCCACTTGCCGCATCAGGAAGCATGGCTCATAGATCGATGGGCGCAGCCCCCCCAGTCACCTCAGCCCACCATTTAAGTCCTTTCTCCAGATGCAAAGCCAGCTCCAAGGACCAGAGCAGAGGTATGGGATTTTAGAGGCCTGGGCTCCATCCTCGCTTCTACTACAGCTACTCCTCAGCAAGGCTTTTAGGTTGTGTCTTAACCAGTCAGCCTTCGGGACTATCCTGCACTTACACCAGTGAAAATCAGCGGAAAAAACATCCTCGGTTGAGGTCCAAGAACTGGACCGCACGACACTGGGTGCTTCCCTCCTGACCACCCCTCTCTCATCTTCCTGCTCTACTTCTCTTCGTTGCATCACTGAAAACCCCCTTCCCGGAGGTCTGTGCCACAGCGAACCAGGGTCAAGACCAGGCCTGCAACTCCTCATTCCTGATACCCAGCTCTGTCATATTCTGCTTCCTCCTGCAGCCCAGGAGGAGGAACTTCTGGGAGCTCTGCTTTCTGAGCAAGCAGCACGCTGCAGGCAGCTTGGTACACTGCAAGGTGTTGTACAGATGGGGCAACGCTAGCAGACAGAGGTACTCTTGTCACATTAAATCGTCTGGGATGTAGGGCGGGGAGAACAGACAAGCTTTTGAGCACATTAACCCTTGTCACATCACCCCACCTACAAAAGGCTTACACTGTTCCAGCCACCAGAGCATTGCTGCTGCAACACAACTGCTCAGAACTACAAAACAAGGACAATCACTTTGACCTTACAGTCTCCTGTAATGCCAGCAATTTACATTGACCTGAAGTGGTGACCCACAACATTCAGCATTAATCCCAGAGACCAGGTAATGCACAGCTCCCCTCCAGCCCCCGACCCCTACAACAGGGGCAGGCTTTGCGCATTGGGGCGTTAAATCGGCAATCTGCTACTTCTCTGACGTTGTCACGGGACTCCACTGCTCAGGTTTCCCTGCCACAGGAGTGTGATTCACAACACTGTGCTCTTCAGCTGTGACTGTTGAGCTGATCTGCATATTAATCCAATAACCCTTTGCAATTAAATAAGATGAGAAGGGGGGGGGGGGGGGGGGGGGGGCGGAGAAAAGATGAAGCCCTATGCAGATGTTGTCCTCACATATGGTCTCCCATATGGCTGTGTATCACTGTTGCTTCACTTTATAAGACCTCTCTCTTCAGAGAGTAACTCCAGCCCCTTCCATACTGCAATCAAGACATTGATTAAGAAACAGGTAACTCTACAAGCCACTTTGTCATTGTTGATAGAAGTGCTGAACAGCCACTGCTAAATTACAGCTATCAATCTCCCAGGCTGTACATAGATACATTAATTATTTCTTCCATTCCCCACAGAGACAGATGCTTCCCGTTTTCTTGACATAAGCTGTGTGGATCACTTGCCCATCTGGTTTCTCTACTTTGTTATAATGGTATCTTTCCCTCAGATGTCATCTTTCAATTTCTAATAGTCTCCACAGGGAGACAATATTATTACTTAGCATTTCTAAAGGATACGTTTCTAATCCTCCAGAATTTGTTAATTCACCCTAAAATTACTGTATTGTGTTGGGATGTACTATTAGCCCAGATTTACAGGTTGTGCGTAAGGCCAGGAGTCTGGTAGCAATGACATGACTTGCCAAATATCACAGTGATGACCATTAACAAAGTAGACACATGAGCAGAGATTTTAAAGTTGGATTTCACACCAGTAGGTAAGGATAAGAAAGAATGAGAGACAGCAGTACATGACCTGCTTGTTTAGGGAAAACAGAGTCTGCATGCACAAAATGGTGTGGCTTCAGCTATGTTCAGGCCGAAGGAAGATGCTGTTTCTTTACAATCATGTAGGACAGCCATGGGATCCCAGTGGATGGGAAGCAGCAGCACCACAAGGCGAAGCCACAGCCACACAGGCAGGGGCACCAGCAGCAGCTTGCCAAACTTCACAGGATTTGACAAGTCCCCTGCAGACACAGAAAGCTCCAGGGGTTCTGCAGGGGGAGAAAGCCCCTCAGCATGAATTTCATCAACAAAACTGGAGCTCCCTCTGACTAGCAGATAAAGAAAGGAGCTGGTTCAGGGGATTTCCATTTCAAGTTCACACCACGGTCCATAATCCTTGAGGGGAAGATAGCCATAGATGTGACATTAGAGCCATTCTACAAACGATCTCTCCTAAGCATCGGTTTCTCCAGGCAAAGAGGAATGGGCAGTTTTTATAGCGGTTCCTTTTTTATGACTCACTTCCATGTCATTATACCAATAAGATCCTGTCTCTCCAGGGTATCCTTCGCTGGTGATTAAAGCTGTGAGCCTTCGACCTTGTGCCTTATCAACACCGCACAACACACACTATAACCACCTAGAAACTTGCTGCCTTTTATCCCTTATTGCTTAATAAACTTGCCAGCAGACCTATTGCAACAGAATAATGAAGCTAAGCAATTGCATTCAGCTCAGTAAATCTGGGAGCAGAGCCTGTTAAAAATAAATAAAATTAAATTAAAAAAAAAAAAAAAACTAATTGCAGAAACATGGAGTGTTATGAAGAGACCCTGTCAGTTCAGCTAGAGTTCACAAACCAGTCACTCCTGCTATTTCAGCTGCTGAGAAGAGCAGCAGTGTGAGAGGAGATGAGGGTCGGGAGTTGCATAAAGCCAGAAGAAGAGCAAGAGGAGGTGTCGGGACAGATTCACATGCAGTCTGCAGTTTAGGGAGCTGCCGCGGGGGTTGCAGACAGCATGGCCTTTGGCACAAGGTGCTGGGGAAGGGAAGAGAAACAGGTGCTTTGGCAGAGTGATGTGGAGAAGGCAGCCCAGCACCTGGCTCCTGAAGTTTCAAATTTGGTGAAACTGCAGCCAGCTGATATTCATAACCTGCAGTTTATGTTGTGTTAGTGCTGTAATTGGGCATTTCCTGACATGAAGCACAAGACAGGTCCTCTTCCAAGGCAAGGCATGGGCAGGACATAACAGTAAGGCACAGGGTAACCACTGAGCAGTCATATGGTGGCTATTCATGTCCAGATGCCTGACCAAGGTCCCTAAGATACGGCCCTTTCCCACCATCGCCTATGTATGGAGCCTGTGGTGACCACTTTTCCATCTCTGGGTGCCTTGTTTGGTTCTTATGGAGAGGCCTGCAGGACATCTAAACTGCAAGATCACACACAGACATCCCACAGGGCCCGTCACGTGCTGGGCAGCTTGAGACTGTTAGCCTGCAAGACTAAAAGCCACAGAAATGTTATTTAGCCCCCAGAAGACGGTAGAAGAAAATAAGAGCCATGCTCACTCCTATATCCAGTTCCTTCCAACAACAAGGAGGTCATTAGGGAAAATGCCCAAATCATCCCAGGATTACCTACAACTACACTAAACCTCTTTTGCCTGTACAGCTCCCTGGCCCGCTCTTACCAGCACATATCTCTCCCTTCACCCTTCCTTAGCATCACACTGCAAGGCCTCCTTACTGCTTCATTTCTGCAGCGAGCAAAGGGGATCAGAATGGGAAGCACTAACTTTACTCTTCGTGGAAGGGCCTTCTTGACCAGACAATTTGTCAGGACCACAAAGAAGCATGAATGCAACAAGGAGACCACACTGTTTTTCATGCAATGCCTAGGGCAGGTCCAGATGGTCGACTCATCCCAATAAAAAAAAAGAGTGGTCTCCAGGACCTGGGGCCGTCACAAGGCTCCAGTGGTTCCCACCACCACAACCATCACCTCAAAGTACTTTCTCCAGCTACTGTGTCACTTGTACCTGAAGCTAGAGTGGCGTCTGGCTTCCTGGGAGAAATTTCTGCTGCAGGTGTAAGCTGCTGCTGGGCCTTTCCACCAAGGTATACAATACATCTCCCAGATAGACAGGAAACTAGGAAAGGGAGTTCCGTCACCACAGTGCACTTCACAGTAAGCACTACAATTTATAGCACATAAATACTGTATATATACTGCAGCTCTTTGCAGACAACATTATCATCTCAAAGGGTAGGTAGGAGGCGGGAATAACAGCTTGTAACATCTGTAGCATAGACAGCTGCTTTCTTTGCCGTGTCTAATGCTGTTTGGGGAGGTAAAATAGGTCTACCAGCAGTGCCTCTGCTTCTGCTAGCATACACTGCAGCTCCACGTGGGGCTTCTGCTGAATAATTAGGTTAAAGAAGGCACAATCATGTAAACAATCTTGTAGGAACTTTCTGGGATAAATTTCAGACAAAATCATTCATAACTCCAAGCACATCCATTTCCCAGAAAGCAGAGATGTTGCCCTCACGCTGTGCTTTTGCACTGCATTTAACACAGACTGTCTAACCCAATCACTGTGGCTGAAAATCTGTGGACAGGATTAATGTCTCATAATGCTAGGTGTCACAGCTAATGGCGTGTTTCAGTTGCACAGAAGATTATTTAAGAGTTTTCTGCTACCAGAAAAGTCAGTCCTAGTCTTCCTACCCTTCCTCCTCCCTTTCCCCAACCTGATTATCAGCCATACGGTCCCAGTCCCTCCCTTCTCCTTGGTCAGACCCTTCACAGAGCCAGTTCAGCTCACTAATCTGACAGAAAGTGCTTCCTTTATTCTATCCTGGGGAAAAGCTTTTGCCCACGTTTATTTTTCTGCCAACTTAGTGAGTTGAATCATCTCAGCGTGAGCAGACTAGCAAAACCAAAACCAAAGCTGGCAATAGCCAGATCACCAAAGACATACAAATGGAAAGGAAAAGTGTTCAGGATCAGGAAGGCATTGGATCAGCTCAGCTGCACCCTCTATTAAATGTGGAGCATCTCATTTTAGACTTCCTTGTATTAGACAAATAGGTGATTTCTCTCCTATAGCCCGCAGGCTATAAGAAATTATATTTTCACTGGTCTAGTTTATTCTAGTTGCTGGATAGCTTGGCTCTACTGGCTGAAAAAAGTAGCTTTTTCTCATTTGTGCTTGGAGTTCGCCCTGAGGAAGTTTGGCAGAATGCAGCTATGACATCTGTAATGGTAGCAGCATGGGAAAGGACTGCCAAGGTGACCCTATTTTAGTAAGTGGAATCACACTGGACTTACACAGCCTTAAAGAAACCATAACCTGGCCCAGGATTTTAGCATATAGATAAACGGAGGCTTGAAGCATTTGTCAAAGCTTTTGCAAACTGGCTGTAGCTGGAATGGGACTTAGCCCATATTGTAGGGCTATTGCACACAAGAGACACCATGGCTGGTTCTGGAAGCCTCTGAGATCACCACAAGCACAGAGGTGAAGAGAGCAGATCACTCTTCACTCCCTGTGTTCTTGCACAGGTGTTTGCTGCTGGTCACTGCTGGTGGCAGCACAACATCACCACAGATCTCTGCTCTGACCCACCAAGGCTGTCTTCGTGTCTAGCCTGGACACTGTGCAGCCACAAACAGTGGCCAGAAGCCTTTCTTGACTCCTTCCTTACTTCTGCTTTGAGCTCTCAGAGCAAAGAAAGCTCTGCTTTTCCCTTTAAGGATGTCAGACCGAGAGTCTTCCACATTGATGGTTTGTCTGAGCAGCAGCAGAAGAGAATTGCCATGGTTACAGCCTCATTTGTGGACTTAGGGAGAACAGCAGGATTCATGGAGCCAAACTCAAAAACTCACTTGTACATCAGACAGCCACAACTGGGGATGAGTCAACATCAGAAGGAAAAGCAATTGCTTCTCCCACCACACAAAATGCCAAAAGGCACAGGCAGGGAACCCAGCATCAAACCAGAGCTTTGAGAAAGGTGAACACAATTACTCTTATTAAAAGGCTTAGGGAAATATCTAGCCATCATCAGAGCTGGCAGGCAGTTGCAATCCAGTGAATTTCCTCCTTGACGTCAAAGTCTGATTATTCTTTTAGAAGTGCAAACCCCCTCAAGCAGTTCTCTTTGCTCCTTATTTTGCTTCAGCCAGAAGTTGTGAGCTTGTAAAGGCCACACGTGCCTCCTGGCATCTCTGCTTGCAGCGGCACTGAAAAAGGCTGCAAGAGGAGCTCAAGGTAGGGCTCAGCCTGGGATACACAGCTCACCTGCGTCAGCCTCCAACTCACAAGTGTGACATAACACAGTGACAGTACAACCCTGCATGTGCTGTGTGACCAGGTACAAGGTGCAGCAGCTGAGAAGGGCGGCCATGTCCTGGTGCTTCCCTCTCAACAGCAGCCAGTGGCTCTGTTCATCCTTGCAAGGTCACTGCCACCAGCCCAGCCTGATCCATGTGTAGGGCTAGATACAGGCTGCTCCCCTGGGGCTGGAGTCTGTAGATGTTCTCCCTCCACACACAGCAGTATGAGCAGGTACCACAAGGTCCCCGGCCATGGAACACCCTTGCTTTTGGTGGTAACTCCCACGGTGTTGCACTTTGCCTGCAAAACAGCCAGTCATGCACCATACTCCAGCTGTACAGCACCGCCAACGCTCCTCAGCGCCAAATACTACAGCAGCAAAGCTTTTCCAGTGGCGCCATTGCTGGAAAGCTGGCCACATTCTTGGGGGCAGTGCAAAACGCTGCTGTAGCGACATTGCAGTTCGGGGCTTCTAATTCAGGCCGTCAAGGGATGCTCCCTGCCAGGTGCAGACATACACCAGGATGCGGCTGATGTTGCTCTGTGGGGCTGTGAGCCAAGTTCAGGAAGAGCTCCACAAGCCTCTCTATTTGCATTGGGGATGGAACCCCCCTCCAATACCAGAACACAAACTGATTTCATCAGTCAGAGCCCTTGGAAAGCATCTAGAAAGCAACAGGAATCCACTACGCTCACTTCTAGGGGATGCTGTCCACGTGGACTGCTTTTCCAGGCTTCTTGCAGCACAAGACAACAAAATACAGCCTCACTTCCTAACATTTCATTGGGCAGCTAAGCAGACTAAGCATGCAGAGGAGCAGGGGAAGACCCTTCCCTGGTGCAATCTGCCCGACCTCTGCCGTGCTGCAGATGTGCCTGTGTGATCAGCACTGCCCCTTTGAAACCTGCTTCCCTCCCACCAAGGCAGTACAACAGCTTACAAGCTCAGAGCATGCACTTCTGCTGGTGTAAATCCCCCTGCTTCCCAGGAAATCAATGTGTTTACAGCCCCAATTTAAACTGCTATGAGCACTATCTTAGTAAAAGCATATATGTGTTATTATCATTGCACTGCGCAGTTAATTGGTATACAAATATTTGTGTTGCCCACATTCATCACAAGGCTGCTGCTGCCTCAGGCTGAACTTACTCAAAATCTGATGCGTTTTCCCAAGACTGGAAATCTTAAAGTGTGTCTGTTTTGCACATTCAGAGAAACACTGCACCCTGATCCAAAATTCCCTTCCACTGAAGTCCTATGTGAAATCCAGAATGACAGGGACCATTCGCTTCAGAGGAAAAGCATGTTGGGGCAAGATCTTCCCAGACTTCCCAGGCTTTTTGGACCAAGAAGCGAGGCTGCATTTACCTTTCCTCTTGTCAGCTCATTGTGATTTGTTTAGGTTTATCACCAGTCTTTCCTACTCCCCTCTCTCTCTCTCCTTTCTTTTTTAATTAGGCTATTGAGGCCTTGTTTTCAAAAACTGTCTGGATCCCCACAGAAGCTTTCAAGTCTCAGACATCAAATGGCAGGCAGTTTACTATAGTTAATTATGGTAATTTTTGCTTAGTGGTAGCTTCCCTCTGAAGAGTCAAAACTACTTAGAAAAAGACCCAGCCTCAGGCATGAATTTCTAAGAACGTATTTTTTTGCCATTTATTATTTTACTAAGTTAAGCAGCAACAGAAAGTTAAAACCCAGAGGGGAAAAAAAGAACTGACAAAAAGAATAAGCTTTCCTGGGCTGTACACCGTTGCGGGACACACGACCAGACCGCTTTTGCCTTTCGCAGGTACCAGGTACAACTCTGCCGAGCTGCGGTACGGGGCCTGGGTCACCTACAGCAGCCCGGTTTCCTACCGCTGCTGTGCTCTGCTGTCGGGATTGCTCTGAATTGCATAGAAGGGCAGAGAGCCCTCCAGCCCACCCCAGGACAGAGAAGGCACAAAGGTATCCTGAAACCACAAACGCGTGGGGACCAGGTGGGTCGTCATGTGCAAAGCGTTGGTATCTGGCTGTCCCAAGCAGCCAGCCCCACAGGGATACCGGCCCTTCTGGATGCAAACCCTTACATGACCCACTGCATTCAAGCCCTGCTGCATGCAGCCAGGACATCCCATGCAGCTAGAGGCCAGCAAGATCATAAAAATAACAGAAAACCACTCCCAAACACTTCTACAGGAAGGCTGTGTGCAGCAACAGGGCTTTCAAAATGCCCTGACTAAAGCAGACTCTGCCTCTTCGCCTGTGGGTGAGACCATATTGCATGTTAAAGATGACCGGTCTTGCGACACAAGTGCCAACTTACACATCCCCTCTTAGTTACTCTAAACAAATCCCCCGCAAAGCCCAGGCTTTGCCCCAGCCCCTTGGTGGCAGCACTCTTACACGCTGTTGGGCCTCCTATATGTGCTTTACCTAAACTTTCAACCCAAGCTTGTAGCCCAGTATGAACCAAAATGAACACAACCATGGTGCTCACAAAGACAATCCATTACAAAGAGGGATGGAGTTGATTTCTTCAGCGAGTCAAGCTTCTTGCACAAGGAAGAGACACGTGTCACCTCCCAAACCAGCAAGCCAAATGGTGAGGAATTAAGAGTTACTTTCCCAATGTCTGGGCACACCCATCACCCTGCTGCCTACAGACTACTCAGCCTCGCACAAGGTAAATACGTTGCTTTCTGCTCCCCCTTTTTCTGTTGCGAATCAAGGATACTAATCTTTACCTGTTTTCCAGGATTTCCTTTTAGGTTCCCATAGAAAAAAATTTCCTTTTGAACAGAAGTCCACCACCTGGTAAGGAGAGGAAAACAGAGGGAGAACTGACAGTTTGCCCTTGATGTCTATGGCTACAGAGTCTGCCCAGATAATCTGGGGCTTTAGCATACAGATTCTTTCTTTTATGAAAGGTCTGAAAAGGAGGCACTGTTATCAATTACCGAAATATGTAATCTTCAGGTCTGCTTTGCTACTGTAGAGTTTGTTTGATCTTCAGGCTCCTCTTTCAGGCAATTTAGCGTTTCATCTGGGAATCTAGAAACCATTTGGAGCAGTTTAAGTCAAACTTTCAAATATTTATTACAAGATGGGTTCAGGCGTAGGCACAAGAAGGTAAAATACAAGTTCAGATCCTCCTGCATAACCCTTCTCAGAGCTGGAGGAATGGAGGGGAGAAAAAATAAATAAATAAATCTCTGTTTCTAATTTAATCAAAGGCAAGTATCTAAGCAATCACTATGGTCCTTTCCAAAAGTTCTCATTCTCTGGATGTTGCAGCTGTTTGTTTGGCAAGTGGTTTGAACAGCTTAATCATTGTTTAGTGTAAAAGAAAGTAATCGATTTCTGAAGTTACACTAACTGAGACATTGCACAGCATTGAGATAATTGCCTGAATTTTCAAGAACATCTTTTTAAATACAGTTTGCCTTTTCCAGCAAAGTAGATCTGGGTCTCTGCCTACTTTCAGACAATGAAATTCTGACTCTCAGCAAGCTTTATATGCAAACGTGACTTGGTTTCAGTTCAGATATAGCTGGTGCTTTAGGTCAAACCGATCCTGCACAGGAAAAGTTAGATGACCCTCAAGATCCCTTGCAGTCCTACTCTGCACAATTCTGGAGTAAACATCAGGCTTGTTTCTCCTGTCACCACCCCCTCCTTGAATAGTACAGTCAAGCTAGAGAGCTGCCAAGCAGCGGACCAGAATTTGGCATTTGGTAGTGACAGCTCCATCAAAGCTCTTCAGTGCATGTGTGGCTTCACACCCTCAAGTCACACCAGGCTATGTGTACCGCTTTGAGCGTCCATGCCAGTCATTAGAGGCTATGGGACAATAGACATGTTTTGTGGATTTGGGGTGCTAAAAAGAAAAGGAGCAGTGGAAAAAATGCCAACTGGCAGGGATAAAGCCAAAGAGCTCAATTTCCCAGGCCACGCAACTTCGCTGCCTGAGCTGAGAACTCTTCTTTCAGCAGTCATGGGCTGTGCTATTTCCCTCCTGTGCCAATTAAAGACACCATCCAGCCCCTTCAAGAAAACATAAGGACAAGTCCTGCAATGGTGTCAGTGGTAGTATCAGCTGAGGCAGAGAGAAAACAACCGTTTCTCCCTGACAGACTGCAAAACGCATCTAACTCCCAGGAGGAATGGCCAAGGATCACACATCTGTGATCCCGTATGCCTCAGAGCCAGCTCTGCTTTCCCAGCACAGAGCCTGTCTCCTGTCACACTCCTTTACTGCAGGTTTTTGGAGTCTTACCCCTCCCACCCTGCCCCAAACCTCACAGGGAAGCACAATGACCAAAACTGCAAGGAAAGACTCAGCTTCACTGCATTAATCATGCAGTGAACAAGGGATTCCAACAAGGGAATGGTGGGAAAACCTCAGATAGCCTAAAAGTCCCCCTTGGAGAAGCCCACAGGGCTCAGCTGTCCAGATATGCTCTCTTCTGCAAATCCTGACGTGTTAAGAGTAATTCCTGCAGTACCACTTCTTATGTCACACTTCAAATCTTCTGCTTCAGTACTAGAAGATTAGAGCACATTAAAAAAACCAAAACACATCATGCTAATACCTAATTTTAAATAGTGCTTTTCAGCCATCGATCAAGGTACTTTACACAGAATAGCTCAAAGAGAGTTATTACAAGGTCTAGGGCTGTGCTAATAGTCAATGGAGAAATCTCAAAGCGCTGTGTAAGAGATGCTTATGCTGTGGGGTCAGCATGCACACTGGGGAATTTCAGTTCTTTTTCCCAGTTTGTTTCCCAAATTCTGCCATGTGCATTCAAGAGCTGCTGGTGCAACATCTGATGGAAACTCTCTTCCCAGATGTTCACCCTCCTCTTGATCTGCCCCGCTGCCGCACATGGCTTTAATAACCAAAACACAAAAGATGACATCAGTCAGCAGTTGACTACCGAGTTGCCATCAAAAAGCCCTCCTTTGTCATCATCTCTCCTCTATGTCACTGCCAACCAGAGCAAAAATACTACATTAAAGAGATGCAGAGCATGACTTTCTTCTCACAGATTAGCCCAGACTAAAAGGACTGACTTATGTCCCTCACAGCTGAGACATCACATACGGCAAGTCAGGGCAAGATTTCCCTTTCTCCTTGCTTTCAGCAATGCCATTACATTCTTCTTGGCCAAAACATGCCCCTTGGGTCCAGGAAAAAGGTTTTCCATATGTCCCAGCTCATAACATCCATTGGGGCTGGGGACATAAAGATACAGGGAAACCTGCTGTACTGGTGAAATCAGTGGCTTGGTTGGGTGCGTTTGCCTGTCCCCACATCCCACAGTTCTGAAAGGCCTTGGCAATGGCCACCTGAAAGTCCCTGGGCTTGTGTCCAACTGAAGATTTGTCCACAGAACAAGGGAGAGCCCTCTTCTGAAAAAAAAGCAAAAAACAAACAAAAAAAAAAAAAAAAAAAAAAAAAAAAAAAAAACAAAAAAAACAGAACAAGGAAAGCGAAAAAGCCTCAAACTCATGGAAAAGTAAACTAAGTACTTCAGCTCTCCCTGCACAGAATTGGTTCAATCTGAGCCTCCAGACCACCCTCACAGGTACAAAGGGGTCACCTGCTCTTCCATCCAACAGCAGCCAAAATCTTGCCCAGCACTGGGCCTCAGCACAACACCCTTGGCCCAGCCAGCAGCTCACACCATCACACAGCTCCGTCCCAGGAGATGAGTCTGTCATGGGAAACTGTTCACTTGCCAAACACCAGCAGACTACAGCCACCAATTTCACTGGCTGTTTAGAATTGCTGCCTTTTTATCAACCACCTTAGCTTTTTTCGGGGTTGGGCCTCCCCCCACCCCACCCCTTGGTAATAGGGTTGCTTTTATGGCCAGACCTGAATGATTGCTGTTCATATGGCAACCCCAAGGATAGTTTGGTCAACCAACAGCACTTACCCAATGCAGTGCTCTCCTATGGCTTGTTAAGAATTTAAGTTCAAAAGAGTTTCCAGCTGCCAAGAAATCAATTGCAGTGGTTATAGGAGATACAGAGGGGAAAGATACAGGTGCTTTCTGCAGACAGTCATGCTGATTAAAAAGGTTCCCATCCCACGGCCGTGTTGCTGCCTGTCAGCTCTCCTGCCTGCACAATACTGCCAGTGGAGGGGCCTCTGAAGTCTTCCTTAGCCCAATTAATGGAAAATCAGCCTGAGGAGTTTTAAGCCCATTTTGTGGCTGTGTCTGCTCAGGCTGGTATACTTTCCATGCAGCAGATCAGGGAGAGCTCAAGTGAGCCCTTCCATCGGCAGGGCTGGGGCAGTCACAGCCCTCCAAAGAGCAGACAACAGCGTGGGTAGCATCTGCCACCCAGACTAGTAGATGCAAAGGAAAACATTTCCCTGTTCAGAGGGCACTTTGAACTCTTCAAGTTGTTTGGAAAACAGTGACTCAGGCCCTCCTCAGGCTACTGCCTGCAGTGAAACCCATTCACTCTCCACTACCTGTGACTGTGGCACCAAACCCCATAGCCAACATCTCCATGCAGACCCACAGCAGCAACTTGCATTCCCCACCTCCAACACCAGCAG
Organism: Pluvialis apricaria; assembly: GCA_017639485.1. Classification (NCBI taxonomy): domain Eukaryota; kingdom Metazoa; phylum Chordata; class Aves; order Charadriiformes; family Charadriidae; genus Pluvialis; species Pluvialis apricaria. The sequence goes on along the minus strand of CM030013.1, from coordinate 28,013,199 downwards.
CTACCGCCTGAGGACACCACTTATGCTGCCTGGTGCCATATCCCACCTTCTGATGACAACCTGGGACCAGAGCAGGGTGGACAGCATGGCATCAGCAGGGTCTTCCATTTGGGAACACCAGCTCTGTGCTAGCCGCTACCCCTCGAAACACACCATTGCAGAGGCCAGGCAAGCAGAGCAGCCTGCCCATCTGCCTTCTCTCTTCAATGCTGCCCGCGAGGGTCTCCCCTCTCCTATTCAGTTCCTCAGCTGCCATGGCACCACCTGGTCACCAGAAGAGCCCACCTGCAAAAGGTTTACATTGCTGTTTCAGTTTTTTCTGCTCCAGAAGCACAGAAAGATGTTGTGGGATGGCAGCTGTCTCAATATCACACTGCAGCTCTGAACCCAACTCTGCTGCAAGAGCAAGTCAAAGTTGGTCAAGTGACTTGAACTCCCCGTGTCTCATTCAACAATCCGTCATATGAGGTTGACAATATCTCACTTAGTTGCAGTAAGGCTTAGTTAATTATTTTAATGCACTTGAAGATTTCTATATATTTGTTATATGCACACACACAGGCAAAACATCAGGAATCCTGTGAGTGCCAGCCCCTGACTGATTACGTCAAGAAGTCTCGAGCAACGGGCAGGTGGTTAGCAAGTAGGAAAGTACTAAAAGTATCTGTGGACAGATGGCAAAGCCCCCATCCTCACAGGTATCTGTCCTGTATTTGGGAAGTACTCTGCCCGTCTCTAATCAGTGACTGTCCAGCCTACAAGCAAGAGCTTCTTTTATCAATGCAGCAAGATGATGCTCCTGCATAATCAAAATTAACCAATTATGTTGTGCAACAGATTATTCATTTTGATGTGCATATCTAAATAATTATTGCAGGTGTATGCAAAACAGGTTCTAGCTTAATGGGCTCCCTATTTTGTTTGTTTTGGGCCAGAATGATTGCCTACAAAGAAAAATCAGAAAGCTTTAGGCAGTTGTTATTGTTAAAAACACAGTTTGCGGGGAGGAAGGAATTTGCAATGGGGAAAAGAAGTCTCATTTGAATAACAAAACAATTTTTGTTGATGTTGTTGTTGTTCATGAGCTATTTAAGCCCTGGGGTGGGTGGAAAAGGGGAAATAAGAGGAATTTTTCTGTCAAACATATTTTAAACAGATAGTACCAATGATAAAAATCCCATTTTGAGTTTGAGCAATGAGTAGCACATCATACAGTTTCTAGGAAGGAAATTAAAATAAAAGAGAACTTAATGAGCCATGAAAATATTATAAAAAGTGGTATGTATTTTTTTAAAATAAACACAAGTAACATCTCAACCCCCTTTAAGCTCTCAAGTCTTTTAATTTATTCAGCAAACTCACCATCATCATTGTTAGAAAGGTTTGGAAAACAAGATGGCATTTAGCTTCCTCCCTTCAAGTCACAGGGATCAGTGTTTCCAGTGCAGAGCTTGAAGCACATGAGACACCTCTGACTCCAGCAAACCTCATCCTCTCTTGCTCTGCATAGTTTGCAGAGGATGGAGTTTATACCTAGGACTCGGTCCTTCCTCTGACTGGCTCTGCAGCCCAGGAACAAAATGAGAAATAGTAACCTGCTGCCACAAGCAGATGGGTTGGGGATGCATGGAAAAAAGGAGGCAGCGTGGACTGGTAGTCACTGCAGCACAGTGGCTGCCCTCACACCACACTGACTTGCAGGGCAGAGGTCTCTGCGATTAGGGCATTTGTAATACAACTGAGGTATCTGAGAATAAATAAGGCTTAGACACTTCACACGACATCTTAGGTCAGTTTTCAGCTCTACCATGAATCTCTGTTGCTTAAAATCTGTCTTGGTCCCTCACTTCAACCGTTGCTTTCTGCTTCACTGTAAGAGTTCACTAAAGTCATTTCTACTCACTGCACACAAACTAGTTTTGACACCAGCTCTACTTTCACCTTTTGGCTCCATATAAAACATTCATAGTTTAACAGCCCAACATTCATAGCAGGCAACAAGTTGGGCATCCAAAGGTCGCAGGTATTACACCCGAATAGCTCCTGTTTCTCGTAACCAAGCAAGGAAGAGACCAGAGTCACCCCCATCACTTGCGCATACAGCCAGTCAGGGAAGTCAACAGTAAAAAAAGAACAAGACAAAAATCCATGAGTATTACAGTATTTACATGGAAGTGTGCGTGCACAGAGGCATCCAGATTTCAGAAGTTTGTCACTGTTTTAGAAAAATAAAATATCCTTTTTACTCTCTGAGGAGTTAGTTGTGCTTGCTTTTATGGTTTGATTTGGTTTCTTAACTATTTTTTTAAACCAGTAGAACCAAGACTTATTGCAGACGTTTCACAGGATACATTCACAACATTTAAATTACACAGACCAATCATTCTTCTTGACAGGCATCTTTGACATACTTGGATTTAAAAATTAATAATTATTTATACAGAAAAGGAAAAACATATTTCAGGTAACTGCTTTGCAAGCAGTGGCGTGTTATAAATGGATCAGTGTTTTCTTCCAAAGAAATACAGAAAGATGTTCCTAATTAGCAGTAAGCTAATTATCACAAAACCTCCTGCGTACAGCAGTGGCATGCTAAATCACCCCCACTTGCCATTTCTATAACTTCACAAAAGCCAAAAGTGGGAAGGAGGAGCAGGGAGAGGAGTCATCTGCTCTCCTGGGAACGAGCTGCAGCTCCCACCCTCCCTGGGAGGTGAGTCCCGGCGGGTCCCTCGCAGCCTTCCCTCCCAGCCAGCTCCATCCCCTCATCCTCACTCTCACAGCTCTTTCCTCCCACTTATCCACCGCTGTTTTCACTGTCCTGGTTTGATCCACTATGAGCCTGGGTATTCCCAACAGCAAGAGGTAGCCAGAGCCCTTCTTTAAAGGCTTTTCCAGCCTGCCCATTAGTGAGCACAAGCTCCCCACAACCAGACCAGGGCACTGCTTCTGCACACAGGTATGTGTTACAGGCGGGGAAAAAGAAGAAACAGAGCATTTAGTGTGAAGTACTTGGAAGTTTGGTGCTGTTTTTTTTTCCTAAAGACTAACAGAAGTTCCCAAAGGAGCAAACAAACAAAAAATAAACCCATTTTGTTTCCATTTTCAAAAGCTGAGTTATTTCAGGATATTCCCATCAAACCCTAACCTAATCTTCACAACCTGGAAGAAACAAAGTGAGATGGAGAAAAAAAGGCAGGAAATGAACCTGAAAAAATTGGAAAAGTCAAAATGTTTGCATTTCAACATTTGCAATGCAATTTTGTTATTTAAATAGAAACAAGCTTGTTTTGACTTTGTTAAAAAACAGCAGGAATTTCTGGCAGAGGTGAGAGCTGCATCACAACAGTTTCTCTTCTCTGCTCAAGACCAGGTTCAGCATTTCTCCCTCTTACCATCATTTGGGTCTTGAGCTGCTGAGCTCAGGGGAGTGCAGACCACACGGCTCTGCATGAGTTTCCCGACTCATAACCACTCCCAGATATAAAGCAGGATTATCAGGACGTTTCCCCACATCACCAATTTTCTGGGCAATCCCAGAGCCCCCAGATTGCCAGCAGGCATCAAGGACAACAGTAGTGGAAAGAGCTTCCCCGTAGGGGAGCAGGTGCCTCCCTTGGGCTGGTCTGGCCCCACCGACCTGGAGCACCCCGAGAGCCCTGTTTCTCACAGCCGCCTGACCAGCTCTGGGCTTCGAGCTCTGTCCCAGCTGTAGCGCTCGAGGCTGTTGTAGAGATGGGAACTGCAAAACGAGCTGCCCAGGAGGCTGATTCAGAGAAAGAGCTTAATTTAGCCTCTCTGAATCACCCTGCAGAGGAGACGGCTGCACTCCGACTACAAAAAGAACTTGAAAGATTAGCGGAAAGCTTGCCTCTGTGAATCCCGGTCCTCAGTGTCACACACAGTCTGCTTCAGGGCTTAATCCACATGGCCCAAATCTTAAACTGTTGCTGCAAGCACCGTCAAGCAAACAAAACAGAAACAGCTGGGACAGAGCAGAGAGTAGCAGGAACCACTTTTGTTACAGTGCTACTCTCCATCCGAGTTAAAACGTCATTAAAAGCATCTTTCTGTGCCCCTGAGAGCCACCTGCACTCCCTGCCCAGGGGAAGGGGGAGCCCAGGACTGCATTTGAAGTTCAGGGACAAGCTCGGTGGTGGACACGCAGCAGCGTCAAGGCTGTCAGAGACAGAGAGCAACCCAGCAACCTGCCAGCGAGCTCTGCGCCCGCTTGAAAACCAATAGAAAGTCAGGGCTTACTCCTCTTGCTGTTTTATAGAAAGAATCCTGAGCTATTATTAAATCACAGAGAGAAGCTTAGAAGGAAAAAAGGTTCCCACACAGACTCCAGCTCTCAGGTCAGCCTCTCACATCCAGAACATTTCCTTGCCAAAAAGAAAAAGCTTGATACGGGTGTTAATGGCTGGGACACGGACCCAGAAGAGCTCTCTGTGTTTTCATTTTTTTTTCTCCTGGAAACCTGCCAAGGGTTTTTCTCAGGCTGATAAGCTTCAGGAACAGGGTTTGCATGCTCACGCTGTCTGTGGGTCAGGCTCTCTGCATCCCCCCTTTCCTTGTACCCTCCTCTTCCACAACTTTTTAAGCTTGGCAGTCAGCTTTGAACAAAACTGATGAAGGAAATCTTCTCTCTGCCTTTAACAGAGTTGTGCCGTTATGACTGTGGTTATCCGTGCCGCACAAAGCCTGTGCTCGGCTACAACAGGCATATCCAGAGGGAAAGGGGCTTTGCTCCTTTGTGATGGGCGGGCTGGTCCTCTCAACCCCTCTGCATTTCCAGGGCAGGGGGACCACAGCCTCATCCTCTGCCCAGGGGCATGAGCACAGAGACACACGGGGGCTCGTGTCAGTGCTCTGCAGGGAGCCAGGGTTCCCCACCCATAACAGCATTTGCCCACTCGTAGCACCAAGCAGCGGATCAGGGCTCTGCTCTGCGATGTGCAGTGAAAGCAGACTCTGACAGTGCGTCATCTCTGACAGAGTTAGTCCAGATTTTTATTGATGTGAGCTGCATTTGTGGGGTCTGATCCACAGCTGCAAATCCAAGCCCAGGAATTAACGTAATGCTAAGTTTCTTTTCCTGGGAGCCCCCTCCACGGCTTGTGCCTGCGTGCGCCCTTTGTTGTGCCACACTGAGGCACAATGGGCAGCAGTTGCCATCACAATAATGTCACTGAACTAAACAAGCTCTCTTCAGCAGCTGCGCCACATGCCCCACCTCATTACCTGAAAGAATCTTGTGCATCAAATCCTCTTGTTTTTACCAGCTTTGCTTCTTGCAAATGATTGGAAGTGTAAAGCGATCTGAAAAAGTGAATGTTTTGCAGATCAGACGCTGCTCATCACAGAACGTTACAGCTCCTAAATTATTAATAGTAAAAAATGAGGTGCCCCAGAGCTGCTCATTTCTGGGTGAGGGAGAGTAGGAGGAGAGTAAGAAAAAAGGATTGTGCTATTACAGGTTATTTTTATCCAACGTTTCTATGCTTCTGTCATTAGCTAATTGATGACACAGCCTGTTTAATATTATGTCTGCCTTCGGTATTTATAGCTCACCAATTACTGTAGTATCTAGGTGCTACTAACAAGCTGCTCTCAGATGAATTTGGATGCTCATCGCTGGATTCTTTGGTGCAAGGAATTGCAACTCCCTCGAAGTCAGCTGTTTTACACTAGCCAAGGATTTATTGACTAGCCCACTTAATCACGCGTGGTGATGCTGGATCGCAGTTCATCCAGTACTGGGATGCAGCAACAGTAGGAACAAGGCACTGAATTGCACAGCACAACATCAGCCACCCTTAGACACCTCTAACATTTCTCCTGCACTTGCCACCAGAGGATCCAGGGCCAGTTCTGCAGTGGGACACCTCCGAGTATCATCACTGCCCTCAGCAGGGCCAGGAGCATCTCACACCAAATTCTGAGACATTTGATCCAAGCACCAGTTCCTTGGAGAGTGGGAGAGAAGATGGGCTGATTTCCAGACAAGCATCCAGTCAAACAGCTCCCAAATACCAACGATCTCCCTGTAGCTGAATTCACAGCACCAAGCTGCGACATTATAAGTTGGTTGAGGTCTTGCACTCATGGCAGATGGCACTGACCTTTGGACAATGCTGTTCAGTGAGAGAAGCAGTACTATCCACATGCAGAGCAACCTCTGAATGTCAGAACTGCTTTCAACTGTGACGGACAGACACCAAACAGCTCAATTAGACCTTTGCCCAGAACCTCTCATTCCTGCAGTACATTACCAGGGAAAAAATATGCCTCGGTACATATTAATTTCTCTTTCTGCCGCCTACCCTACAGCTTCCATCTGATGATGACAAATGCACAGTCCCAAGGACACCGTGTTCACAAAGAGCTTGTTGTCTGAGATGCAGGTCCCTTGGGCTGCCAGCCTTCAGCAGGTCCTGGTGGTCTGTGGGACTCAGCAGAGCTCAGCGCAGGGATTTAGCAATTCGAGATCCACCAGGAACAGGACTCACACAAGAGCCTGTCTGCTTCCAAGTGCTATAGGTGGCATGCGCAGGAGTGGTTAGCTACAGTAAAATGGCAATTTTCTGCTAATTGTAAACAGCATTGGTGCCCATGTATTTCATTCCTGACTGTACTAAGTAAACCTGAGAAATAATGAAACCTGGGGAGAACATTCGAACTTTTATTGTACAGGGTAAATGCTCTATAACATTAACAAATCAAAAAACATTATTTCCTGAATAGCAAAATGCCAGGCCATTTAGATTAGCCACGCTCAGATTCCTGCTGCGATCGGTGTGTAATTGTCCACCAGCAAAGAACAATCTCTCAAAATTAGTGCTTGTCACAGAGCTCCAGACTGCCTAGAGCTGCACTTAACGGGGCTTATAGCTGAAACGCAGAGAAACCTGCTTTTGACCCCAAATAAAAGGATAGCCTTTCTGGTGGCATTCTCTCTGCAGCTGCCCCCTGCCTCCTTTTCATCCCTCCTCCATGAGGGAATCTAGTTTGGCCTTAAAAAAGCATCTTTGTTTTATAGAAACTGGCACATTGCAATGCAGCTGCACATGACCCACTGATTGCTCCCCCCTCAAGACCCTCGGGGACTCCAGGGACTGATGTATCCTGGTTCAGCATCACATTATGACAGACGCTGTGCAGAAGAGACGAGTCATGAGACACGACTGAGGCTCAATGGCAGCTGAAGGGGACATTCCTCTCCCACCACCAAGCCAGTTCCTCAAGGCACCCAGAGTTACAGTGGTTGGTCTGGCTGGAGCATCCCCCATCAGAGGCAAACACCACAGCAGCAGGGCATTATTAGCTGCCCCAGCTCTTTCTCTTCCATTTCTAGCCAGAAATTTTGTCATGGAGCCGAGAGCACTTTACCATTGTTGTATTAAAATAAGGATATGTAGTTGAAGAATTTCAGCTTCAACAAGTTAGCATACTCTGGTAAAGAGCATTTAGTTAGAAGACTCCCAGCTGTAATAGCATTCAATGTTTCTATGAAATTTCTTTTTTATTCATAAAAACAGTCTGTATTTTTAAGTTAGAAACTGATGGAGAAAAGTTAATATGCCTTCAAGATTGCATTCTTTAGTGGCAGCTCCTCAACAGGAAAAACAATAGCCTTAATTTTAAAAGAGAAGGGGGAGGCTTCAGAAGCATCAATGGAGAAGATTAGGTGGACTGGGGAGAAAAACAGCACAATCAGCTCCTGTCTGCACCCAAATGCTTTCTGCAGGCTCTTCCAGCTAGGCCAGTAATGAAGCAACACAATCGGGCTGCTTGGAGAAAGCAGCTTTGTCCTTCTTCATACCCAGCACACAGCTCAGTGGCAGAGCATCCTCTCCAGAGTTTGTCCACGTTCACAGGTTGCTCCGATTCACGCTCCATTTCCTCTGGCTCCTGTTTCCCTTTAAGCTTCCCCAGTCTCTGCGAGTGCACAGACATTTGGGGGACTATCCAGAAACTTAGAAACCAGGAGTATCCAGAATAAACTCATCCCTAGCAGTTAGAATGAGGTATTTTGCTTCCTTCAGCCAGTTACAGAGGGAAGCAGAGCAGTGGTTTTGCTTTCCCTCTGCACTTGTATTACAGAAACAATAGTTATCAGCAGAGGCATTGACACAGCAGATCAAAACAGAGGTTCGAACAGCTGAATAGCCTCTCCCCAGGCAGACATTTCAGGCAGAGGAAATCAAATTAAAGAGCAAGGTCCTGTAGAAGTTACAAAATCATCTGCTGTAGCAGCTCAGTCTTGATCTGCCAACAGCTCCCCTACAAGGCACGCAAGAGAATAAAGTTAGAAGAAGATGGAAGCCTTCTTGGAGTTTGCTCTCAGCTCAGACAGACCAAGAAGGGCTCTGCCCTCCGTGCAGTTAGGGCTGAGCACAGCGCACGGGAGGTCAGAGCACTGCGTGGCAATGGGGAGCAGCTCCTGAACCAGACAGTGGAGGGAAAAGCAGCTGCTGCACAGAGAGCAGCTATTTTCTTTCCCAGCACGCAGCCTTCCTCAGCCCTTCCTCGCCTGCCATGCTTGCAGCACCCAGGCTCCCCACGATAAGTCCTGTTGCATCTTTAACATCAAAAGCAGCACTGCAGGCTCCAATCCCGCTGGAGCAGCAGGATCAGCACCTGCCTTGAGCCTGGAGACATGGATCTGCCACAGCATCCATCCCCTCTGCTAGTGCAGTGTCACCAGAGGGAAAAAAAACCTGGAGCATCTGGAGATAACACAAGTTGTGCCTGTCTGCCTCTCACTCCTGCTGTAGCCCCAGGGTTTGGGATGCTTCAGCAACCCGCCATAAACAACTCTTCTGGATGGGCCACCTCTGCAGAGGCCACAGCAAGGAGCTGAGCGTCTCCTGTGTCACAGCCTTTCTGCCATACTGGGCAAAGGGGGATTGTGCCAGGGCTCCAGTGACCGGTTCACCCAGCGTGCATACAGCAGCTTCAGGATAAAGCTCATGGTCTGCCTGGGCTTAGGGTGCCCTGTTTAGAAAGTGCTGTCCATCACCTCTGTCTGAACGCTGCTTTCAGGGACACACACAGGGCAGGACACGAGAAAGGACAGTCCAGCTGCACCAAGTCAGAAGAAAAAAAAAAAGACAACAAAAGGGAGAAGTACAGGACTTATTTAACCCCTATCAGATTGAAGTAAGTCCCTTGAGCTAAATCAGGCATTTGGAAGAGCTGGTCACTGATGTGCTGACACACCTTGACACTGTTTGCTAGAGGATGGGGAAAAAAACCCTCTCTCCCCCAGGGCTGTACAAAGGCTGCTCACCACTATTAGTCCCAGCTCCTGGGCTTGGATTTGGTCTGACTCAGACAGGACACTGGGCACACTGCCCACCCCCTGCACTGCAACACCCTCCTCCTTCCCTGCTCTTTGGCCAGCATCCTTCTGCTCTGGGGTTTACACCCGTGCAAGTCAGCAGAGCGTCCTGCCCTGCCTACAGTCCCGGTGCACGACATTTTGCACACCCCAGACAAACCCATACGGCAACTGGAACCTGAGCTAGCTAAACAGCCAGGCTATTTCTCTGGATTAATCATCCTTAGATATGTCATGTTAGACTGCCACAGCCTCCATGGTTGGTGAGGTATTCGCTGTCTCACCTCATTGGGAGTCAGGAAAATGAAGCAGCTGCGCGAGATGTCCCATTACTTCAACGCTTTGTACTGAACCTGAAGTATCTCACAGGGAGGCAGCCAAGAATTCGTCCTTCGGTTTCAGTAGTCCTGCCCCTTATCATAGCGTAAGAGTCTGAAGCATTACAAAGAAAAAATAAATCCTCTACAAAGACAGGAAAGTGTCCATTACTGCCCTATGCAAATTCCCTATTTCCAATGGAAAAACCCTGAATACATACATCAATAGTTTCTAAAGGTGCCCTTTGGCTATAAAACAGATTTTGCCCAGGGTTGTGTCAGCAGCAGGAGATCTCCGATTCCTTGCACGGATTTTCCATTTGGGGGACGCTTAGGGCAGAGGAGGTTTACTCCCTGCTAAATTCATCACAGCACAGAAGCTGGAGGAGCCAGGGCTGTAGCAGACAAAGTTCAGAGGATATTCAGCGTGGCAGCTGGATGTCCAGCACAGGGAGACAAATCTGGGTTATGGGAGGGGAGGGCCAGCAAAGCTGCAGGAACGCAGCTCTTCGCAGAGGTCAGCCCCCTTCGCTGCACCCGGGCTCTCCAGGGATGCCTGAGCAGCAGGCGGCTGAGGCCGGGAGATGCTGAGCTCAGCGCAGTCACCCAAACCTTTCCAACTTACCTCAGTGCAGTTTGCCCCGCTCCAAGCTGGTGAGCTTGGGAGGCGAGAGCTGAGCCAGAGAGGAGCCTGCACTTGAGGTTTCCAGACCAACAGAGGTTTGATGCAAACTTCAAACAAACATCACCAGCACATCTATCACTCGGTCTGAGTTTCACCCACCAGGAGGGAAAAAAAAATTAATCTCAACTTAAGAAAGGCTGCCGAAAAACCTCATAAGAAACAACTTCAGTAGGGACCAAATGACAGCCCTGCAAGCTGTTGCCTGGCCAAGACCCACCTGGGGAAACCCTTCAGAGCCAGTCCACAGCCAGCTCCCACCGGCATCCTGCAAGGGGCAGCGATATTCATCGCCCTACAACAGTGCTGTCGGAGGGTTAGTCTCCTTCACAGTCTCTCCAGGCAGGATGCAAAGGCACAAAGCAAGCTTCCTGCCCCCTTAAATACACCTTCATCTCCTTCTCTTCCCCTGTTCCTCCTCCCTGCTCTCCTACCCCCTGCCTTCTCCTTCACCACCTCACACCTTCTCTTTTCCTCTCCTCATCCGGAGCCCTTCTTTGTGGCAGGTTCCACGCAACTAATGATATTTTGTTGTACATTAAGGACAGAAGAACCAGAAAACAAGGATGTGGTTTCTGCTTCAAAAGGAAGAAATAAAACCAGCCTTCCTGCTCATACAGGGAGAGCAGAGGGGTGCACATGGCTGCTGGCAGCAGAGCTTTCCCAATAAGTTACACTGCACAAGAGCACAAAAGTTATATTATTGACTAAAAACTGTGTTTACTTTTAGCCCAAATGGTAACTGCTGCCAGCTACATTTATCTCCCCACAAATGAAGTGTTAGTGACAGTACACCAAAACATCTGTCACTTGACATCAACACTTGAATGCCCAGCATAGCCCCAATGTCTGGCCCCTATTTAATGACCCTACAGGCATACCCTCTGGGCTTCACCCAAAGAAAAACCCTTCAGCTGAGCAGGGGGAGGAGAGACCAGCAGGAAGATGCTACCACAACTGCACCCATGTTTCTCTCCATTAGAAAAATGGCACAGCACTGATGGTGATGCACAAAGGTTGACTCTAGGCACAGGGCTGGGCAGCAGCAGCAGGACTGCAGCAGAGCCGGGCAGCATAACCTGCTTATGCCTTCGTTGCAGATCAGAAAACCGAAGGGAGGCTGAATAATCCGTTGCTACAAGGACTCAGGTCCTACCTGATACCATTCAGATAATGTGCGCTGGGAAACACAGCAAAAAGCCTCAGCCTACCTTGCACAGGAGCATATCCTTCTATCAGCTCCTCCTGCACCCTCATACCCGCCTGGGTTTTGACACTTGTGTGTCTCATGGTGGTCCAGGCGTCCCAGCCCAGAGGTACCCCGTGCCCTGGCTGGCAGGAAAGCAAGGGTCATAACCCATTGCACTTGTAAAGCATGGCAGAGACACAACTGCTTGGGTCGGGAAAGGGGCACAGAAGCCCTGGAGGAGGCTGTGGAGGTAGTTATCAGGCAGCAAGCACCATGTGCATATGCATGGGGATGTATCAGATCGAAAGGCTCCTGAGCCAAACCGCTGTTGTCTAGCCAGACCTGCTGCTTCCTTTAGGACTTCAGGATTTGGTTTCTGAACACTTCAGCAAGCCTTCCTACTACCTGTTATGTTGTCCTCATCAGCTTTGATTCCTAGATAAAAGGTTCCCCTCCATAAGTCAAATTCCAGTTATGTATTAGAGAAGGAACATGCTGAGCTCCCCATGCTGAAATACATCACATTCAGTATGGGCAACTCACAGAGATCCTGGCACAAAGGGGCCACACTGTGCACCACACATAGCCTGGGAACAGGTGGGGTCCCCTCACATGCATACAGCGTCCCTGGGACAGCCTTGCTGCATGGGAGGTGGCACAGTGATGGCAGAGGAGAAGGGGGGCAACAGAGGAGAATGCAGGGGACCAAGCCCAGGAACCCTCCGTACATGTTTTATGGTTGCTCCTGCAGCCCTGCTCCTGCCACAGGCCCTGAATGTCTACCACTCTTCCTCGGTACTCCTGCAGCTCTGTCCTTCCCATCTCTTCCCCTAAACCCCCCACATCTGCGGCTGAGCTAAACCCTTCTAGCCACCTACACAACCTGTTACCAAGACAGGATCCAAATACTTTTCCCAGCTGCTTTAAACCTGGTGCCAGGCTGACCCTGGGTCAAGCACCCATATCAAGGCTGGAAGATCACAAAACTTCCAGGCTGATGTAGTTACCACTACACCTCAGACACCAGGAAATCTTGGCAGCTGAACGATAGTAGCCTTGCCATCCTGTCTTTTAAATATGTGCTGTGCGTATGCTACCCATACGTCCATCACCAACACAATTATCTTTTAAGCATTTATACCATTTGCTGCAGTCCTCCAAAATAAATCAGGCTGCAGTATCAACATCAAATCATAAGGGAAGATCATTTTATACAGTAAAGCAGTGCTTTAAAATTGCTTATGGCTGCTGTATTAAAAAAAATAATAAAAATAAAACCTACCCGTAGTTCCAAAACAGTAATGACTTTGCCTTTAAAAATGCTTTAGATATTAAACAAAAATTATAGCCCCAGAGGGGATAATTGCAAAAATGTAACAAAATAAAATAAAATTAGGAAGAAGGGGAGAAAATACACCTTCAGCTCTGTAAGTCAGAGGAGCTTTCCCATCCTGAAAGCTGCAGTGCTGAGGAGCAGCACATTGGCACAGCTGCACTGTTTTCCTTGCGTTCTGAACACCACTTTTGGTTAAATCAGGAAAAGGGACATTCAGAGCAAGCGTGTGTTGTGTCCCTGCCTGAGTAGCTGGTGGGGAGGAGGAGTCCTGCCAGTGGTAACACAGCACAGTCATTTCTCATCTGAGAGCATATGGTGGTCCTGAGTGCCCTGAAGTCCTCAGTTGCCAAAGCAGCGAATCCCCTGGTACCCCTGCCCCAAGATGGCAGAGCAGGTCCAGGAGAACGATCCAGAACTCAAAGTCCAACCACCCGCACAGCTCCTCTGTGGGACCAGAGGCCTCCTGGCACAGAGAGAGCCAGGACACGGTGATAAAGGGCCATGTGGGATGGAGGTATCTAACTGCCACTGAAATCCTGCAAGTCAGAGCCCTCAGCAGAGACTGGTGCTCTCAGACAGAAGGACGATGATCCTCTTCTCATCCAACTCAGAAAGCAGAGTCCTTGCAGCTCATCTGGATGCTTCAGACTTGCTTGTAGCCAGGGAAAGTCTGTCCTGATGGCTCAGTCACTGCCCATGACCCTTTGTTCATTCTCTTTAGCCCATGCTCTCCCAAGCATCATTTTAAATCTTTGAGACTGTAAGGTCCTTGTGAGTGAGACTACCTCTTGGCTGTACATTTGGCCAGTACATCACAAATGGCATAAGGCTTTGCAGCCCCAGCACAAAAGATGCTCCACTCTTCACACTAGGCCTGCTGCACACCTCTTTCCTCCTTCCTCTTCTGCCCTAACAAAGTTTGCTGATTAATTTTCCTGTGCAGGATACAATCATTACACTTGCGCGCTGCATTATAAGAGAGGAACTCAGTTTTGTACTGGAAACACTCTTAACCAGTTCCTCAGAGATTGGCAGCTTGCACCAAACCTTTGATAACAGCCCCGTAAGAGCTATTACAAGAAAATACAGGGAGAGGAGAGGAGGATGTTGTTTCAGCAGCACTCAGGAAGAGTTTGTGAAGTTCCCAGGAAGGAGACTTTGGGGATTTGGGCCAAAGGAAGATGTTAAGATTATGCAAATGTTCCTTTTGGGTCTCCCAGGAGTCCCTGGCTTTGCATCCCAAATTCTTCTGCTCCTCATTAGTCTTTCTCTATCCCCTGCTCACCAAACAAGCCAAGATGTCATCCTGTTGTCAAAATCTACCACGTATCACAGAGGAAACATTTGCTCCCTCATGCTCTCTCTCTGTGCCAGAAAGATGGACCCCACCTGTCCTTCTCATTCATTATTTTAATTTCCCCAAAGGACACCATTTGGATTTGGGGGGTTGTTCGTTCTCCATTGTTGCTCCTGCACAGCAGAAGGCTGTCAAAACTCTTTGGCAGACACACCAGCCTGGAGCCAAGGTGAGCACTGGGGTGAAGTCCTTTTGGAGGACAAGCAGTTTCTGTCACCCCTGAACTCTGCAAGCAGAACAGGGAAGCTCAGGAAGCTGGGGCCAAGGGGCTTTGGCACCTGATCTACACAGTAAATTAAGTTTAAAGGAGGGAGATGGCATAAAAGGGCTGTAAATGCACCACAGTGATTTACGCACTGCCCCAGCCGGCTGCATTTATCACCACGGCTCTTGCTAAACTCCACTCTAGTTCTGGGAGCGGTTTCCCTGGAAAACAGCTTATGCTTCTGGGATCACCAGATCTTTCACTTTTGGGTTTCTTTTCTCCCTGCCTTTGTTTTTTTAATAAGCGTCAAACTCTTAGGAAGTCCTAATGGTTGCTCAGGCTCCCAGCCCTTCACACCTTCCGTGCTGCCCTTCTCAAGGGGCTTTCAGGCTGTCCCACTCTAAAAATAATTCAAGAGAAATTACAGAGGAGTTATACTCCATCTGTCTCTGGAAATGGTCTTTGTGCTCATATTACTTGCCAGTGACACTCCATCACCACAATTACCACTGCTATTTTATCTCTCTCGGCATGTAACGCTGATGAGAGAGAGGCAGACAGTGCTGGCGTTTAAGCTGAGTAAGTCAGTTAAATGCATTTATACCCCCAGATCACAACATACAGCATAAATCCAGCCATCTATCATGCACCAACTTGATATGAATACTCACCATGGTATCAGGCAAAGCAGTCACAAGGAAAAATGCAGGATGATTTGAGCTGCAGCTGCCTGCAAGTCTTTGACAAGGGTATTAGATGAAAAAATTCAAAAAAGGGACGAAGCATCTCACCTAGACATGGCTTTTGCTGTGCTGACTCCACAGGGAAAACAGCAACTTGAAAAACTTCTTGGAAGATTTGCAGCTATGCTTGTAATATCGTAAACCAGCAAGGGATTGCCCAAGGCTTTGGCGTTGGAACTGGGATTTTTTCATGAGCAAATCAAAGAGGAAAAATGCCTGAGGCTGTGACACTTGGTATGGGGGGACCTGGCTCAGGTCCTGGCTGCAAAGCATCTCCCAGCTGCCTTCCCCAGCTCTGCTCCACTGTGTACCAGGGCTGGGAGTCCTGTCCCCATCGCTGCTCTGCCAGGCAACAGTTAAAAACTGGGAGATGCTTGGATACTGACACAAAGATCCTGCACACCTTAAACACTTCTCTGAGGAACTCTGCCATAGACTTGACTCGGAATAAATCTCCTTGCGTTTCCAGCTGCCTGTCTGAGGCATGATGCGGGTATCCCTCCTGAGCAGGGTTGTTATGATGGCACCATTCCTTGTGGTCTTCATCTGGAGTGGGCTACAGAAATGCAAAATACAGTTATAGACCTCACCATATCTGGAGCCAGATGTGCTGTGAAATCCATCGTCTACCGCAGCACCACAGAACCAGAGGACAGTGGGGTGGGCAGGTTTCCCCACACACCCCAAGGGGCAGATAAAGCTCAGCAGAGCTCAAGCGCTTCCCAACGGCCAAGTGAACAACTTGGAGTCGATGGCATATTGTTACCCTAGGCAAAAGCCATTCTCTGAGCAGGCCATTAACCCAACACCTTTATTCCTAATTCTCTTCTCCTCCAGCCTCAGCATGAGCCCAAGGCAAGATCAGGGAAGATGTGTTACTGTGTAAGGCTTCCAGACCATGGCTCACATCTTTGCTGTTCTCTGCCTTGCAGGTGCTTGGAGAGGAGAGGCATGAGGGTACTACACACTCAAACTGGGGACAACGCTTCAGCCTCTCATCAACCCCAAGGATCGGCTCCCAACACTCGCCTGCTCCCTGGGCAACATTTCGCCTGCAACATATCACTCTACAGACTGTGCTTTGAACGGCAGCATTTCCTAGTGGAAATATTGTTCAGCAAACCCAGCCTTGTTGTTTTTCCAAGGGCCAAATAAAACCCATGGAAGGGTTGATTTTTCCCGCTAGGATTCCTGATTGCTGGCTCTCCCACCAGGCAGCTGCCAAAGGCAGTTTCCCAGGCAGCTGACCTGCGCTACCGCAGCCCTGGGGAAGCCCTTCCCGGCGCTCCGCATCATGGCGTGTTGAATCAAACCTTACGGGCTACTCAACAAACCCAGCCTCTCCCGGTGAGCTGAGGGGACTGGGGGGGAGAGGGACACTCGGCAAAGCGGGCCAGCAGCCCTGCTGGGCTCACCTAGGGGGATATGTCCATGTGTGCACTGGGCTGTGGGTGACTGGAGGGAATCAGGCAGGTTACAATGCCACGAGAACAGGAGAAAGCTGTGTTTTTTTTCTGGAGGCAGGGATGTACCACAGCACCTTATACTCCTCTGTGCTGTGCTCAGGCAAATTTTAGCTCAAGTTTTGGCACTAAAAGTCTCAGAGTTCCCATCCTCAACTCCAGCAAAGAGAGCCTCTGTGACCTGCCTTGCCTGCAGAGTACCAGGGGCAGCACACAGCCACTGCCTCCTGCCTCCCTTCTTTCCCCAAATCCACCTTCAGCCCGGGCGGTGCAGGTGCCTGGATGAAAGCAGAGGCCAGGCCCTGTGGCACAGCAGCAATGCCACTGCTTTTCCCCCAGGCAGACCCTGGGCTGTTTGGATGCAGCTTAGGAGCTAGAGGCAACCGAGGGCAAAGCGGGTACAGTGCTGGGACATGGCATGGTGATGGGGAAACCAGAACTGCCAGCACACGGAATAAAAGAGAGTGAACAAAGCAAAGGCCCCAGCTGCAAAGCTTGATCAAAGACCAGCAGAAATCTGCACACTGCCAGCAAAGGAAACAGGCAGGGGAGACACACCAGGCGGCAGAGGGCTTGGGTAGTTTGCTGCCAGCTTGCACTAAAGCAGATAGGGGGAAAAAAAAAATAATAAAAAAATCAGTTATCCCTCAGCCTGAAGTAAATTACAAGACGTATCCCTCAAGAGCACAAGGTGAAGCTCTTGATCAGACAAGCGATGCTGGCATGTAATTCCCCTTGATATCGCCTGATTTGAATTTTAGTGCTTGTGAAGGGTGCATGACTGACAGCTCTGCAAACTGCAGGTATCTGTTCCTGCGCAGAAGGAGCAGAGCGCATAGCCCCAGGCACAAGCATCCCCACACTGGCTCTGCCGCTGGCTGGAGCCCAGGGAGAGGCTGCACATCTGGGGGAAGACCGAGCTCATCCCCTGCTCCATCCTGCCCTCGCACACCCCACCAGAGCCGGGCCTGGATCAGCTAGTGCCTTATGGGGACAGTCATCTGCCCTGTAGGAGACAGGCAGAAACGAGGTTTGCCACCAAAAATATAAAATCTCCCGGGTTATAAGTCACATCCTCATCCCCACAGACCAGCACAAGCTCTGCCAGTTTCTGACACGTTCCCACACCCTGAGAGCTGGGCAGGAGCTATGGAGGCAGAGGGTAGTGTGTCTACAAACATTGACCCAGTACCAAAGAAATAATCTTAGACAGCTGTCCTCCACCAGCACCTCACTACTGCAGGATCCACCACAGAGTCTACCAACAGCTAAACCCACCAGAAACCCCACCACCATCAGAGCCTCTACATTCTTGTAAGACAGCAATATCTTATTTTTGAGGACAAACACCGATGTATCTATCCAGAGCATCAGGCTGTTTATCTTGTATGGGATACATGGGACACTGCTGTACCATGGGACGGCAATTGGCCTGGGAATGCTTTGCCTGCCATCAACATTCAATATCAATGGTAAAAGAGGGGGAAAAAAAAAGTAAGATCAGACTTGGATCTAGTAAGCACACATCATATTAAAAGCAAGAAGCAATTGCACCTGATTAGATGCAAATAGAAATACGCTAAACCCTCAGCTAATGTACTCAAGCAGAGATCTGTTGACTTGTGTAACCAAAGTTCATTTAATTGCTCACTTCTTCCAGTTAATACGCGCAGCTCTAACCCGTCTGCTGTGCTGCATGCTAATTGAAACACTCGCTTCTGCAACAAGGACAACAGGATCCACTCCAAAACCAGACCACAACAGAGATTGCTTTAAGGAATTTTGAAGGTAACTTTGGCAAGAAAAGCTGACTACTGAAGCTGCTCCAAATTCAGGACCAGTGCAAGCATCAGGATTTAACAAATAGCTCACCACTAAGCAAATAAAGTAATGCAGGGCTGTTAAAGAAGGCTGCTCTGAGACATTTCAGGTCTGCCTGTCTTTTTCCTCTACAGCATCTGAATCAGCAAGAGACTTGGCAATTTCTGGAAGACTTGTGTACACTCAGTTAAAATAAAACTCCAGTGATGAGTTTTCCTAACCTGCCAAGAGGGAATACATCTGAACGATAACACAGAAATTGCAGGGGACGAGGTAGCTCAAACAGGGACTTGGAAGTAAGAACATTTATTACCCAGCTGGCCCCCAGAGTTTGCCCTGTCGTTCAGCCACACGCCTCTGTACGCCCTCCATCAAAGGGGGCTGCAGAGAGGCACAGCTTTTGCCAAGGAAAACTGAGCAATTCTGAGGATGTTCACCAAGTTACCACCCTTTGGGTGAGACACAGTAACTGAGCGCGTGTTTGCTCTTAGCCTGCCCTGATTGCAAAGTAAAACAGGCTTATTTAAACTGCTGCTTCGGGCACCTTTTCATTTGAAGTGACAGAGATGGTTTAGGCAAACACATTTTACTCCGCAGTTGGGGCCAGCTAAGAACATACCTGTGGTCGATTCCTGCAGCTCAGCTGCCATAGGGTAGCTTCTGGCATGATCAATTGTGATCACACAAATGTCAAAGCAGTCCTAGAAAATTGTGCTTTCTCACAGGAGATGGGTACAGCACTTGAATTTTTTATTGTATTTTTTAAACAAAACATGCATTTTTCTTCCAGAAGTACTCTGTACTCTGGATAAAATTTCAGGGTGGTCCTGGAGAGGGGAGACAGGAGCAGATGTTGACCAGTTTCTTTGTATTTTTTATAGGGAAAATGGTTAATCACCTGCATGCCAGTGCTGTTCCCAAATACACCACTCCCTTACTATTTTTGCTTTTATCACCCTACAGCTCTCAATGAGGCTGAGCGTATTTTGCCACTACACAAACATACCTTGTTTCTACAGGGACACTCAGAAAATTAAGAGGGATCAACAGAAGTTGCAAATACGTACTTCACTTGAAGTGCATTCAAACCTCATGTAGAGATTCTCATTTCAGATTAAAATGGCTTTAAATTACTGCTTAGTCTTCTGCCAAGAAAGAGCCCTGAGAAATGGTTCTTGCTGTGAAGAACTGTGAAGTTTAAATAGTCAAAGCTGGCTGAAAGCATAGTTGTTATATCCACTTCACACCTGGGCAGATTAAAGTGCCCACCATCAGAAAGGGAGGCTCCTGGAGCCTTGGAGGGGAACTCAGAGCAGCCAAGATCCACCCTGCAAAAATAACGTCCTTCAAAACAACCTTTGCACTCTTTTTTCTCTCTGGATGTTAGATGAGCTGAAGAGCTCGCTAAAAAAAAATAAATAATAAAGACAGAGAAAATCCTGTCAATATCTGCAAACTAACAAAGAATAGTAAAAAAAAAAAAAAGAAAATGGCCGGTCTGGGATTCACAGAAAGGGAACAAGACTTCCCTTAAAGCCAACATAGGATGTGCAACCAGAAAATTCACTGTTAGGAGAAAGCTCTGACCAGCCATGACAAGGTCAGCCTGGCCAGCCTTTCATCGTCCGTGGAGGATGTAGTGCCTCCTTGAAAACCATGGAGTCTCCTTGAAAACACTTGGGCTGCAAGACAAGAAGGGTCCCAAACAGAAAAATCCACAGGCACACCCTGATTAAGAAACAGCTCCACATTTTGACTACCACTTACAGATTTGGGTTCATTATTGCCTCAGAGGAGGCACTGCAGGACACTAGCCAAGGAAGAGTGCAAGAACAAAGCTTACTTTCACCTCTGTTTCAGAGTAGCCTTGTATAATCCAGCACTTGATTCCCCCCCCACACACCCCCTTCACCCTGGGGTAAAAAGAAATAAAAATCAATACCTCTTCCCCTCCTGGGCATCCTGCTTGTGGTCACTTGCTGTTCAATTAACACCCAGCAGGGACACCCACTTTCCAAGCTACATCATGAGACAGCCATGGTGTAGCGCACAGCCACGTTACAACAGTTGTTCAATATTTGGAGACCACTATTCCGCCTCTTTGCATCAGGATGAGGCAAGGGTGAGACTACAGCTTCATGCTGCCTTGCTCCTGCGACTGCCTGCACAGACCCGGTTGCTGAAGGCAGAGCAGGCCCCGAGAGAAAGCTCGGTGCCCCACACTCTCCAGCGGAGAGGCAGCAAAGGGCAGGGAGCATCTCAGCAGGTTTGGACCCTGTTCCAACCCAAGAGCTGCATTGCCACAGCCTTACTCATACTGACTCGTCCGAGTGGCTCTATACACCTGGGATGAGGTATATAAACCCACTGAGGTCAGCAGAGGGATTAAAAAAAAAGTACATGGGTTCAGTAAACTTATATAGGTGCTTCAATTCATGGAGAAAGCAAGCTGAAGGGTACGGCTGAGCAGAGGAGCAGGCAGCTGCTTTGACCTCAGCAACATGCAGCCCATCCTACAGATCCTGCCCTGCTCCCTCGCACCCATGGGCAGAGCTGTGCCTCCCCCTTGGAAAATGAGGTTCCTCAAGCAAGCCCATGGGATAAGATTCTGACATTTTTCTGTACGCTTAACAGCGTAAGTAGCTAATCTGTGTGGGGCTGCTTAGAAAGCATGAAAGTAGGGAACAGAAAGATCATCAAAATCAAGCTCCTGCTTTTAGAAACACACTAAAAATACCCTCTGCTAGAGGAGATGGCACAACAGCTAAACCACCTGCTAGGAAAATAATACTCAATTGCTAAAGTGCCTAAATACAAACGTACATGATTTAGAGACTCTAATTTGGGTAAAGATAGTTGGGATGGGCCAACTTTCCAGCAAAGTCATTAACACTTCAGAGATGGCAGGCACGGGTTTTGCTGCCTGCCTTCTTGTTTTGACTCTCCAGCTAACTTCACCCTCTGGTAACTTCACATGGGGGACCTCTTATAAATCAAGGATCTATTTCTCTCTGCTCTTTCTTGCAGCTTATTTAGGGCACAACAGTTTCACTGTAACATAAAGACACGAAACAGCAGCCTGAGCCCTGGCCCTGTGCACTCACCCACCTGCAGGCAGCGCTCTGGGCACCTGCGCACCTCCATGGCAGCTCTTCCTCTGCAGGAGCTGAGAGGGAAACCTTCTCTCTTGTTCACTTGAGCTTTCAACACCCTGAGCACCCTTTCCTGTATGATCCATTCCTCTTCACCCTGTAGCAGCTTGCTCTTTAGGAGTACTTCAAAGATGGCACTAATGCTGGTTTCCAGTCCTGCTGTCAGGGGGCAGCAAGAGCCAACTGCTCCCCAAAGGACAGGAGACCACAAGAGCCCTCTGCCAGGCCGAGCTTGTTAAGTGGAGCCCCGGGGCCCAGGTGGAGCTGATCAGGGCCGTTAAGGCCTATTAGTGCCCCAGGACACAGCACCTGTGGCTCTACTCACAGCATGGCCCCTGCTCTGTGGTGTTGGGTGAAGCTCTGCTCTGTGGGAGCAGAGTACTCGCCTTTCCCTCTGGCCTGCCCTGGTGTTTGTCGCTCCTGACACAACAAACCTGAGCTCTGACCTGGTTTTTACTGCCATGGACTCAAAGGGTTCCCAGATTTACAGCAGCAGGACATGTTGCTGGGTGTGCAGTGTGTGCTCGCAAAGCGAGTGTAAATTAAGGGCTGGGGTTTTGTGCAGTGCGCTTTGGTAGC
Organism: Pluvialis apricaria; assembly: GCA_017639485.1. Taxonomy (NCBI): domain Eukaryota; kingdom Metazoa; phylum Chordata; class Aves; order Charadriiformes; family Charadriidae; genus Pluvialis; species Pluvialis apricaria. The sequence continues at coordinate 27,991,009 of CM030013.1, read as the reverse complement.
AGACGGGTGATCCCAGAAGGGTCGTGCTCCTGCCATTGAACTTGATAGTTCAGTGTACAGTGTCTTGTTTGTGTCCTGGTTTGAGGTAAAACAGGACCAATTTTGTCCAGTAACTTTGCTTCTTAGCTGGGCCTCTTCTAACTACTGAAATTAACAGCATATTGTGCAGAAACTCAGAGTGATGAGACCAATGTTTACAGCCGATGCCCAGGCATGGTGTGTGGAGAGGCTCTTGCTTATACTCATTGCTGTAACAGCCAAGGGCAGCTCACTTGGTTACTCGCCCCGTTGGAGGGTCGGAAGTGGAAAAGCGTAGAGGGGTCCCACCTGTGGGGAGGAGCGGACAGGACAGGTGACCCAAAACTGACCAACGGGGTATTCCATCCCATCTGCCTCATGCTCAGTATAAAAGCTGAGGGATCAAAGGGTCAGCTCTCTTCCTTCAATGGCCGACGTCCGAGGAGGACTCTGTTTGTCTGCCTTTGATCCTGATCCTGCATCCAGATCTGGAATCCAGTTCCCATCTGTCACTGAGTCCAGCCTGGGACTCCCCCAGTGCCAGCCCATGACTGTCATCCTGTGAGCTTGATATATTTTTTTAATATATTTCATTATTTCCTTTTCTTTTATTATTAATATTTCACTAAAGTAGTTTAATTCCTTCTAAACTCATAGGTCTGTCTTTCCCTTCTCTGCCTCTCTTTTTGAAGAGGGGTAGAGGGAAGCATCTGTCGGTCCCATCTGGGGTCCCCTATGTCCCCAGTAGCCGATTTGGCCTAAACCACGACATGTTTGTACAATACACTGAGCACAGACCTGCCAGGCAAGATCAGAGCTTAAGTTAGATGGGAAGTTACTTAAAATATTATCTACATATTGAAAGAACTCTGAAAGTGAACAATATTATGTACTTTGCTCACTGACAAAGACTCGAGGATAGATTTCCTGTGCAAGCTACTACAGCTCCAATCCGAACCAATTAAAGTGAAGAAAGATTTCTTTTAACTTAAGTGCCATGGATCATAGCCCTTCGCCTCCATCTTTCCTCCTATCTTTACAGGAACAAGAAGTTAAAGATACGCTTGCTACTTCTAGGCTTACATCTTGCACAGACTGGAATTCAATTAACATTATTCTGCAACAAAACTTGGAGAAGCACTTCAGAGCTGCTGCTCACAATGCAGAAGCAACGGAACAAATGATACCCTCATTAACGCTCTGCCTTTCCCTGCTGTGCAAGCCAAATCCTTGAACACTAAAAGCACCTCAGCATCAGCTGGGTTCACAGACATCCAGAGTGATTTTTCAAGCTCCCTGACTTTTATAGACCAGGGGGGAAGGGATTCGGTGTGCTTTAATCCATTCTATTATATGAACTCCGAAATGGTTTTGACTCTCTAGCACTATAAATTAAGCTGGCTGCAGTTATTCTATTCCTGATTATGCTGAAAGTTACTGGCAATAATTTGATGACTATATTTTCTTGCGCTTTTTTTTTCTTCTTTTCCAAATTAACCTGTGAATTTAGTTTCCCCACTGGTAAGTAAATAATGCAATAAAACTGGAGATAGTAGCCAACACGTTCACATCTGGATGCCTGAAATTGGGGATGAAGTCAGTAAAACCTCCTGTACTTTGTAGGTGGAATTTACTGCACCGAATTCCCAGCCCTTCAGACTGGAATAACATGTTATATGAGAAAATCACAATTTTTTGCACTCCTCTATGTTTTTTTAATCTAGAGGACTAATCACTTCTCAGACATAAGTGAATACAGCTTTGCAAGTCATTACACAAATACCATCCCACCCATTTTAGAGACAGGAAAACTCAGCTCAAGAATCATTTAGGGATGGAGCTTCTTACCCTGAAAATACTCCAATCTGTGCAATGCAAGCTACTATTAAGTACATCTAAATATGGAAAAGAATCTGTTTTATTAGCGTGTTCATAAAAATATAGGCAACTAGGGAACAGATTCCATCTGCCTGACTCCCCTTCCTTTGCTCTGGCCACTGTAACACCTTGTCCCCGGAAGCCTGATAACAAACAGAGGGAAAGATGCACACAGACTTGGATTACCTCTGGATAAGTCAGGGAGTACGCTGCACAGTTCAGAGCGTAATAAATAAGTTGCTTCTCTACAGCGTGATGGTATTCTGGGAGTCTAACTGTGCCTCTCATTCATGTCAATTAATAAATGTGACTCTGATGATTTGCTTCAGTACAAATGATTTCCCAGTATCAGTAAGCATAGCAGAGTCCAGCTCCAGGCTGGATACTCAGGACTTTAACAAATAGTGGCTTTTAAAAGCTTCAGTAAAACCTACTTGGGATCCCATCAAACTCAAGTGTCCATGTCAGTTATTCTCAATAATTCTAACTATAAGGACATGTCAGGTACACAAAAGACACGATTCAAACAGCACGACTGCCCTAAAATGATAACTTTAGCATAATGCACTTGACGGTGAATAAGCAATAATAGCGATTTTGTGAACAAAAGAAAAATACAATGGATCTGATGACTAAGTGTTCTGGTCCCCAATGTAAAAGCAAAGTAGATCCCTGTCGTATTTAACTTGATTCCTTTGAATTAAACACTTCCATTAAAAGTTTCCCACAGTAGCTTTAATATTTAATTATGTATTCCACCAAAGGAAAGAACAAAATCTTTGCAAAGGTTTTTTTTTGTGCCTGTGAAATATTTATCAGCATATCTCTTTGGACAAGTATTTTTATCCCCCAGGCTGGGAAAAAGCTTCCATGTACAAATCAGTTTCAAAACATTTTATTTTACAGCTTGAAAGTTTTCTATACTTCAGCACCTCATGCCGTGACTTTGTTATTTCACTTGTTAATGAATGGTAATTAAATCTCTTTTGGCTGAAAAGGTTGGAGGGCTCCTGCTGTATTACAAAAACAATTTCTGAAAGTTACAAAAATGCCCAAGTGTCTAGAAATTAAAGAGTAAAGTTTGCCATGTTTTGAGTCCAAGTTTGAATCGCTTGGAAGGATTTATGTGGGAGAACAGCATGTCCCAGTCAGTGTGTACGGCCTCCCCAGTTGAACAGACATAATTATGTCACTTTGTGTCTACCAGAGTAAACAGAATCGCATTCTTAATAATGTACATTGTGGCCACAAACTTCCTTGATCTTGCTAACTGTAGCAAACACCACATAAACCCTATTATATACTACCTGCACAAAGAACTGCTACATGCGTACATCTAAGTAAAGACTTGTTAATTTTGCATTTGCTCAGTAAGGCTTGAAACAGCAGCCTATTAATTTTTGTTCTTTTCTGTTTTCTCATTTCTTTCAGGTGCTTTGAGTCAGAAGATAAATGGAGGAGTGCTTACAACAAAGGCAGACAAGGGGAAATAACTACATATTAAGGCATTTTGTGGTGTTACAGTGCTAAATAGAGACACAGTATTGAAGAAGAAATATCTGCATGGTCTCCGCTATTCAGTTACACCAGTGCAGACTTCTGCCGGCATCATATGGGCACAGATTTGGTCCACAGTTTGTAAACCAAAACTACATTAATTCTACTATAAAATGCCTTTTCCTGAAGGCAATGCAGTGATTTCAGAGGGCAAGTTGATTCTGAATTTTTTTAAAATTACAGTTTCTCAAAAACCTGAGCACAAACAGACTTCAGCAAGAAACTGGGAATGGGAATGTGATGAGATGAGTCCATTCCTAAGCTGTAACTTTGGGAAGGGGTCTGCTGAGAGCAAATCCCCCTCCAGTGAAGCGAGGAACATCAGACCTGTGGCGTGGAAACTCAGGCTCCGTGTCAGTCAAGAATTGCTCCTTCTCCCTTTAAATAGAAACAAAGAAAAGGAAAATATGTATTTCATTCTGCAGCCCAGTAATGTTTACAAACTAAGGAAATCTGTGTCCTCCAAAGTTTCTTTGATGCTATCACGTATCAAGAGATCATTAAAAAAATGTTGATTAAAGCCTGTTAGGCTAAACCTCCAAGACTAGGTGTCTGTTTGGATCTAATTACAAGCCTGCTGATGGTTTTTGGAATTATTAACAATTAGAAATAAATGAGCTCTTTTCATGCTACTCCCCAAAATGGTCAGAGCACCTCATTAGAGCAAGTTTGTACATGAGCTCCGTGACTTCAGATTTCTAATCACCATCCCATTCTAGCAAGTATATGCCTGTTTTCAAACAAACAGCTACATTCATCAGAGGCGCAATGGGGAGATATTTTTTCTTTGTTGAATTTTAATGAACAAATAGTGTTACCTGTCTTCACATTTTACCAAAGTTCCAGCGATAATTACCCTGCCTGTGACATTTGCAGAAAACTAACAGTGTGCAGTGGGTGCACTCATAGCCCCAGGAAGTTGCTCCATCTGAGGATCCAGGAGGGCTTGAATTTGATGGCCTTAAGAGGAGGGAACAAGGGTGAGCTAGTTCCACCCTTACGAGGCTGGGGAGGTAAGCACAACAGAACAAATACACAGGGCAGTATTTCAAATTCACTGTGATATACCTGGATGTTTCAGGGAAAGGTCCTGAGATATTTAAAATTAACCAAGTGGAGCTTCGTGAAGTACTAGTTTATCATAACAGCAGAGGTCTCGAGGCTTTACAAAGAAGGTCAATGACATTACTTTTATTTTACAATCATTGAGACTGAGACACCAACGTGAGTGCAACCACGCTTTTGCAAAACCTAGCCTTGTCACAGTAGTACCCTTTCTCAGTCCCCAGGACAGGAAAAGAAAACACTTCCTGGAATTAATACTCTACATTTTGTCCCTAAATAGCTGTGTTGGGAGAGGAGGAAGTTCAGAGAAACTCTGTAGGATGACTAGTTACGCTTCCTTTTCCAAATTTAACCCATATGGAGGTGGGAGAATAGGCAAAAGATGGCACAGATGAACTTAACCATAAAAACTATTTATAACTGTTTTTAATTGTATCATTGTGGCACTAATGGATGTGTCAGCTGACAGCACTAAAAACTAACATGCTATACTTAGATGGCTCATCCAATCTCAGTACTGGGCTTCCAACTTTGGGGACAGAAAATGATCCAGAGTCCATCCTCATTCCTTCTCCATGCTCCCATGGAGACAGCCAACAGACGTGCTCATCAGTATGGAAAATTCTATGCAGCCAAATACCATAATATATTATGCAGAATTAATGTGCAAGCAGCTACATGCAAAAGCTCCCAGGTACTACTGACATCCCTCAGTGCAGTTATTTACATATATAGCACTGCAGGATCAGGTCTCTGGTGTGGATTTAAGGCTCACATTTTCTCACTGATCCTTATCAAGATCAAATTGGAACCCTGGTGCTAGAAGCAACTAGGAAAAGTAGTGAAGCAGAAAGAGTGCAAGAAACAGAGGGAGAGAATGGGAAGAGTGAGAAAAAGAAAGCGTAAGACATCTGGGAAAGACAACATTCAGAATCAGACAGCAGAAAAAGAGGATTTCAAATTCGCAACCAAAATCTTAAACATTGGATTTTCAGCTTGAACACAAAACAAAGCTAAATTCCTGTTGTCACTCATTACATTCCTGCAGCATCCCATGGAAAGCTGCATTAGTTCAGTATCAAGACTTTAAATCACAAACCAGAACTGTCTTGTGCAAATCAATAAAAGCTTTAGACGATACCTCTGTGTGAGGTTATCTCAGAGTACTAATTCTCTTTCATACCAGGGTAGTCAATAATACTATTAATGCTATTGTCCTGACAGGATCCTCTTTTTATTAGCAAAACCAGCAACATTTATTTCAGACATGATGTTAACATTAACCAGCATGATAGAGATCAAGTCAGTGGTTTTGCGTCAGCTGGGATTTAGAGCAACCGGAGATTGTACGAATCAAATGGCCATGGCTCTTTGGCTGGCATCTACACACCAGGCAGTGCCTGTCCAGCCCAGTCTGGGTGTGGAATGGCTGTGTATCAGGGGTGAAGGGCTCCTCAGGGAAGGATCTGGCTGCACAACAGGCTCCAGCTATTGCAGAAAGCAAAAGACATGTCACACACAATTGGCAATTTGGAGAAGGAAGCCTGCACAAGCAGTCTAGAGATTACGGAAACTGCAGTTATCCAGGACCCAGTTATGTCCTGGGGTGTGCATATCCTTCAAAGCAGGATGTGGTCCAACAGGTTTGACTGGGGAACAAAACAATGAGGGACAGAGGGGAGCAAAGCCCAGCACCTGGCCACAAAGGCAAGAGAAGTTCAAGTCAGGGCTGACAGCACAGTGGCTTCTGAGCCTGAGGTGGGAGCAATGAGATACCATCATCCTGCAGAAGCACAACTAACAGCAGCTGAATGTACTTCCAAAACATGGGTGTCACAGAGACACCATGCTCATCAGGCTACAGTCATGCCTGCCCGTAAGAACAACAACCTGACAAGCTGCAGGTGTCTATCCTGAATCTATAAACAGCGTAATGAGTCTGGCACTAGTTAAATTGCACCATGAAATTCCATTCACTGTGTATGATTAACAGACCCAAGTTCAGACACCATCACCCTGCACCATATTTTTGTTTTCTTTAAAGCAGTTATGCCCCTAACAAGTTGGTTTTTTTCAATAGTTATGACAGGAATTAATTCTAGGTACGATATTAGAACAGAACAAGGGTGAATTTCTTCTCATCTGATGAACAGAAAGAAACATGATGCCAAGGTCCAAAATGGAAACATTAAAACTATTGTGAAGAGGATACTTAGCTGCTGGAAATGGATTATAAGGCACTATAGCAGCCTCACATATTGATCCTAAAGCTCCAGGAAGGCCATTAGAACTGCACAATTGTTGCTAATTCCAAACATTAAGGTAACATTATGCAATTTGCGGATGGACAAAAGTCACTGTTTAGCACTGGCTATTTTGTTAATTTAGTCATCAAAACTGTTTGCTGGCTGGAATATGATTAAGGAAGAAATAGATACAGGCAGCTTTGAATCATATTCAGCAACATAAGAATTGTTGGCTTTAGTGTCTGAGGGACAGGCTGAGGATGGAAAGGGGTGGAAAGACAGAAGGCATACACAGGAAAACTTGGTAACAGATCATGTCATCTGACTGCAGAAATCTAGGAAACTTTTTTTTAAAAGGAAAGTCTAATAACTATTTTCAGAAATGACTAATAGTTTTGGTGTCCCGGTTTGGAGATTCATTATCAGAACAGTGTCATCTCTCAGCCTCTGCAAATTAGGTCATTTTAATGGGCCAGAAATTGGGCAACTAACATCCTAGTAATTTTCTTTTAATCAAGAGGAGCAGCTGAATCACAGAATCAATGAATCGTCTAGGTTGGAAGGGACCTTTAAGATCATTGAGTCCAACCATTAACCTAACGCTGCCAAAACCACCACTAAACCATGTCTCTAAGCACCATGTCTACCCGTCCTTTAAATACCTCCAGGGATGGTGATTCCACCAATTCCTTGGGCAGCCTTTTCCAATGCTTGACAAGCCTTTTGGTGAAGAAATTTTTCCTAATATCCATCTTAAACCTCCACTGGCACAACTTGAGGCCATTTCCTCTTGTCCTATCACTTGTTACTTGGGAGAAGAGACCAACCCCCACCTGGCTGCAACCTCCTTTCAGGTAGCTGTAGAGAGCAATAAGTTCTCCCCTCAGCCTCTGTTTCTCCAGACTAAACAACCCCAGTTCCCTCAGCCACTCCTCATAAGACTTGTGCTCCAGACCCCTCACCAGCCTTGTAGCCCTTCTCTGGACACGCTCCAGCACCTCAATGTCTTTCTTGTAGTGAGGGGCCCAAAACTGAACACAGTACTCAACGTGGGGCCTCACCAGTGCCGAGTACAGGGGGACAATTGCTTCCCCAGTCCTGCTCACCACACTATTCCTGAATGCTCAGTTGTGTACTGAGAGTAGCAGGGAGGTGCCATGAAACTGCTATTGGTTAAAGAAAGATGACAACTACCTACAGCAAAGATCTTAGGCTCTACTGTCAAAAGGGTAAGACATCTGACAAAGCCAGACTGAGCTCACTTTCCTCCATCTGGATGTAGGAAGGGAACAAGAAGCAGATGGGCAATGCTCTTCTCTGCAACCATCGGCAATGATATCTGCCACCAGAAGGGGATAGTCAGACACAACTACCACATTTTGGAAACAACAACAACATTGTTCTTATACCAGGATTATGTAGTTGCCACTTGAAGAAAGGTTGTCCCCTGTATCAGATGCTGTTTCATTATAATTATAAGTTGTAAAATGCATTGACGTCCTCATAATGCTTGAGGATCTCATTCAACGTGAGATCAGACACTAATCTGTGTCCTCTGGGCACTGTTTCATTGGTATGAATAATTTAACTGGACTGCAGAACATGTCAGTAACATCTCTGCGGGATGTTCTTGTCCTGGCCATAGATCATGGTAAATCTAGACCAGACTGAAGTAATATGAAGGACAACATTCAGGAAAATTAGGCAACAATATTGTATCTCCTCAGTCAAATTTGGCCACGTTCTGATCAAAAGGGTAAAGCAGGGTCTAAAAAAAATCTGGTTTATGCAGAAAGTTGTGTAGACAAAACTGCTATGTTCCCATACTTGGCCTGTTGTTCCTTGCGTTTCTGAGCCAGATATTTCTTTTTCACATTCAGAAGCTCATTGGCAAGTCTTTCGATTTCATGTTTGTATTCTTGGCTCTGTGATTCATACATATTCAATTCTGAGGACAAAACCTAACAAACAAAAGGCAAAAAGCAGAAACAGGAGATGTTAGTGTCACTTACACATAAGTTAGAGCTTTTACAAGCACTTTTTCCTTTCACATTTGATGATACAAGACATCACCATTTTCCACCGCATCTCATTTTCTATCAAGATGTTTCTTTTGATCACTTCTGCTCGCCTAAGTAAAATTTACAAAATTAAGGCAATGCTATTTAACCACAATCAAACACATAAAATATGCCCCAAGCATTATGGGAATGGTATTAATATCTACATTAGCTCTTAATGTTCTGGGACACAAATCTGGGTGGAAACCCAAAATGAAGGTCTTAAAAAATAATAAAGCAGGGATTTATTTAATAATAATGGGTTTTATTCACAGGGATCCACTTTGTTATGTGAAGTAATTAAATCACAAAGGCAAAGTAGTACCAGGCAGTGTAAATATGAATACAATGCTGCTTTCATGTGAATGAATAAACTTTAAAAAAAGTAGGAGCATGTATAGTGTGTTTTCTTCTTTAAGAAGGAGAATAGCTTGACCTGGCACCACAAAATGGCATGCACGCCAGTACGCTACAGCATACTGTGCCTGAAATACACAGTAGCAATTGACTGCATTAAGGACAAATGGGAACCGTATGGAAAACTTCAAATCACATTCAGTTTAGCTAAACTTTGGCTTCTATTTTACATTTCCTACATTGTTTTTCTTCTCTGTGGAAAGCTAAGATTTGCATAACAGCCTCTTTGTTTCCTAAGGGCCCATCTGCTCCTGCATTTTTTTCCTCATGGTTAGTATAGACGTGATTATGATGCAGTGAACAGGAGATGATGACTTCAACAGACAGAGGAGCTGTAGAAGCAGATGAACTCCTGGGGAGACTGATCTTTTATGCAGGCAAGAACAAGGGAAGATCAGCTTATTCTATCAAAGAATCACTTTTTAATATCATGCTTTCAAAGTTTCCCACAAGATTCCTTCAGAACCAGAAAATCCTCCCTTCTAGTGACAAGGGGTTAGGACAGGTTACTCCTGTCATCCCTATAAAAGTTGCAAGTCTAATATGCATGTACACATTGCAAGAGAAATAACAAGAATTTAAGACTGGATTCTCAATATATTCCCATTAGTTTGTTAAAAAGAAAACAAAATGGCTTCAATTTGCTTATTAAAGATCTTAACAGTTCAAGAAAAGGGAAGGAGAATAAGCTTACTGGAAAATTGATAGTGTCCCAGAATGCCTATACACAAAAAGCTGTTATGGCATTGTGCTGCACACTCATATTCTAAGACTTTTCCTCTATTTTAATGAAACAAAATAGCATACAAAAAGTTCTTCTACTGCTACTGGTTCTCCCTTGGGGAGATGCAGTATTAACCTTATTTTCCTGATCTAATATACTAAGGTATGCACACTGTTCATCAAAAATCTTCCTGAAGCCTTGCTCCCCAGGATCACCGGTGAAGTCGTTCTGCACGCCTGGCAGCCCCTCAGCCAGAGACAGAGGGCATCTCTTACTTTCAGCTGTTTAGTCTTCTCTCGGAGAGTGTGCCGGTAGAGCTGCAACTGTTCTGCGGCTTCAGGCCCAGGCTGCCGGGCCAAGACATGCTTCAGTTCCACATACAGTTTTTCCTTTTCCTAAGAAAAAGACAAGAGGAAGAGCTCTTATAAAACTACTGTAGCAGCAGCAGCACAACCTGTGATGAAATCAACCTCACTGAAAAACGCAACTCAGTCAGGGAGATATTTGCAGAAACAAATGTGCCTGTGTGTCAGTCTTTCCTCACTAGCCATAAGGTATTTAAAGTTGTTGTGATAGCAGTGGGAAAGCTCATTAAAAGAAACATCCAGCTACTTCGAACCACGAATGAAATACGCTTAAACACTGTCATCAGTGAGCATGCTCTACCACAGAGAATATAAAACAGTCCCTCGAAGAGTATCCAGGAGTGGGAAATTAATTACTAGTAACTGTGCTTATTTCAATCTCTCTTCTTATGAGCCACATTGCCTTACATTAAGGATCGTAGCTTCACCCAACAGGATGTGAGCAGGCTATAGAAACGTCAGGGAAGGATTGTACAAAAGAATAACTTCTTCCAAAGAAAATCCTGCAAAGCACATGTACACACACACATATAACCTTTCAATTTAACTGCAGGGGCCCTGGGAAATGGGAAGAAAGTATAAATAGCAACAACTATGATTAGCACAATTACCACCAAGTAATTTTTCTTTGTCATGTGTCTTCTCTGTCTTCATGTTGGAACAGTATACTTGTCAGAACTGGATATAGCCATGCCCAAACAGAAACCACACCATGGACCCACTTACAGCCTTCTGTACTGAAATGCTGCTTTCAACTGTGTTTTGACGCTTTACTTATTTTTAGTCTGAGGAATAAAGCTCTGAACAAAGCCACCTTCATAGATTTGCACATTACAATATTTTTAGTATCTACCCTGTCAGACTAAGGTTATTATTATTTAACATTATTTAGCAAGATCCCATCCTCGTCTGGTACCCGGAGAGCTGGAATTAAAAAGGAGGGTTATTTGACTGGAAGCCAGAATAGCAGACAAAAGAATTAACTGAAGATGACAAAAATGCCAAGTAGGAGGTAGGATAGGTGATTATTTACATTGGCTTTGACAAAACCCCTTTTTGCTGTCTTTTGTATAAGCTCTGTCTACAGCTCTTACCACAGAATTATTTCGTCGATGTGAGAAACGGTGCCATCACATCACCTAGAAATGCTACATTTGGCCTGGCTCAGTGGTTGAGCCAGGATTTTCAAAGGTGGCTTGTTATTTTGAAGATGTAAAATTCTAGGTGTCCTGTCTTCAAGAGCATAAGGACTCCAGAGTTTTTAGATCTCAGCATTTTCTGAAAACCATGTACTATAACGGTCACAAGTTGGGACCCAAAAATGGGAGCACTTCAAATCATAAATTACTTCTGCAAACATTGCCCTAAAATTCTAAACGTTATGGAGGAAGAGCTCCTTATAAATGAAGTTGTTTACAGTTTATCTCTGGAAAATTCAAAACCTCCTGAGACTCAGACTGGAGTTTGTATAGTGGCAAAATTAGATTGAGAATTCATTCTCAGCAAAGAGTTGTTATGTCACTACAAGTAGTTTCCACAACCACCTTTTCCTCCTGAGGAAGCAAGACTTTACTGCAAGTTAAAAACAACAGCAAAAGAAAAATCTGCCTTGTCAAAATCTGGCTGGTCAGTATTAACATTCCACCCCTGAATGTATCACAGATTTGTATTTTGGAAGAGTGTAACAGTAATTTGGATAAATATGGAGCAGTTGATGGATTGAAGGTCTTATGTGCAATTGTTTTCCAATTTATTTCTCTCCTAACCCTCTACAAGGGCCAACCAAGCTCTTCAAACATTGTGCAATGGTGTGTATAATAACCCCATTTAGAGACAAAGCGTGCAATTCTATTATAAGGAGAATCTATCTTATGCAACAGAGACTCGTTAGCTGTCCGATGTATATTGTCTCCATAATCCAACAGAGGCAGAACCAGCTGTCTTATAATGCATATCCTGTCCTTCCTTGCTAAGCGCTGTCCATCTCTTTTACATCTAGTCAATTAATTTGTCACTGGGTTAGAAGCACCATATGTCAGCAAAACATTAAAAGAAAATCCTGGATACGTCTTTCCTCATCAGCAAAAGTTTATATTCACAGGTTGGCATTTCTATAATTTCTGACATTTTACCCTAGGATGAATAAATAAATAAATAAATAAATTTCAAATAATTTTAAAACAGCAACCACCAGAGTAAATCTAAGGCAGTCACAAGGTACATGTAATGCTACCAGCAAAAATGCATTGCTTAGAGCAGGTACTTTTATCTCTACATGTAAGAAATAAGGAATGCCCAGGAAAAAAAAAATTGGCACAAAATAATAAAGAAAAATTTTGGCTTCTACAATACTCTAGCTATCAAAGGACAGACAAACTGTGCAATGTGTATTACATGCAGATATCTTATATAGCCAGCTATCAGATACAGACAGCATAGAACATGTAGAAAGACCTGTAGGGTTGTCTGAAGTGTGAGTTGTATTTAAAGCAGCTTTCAGTTGTAGTGCATGAATTAATACCCCCACAAGATAGATCTATGTGGCTTTTTGGTTTTGGAAACAAGTAAAATGCATGCACATTCCTTAAAATGTCTTGAGAACCCAATGGGGCCGGATGGAGAGAAGGTATCCTGACACTGGCAAGAAAATCATGTCAGCAATAATGATCAGCTGGTGTAGCAGTAATTCAAAAACAAGAGGGTAAGCTGATCTCTTTGGTGCCTATTGGCAGTCAGTTAACACCATTTTGTCCAAAGTAGAAGTCAGTAAAATCCATTTACTTCTGTCGGTGACTGCACAGATGATGTTGGAGAAAAAGCTACCTGAAATCCTACACCCATTGGGCAGGAATAAGTCAATCCATTATAGCATGTGTAAGATGGGTTTCTTTGGCTTGTCCCAAACTCCCTCCCCTCACACTCCCCACCGTCCTCATGCCAGTCTGAAATCATAACATGCATCTTGAGGCAGTTACGCATTCTGGAGGTGAAACTTAAAAGTCACAAACATGCTGCAAGGCACTACTCTTCTTGAGGAGGTTAAGGAAGATCCATGAGATCTCTCTGTAACTCCATGCTGTTAAGCCTTCACCAGTGAGAGTATTGTATACATCTTCAGATCAGGTCTAGGCCAGTACCAAGGCTTTTTACGTGAACCTTCCCGTGGCAAAACTGCCGTGGAATTCAGCAGGTGTTTGACTGTAGGACTGAGCCCATAACATCAACCAGCTTCATTGGTTTATGGCATGAACTCAGCCAAGCCGATGGTGGAGAGATGAGGGCACATTTATTTTGCATATGTAGGGCACACTGGGAGACTCAGATTGAGGGTTACAGTCAAATTTCAGGCATTCTAAAGAGAATTTCAGTGCCTCTGTGAATACCTGCTGTAAAAATTGTGTAAATAAAACTCCACATTATTTTTAGAAGAGCCCTTCCTCTCTTAGATTTGTTTTCCAGGGAAGATCCAAGGAGCCCACAGGTCTGCCTTTAGGCTCAGCCATGACAATATGTTTCTGCATCCCTAAGTCTCTCGCTTATTAATTCAGAGGGTGAGGGAATTGTTGCTTTCCCCTAAATTTAACTAGCTGCTGTCTCAGCCAGAATCCGGAGTTCTCCTGGCCTGCCTGCTCTACAACAAATTGAGAAAAAATAATTTTCTTCTGCAGAGGACTGGCAGATGTTTGGCAAACTTCAATTGATTCTTCAGGACTCGGTGGTCACGAGTTGGCTCAGTCTACAGCAAGAAGAATCACTTTTGCCAGCACACTCATACTTCAAAAGAAGCTATTGCTGCTGACCAGCACAGCCCAATTTGCTCGTTGTTCCCTGCCAGAGGGGCCATCATCTCCATCAGACATATTCCCAAAATGATACCAAGGCATTTCACTGCTTTGACAAGGAGTGGGAGGCACTCAGCAATGCTGGGATAGGCCAATGCACCTGGCACTAGCTCTAAAGATGAGAGTCCATTTTATATCACCTTCTCCCTCACCACGACACTAGGAAACTCCTGAAATGACCCATCTTGTTAGTTAGCCCAGGGTATCATTCTGAGCCAGAGACGATGGATGACCGTACATTTAATGAAGATGTATTCACAGCAGAAATAAGCCATGAAGTCCCAGCTTCCTCGTTTTTATCAGCTTGTCTTTCCAAGTAGATAATTCAACAAATTTACCCAGCATAGCAGCTCACCAACAGCCTTCTCCATCAGACCTGCAAAAATCCTATTTTGCACCAAAACCTTTCTATCACACAAATTATTAAAAAAAAGTACACACAAAAAATTCCAAACCCTTTGACTCAAAGTTTCATTTATGTTAGCTCCCACCTCCAGCAACTGAGCTAAAGAAAAAAACCAACAAGATAAACATGTAGAGCAAAAGTGTGTAATGTAGCGTGGTGCATGTACCGGAGTGTATGATGGCAAACCCCAAAACATTTAACCTAGCTAAAAATCCTTATTTTAATTAGCAAGGTGAAGAAAGTGACACAGCAACTCTGTAAGCACACTACAGTTCCTCATGGCTTTGGTGAGGAAAACAAGTCAGTCAACGTGCCACAGGGGGTTTCTTGTTTATTGGCATTATAACCAAAATGTCAGTGCTATGCTGAACTCCAGAGCCATTTTGTTTACGACGCCACGCAGCACAGAGCACACTTAAGGGGCTGTGATCCCTTTTCAAAAGTGTTAAACAGGACACTGAAATCTGAATTAAATACGTACATAGATATACACATCTAGTCATAGTCATTTTACCTGTGTAAGCTGCACGCTCATTTGTGTGTACGTGTATACCTAATAGAGTAGCTGTTGGCTCAGGACATCTATGATTAAAAGTTTTATGAGGTGTAGAAAAAATTAGCATACAGTAACCTTCACGATTTTATAATAGAAGAAAGTTGCCTCCAGCACTGTAAGAAATGTGGAGTATAAACTTTCTCAATAAACACTTTTCAAAAGCTCCTGCTCTTTCTTGTCTATTCCACATCCATCCACCTTTGCAAGCATGCAGTTCCCTAGAACAGCTTGTATTTTCATCATCATCCAGACCCTCCTTTAACTGCCCAATGTGAGTTCTTTTGTGGGATAAATTAATTCAGGTTTGAAACAGGACACTGAAGTCCTTTCACGGTGTGGCAACACCAATACTGCACGACACACGTGGGGTTTTCTTGTTAAATGCTGCCACCAATTTGAAGGAAAGGCTGGGATCATTTCGCTGTCTTTGGTGAAATTTGCACCTCTCTAGATGGAGTTAAATTAAATCTGTCTTATGACTTATCTCTCCAGTTGATAATAATGCTTCTCAAGAGCAACTCTGTTTCCTTTGGCACAGAGCAGGCTGCACGAAACTGACTGGCATTTTCAAAACAGCTTAATGAGAGAGGAAAAAAACACCTTGGAGCATCTTCTAAGGTCTTCACCCTTGACTCTTTTTTCTAACAGTAAGAGCTGAATGCTGCATTATTACCATCTTCCAGGAACAACAAAGTACAAACAATTCCAGCTAAAGTGCAATTACAACTTATTATTATTTTTATTATTATTGCTAGGTACTGGTACTATTGTATCTTACTTAGGAAGTATGTGGGAAAACTGGATTTTTTCTTCCCAATGGACAAATAGGTTACATATCCTCATCTCTTTCAACTTCTGAACTCTGAGATGCAAGGATAACAACCTATCAGAAGAAAATGGCACAGATGCCTCTTGCTGAAATAACAGCTGCAATTCCATTTTTACTATTGACATTACACAAGCATTTATAAAATCATTAATCAAAGAGTAGCTCATTTAATCACAGTGTTTACACTTTACATTGCAGAAGATGATCAAATAATTATCCCATGTTCTTCTATATGTGCGAACAGGAACACACATGCGCATACATACACACAAAAGAAGAGTGAGCTGTTCCTTGAAGATAAGAATTACCTCTGACATGGCATGGATTGATGTAAATATTCCAGCTATTTCTACAGTGCCTGCAGCTTGACGGTTGAGCTGAAGAGAGCTCTAAACAAACCTTTGTTTCACATTCTAGTAGCAGCTTGTCTTAAAGTGTCCTGGAGGAGATTCAGAGGTTGATACAAATCTTATCAACAAGGAATCTAAAAATTCTAAGTGAATAATTCTACAAGGCAAACAGTGGGAAACCTTTTACTGGCGAATAATTACTACATATAGGGGTTCAAGTAAAAATAAAAGTATCTTCTTCAAATGTAGACTATTTTACTTAAAACCTCTGTATTTTAATGTCAGTGTAACAGCATGTATTTTATCTATTCAATAGCCATTTAGATTTTAAAATTATCAGATGAATCAAAGAGAATTATCACAGCTCTGCTCTTAAGGATTAGCTGTTCCTGCAGGTGGAGGCTTGGGATAGGGATTCCCAGCAGACCCAGCTTCTGCTCTCACTTCTGACTGATCTGACAGATGACCTCGAAGGGTCAGAGAAACTGCAGAGCTGCTTCTAGAAATACCTATCTGTACGTTAGGCACCTACATCTCTTTAATCACCTGCTTGACTTAGATCCTTAGATTTCCCTGAAAGATGAGAGCGCTTAGCTTCAAGTCCTTCGGTGTTCTGGAATTGCTACCTCTGAATAGCTGTCTCAAAGTCAAGCCACCACTTAAACCTACAAATACCTGTCTAACAAGGCAATAAAGCCTACATACATCTTTGTGACAGGACAGTGGAGTTACCCTGCATATGCCAAGTACCTTAGGGAAGAAAGAGTGGTCTCCTGTTACACTTTGGAACCTATTAAGAAATAACAGTACATTGAAGAAACACACATGGCAATTCTGAAACCATGAATGTTTTAATATATGGCTTCCTTCAGATTCACTGTAACTAGAGCTGACCCTCTGCTATCCCTCGAGGAGTTCTGTTTCAGCTCCCCCTTCCTGCTTCTTAAAATTCAAAGAAAGAGGACTAAAGGAAGGAGAAAGAGAACGAATCCTAATGTTCATGTAAAGGCAACTGCTGTGCCCAAGTGTGCCATCCCCTGTTTAAGATTATAGCTATATCTACTAAGACAGGCATGGGAAGACTTGAGCTCTGAGCCTAGAGGATGTGGAGCAGCTGGCTGACGGATGCACCCTACTTGGCAGAGCGTCTCCCTACGCAGAGTTCATGGCTCCCGTGCACTCAGCAGCTCATGCCTGGCTGTCTCAGAGTGAAGAATGGAGGAACGGGGTTCTTTCTACACCTGTTTGCGTCCTCATCTGTCCAATTTTAAGCTACCTTTTTTTAAAAAAAAAAATAACACAGTGACTCTGTCTGCCTGCCCCTAACAGCCCTGAAACCGCCTTAGTGCTGCGGCATATTTCTGCACGTGTTTCCTCAATAGCAGCACCCTTCACTCTCCTATAAGGATGAAAAAAAGTGATCTGAAACAGATTTGCCCCTGTGGAATGCCTTTTTTTGTTGGAGTTTGTTGTTGTTGCAACTATCATAGAAAATAATAATCCACCACTGAATGGGATGCTGTAGATTGTCCATATCTTGCTTGCTGAGGGAGGAGCAGAATACCCTTGCCTCAATGGAATAACGCCTGCCAAAGGGTACACCTGAATAATAAAGATTTGCAGCTGGCTCTGGGCCACACTATATAATATGCTTGTGAATGTATTGCTACACTGCTGTTGCACTCCTCCAGTATTTTAACTTCTCTAGCAGCTCCTGGATGGCTGACAGTCAGTATCGGATTGCTAACAGCACTGCAAAGTTTCTGCATTGCAATGTATTCAGTCAGCACAGCGAATCATTTACTTTCCTTTAACAAGATAACTGGTTGATTAATATACTTTACCCTGGGGTGCACAGCAGATTTATTTCCTTCCCAGATACATGCTGAATACAGGAATGAGGAGTAAACAAGTTTGTTTTCAGTTATTTGTTATTTACTAAAACAACACCTGAACTTTTTACTCAAGCTTTATTCTCGCAAACTATGGTTGAAGCTAACGGCAATTTTGTCTAAGAACTTTAGGAATGGGCCATTATACAAAATATTTTAAGTTTAATGACACAAGGTATCCATACTCAGGATTTCTGGGTTTGAACCCAGAATCAGATGCAAGACATTTGAATAAAATACTTTGGTGATCACCGTTTCTGCTTTTCTGATGCAGATTACAAATAACAATGATGTACCTTGGGTACATATATCACCTCCTCCTTTCAGTATCTGAATGCTGCTAAATCTTTAATGTACTTATGCCAAAGTAGTGCTTCCAGCCAGGGGCGTGATTCTCTTCTCATTCTACAAAAGGGTCTGGACACAAAGAGTTGCTACATGAATTGCCAAAATTCACTAAAACCCCTGGAAGATACACAGAGATGAAACTCAGTCTCCGAAGCTTCCAGGACTACCATGCTGAGTAAGCCAATACATCTGCTCCTTGCATTTCAGAAACACCAGGGCTAGACTTAGAAGCGTGGGAGAAAAGTCACAACCATAAACCACAGTATACTTCAAGCCAACAATCTCTCTCATGCCTGCTTAAATTCATGGACTGGGAGTACGTGTATTAGAACGCAGGAAACAAATCTATACTTGACATTCAACTATCAAGGACGGTACTTGCATAATTAAATCAATCTTGCATGATGTGGAGGGATGACATCTGATGACCGACTAGAGTTCTCTTTCAAGCTCAAACTCAAGTATATATATCGATTCTTCTAAAAAACTTTAGAAACAGATTATGCATTCATGTACATTTGCCACCTATAAACCCTAAGAGATTTTTATTTCACCTGCAAGTTCTTCATCTTTGTAAATGGCATGTGAATATTTCTGACTAAAACACCATTAGATCAGCTAAAAATGGTGCAGAACCCCCAGAAGTTATTTTGATCTGTTTTCTTCTAGTTCCTCAAATAAAGTTGCACCTTGCTTCTGTCCGAAACCAGTTATCATGGGAAATCTGTTTTGTTTATGAAGGCAATGTAGTTCCACAAAGATTCAGTAAAAATTAAACTTTTCTACTAAGAAAATTCACCACAAAAAATGTTTTGTTTGATCACTAAGTAATCCACTTTGTTTCTCATTTCCCAGTGCCAGAAATATTTGTACTATTTTTATTGGAAAATTATTTTCTTACTCTAAAGACCAGCTGATTATCTTCACCTGATGACATTAAAGTGATCAGCACCTTTCCTACCTGGTTTTTCAAAACCCTGTTTAAAGAAACGTACCCTAAACAAAAAAACCCAAAAAGGCTATTTTCCTGGGAAGACTTTATTCTCTTCCATTTGAATTGCAACATATGTGGGAGGAGGGAAAGAATGTAAATGTCAGTGTGTTTTTAAGAGCAGTTTATCATGCTGTAAGTTTCTATAGCATAGAACATCTTCTAATTCTAGATGGACTGAGATTAGAAGGGCTAAAATAAACTAATGCACCAAGAAGCGTATTCAAAATATGCAGAAATAGAAATCAACTCCTTTCTGAGGAGAGCTAGGGCAAGAACTGAACATCCCTCAAATCCGTATTGAATTCTTAAGGCTTACACAAAACTTTCAGGTAGATATGTAGACCCTCAATAGACCTTCACACAGCTGACTTACCTTTCCTGTTTATGAGATGTGATTACTTATTACACCATCACAAGATTGCATACAAGACCAGGTAAGTTGCACCAAGAATTAACACAATGATCCTACAATTTGTGCAGCATAAGTGTTTTATACAGAACCCTTCTGGATACACAATCAGTTGGGTTTTTTAAAAATAATTATTTTACTTGGAAAAATAGTATCAGTGGCAGAACAAAAGGCACTAAAGAATTTCTAATTTTATGGAAGAATCATCATGCCAGGCATAGAACCACTAAAAGACACTAATCCTTCAACTTAACACCAGTACTAAACCCCCAAAATTTCCACTTAAAGTCAAAATCCTCAATCAAAGCCCTAGCCCAGCGATGAACATTTCAAGCACAACAAAAGGAAAATAAAAGGATGGCAGAAGAAGGAAAGAACCTGAAAACGTAGTCCTGAAGGATGACTTGATGCATTAAGTACCTCCATATGTCACTTCACACTGCATTGGAGACTCCAGTTCAAATCAGATTCAAGGCAATGGACTGAAATTAATTTGATGGCAATAACCCAGTAGACTGTTGTGCATCAAAATGTTGTGCTGATAATTAGATATGTTTTGATCATCACTAGTTAGAATGCAGTCACAGCCAGAGTTCATGGGAATACATTACTTTTTCATTTGAAAAAGTACAGAGATTCTCTTCAGAGTCCAATTCTAAATCAAGGCAATTCTTACAGCGTGCCTTTGACACACCAGTGCCTAATTCTGCACGGCACTGGGGAAGTAAACTTTTTTGCTTTTTTAATGATTCATACCCAGCTGAAAGCCAAAAAGTAAATGTTGGGCCTGAGTCCCTACTGTATTTCTCATTTCTATATTCCAATATAAATCCCTTTATATTCTGGCCACCAACTTAGAACTGGAGTCATAAACTCAAAAACCACACTCCACCAGGTACTGTTTTCTCTCTCTACTCTTCCTTAAGATACATATCAATGCTTAGGTTTTTATAAGGACAGAAAAGCATTTTTTTGCTTTTTTTTTTCCATGTCAGGGACCACTTGATAAATGGTTAGAAGTTTTGCCAGCTTAGCTTTATCAGTTAGTGGTGCAATTTCTTTGTGCTGACATGGCTATGCCAGCTACTGGCTATGCAATTAGATGCAATTATACTAGCGAGAAAGTCTTTTGCCATTCAAAAGCTGGTATAAGCTAAATCAGAAAAGCGACATTTTGCCAGTAGGAATGTACTTTTAAGCACAGAAAAGGCCTAAAGCTCAATATACTCACCCCTTTAATTGAGGGCTGAGAGAACCGCTAGCTTCAGCCACAAGATAGGGCATTAATCCAGTGCTTCCAGAGGAAGTCAAATCCTCCAGGAAATAGAGATAGAAAAGAGCCAAGTCCTAGTAAAGTATAAAAAGCCAAAAAGAGCATTTCCCTTTTCATTTTCAGATGGAAAAATCCCTTCAAAAGGCTAACTTTCTATATAAATGATAAAGGAGCTGTAAAGAAAGGATTGTATTTTGGCAGTGGATTTTGCAGTTCACCTGTAAGTTTCAGCGCTCACAAAGCACTCTCCCAAACTACCTCTGCTAAAATCTCTCTACAGGCAAGATGACAGAGAAACAATAATGGGCAGGTCAAAAGAGACTCTTAGGGATTCTACAGTCATTAGTTTCCTGAAGTGAATTGCAGTTATTTTTATGAAAATAGACAATTCTGCCAAAAAATCCCCAACTCAGACTATCTACCCTGCATGTAACATATAAGTAGGTTATACTCTCAAATCCAAGTAGAATCTATACTCAACACTGAAAATACATAAATGCCAAATTTGAGAGGGTAAAGTAAATCTCAGCCATTTTGAAGATGTACAGATAACACCTAAAATAAAACTGAACTGGGCCTTAAAAATACCAAAGTAAAGGCAGGTAAAAGTACTGTATTCTCCTATTTTCCCTAGCAGGAAAATCGCATCTTTCTGATAAGAAAATCTCTTACTTGGCATCGGAGCACACATTTCTGCATTACGTGCTGTATAACGGAAGCTACATAAGCACTGCGAGAGCAATGAAGAACCTAGCGGAAGCACCCTTCATGAAACTGCCAAGCTAGCAAAAGAAATGATTTTCAAGAGGACTAGGTTCTCATGAACAAGGCTGAAAAAAATGATACAACATTGAAAAAAACCCTGTATTTTAGATAATAAATGGGCTGAAAAATTTTGTATAACAAATACATGGAAGCAAATCCCAAAGCTCCTCCATTAGCTGGGAGAAAAGTTTGATTTCAGTAGCTGCCAGCCTGCATAAACTCACATGGTAACACACTGTTCTAAAGCAGATTTCTTTATGAAACCATAGTACCAGCTCTGAGAAATAAAGATGGTTATGTATATGTTCAGACACTATAGCAACAAGAACCTCAAATTGGATAGAACAGCTCTACTACCAAGTTAGCACAAATGAAATAAAACATCTGCCTATTTTGAGTGTTTAGCTAGCTATTGTTACAACTGAATTCAGTCATGTCTCTAATATATTCATTCACACACCACTATAAGAGTGGAAATTATTTTATTCCCTTTTTACTCGATGTGAGGCATGCAAAAGCTAAGTAACCTGCCCAAGGTCACAGAGAAAATCCCTTCCACTTTCTCCTCCCTGTATCTTACAATACCTGAAATGAAACTCTTCTGATTTATTCTGGAGACAGCAGCATCCCCTCTACTCCTCCTACTCTCTGTCAGTGGGACCATCAGTTCTTTTGGGGGACTGAAACTTAGCTCAGAACTTGGCTCAATTCAAGGACATGTGGGTGTTATCTGGCTGTAATCTCTGAGTCAGATATATGAGCTAATCATGCCTTTTGCCCTCGTACTCTTTGAAACTATGAGCTCAAGATGCTAACAGCCTGGAAGCATCACATTCTGACTGCCCAGTCCTGATCTTTGATTGTTGGCAATTTAAAACAATACTGATTAAAAATATATATGTACAGAAGAACAATACTTCCACTACTACACGCAAGGCTTAAATGAGACACATTTGCCTTTGCCTCCCTCCACAAACAATCTTGGTTGCTCATCTCTCTTTTACATTTATAAACAATCTTCTGAGATGACTGACAACGGAGATAACTGACACATAATGTGAATCTTCCCACTGTTATACATTCCAAGATGTGCAGCTGAATAAAATTCCGCTCAGTCAGACATAAAATCAAATTAGAGGAGTTCACTCTGAAGAGAAAGAACTAAATTTGAAACAAATAAAGCAGTGCATAATTCACTTTTAATGGGATAAGTTCCTAAAACCACACTAATCATAATCCTAACAAGGTAATGCATTACATTGCAAGTTTACCACATCGCTGTTCAGTACACAGTAGAGCAGTAGAGCTTCGGTCACATGAGGGATTTGCCCCACATACAAAGTGAGTAAGCATTTTTTCTGCCGTGGGGATTTGTTCAGCGGATCACTTCTGTTTATTAATAATTATACCTTATGACTATACAACACATTTTGCTCATACCACATGTGTTCACAAAGACCTTCACTCATCATTGAAATCCCTTGGTTAATACACAACGTATTTCTCCACAAAGCCCTTCATTATTACTCAATGGTTTAGAAAAGAAATAAAAAATGCGGTATCTTTCAACTGCACAAATTCAGAAGGAAGGTAATGACTCAAACATGGAAGCTGGCTAACCCTGAAGTAACATTTCCTATGCTTGGCAAAAATGCCATTGGATTTTTATTGACCGTAAGTATTCAAGACCTTGGTTTTGGATCTGATTTTTAAGACAGCATTTTTCATCAGCACAGCAGCTCACAACTGTGAGAATGCCTGAGTTAAGGAGTTTGCAGCTACTCTTCAAAGTCTCAAGATATCCACACTTATTGGTATATGAGAGCTGATATGTTATAACCTAAGATGCTGTGGTTACAGGGCACATATAAATCAGAAAAAGGAAGAGTTTAATAATTTTTATAACATGGGACATCTTTCTACATCTTTATTAAAGTGCTTAACTCTGAAAAGTCATTCTAAAAAAACCAACATTCATCATCTTGCATATTCAATACCTCTTAGTAAATGTACAATACAAAAAATGTGCCCTGCTGACAAGTTAAGAAAGATATTTTCATATCGGATTTTAGAGTCAAGCTGGGTGCCTCCTGTACTGTCAACAATCAGGATTTTCTGACTGAAATGTAGCGAATCATTCTTTTAATCACATAGCACGGATTGTAGCATGCTTTTACAGCTGCATCATTTTTAAAGAACAGGTGAGAAATAGTGAAAAAGCTAATAAAAAGGATGTGATCAAATACACATCAGGAGCAGGTAAAGTAAGCAGATGCTTTTCTACATGAATCTATACACTGTGATCCTTACGTAGCAAAAATTTATATATCCAGCTCATCCCGAAACATTGTTCCCTGCATAAACTAGCTTTTATTTAAAAGATCATTTAAAAAAAAAAAAAAAGTAACAATCAGGACAAAACTATAGCTCATACAAATGGAATAATTTTTTCCTTACACAAACATTATGGTGCTGCACGAGGATGCAGCAAGGTGAACACGCTACAAATCAAACTGCAGGTTGCTGACACTGGGCTCAACCATTTCCAGACATGGGTTATTTCTAAATTCCAACGGCGTGTTTAACACTCAATATTCAATCCATATAGTTTTTTTGCACTCCATTGTATTACTACACTTTGATGTGAGCGAATTTAAGTTACATAATATGCATACACAGAAATCATAGACACAGACACTCACAAGCTTCACCTTCAACAAACATCCTATCTGCCAGCATGATGGCCACACACACATAAAAATGGTTCTGTATGGCAAGCAAGAGATTAAGACTGTTTTAAAGCAGATACACACAATGGCTATGCCCTTGTCACAGGGCAAGATGTGGATGAGGACGAATGGGAGTGAGGAGGTGTGACTTATGCAAGCAAACACAACATGGGGAAAACGAGGAAGTTTGGATCCCTCAGCTCCTGCAGTCTCTGACACTGAATACAGGGGATTTTACGGCAACTAGGCACAGGCCAAGTCATCAGCAATCCCCCCGATCTGCAAAAGAGCAGAGACTGACTGAACCGAACTGAGCTGACTTCCACCAGAAACCCATAAAAAGAAAAAAAAGGACGCTGAATGCCTTTAAGCATGAGGCAATTCACCAGGATTTTTTAAAAGGAAAAAAAAAAAAGAAAAAGGAATGATCAGACCTTATGGGGGAGCAGAGCCTCATACACTGGCTGTTATATTCACCAGACAGCAAACTCACTAAGCAAGAGAAATTATATCAAGGGGACAAAAATTTAAAATTCCAGAAATGGGAGCTAAATTGCTGTGGTTTCTCATAATGGTAAATTTCAGTCAGGATCAAGCCCATCCTCTCTATTTAATAAGGACACGCTGCCCAGAAGGGGGCCCGGTGAAGCAACCCTCCCGGTGCATACATCTCAGCTCCCCCCAGAGAGTTAACATTACTGCTCTCCGTTCATTTCCTTCTGCCGGAGTCGTTCCTCAGGCTCCCTCCTTCGCCAGAGGAGTCTGGAACATGACAGCACCAGTTTTGTAAGTTACTAGGGAGCATTTTGCTTTCGTGAGTATCAGAGCATGTCACAAAACAGGTATCACCATCATACCATGTTACATGTATATAGGAAAACCAGTCCAAAGGACAATGAAACGACTCATACAAGGTTATCCAGACACTCAGCAGAAGCTCAGCAAGTACACTTAGCTTGCAAGCCCTACACCAATGACATACAGTAGGACATAGAGTAGGACATACAGCCCTTTGAGGAAATGAGTTGGGGGATGTCCTCCATCTCTGGTTACCTCTCCTAACCCACACCCTGCTATGAATAAAGAGCCCCATTTCGGTCATTGTGGAGGACTCAAAAACACTGTGGCAAACCAGAGGAGAGCTCAGAAATGTTGATGGGGAAAGCCCAAACAGAATGTGGAGCGTGGTATTTTTGGCCTTTTCTTTACCATCAGTCTCCTGAGGGAGATCTTCATTTCAGCACTGTTGCACAGGAAATTGGTGCCTGAATTAACGATTCTAGATATAAATAAATTTCATATAGCTGAACACTGACTTGAACCTAGGAAAATAATTTAAAAAATTTAGAGTTGCCACAGAAGGACTGCTGTATAGACAGAAAGATTGTGCCAATGGCTAGTATAGTAATGTAGGCTCAAAGATAGGCAACTTAGTACCTCTGTATCTCAGTTCTTAACTTCTAAATAATGATAATAGCTAAATGGGAGCACACTAAGGGTAAGGCAAGATACACAATAGCGACTATGTCAAAATCCAACAGAATTGGGTTTGTGCATGGGTAAAGCACAGCAAATTTGAAGCTATTTTTGCTACATTTTGTTTAAGCTAACAAACTATTTCACTGATACCATTTCGGTGCTATGTAACAAAAATTACATTTTACCAAGCAAAGGTGTAATACACCATATATACATTACCTTCAAATGAAACTGCAGATCTATTTTTTCCTACGAAACAATAAAGAAAGAAAGACAAACCCTGCCTCGTTAGCATCTGCTGAGCTTCTTCTCAGGACAGAAGGAGCTTCAAGTCACATTCTACTCTCCATCGAGTGATACCCAACATAGGTATCAAGACTATCAGGGTATTTAAGACTAAGATGTTAAAATCATACCTAGAACTGGCAAACTGTAGCTATCCCTACAACAACCAGAGAGAAGGAGACAAATTTCCCAGTTTTACACCTATGGTTGAAGCCCAAAGACAGTCCTTTTTTGTTATATTTGATAGCAATGTTTGCACCTCAGGAATATAGTCTCTCCTTGATTCTATAACATAAATCTTGTTGGTATCGCTGGAGTTAAGGGACATCTAATACAGTTTGAAAAAAATAAGCTACCACAAAAATTACTTTTTGGCAAAGTTCAGCACAAAGACCTTGAAGTCAAACATGGCCCAGACAGCAACATATCTAAATCACACAAACTCTGTAGGATTCCTTCTGTCAAAAGTCAAGCTAAGCACAAATGGAATCAAACAAGGATTTTCCTTCATGTCCTGGTCGTAACAGGCATGTTTAAAAGGACAAAATAGCCTTTCCAAAAGTCTAACACTGACTTGAAAACTAATCCATGAAATGAATAAACTAAAGCAAACCTTTAATTTTATTTTCCAGAGTTGTCCAGGTATCAGTAATCAGGATATAAAAATCAACTAATCAGATGCTATTTGTTCTCTTTCAGTGAGTCAGTGCTGCCATCTAAAGCTATCTAAGGGGCATGCAAAAGAAATTCAAAGTCATGCATCCAAATAACATCCAAGCAGCACATCTGAGAAGACAGACAATGCAGGGTAAGTCAAATATGTTAATAAGATACAACAAAATAATGATGCCACAGTACCTGAAGTAGCAATTCTTTCTCTATCACTTCACCTGTCTTGTTAATAAGTTGCTTCTGTAGTCTCTGTATTTTCTGAATCAGCTCATAGGTACTTGGGTCACTGGCCTAGACAAGAGCAAAGCAGTCTCAAAAATTATACATTACAACAAGTTAGCGTTTCCTGCTTGCAAATGAAACCCATAATATCTAACTGTCCAAAAGTGACAAATAGAAAATGGGGGGAGCTGCTGTTGTTTTTTTTTTAGGTGGGATTTATACAAGCAGTCCTGAAACTGGAATCTCTGGCTCTTGAAGATCAGCTGGGGCATGTTCACGCTTAACACTTTTACCCCCATCAATCCTCCTCAAAACAACCAGTATAAATGGGAGTCCTTCAGAGCTTAACCCCCAAACCAGCAAAGATTGGTAGAACCATGCAGCAGGGAAGGAAAAGGAGATTAGTATATCACTTCTACCAGAAACTGAAACTACCCACTGACATGTGACGATCAGTGCAAGTACTTCCACTGTTTCAAGAACTTCAAACAGTGTCAACTGAGTTTTAAGGAGAGGAAGATTTCTCTCTTGAACAAAAGAAAGTGTAACTACAATATAGTCTTTTGAGACAAGTTGAGAAGTTAAGACCAAGAGGTAGTAGATGTCTCTCCTTCTTCCCTTTTCATTCTTTCGTCACAGAGGACAAACAAATAATTCTGTGAGGAGCAGCCAGCAAAGTTTACTTTCCTACCACTTTGTATCTTATTGGATCCTTTAATGAGGAGCAAACTGTGACTGAAGCTTTTCCCCGCTCAGGGATTCAGACCACCTCTCTCCCATGTGTCTTCTCCTCTCTCATGTGGTGTCTCTGGTGGCTTACAAGGATTAAACTCACGCTGCAGTAAAGACTCCAATAAAGTCTCGCTCTGTGCATATTTGCTTGAGCTTATAAGGAACTTGGTATCTCATGGCTCTTAATCCTTTGTCTGATTTTATCTAAATCGACTAATCAATTCAAGTCTAACTGGGACACTAACACAGATATGTATGCAGTGCTCACAACACAACATAATTTCCTGAGAAACCAGGCTAAAAAGTAGTTCAGTCCCCACGACCCGCTCAGTCCTTCATTTTTTTTATAGCACTGCCCAAACATGGTGCCAATTTGTGATAAGCGTAGTGATATGAGGATGTTTGTTCATTAGGAATTGAACCAAAACCCCATCAGGATTATTTCATATGAATCTAGCCATCTGCTGGCCTTTCTGCGTTCCAACTACAAACCAGTGACCCAGAATGGAGAGATATCATTTCCTATTATCAAGTCTATTCGTACATTCATTTTCCCAACACTGGATGTTTTGACTGTCCTGATTTTCCTTTGTTACAAGATGCTGCTGGGGACTGTACCTAGATGTCTTTAACCTAGTTCAGCATCCTGCATTTTATCTCCCTTCCATCAGAAAAGCTAAACACACCATTCAGCTTTAAGCTCAGCATGGAAAGATCAGAAATTAACTATCATGCTAGTAAGCACAGCCAAAATATTCAGCTCTGCTTTTGTAGGGACTAGCACGTTACCACTCATTATTAGAGCAGCCACGCAACCTAGGCTGGCATCAGATCAGAGATCCATGCAACAGAGAAATCTCAGCTGGCTCTGACTTACTTCAAAAATACCCAGTGATGCCAATTGATGTTCATATATTTGGTCTGTGCTTGACAGATTTTTAGTTTTCCCCTTCGTTTCGCAGGTTCAAATAGTGTGAAAATTCGGATTTGCTGTTTACGTAACAGTTGAACTCACATTACCTGGAATGGTTATCTTTGGGAGTCCACCACTGTTTATGTGGAGGCCTCTTCCTTTTCTCACAGATGCAGTTTACCTTCTGTCTGTGTCGATTCATTCCCCGGTCTACCTGTTCCATGACCTTTTCTAATTCTGGCTTTCTTCCCATATACATCTTTCTAACTGGTGAGGGTAGGATTGTATTTTTCCCAAATCATCCTCTTTCTCATCATCCATGTTAAGGACTCGCCTCCTTCTAAATTCACCTTATGCGTTCTTTATTCCCTTTAGCATTTGACTGGCTCTTTACAAATCCCTCTGCAATTTTTCATTGAGAAAGTGACACAAAAATAACACTGATTGCATTGTGCAAGGAAACCATTCAGCAGTTAACCATTCCACTGGTACTATGGAAATTTCAGTCTGCCTGCCCCTCCACATAATTTGCATAACAGTAAAATAAATAGCCTTTGTGCTGTGTCACTGATTTGGTAATATGGGCTTTCGGAACTTGAAATGCTGAGACATCACCTCTAATTTTCTCCATCTGTGAACATTCAAGGGATTCTCCAATTCTTCTTCCAAAACTTTGCAGCGAGTCTGTTCCCTTAATAGTTCCTTCCGCATGTGATGAACCTCTTGTCTTAAGACCAGCATAAAACAAAAAGAAAAAAAAAAAAACACACCAAAACCACATAAATGTGACCGAGGCACTAATAAACATTAACATTAACAAACCATTCTCCCATGCACTACAGCACTGGCAAAGTGATCGTGTGATTAACAGTCGACACCGATACCACTATACAGGTAGAACCATAAGATAACACAGACCTCTTTACTCATTTAGTAAGAATGGCTCAAAAAAGGGACTTTTCATCAGTTCCTGGGGCATCTACTCCACAGCCTACTGGATCTTCCTGCCCACATCTTCCCAAGTACATTAAGGCCAGAAGGACAGCTAATTCATCTAGAGTAACCTACAAATCAGTTATGGAGTCATACCCAGTTACCCCTTTACTGAATCTGACAGCTTGTGTTTGAAAGAAGGTTTTAAATCTACATGGCTCACACAATCCAGTAAATAAAACACACTCTAGGAGCTAAGTATGATGGACACCGTTCTTTAGAGAATCTAAGTTTGATTTCTTTTACTCTTACTACCTCTCCTCAACGAATTTCAAGGGTGATTTGTTGCTGAATTTAAAATTAATTGAGCACTCCCGAGATGCCTTGACAACTATGCTCCTACGGTGGGGATGGGAGGTTTGAGGGACAGAAAAAAATGATCCAACCCTTATCACTTTGGTGGGTGGATCCTGTAAGTTCTCTGAGGGGAAAGGGGTGGAGGATCACCATGTGCCTACTCCCCCACTGAATCTTTTCCTGCTAAGCTCAGAGTTGCATTTAGCTCACTGGAAAGAAAAAGGCCTTTTTTTAACTGTGAGGTTGGACAAGGTTATGGAAGAGGGAAAAAACCCACATCTCCAATTGGCAAATCAAAAAAGCTAATTAGCAGCACAAGTGATAAATGGAGTCTTTCGACAGGCAGTTTTCATGATGGTTTTGGACTTCATTAAAGTATGTGATTGCTGCTGCAGTTAGCAAGAATTGATCCACCCATCATGGCATGCATCGCACTATACTTCAATACCGTCACTGAGTTTCAATACAGTAACAGACTTTCAGCTGAATGCATTTGGGCAGCAAGTTCAAATCCTATTCCTGTCTGCAGTCAGTCAATGAAAACTGCAATTGCTAATGTTTTGTGCACAGTTCTCTTTTCTGTTACACCAAATCAAACTGGCATAATTCCACTGGAGTCAATGGGACTGACCATGGACTGAAGTTAATTTGCTCCAGTGAAAGCCATGGAATTATACTGATATGGTTAAGCTAAAGATCTCACCCAAAACTGTGGTAGCTATGTAGAATTAGTATGATGGTTATCTGCTAAAAACACATCTGCCTCTCCTTACAATTCTATAGAATTCTGATTCTATAGAAAATGTCAGTAATTTCCCATAATCAAGGAATACACCTCAACTACAGGAGAGTTAAAAAACAGAAGGGAAGCATTAAGCCAGAGAAGGAGGAGATAAATCAGGATGGGGCTATTAAACCTCTGTTTTAAAGAAACACAATCTTCAACAAAAATTTAACTAAATCTTTCTCAGAGACCAAGTCTGCATATAAATCTGGAAGGAAAGAGCTCTGAAAATGTGCAGGGGTTTGTTATAAATATGTCAAGTGCTCCCCATCCTTTGTGGATTGCCTCATAAAAAGCAGTTCCCCTAATTTGGGCCTTGGGTACCACTAAGTAGCTCACTAATCTATGAACACCTTTTCTGCTGCTGTCTGTCAAGTTTATTCTGTAGGCAGTAACTCACAGTACAAGGGAAAATACAGAAACTATTTCAACTTTGGCCAAGATGGTTTTTTTCCTCCTTTCCTCCTGCTTATATTTTAATTTTCTTAATTGCTGATAAGTTGCTTTGTGAGGTTAATCCAGTCTGTGTTTGAGGTCAAGCCAAACAACCCCCTTCTCCAAGGCATAATGTTTGTTGACAAAAATCTTCACCATGCATAAAATATATTTTCTGTTTTAAACACAGAATCATGAACATAGTCACTATCAAAATGTATTCAATCAGTTTTTCTACCTGAGCTCCTCCACATTTGCCACACTCTTGCCAAGTATTCCCTTCTCACGCCGAAGTTTTTTGATCTCCAGCTTGAGAAGTCGGATGTCTTCCATTCTCTGTCGGTATTGGGTTTCACCCTTGTTTAAGACGGACTGCTGAATTTTTATCTTTTCATAGAGCAGAGCCACTTCATCATTGCGCCGAACTAGCTGGGACCCTAGGATATCTCTCTCATTGATAACCTAAGGACACAGGACAAAGCAATAATCTCAGTTACAGTTCCTCAGTACATCCCAAAGTATCATGACTATATTTGCATCAATCAAAATCCCATGCATTAAGATGTTTCACTGTTATTAGTGAAAGAAATATGGCAAGGGCCTAATAGATTCCCCTATTCAGCCACCTGAATAGTATAAACTACATCTTTCATTCACTTCAGTATCTTAACATTTTTGTTTCACTGGCACTATAAAGCTTTAGTAGTACCACATTTACAGTAGCTGAAGATCTTGATCTTAAAAATACACTGGACAAATGAGGGAAGAGAATGCAGTGTGCTTGAAAAGCCAAATTACAGATTCCTACCTGGTCAAATTCCTTCTTCTGCTTCAGCCTCTCAGCATCAGCTTCAGCAATGATTTTTAGGAGTTTTCTCTCTTCTGCCTCCTGATTTTCTATAAATTGTTTGGTTTCCAGGGCCTGTTTTTTCTTGTTAAGAAGTTCAGCCTGGTGGAGTCAAAGAATATAGGTAAATTGCGCTTAGTAACAACTTCCCATTACATAAACCTGGGATTAGGAGTTAGGATTTTAATAAAATCTCATAAATTCTTCTAGTTTCCTGAGAGGTACATGTTTTGTTAGTTTTTGAGAAAAAAAAATTGGTAAGACAAGCAAGCATGAAGACCCATAAAGAAATGTTGTAAACAGTATTTTAACATCGTTGTATTATACACAATAGATATTTGAATGGACTTTTATCTATGACAATGGTTCAAGTTGTAATTCAGGAACATCTCATTTAATAAAAATTTTTAAAAAATTAAACAGGACATATTTGGAAATCTTTCCAATGGAGTTGTTATTCAAAGTTCAAAGTCAGTGTGGGATGCGAGAAAGGATAGTTCACCGTGCTGGAAAGGGCAACAATCTATGCTATGTAATACAAATCAGCATCAACTCAGAACAGGCTTCAAACTGGAATAACAGAATTGGTGGAGAAGATGGCAACCAGGCATGGAATAGCAAAATTAAAGAGCTTTAGCACATTTTTAGTGGACATGTAGATGAGGAAGACTTGGAAAAGCAGGGCTATCCGCAAGAGTAGTAATGCACTGTTACAGTGATTGCACACCACTAACGTAAACTTAGACTGGAATGTGCCAAATAATTCTATGCCACTGTCACGAACTCTATAATTCAAGGCATATATGCAGATAAAAACTAATAAGGTTTAGATTATTAGAAATTTCTATCATTGCTAGGCAATCAGTTAGAGCCAAGATGGAACTAAGCTGACTACAGTCCATTTTCACAGATATGAAAACTTTCAAGCCTTGACTCAAAGACTTTGCCACAACTGTGACCCTTATGAAGGATGACGTTCAAGCTGCCTTTTGGGAAAGAGCATCATCCAATGCTGAAAGAATGAGGCTGTGATGAAGGCTGCACCTGCAAAAACATTGATTTAAGACAGAAACAGTTCCATCGTCATAATAAAATAGCTTGTTCCATTCTTATTTTCTTTAATAAAATTCTCATTTTCCCATATGTGCAACACTCATATCTCTCTTACTCAGTGCTAGATGCTCATCAGAATCCATCAGCCAAATAAAAATGCAAGCCACTTCATATTGAAATGCAATCAACACTGCGCGAAAGCTGTCTACAAATGTAAAACTGCTCGTGCGTTTGGCATTGCTGGATAATATTTTTTTAATATATCAAAATTCTATGTTCTCCTTATGTCAGAAAAAATATGAGTTGTAAACAAGAAATGGCATTAGATGTTGGCAGCAAACATTCATATAAACAAATCTCCTCACTGGAATGCACTAAGTTAAAATAAATCTGAACTGCCTTGTACAGTAAAGAACATAAATACTATAAGCCACACAAAGGGCCTCACAAGCTAACAGGACTTTCAGTGAGATTAAATATGCTAAAAACTACAGTATGAGAGTCTGTGTACATTAGGTAAGAGAAAAGGAAATGAATAAGCCCAGTCACTGTGCACGCAGAAAAATGGTCAGGTCTGAAACTTGCTGTAAATCAGCACAGCTCATTTGAAGTTGGTTCAGAGAGTTTGTAAGAACTGAAGAACAGTGAGCAAGAAAGAAGAATTTATATGGGACTTACGCCAATATCTCAAACCAAATTCAAACCAAATTATTGTTTAGATTCTGAAATATTAGCATAAGTGAAGAGGGATTTTTTATTTGTTTTAGAGGTTGGAGTAAAATACGAATTTTGTAAAAGGTATAACTGTGACTGGCCACAGAATGCTTAAATAACAAGTCGGAGGTTTTACATCTAGATTTCTTGAAAATGCTAAAAAAAAAAAGACATGCATGAACATCTGCAACTATATACAAAAGCATTTGACAGCAGCTCAGACCTGGAGGGCCATAGTTCTTACATCTTTCAGATACATATTTTTCAACATTCGGATGCTTTGTCAAACCAGTCTGACTCGCAAGCCTGTATGAAGGCCAACTGCAACCCAAAGATGGCATTGTACTGGCTTTAATGCAGCTTGGATCAAGCGTCCTTTGTTTCATTTACCATGATTATACATTTTTAAGACCTCTGTGTCAGCTGAGGCAAGCATAAATCCAACATCTGTATAATCTCATTCCTATGAATCACAGTTCTCCATGATTTAGTGCATTCTTTAAACTGATTTCCCAGGAACAGCTTGCTTGCTTCCTTCACATCAGCGCAAACAGGACAAATTGAAGCCGGCTTGCTACACAAATAATTGGGTTCTTTTGTGCCTGTGTCAATCTGCTCCCTCTTTGAATTCTCTTCCGCTTTAGTATTCAGCAGAGACACTCAGGTAGAAGACCACGATGCCCTGAAGCTAGTCAGTAATGTGATGTCAATGTATGGACATACTTGCTAGTGAATAATTGAGTGGGTAAACCATGTAGCAATCTTATGTTTGTCAAACAGATGGCAGACAGTTCGGAGGTGATGAGACAGAATTGGGGACTAGTTAAGGCAGAAAGCTCCACACAGGCAATGAGACGGTGTTTGACTTCTCCATCACTGACAGGACAATTCTGAGACAGACCAGGTACAAGAACACAAATTCATCACCTTTTTACAAAGCTCTATTGACATCTTGTCATAACTGTAATGTGCTGAGTGGGGCTGAAAACTCAAGGAGTCATTGCAGCATAGCAATAAACTGACAAAAGAAAAACATTGTGGAGTGGCAGGGGACTTTTGGGTTTTGGGGGTGGTGTTTCTTTCCGGGTTTCGTTTTTTTTCTAGTGCTTATTGAAGAGAAAAAATAAGCTGATGCAGACACTAACTCCTTAAATCTTTTGAGAGTGCAGCAAATTGGGTTGAGATATCACCACAAATCTAATAGCTTATCTAAGGATGGGCTGCAGCCAGTGCTAAGAAGAACCAGAGCTTCGAGCTCAGATTTCTTTTGATTTAAAACAGATTCTTGCTGCATTATACCACAATATTAAAATAACTTTCTGTGCAGAGGGACCTACTAAAAGGCACTGCCTAACTCCCAGAAGACTAATGCTTGCTAGTCACACAGGAATACAAGATTGTGAAGGGTAATATAATGGGGTTTGCACTTGAAAACAGGAGAGAAAAAAGGTTTTAGAAAGAAAAACTTGAATTATAAGGGTCTATATTAAAAAGTTTGTTAGAATTAGGCTATCCCCAAAATCCAAACTTCTGCAAGCAAAATGGAACTTTTTAGTAAAAATATTCAATCATCAAGA
The DNA here is from genome assembly GCA_017639485.1 of Pluvialis apricaria. Lineage (NCBI taxonomy): Eukaryota > Metazoa > Chordata > Aves > Charadriiformes > Charadriidae > Pluvialis > Pluvialis apricaria. The sequence goes on along the minus strand of CM030013.1, from coordinate 27,955,283 downwards.
GATTTAAAGTTTCCAACAGACAATCCAGGACCTTTCCGATTATAATTATAGGCAGAGATTAAATTTTTCAGATACACGGAAGATTTGTGTGACTAATACCTCTAAAGGGTACTGAGATCTTGTGCTTCAATTACAGAACAGTATCTTAAAATACAGCAAAACAACTAGCACAGACCAGGAACATAATGCAGTCTGTGCAGTCTCGGAAACCATCCTTTGTAAGAAGGTCTATGCATAAAGGCTCTTACTTTCAATGATTCCTTCTCCTTGTCTGTTCGCTGATGTTCTAGATGTGCTTTCACAAGGGCTGCTTCTTTGTCTGTGATCTCCTCTTTCAGCTGATCCACCTGATGTGTCACAGTTTTCAGTTTCTTCTTCATTTCTGCTATCTCATCCTAATAGGACAGGAAGTGTGATCACAGAGAAGGAAGAAAAAAAAAAATATGTAGACACAGTGCTTGAGAGGAGATCTGTTGTATGTATCACAAGACATTACTTTTTAATGCAACAGAACAAAACAGTTTTGTTAAATGACAATTAATTGTTTATGCCAGCATGACATTGCAGTAAAAAAGCCTTTAAAAGATACATTGACAAAAATAATGACCATCAGTTATGAGTATAATAAGCCATTTAATTTACAGTGCTGGAAACACAATAAGAACTAGCAGTCAATCCAAATTAATAAGATTCTGATCCTATCCATCTGTTTTCATGCTGCTAGTAATGTGTTTTTCAATAAGGTTGTATGCAGTTGGCCACAAATGTTTGGAGAGAAGCTGGTTTTGTGCAAATGAACATACCCGTGAGATACCGCTATGGCTGCAAGGTAGTAGAGGAAATGCTTATCCCCATTTTGCCTATGTGCTAGCCTGCACGTAGGTGCAAGGGGGAAAAGAGTGCGCTCAGAGATTGAGAAGTCCCTGGCATGAGAGTATTTAGCATACATTTTATGCTCAAAACACAGAGCAAAAAGCCTGGTAGGACTGCAGGGACATTAGGTCACTAGGAATACTTCTACTCACAGCACAGAGGTGCCTGTCCGTACAAAATTAAGAAACTGTTTCAACTCATTGCACTGACGGCACATGTTGTGACGTGAGATGGAAGCTAATAAGTTTAATGCTTAGACAGACATGCTCTTCTAATGAAAGTAGCTTTAGCTTTTTTTAAAAAAGAAATTACTCCTATTTTACTATTACTCCTACATTACTCTTCTGCCAGAGGCTGCCACCTCACAGAACAGACATCATAACCTTTCATGTGAATGCATTCTGTTCAATACAAAACCAGGGTAGCGTAGAGCTCTTTCAGCACTGTCCACCATAGGTGTAGATTGACTAGACAAATGAGTGATGTTTTCTTGCATGAAATGGTTAACATAGTTCAGCAATATGTTGAGTCATAGCGGTCTTCACAAACAGTACAGAGAAACTGTGGATTCCATACTTATTTGGCAAACCAAATGCATCAGAAATAAATGTAGCAATATGCAATTAGGCTCACCTGTTTGCATGTTCAGTCACTCCAGTGAATGCAAAAGTCATATTAATAGCTGTCTTTGCTAAATACCCTATAAATGTCTACAATATTGTAAAACATGAGAGACTTTTAATATATGGTGCCCAGACATATACCCAAATACGTTCCTAATTCTGTATTTAATGAAGAACAGTAAGGACACATGATTTTTGCAAACCGGTCTCCTAATCAACTTGCTTAAACAAATGAGCTCCTAACACCAAAAGAAACCCCAAGGATGAAAGCATCAGATATTTATCTCATATTAACAGCCTGTCAGCATGTGTTTTCCGATAGATTTTACTGAGCAGAACATTACGGTACTCTGCAGACCACTAGCAAGGTGGGCAACAAGGGATCTTTCCACATTAAGCAATCCAAAAATACATCTAGCTTTATCTAAACAAGCTTGTGCAAGTTTGTTTTACTTCCGAAAAGGAAACAGAATTAACCATAATTTTTAACACAACGCTCTTTTCTTTTTCTCTTTCATGGCTGGCTGACCTTTTACTGAACTATGAATGGCTATTTTTTCACTGCTACACATAATATTGCCTTGACCAAAAGATCTTTTGGGGTCAGCTATCTTCTCACACAGGATTTGCTAAAAAAGTTCTATGGTAAGCCAAGTAAGCTATTTAAGTCTAAACACCAGCATCTAACAACTGGAACAATGAACAGCATTGTGTATACCACCATATAACATCCAAAACCTGAAAAAGCTGTAGAGTTGATCGCTTCATTTTGTAACTCAGCACACAGATGCCGGTTCTTTATAATTAAGCAAATTTATGTTGTATCTTAAAAAAAAAAAATTAAAAAAAAATCAGCAGTGTTGCAATTTTTCACCCTCATTTCTCCTGAGAGATTGTTTGGGAGCAGCAAGAATCCCAACACGGCATCCACTGATGAGAGGCAGACAAAGGTCAAGTAAAGCATCCCACAAAAATGGCAAAATGGTTCATTCCTAATCAAATTCAGCACACAGTTGGATAAAAACTTCGACAGTTCATTCCCATCTGCTTCTCAAGGAAAACACCCACCTATTCAAACCGGAGTATAAATTTGTCATCTACTATCTATGTTTATGTTATAAATCCTTATTCTGAAATAACCCAAGGCTGCAAATCACAGCTATCCAAGGTCCCAATCTCTGCAATTGCAATAGGATTTGTGTAGTATTTTAGATCTTTACATCAGGATAACAGAATGTATCCTTAAGTGATCTGTTCTTTCCCTCTAATATTGTTAGTGAGATCCCCAAGGAAGAGATATGAATGTATAGAATCATTATCTGAGGAAAATGACACTCCCTGAAAGGAACAAGCAAGGTGGAAGTGTTAAGTTCTGTCAGAAAACTCTGCTTCAGCTGGAAAAGTGTTTCCTCTGCTTTCTAAATCGTGATTCACAGTAATGTGCATACACATTCAGGGCTAAGGAGGCAATCTTGTTCCCTATATATCCTATTTCCCCTACATGCAGACAACTCCTAAGGGGATAAAACAGAGTGGAGCCAGGATGGAAAGGAAAGTTTCTCCTCTGATAGGGTTTTATGGTTCGGTAGCTCCAGTGTACTGTGATTTTATGCATGGTTTGAAGCAGGGATATTGCCACATGATGACTGTGGACTCCTATTTCCAGTCCAAATACAAACTGTCCAGATAAAATGTCAGGGACCTAAAACATTCATTTCCCCAAAACACACAGGAAGGAAGAAGCCACTTTTGCCATTTATCCCGTGAGCTTTCCTTTTAACAAACTAAAATCAGATCAGGAAGAAAACCAACAAGAGCAGAGAGAGAAACACAAGGAAAAACGTGTCCTTCTACCTTAGCTTGAATCAGATTTTTGCTGTACAGGTTCCTCTCTGTTCTTACAGCTTCACAGCGGTTTTGTTGCTGTTTTAATTTAATAGCCGACTCTTCTATTTTCTTCTCATAGTCACAAATCTGCATTTCCCGTATTTCAATATCTTTCAGGTGCTGGAGGACCTGGAGCAGAAAGAAGGAAGTGAACACGATTAAACCATCATCACAAGGTTATAAGGATGGGGCAGAGTCTGTGATTTTCTTCTAAGATGACAAGTTCAAATCCCTGTGATAAGAAATTTTAGCTACAGGTGAAAATCACTTCAGTCCAAGTACAAGTTTAACCTTTCTGGATTGCTTATGCGGGACAACATTTTATTTCAATCTGATACCTAGGTTTTGTTCAAGACTAAAACTTATAAACGTGCACATATATAATTTAAAAACGAGCTACTGAAAATATTGCCACTGGGCAGATTCAGTAAAATGAGCATAAACAGCTTTCATCAAGAACAGCCTTGGGTTATTTATAGAGAAAAGCTAGACTTTGTATGTTGTTCTGGATGTCAGCTGTATGATAAGATGAATAAAACCACATGTTTTTCCAAGCCCTGCATGTACTCCTATATTCTAACAACCCAAATTTTTTTTAATGAACACATTATCACAAACTGTTGATATACAATTACAGTAACAAGAGAGTTAGCTAATGTAACTTACACTTGATCTAAATAAACAGGTAATTGCTATTAGTTGCTTCTGTGAAGGATTAGAAATAATGATGTGAAGATTACCTAAAGAGAATGGAGTATTGTAGACTGTAGAAAGAAGATGATCACACGTAGTACCAATAAACAAAACCACAAAATTTTATAGACACCTTCATTAAACAGTTAACACTGTAACAATACATAAGAATTACTATGTTAAAGGAGCAAAAATACAAATAGTTGCTAATCATTATTATTATTGCTTCCTAATTATTTTTTTAAAACTTAAGAACCTTCTTCCTGCTGTACAAAGTTGGAAACCAAGGACCACAACAAGCAGTTCTCAAACAGAATCCAGCATTACAAAGAAAGAAGATTAAAAGAAATTAAAAGAAAACTAAGGACTACACACATCAAGAACACATTTTTTTGGGGTCACTGCACAGGGAAGAAAACAATGCCACCCTTAAACCTGGGAAAAAGATCAAGCATTAAAGAAAAAGCTGAGGAATCACACGGACAAAATCCAGGAGAGAAATCCATTTACAACTGCATTTCATACCCAGTCCTCCTGAATGTTTTTGAAGGCAGCAGTTTGAGCTAAGATTTATGTTCATATGTCAAAGCAGAAGAATAAAAAAAATGTTTCCATCAAATAGTCAATAACTGCAAAGTTTGTGGTCAACAATGTTGTCCCTTGCTTAGCAGTAAAGCATTGCCAGGTCTAACTATAGGGCAGGAGCTTAATTAATTGATCATTCTACCAGGTACCTCCAACCAACTTTGAAGACAGGGGATAGCTAAATATAGAAAATTTTATTACAGCAGCAGGAATACAATTCCAGCACATTTGTAGCTGACTGCAGAGGATCCCAGGAACTGCTTATAGTGCAATACGAAAACACAGTCCCGGTTTATAACCTACTCCTGCCTTTTCCTTTTCTGTTAAAACAACCTGCCAATAGTAATAGCAGGGAGAAGAAATCAATAAGGCATGTTTTCTATCTGCACTATGGTGATCGTAGGCTGGAGTAAGATTTGAAAGTAGGTCACTGCATTTGTAAGTGTTTTACTTGGTTTTGATACAATGTAAGTGCAATAAGCGTGTGGACTAAGTTTTCTGAGTTGTGCTCACAGGCTGGATGCTGACTCTGCTGTTCCAGGAATGATTAAACACAAATAATTCTCCCTTATAAATACAGAAAAGATACATGCAATGTTTCCCAACAGACCCCTGTGGGAGGCTGAGCATCCTCAATTCTGATTTAGTTGATACTACACCTCTCAGATTCGGCAATGAGGGTCAAAGCTAAGCAGAAAGTATTAGATATTCATAGATTTCTTCTTTATTCTCACGTTTTTTTATCTGTACACTTGACTATCATCTACTGTTGGTTACCTGTTTAGTTCAGTGAACCTACTCAGTATCTCAGTAATGATGCCATCCTTAATTTGCTTACCATTATTTAACCACTCCAAGAAGTGCTGCCATGGTCTGCTGTTGAGCATTAGGTTTTCCAAAAGATTATGTGAATTTAAAAAAGGAAATATGTTTTTTAATTTTCCTGGATATGTTGTTAAACTGCAAATGTAACATTGTAAATGGGGTTGTTTGAAAAAAACATAGTAGAGACTGGTTTTGTGACCTCTCATAAGGCACAGTCAGGGAACACTTCAGGTCAGACTGAACGGTGTACTTCACTGCTTCCTTTTCAGCAGCCTCAACTTTCCACAGGGAAACTAAGATTTCATAATCTAAGAATTTCAATTAAAAAAAAAGAAATATTCTACTAACATTTGTAGCTCAATAATACAGGCTACACAACAAAGAGCCAGATTTTTCTTCTCATTTGTGCTGGCTAATCTAAAAGTAAGACAATTCAACAAGTGACACTGGCTTAAAAATGGTACAAATGAGCAGTCAGCCAGGCCAATAATCAGAAGGGCAAGTCTAGCATGAATTCTTACAGTAAAATCTTTTACAGTTGTGGACATAACTTTGCTGACTCTGTTCATCAGTTACTCAGTAGTAAATGGTGATTTTGAAAGAGGAATTCTGCAGCTCTGTAGATTCTGCCCTGCTGTAAATAACCAGACACCTTTCAGAGCCAGCGTGACTGCCTTGCAGGAGTTCCAAGAAGTCTTTGGACTTGGATGGGTTTGCCTCTTTACTAGTTCAATTCAGAAGGTGTGCAGTGAGCTCCTTCAGAGCCAGCTTGACGGTAAAAGGTGACGGAAGAGCATTAACTGGCCTTGTGATTACTGCCATCAGTAGCTCATTCCCCACCAGTTGTGAAACGGCTTTTGTAGTTTTGCCACAGCTTCTCAAGTCTGAATAGGACAAACAGTGAACCTAAATATTAGCTAGTGGATATAGTAATCCTGATCCGACGTGCTCCTTCTACCCTGTGTTTTGACCAGTCCTACCCTTCCAAACAACGTGTAATTTCATGTTGGGAACCTCTGCAGGGACAAGACTATGGTCTCACATACCCTGTGCTCAGAACTGCTCCTGCTGCTCTTCACCTGCAAGCTGAGTCAGGAATTATGCCTTTAATGAACCACAGAACTGTGCAAGTCCTTCAGAAACTCGCAATCACAACGCAGGCATCATTATAGAAACAGCTCAAGTGTCCTAACCCATTTACTGAGGCTCTGCCTTATAAGATGTGACAGAAAATTTGCACTCAAAGTGGCAGGGGAAAAAAAAGAAAAAAAACCCAAGGAAATATTTGTCATTTTCACCCTTAAAATATTGTGAGCAACCCTAATCAGAATTGAAAGCAAGAGCCTTGTCGTTCTGAGTGTTATGAGTTACTCCCTGGCCCTAGTTTACAATGTCCTTAACTCATATCTATACTGCTAGAAATACACTATGACGGAAAGATGCAAAATATGACTTTGCAACAAAGAGAAATCTCACTTTTGTGGAATATTATTCCAAGGAAATGACAAAAGGTATTCCAGACAAGAGAGCACATACCATTCAAAAAATTATGTAAAAGCCCCTGCTCATATGAAGTTGGAAAGCACAGTTTTAAAGTGAAAAGACAGCAAATAACTTGGAGTTGAAACAGCTTGAAAGCTAATCCCGGTAAATCAATGAGCTTCTTGGAGGGCGCTTCAATGTGATCTTCAGCAATTAATGGAACATGTTACAAACATGTTCCTGAGTATACTGTCAAGAATAAAGTTGCTTATAATAATGGGCAGCAGGCAACACAAATTTTATGCAGTGTTTTCTGCAGCTGTTCCTGGAAAACTTTTATTTTGCAGACTAGCTTGAACACGTTCACATGTTTTCACATACTGGGAGTAATCCTTCAAAATGCTGAGTCTCTTACAAAGATGTCGAGCACCATCAGCTCTCACTGGCCTCAAATTGAAGACACCAGTAGTATGCAAAATAAGGCCCTTTGCAGATAAGACAGAACAATCAAAGAGTAATTTCCAGTCGCATATGAGAGGTTCAACTGTGGGACTTAGGTACAAGAAGTCAGAGGCCTTGGTTTGAACTCCAGCCCTAGTTTCATTACTCAAATGATCGCTGAATAAGAGAAATACACGGCTGTACTCCAAGTCTCTCATAGAATACACACCCATTGATGAGGTTCCCCCAGAGAGACCTGAAACAGTATTAAGCAATATGCACTGACCAGAAGAAATCTTTGTAAACTGTGTGAAGACCACTGATCTAAGCTTCCTTCCACTGGCACATTAGGAAATATATCATCTTATCATCTTTACAATTTTGAGAGTAACACAGGAAAGAACCACTTGCACAAAAGCTGTTCCTACCTTCTGTTTGAGCTCACTGTTTTCATTGATGAAACAATCTCTCTCCTTCTCCAATTGGTAAATAATCTTCCTTTGTTTCTGAGCTTCATTCTTGTAACTCTGGATTTCTTCTTCCAAGTTTTTTTTTGACTGTTCATGGAGCTTCACCAAATTTATCTGCTTCTGAGTGGCACTGGTAGCCTTGACCAGGTTCTATAGGGAACACAAAATAATTACTCTTGAGCTGAAAAGGAAACTTTGCCACTACTATGACAAAAACATGCCATTGTCTAAGTGGATTATGGACTTCCCAATGTTATTACCCCTTCCCTAATTTGTTCAGTCGAAATACTTGAGTCTCAAATCTGATTTAAAAAAAGATCTCGAACAGAGCTGATAAATATTGCTTTTTATGATTTGAAGTTAAAACACTAGTGTCTGCATTACAAAACAAAAGGATAGGATTGTTTACAAATGGATATAATTAATAACTGGAAAAACCTTACTAGCTTTAAGGCATTTAGATTGTAAAGCATGTCAATAGCCACTGAAATAAATAATAAAGCCAAATACCCTACCTTCTCATGCCCTAAATAGCAAGTTCAATATGGAAATCAACCAAGTTTGGTTTAAGATTATGCATAAGGACTAAACAGAAAACACCAAGATACCATCTTTACGAAATCAGCCCTCTAGTCCCACTTTGAAATTTCTTTCCCTACACAAAACAGATATTTGTTACCTGCCAAATCTGAGCCTCTGCTAGAGTCAAGACACAGGACAGTGAATCTATACCAAGTAAAGCACCTTAGAAATCATCTTTTAGCACTGAATTTAGTAGATTACACTTCAGAAATGCCCATAAACATGAGATTCTATCGTGCAGTACAAGAACCTTGGGCTGATAGAAAACGATCAGTATGAGAAATGGACCTAAAAGCAAGGATTAGTATTAACACAGCCTGCCAAGCTGCTACGTGGTGCATCAACATTCTGGTTTGTTCTTTTACTAGCAAAGACTTAGTTTGCCTAGATTAATATTAAACTTCACATGCTACAGAGTGTAAAAGCATAGATGTAATGAACTCTTTGGATATCAAATAATGGGTTTGCAATAAAGGTGAACACACATAGCATTTTTTAACTCCCTGACGGCTTGTATGTTAAAACTTAGAAATCTGTATTTATGGGTTCTAACACTATTTCAATGCACAGAAAAGAAGCAGTGTGAGCATCTGCTTAAAGAAATCTGAATGCTTTACTTAATGCTATTTATTCTACAACATTTCTGTGCCACTCTGAGTGTTTAAACTGCAGACGTTTCATCCTCCAGCTGTGAGATTTGTTTATCAGTATTACCGATGCAAGCTCACCTTGCTAAGCATATCCCTTTCCCTTACAAGCTCATCTACAGCTTTCTTGTCAATCTCCGCCTGCTTTTTGGCAGCCTCCAACTCTAGAGAAAAGGAGGAAAGAGAATAAATCCTGCATTCAAACTGTACAGCTGTTAAAAATGCAGAAACAACTTAGTGGACTTTTCAAAAAGCCTTAACACTACATGAACAGTTCAATTAGCTATGATCAGGTTTTGCAACCTCAGGTAGCAGCTAATGATGTTAATACTTATTTGGGTACTTAGAAGAAATTAGAAGAACTCAAGCACAGTAATTAATGGTATGAGGACTTATTAAATTTGGGTGTTCAAACCAAGATACCACAAAGAAGTTGCATTTTCAGAAATCATGGAGCACACTGAAAATCAGAGCCATTTACGACTCTTCAATGTGAGCATTCAATTGAGGCTCTTTCAAAAAAAGGGACTTTCAGAATCATTCTAATCCCTCTGTGTGAAATCCAGTTCTTCTTTGAAGCAGTGAGATTCTATTGGCTTCACTGGAGTTAACACTACTTGCTGTGGGTCAAAATTAACATTGGACATATGCTATTAAAAAAGATTAAAAATTGGAGACGTGTTCTCACTATATTTTAAAATTAATTCAAACCTGCTACACTAACTGCAGCTCAGGAAATGCAATACACTGGAGTGCTAAGATGTGTCAAATATTGCAAAAAGAAGTGTTATTAGTAGCCATTCCCAGGCACTCCAGTAAAGATTTGAATTTCCAAAGTTCCTCTCTTCTTTCTAGGGCAGATCTTAAGCAGTACTAGCAAAATGCTTGTGGGAAAGCTCTTCCACCCTCACAGAGGTGCATGAAAAACAGACAAAACTTTCGATAAATACAGTTATATGGAAGGATTCATACCTCATTCATGCAGTCTCTTCAGGCCACAAGTTAGAAACAAGCGAGAGCACGGAGGGGCATTTATGCCAGGATATATCAATTTGAACAGGATGACGTTTAGAGCAAAGGGTTTTTTTCTGCCCCCAAAAGCGAAGTCTCATCAACTCAAATATTTTGCCAACTTCATAATATCGTTTTAGAAAAAAAAAAAAATCATAAAACCATTTGTTTTCTGAAAATCACTTTGAAAATTTGTCTGTTTTTATTTCAAAGCATATTTGGTTTTGAAATTTATATACATTTTAAAGTTAAAAAAAAAAAGTGGTTTTAAGTGCCCAAATATACCCCAAAAAGTTACTTTTGAAGTTAAAAAAAATAATTTGTTAGAACCAAGGCATTTTCTTCCAAAATTTCCATTTGGCAAAAATGTTGAAAGCTCCTTCTTAAAGTTTTCCAGATCTGCTAGCAAGCCAAAGTCAATACTTGGACAGCTCTAGTATCCACACTAACCAACTGAAGTCCTAAACATACCAGAACTAAGTTTATCAGCTCGCTTGCACATATTAATTTCCAGACTGTACCCATTCAGCAGAATCAAAGCAGGAAAAAAAGTGTGTCCTAACCATGTTTGATTTTAGTAAGCTCTGAGATTCCTTCTCTCTCACAGGCTAGTGCAGGAGCAGTGAAGGTGCACCGGGCATGGCACAAATTGGCACACGACAAATTTCAGTTATGTCTGTTGTATTCTCACCCTACATATGCTATATTGTGAAAATTCTGTAATCCTACAAGGTTTTCAAAATGCTGCTGTAGATGCCAACAGTCATTTATACAGTCTCATACTAGACACTAAAGGAGAATGATTCTAACAGGAGGATGTACCCTGATGAATAAATTATGAATCAGAAGACAGACATATGCATCAGTTAGGCACCTACCTCTCTCCAGTCCAGATATTTGATTTTTCAGGGTGTTTCTCTCATGTCCTGCATCAATTTTTTGCTCCTCTGCAACACGCAGCTTATTCTGGAGAACATCTCTTACTTTGTTCAGCTTTGAAATTTCAAGGCGCATCTGAGTCACTTCATCATCTCTGACCTAAAGAACAGCAATGAGGAGAGGGGAGAGAATATCCACAGAAAGAAAACGCCTCTGTACTTGGTATATACTTAGTCCATGAAATTCAGGAAGCAAATGTGTAAATGCTGTGGGTCCCCTGAGAGAAGATAATTAGCTAATTGAACAATATTAAAAATAATTTAAACAAAGCCAGTTAGGGCAAGGAAAATGATAATCAAATTTTATGCTTTAAGGCTGAAGATGATCAATAAGGAATCCCCAGCTGCAAACCTCACAAAGCACTACCCAATTAGTCCTACAGATTAAAATTGGGCACTCTAATTTCCTTTGAAGTATTACGGACAGTGGCTGTGATGAGAAAGATATCTGTAGTGTGGTCTGGTTGTGTGTCCTTAATAGGAGGTATCTATAATCCCCCTGTCTTTTATTACCTGTGGCTTTAAAGAAAAAGCAAAATGTAGAGTTCACCTGTATTTGCTATACAGAGGAGAAAATAATCAATCAAAACACTGCATAAAAATTAAGGAACTGGTTACCAGGAAACACAACCAATGATCACAACAGAAATTTGTCTCTCTCCTTTTAGGAAGTAAATATAACTTCCTCATATAATTCAGTGCCACTGTTAGGTTTTACAGCAATCACAGACTACAGCACTCCACTTACAGCCTCAGATACCAGCTCTGTAAGATGGTGAATCTTGCTATGTAAGTATCCTCTGGGAGTATGTGAATCTCCTCAATTCTTACTGACAATAGCCTTCAAGAGATTTACGAACACTTTCACAGTTTGGATTGCCCACCACCACAGTGGAGGCGCTCAGCACGCTGCAGGATGAAACTGCAAGCACAGTGCCTGCAAAAAGGGCATCTCAGATCATGACCAGGGCTCTTAGAAGCGTTAGCAATTGGCTTAATTACTAACTGGGCAGTATCTTCTATTTTTTTGTTCCCAGAAGTCCGTGTACGTGACTGTACAAGTTCCATCAACTTTTCTTCAAGTTAGAATAAGATCATAGAATCAAAATCCTCTTTTTGACACTCTAGAGCCACAAACGTAAGCCACATTTGAGCACAATGTTTGTAAAGTTTTAAACAATGATGGTATCGCTAGAAGTAATGATAAAAACAGATAACCTGGAAAAGACAGTAATTTGTTTCTCAAACAGGTAAGAAAAATATCCTCCAGTCTGCCTAACAAAATAGAACAGAAAACAAGCTCCTACCATACAGCCCATTACAGATCCAAATCAGAATCTTCTGTGTTGTATTAGCTATAAACTGAGCTTTTAATCTGTCAGTGGTTAGTTTTTATCATTCTGACTAACAGTTCCCATTTTTTTTTTTTAAAAAAAGCTCTCTATTGGCAAACAACCTTTTTATTTAGGTGAATTGGCTATACTTTAAACCTTGATAAGATAACGACTTTCTACCTGAATTTTCTAATATTTAGTATTTTAACCCCAATGATGATACAAAATGCAAGATATGGTAGACAGAGTAATAACATCGAACACTTACACATTACCCTTTATCACAAATGCTCTCAAAGTACCCCAAAAAACATATGCATGAATCATTTAATCCTTCCCAACTGAAACTCACCTGCTTTTGAGTGGTACAGAACAACTGTTAAACAGTGTAAAGTCAGGCAAGAAAACCATTTAGATCAAAAAGTAAACACCATCTTGGTTACTTATATTTAGCTTCCCCAACCGATACTGTGGGGGCAAAATTTTAGTGTTGGAAGCAACTACCTTCAGTGGAAGCTATCCAGGACACTGTCGTTATAATTTATTAACATTTTTCAATGGGTTTTGGCAACATTGAGATTATGTTAATCACTCTAAGAAAAAAAGTCACTGCTCTTATCTGAAGATCTCACCATCAAAAAAAGACCTTATGCTTGCCAGAAGTACCATGCATCATTTATGAACACAACAAGTGTTTTGGTTTATGTGTTTTATGAAACACAGGTGTCCTCCAGCAGGACAAGTGCTGCACTGTCAGGTGACAGAGTTGGAGACTGCACCATGGTACTGCCACAGAAAGAATGGCATCCAGTGACAGACAGATCCATTCCTAAAAACTTCTCAGATTTCCCCCGAAACTACCCATAGGGAACTATCAGTACAAGAACCGAGATCACCTTCTGGTACTTACTTTCAGTTCTACTGTCTTCTTCTGGATGTCCTGCATCACCTCTTCAAACATCACACTGTGCTGCTCGCTCTCTTGCATGAGCTTATTATTTTTCATCTGAAATTGCTCAAGTTCCTTACCAGCTCTTTCATTCAAGATCTGTTAAAGAACAATCCTATTAATTCTTTTTAATCTCATTACAATATCTACATATACATGAAGACAGAACCTTCCATCTCCCCAGGAGATAAAAGCTGCTACAGATTGTTGTCTGCTTAAAAACCACTCTTCATTGCTGATGAAATTACTAATGTGAAATATGATACATGTTCATATTGACTAGGGGAAATGATAATTTCTAATGAATAAAACAGCCAGTCTCATTTTTTTCTGGGACCTTAGCAGGTCTCTCTTGCAGGTGGTAGATAAATATTTTACTTCTTGTTAGGCATTTGGCAAGCATCACATAACACAACAACTTGCTACATATAATTACTGGAAATTAGTATGAGATTCAAATTACTTCAATCAGCAGAGGGCAGGGAGCTCTGTTTCTTAGCAAGCAAATACTACATTAATATGCTGATAACATTTCTCTGGGTACATGGTTTTCTGAGACCAGGACACAACCATTTTCCTCTCTAATTTGTCTTCAGTCAAAAGCCTGGAACAGTAGTTTCATGGTTTCCATGGAGAACATACACTTCAATACTGGAGCTGCCAGTCTTCTGCTTGATGGCACTTCCCCTAACAGATATTACTCCATACGTGACGGAAACAATCATGTTTTTCACTTCAAGCATTAATGTGTAAGAAGTGGAATCTCCCTCTTCTGAATACATGCAGAAGCAAAGACAATGTAAAACTAAGGAATACTGTTTCTTGTGTTGCAACTGATAGGGTAACATGGTGTTTCAGGTGATTCTGTGTTGAGACTTGGACATGAGTGGGATGAAGCCTACAGCAGCTGTATCAAACGATCTTCACTGCCATGCAAGCAAGGATATTTTATCAGAAATTTCAGTGGAATAAGAGCAGGCATCACAGCCAACTACAATTCAGTTGAGAAACAATAATCCAATGACATGGCAATAGCCGAGTCACCTTCTCTTGCAGATCTCTACCCTGACTCTTGCACAGCAGGATAGCCTGTGTTTTGGACAGACTTTGTGCAAAAGACAATGCAGGGCCTCCACAGACACCTTCAAGCCAGCACAGGCAACAAAGACAGTGCAGTAGTGTCGTCGCTTAACCCCAGCCAGTAACTAGGACCAGAGCCTCCTGCTCACTCCCCACCATCCCCGAGTACGGTAGGGAGAAGAGGGAGAAAAGGAGGAGAAAAAATAATCTCGTGGGTTGAGATAAAGGCAGTTTAATGGAACAGTAGCGGAAGAGGATAACAACAACAGAAGCAATTATTAGTAGTATTATTATTGTTATCATAGTAAAAGAATATACAAAATAAAGTAATACCACACAAGTCACTCTCACCACCCGATGATCGGTTGCCCAGCCCGTCCCGAGCACTGATCGTGGATCCCTGCCCCGCAGCCAAGCCTCATTTATATACTGAGCATGATGTCTATGGTATAGAATATTCCTTTGGCCAGCTTCTCCTGTCTATGCTCCCCCTCAGTTTCTATAGGAAGCCAAAAAAGTCCTTGACTAAGGTAAACATCACTTAGCAACAACTAAAACAATATATATTATCAACATTCTTCTCATACCAAATCCAAAACACAGCAGCCACTGTAAAGAAAATTAACTCTATCCCAGCTGAAACCAGGACAAGTAGTCTGGTTAATTAGCCTAGGCATGGCACTTTATGTGAACTATTGGTTTCCAGGATAGTTTGGATGATTGAATGCCCTAAAATCTGCACTTAGAAAGGCTGAAAAGGGCTGTAGAACGGAGGAGGAAGAATGGAGCAGAACCAGGAACTGTAGATATGCTATTTAAAAACAATGTGATTGTCCTGGCAGATCATGGAGCTGCCTTCAAAAGCTGCATCAAATCAGTGATATTCAGAGAAATAATCAAGTCCTCTCTGTATCTCTGTATGTGAAGCATTTTACTAAGACTCTATATTGACAAAAAATTGTCACAGACATCTACCTTCACAAATTCAGGGACCTGAAGGGAAGAAAAAGCCACAAAAGTCATAAATTTACAAGACACACACAACTCCCAAAGAAGTTTCCCTTGAGGTAGGATTATTTTACAGTGATGAGATCTCCCCTGCTATTTACTGAAATTGCTTCTCTGAGAGTTTCTCAAAGTCAGTGGAAATGGACTGAAAACCTGAAAATTCAAACACTTGCAGAACACTATGTTAGGACATTTCCTGATAAAGTTTTTAGAAACAGAATCGGGAAAATCAATCAAAAAGGTTTACAAAGACAGTCCTCTGCCCTTTCACAGAAATTCTTCCACAAGCTTGAGGGGGAGTTAAAAATTATTGTGACAGAGAAGAAAGTAGGGGTCGGAGGTAAAATAACTTTACCAATGCCACTACAGTCAATCAGTGGCAAAACTGGCAATACACGTCAGAAGTCCAACCTGGCAGTCTCCTCTTACTATCATCAGATCATCCATGCTCTTCACAGACTTTGTCTCATTTGCTGTGACCTTTTCAAGATGATCTCCAACAATATCATTGTGATCCACAACTGATTTCTGTGAGGAATTCTGCCTGAAATCTGTTAGCAAGCTTTACATATTTATTTATTAGTAAGATAATATTTATATAAAAATAAATACTTATTAAAATTTATTGATTTAAAATAATCTCCCTTCCTCTCCCTTCAGGAAAATCCACTTCCTTCCTATTTTGACATCTGATCCTAATCTTAGACCTGATGAAAACAGTGTGCCATGTACCCTACCTTCTGCTCTTTTAGATGCTGTTCCATTTTCTGTTGTTCCTCTTTGTTCCTCTGTATATGTTGCTGTAAATTCTTGATCTCAGCTTGCTTGCTATCCATTTCAGCTAGAAGATTTTTCAGCTCCTTCTCCATTTTTTCCTTCTTTCGAGCCTCTCGTGATGCCTCGTTCTGATGCAGCTGTATTTCTTGCTGAAGCTATAATAACAGAAGAGACAAAAGTTGAACTTCTGCTGCCTTTTATTCAGGACAAGGCCTCTCACCTCTCCTTCTACTATGCTTGATTTTGAAAACAGCAGCTTCTATACTACTATACCCACTACTACAAGGAATATGTCAGATCTTCTCATAAGTAAATAAGTTCTCTAGTGGCTGAACAAAAAATCCTGCATGAAGGAACCTATTTATTGATGATGAAAATTTGTTAAGCACCAGTTAGTTCACCCCCACAGAAGGGTCTGACACAGTTCAGACATAAAAGAATTCCTCCAGAAATGCAGTGGCACAAACGTATTTTCAGTTGTAAGTTACTCATAAAGTGGTACTTTCTGAATGCAGTGTTAAAACTAATTTGGGCTTGATGTTGTATTGCAAGGATTTTTATTCTGAGTCTTCTGTCTCACCCGCAGAAACACTTATTACACTGATACAGCAAAGGAAAGAGAGATGTCAGACCAGTGTTCATTTTTACAACTTCTCTCAATCTTTCTGCTCACGAAGTTCCTCTGTGGGAACTTTGAAAGAGGAGCTTTCTCTCATATTTAATAGACTGTCTTGTGACTTCTGCTCTCTCCCTCCCCAAAAATGTGATGGAGCAGAATCAGCAGAGAGGAGACACAGGGGGTTGATCCACATGGAAACATTCAGTTCAGTCAGGGATCAGCAATTGAAAGATGTTCTTCGCTTAAAGATTCCTCTCCCTCTGAGCCCACAGATGAAAAGTTGCCAGAACTGACAGGGTCTTCAACAGGATCTTCAAAAAGACATTGTCATTTAAGCAGTCTGAAGTAGAGAATCATTTCATACCAGGAGAATGGAAGGTCATTACAAATGCTCTAACAATTCCGTAAATTTAAGGGCTGATGAAGTGAGTACCAGATTAAGGCTGGCAAGAGTTTTGATGGGAGTTCCAATCCTCTCTCTTTTCTCTCTTGCCCACAATGCTGTCAGAAAAGCAAAGATTTATATTCTTTTGTAATACGTTCCCAACCATCTGCTTTAGAAACAGAAACGAGTTCTATGCATGAAACCTAGACTGATCATTACTTTCCTATTTGTGATTAATAAAAAACTGTAACCTAAATGCTGCTTCCGTCTCTTCTGTTCTTTGTTTAAGTATTCTTTTCTGCTTTTCCTTTCTCCTATTGTCTTGCTCCAACCCCTATTTATATACTGCTTTAAATTCTTTTATTCCTTATTATAATGTTTTTACACTTTGATGTATCAGAGTTCTGTGTCCCATCTTCCATCCTTTTCTACTTTCTCTCCATTCAGTGGGTATCCTATTGATCCTCAGTCTTATGTATCTCTAGCTGCTATACACATTTAAAGGAAACTATTCATATTGATCAGTAAAGAAGAACTGTCTACTCAGTCAGAAAAACAGGGAAACTAACTCAAAGACGAGACAAAAAACGTAAAGCTGAGATGGAATGTGACTGCTCTCTACAGACCCTGGTGAGGTGAAAAATTATTTAAGATGAAAGACAGTAGGTAGGAATCAGTGTGAAGAAGGAAGTAGTCTCTCACCACTAGAAAAGTGACGTTCTGGAAAAGCTTCCCATAAGCAGTAGGGGAGAAAACAGCCTAATTAGCTTTTAAGTCACAATTTGATACATTCTTACAAATGATGGTATAGCTTCATATGACAACCACTGTCAACAGCAAGGGACCTAGGATCTCCATTCCAAGTCTATGTTCTAAGTGGTTCTTTGGAGGCATAAGGATTTAAAATGCAGAAAAAACCCGTATCTCCAGTATGAAAGATAACTATGATTCAGGCAAAGTAACCTTGGCCTCATTCAGGGTATTGGGAAGCTATGGAAGCAGCAGGTACATGACAATTCGCTTTTCAAAGGACATGGCCTAGAAGTAGAGAAAAATATAAAAATTATTCACAACAAACTCCTTTCTGAGCACTCCTGAAAATGATTGAAATGTGAAAGAACAGGCAGTAGCATACTAGTCAATGAAGATGAATTGCAAGAGTGGAGAATAGTTCAGGACAAAGCCTAAAATCACCACCTGGTGATCTGTACAGACCTGCATAACGGATTGATCTGCCTCGTTTTTTGCCCTCTCTGTATCCTGCTGCTGCTCTGTGACTTGAGTTAGACTTTGACGTAACTTCACAACCTCTGACAAGAGTTGGTCTCGCTCTTTTGTTATCTCTTCTTTAAGTTTTAGCAAATCCCGGATACTGGAAGCAAGGAAATAATAGTCAAGCAGTGTCACAGGCCCCTTCTGTTCTTCCTCCTATGCCAGAGCAAGATCTTTTGTGAGAAACAGGAGTTTAGAAGTAATTTGTTTCATTTTAGACTCGTCTTGGACTAAGGCTCTGCTGATCAATTGAATTATATGCTCTACCTACTGTGATCGCAGTCACTGTCAACACAGGCAGCCTTAAAAGCTAACCTAGTCCAATAAAACACTCTTTTTTGTTATATCACATCCTCATGGGTCTGAAGAAACTTTCAGGTTCCCAAAAACATAACAGGGAACAAAATTCCTTCTTCTCCACCCATTGTAAAATTATTCAGGGACCAAAAATTTTACATTGTTGTAATCATTCTCTCTGCGACTTACCTGACTGGGCACCTAATTGGGTTATGTCTTAACAGCCATCTAATTTAAGAATAGAACAGGCTCTCTCTTTGGACACATTTATAATCTGAAAGAAAGTCCAAGCAGTGTGGGTTCAAGCTCAACCTTAAAAAACAGCCCTATAGTTCTAAAACAACATTTCAGGGCCAAAAGGTGAAGTAGTGGACTTCTGATTCATCCAGCTGGTTTACATACTGGCACGCTCCTTGGAGGGGAAATGTTTGAGCACACTAAAGGCCTTGCTTATGGACACAAGTCTTGTTTATGCAGCCTGGATACACAGTGCAGGGGGAGATGAGCATGCCTCATACATATCCTGAATGCATAACAAAAATAAACACCTTACACAGTGTGAAAATTTCAAGCCAGAACCAGCTAGGCCAATCATCAGCAATCTTGACAGAAAGTGCACAAGTCATAGGGTCAATGTACTATACTCAAATATCTCATCTTTGAGTTTACATTTAATCTTACAGCATAAGCACAGCCTGATACTACAAACATTAGCTTTTGGAGGGCTTTTGAGCAGCTGCTGAGGATCATTATTATTTGCACACTGTAGCAACTAGAGGCTCCACCTGAGACTAGGTCCCTCTATGCTAGTGACTGCATAAGTGTTCAGTAAAAAAAAAACATAGTCTTGAAAATTTATAAATATAAAACACAAGCCAGAATACAGACAGTGATAATGCTTTATAACAAAGCCGGGAACAGAAGAGAAATCAAGCCTCCTGCTTCCTTGACTTATCTACTTGACCCTGCTGCCATCATATGTAAAAATGTTGACAGGATCCTATTCTCAAAGACAGAGTATGTTGAAATGCTAGTCAGATAAAACAATACGACAAATACTGAGAAAGTGCATAATATTGATTTTTTATTTGATCTCTCAGCTTAATCTAATGCTGAATGAACTCACTCAGAGTCTGATTCTGTACTTGCTCTCTGCATAAACACATAGACCAATAAATGTGCACTCATGAGAAAAGTAAAAGGCAGAAAAGACCTCTCTCTCTGTTTTCCAGTGCCTTTGTAGTGTCTAAATGGCTAAACAAGGTGCAGAATGATGGAAAATCAGATCAGGCTTCCCCCCTCCCTGAGGAAAACTCACTTGTGCTCCTGTTCCAGAGATACTCCAGATCCTTGCTCGACTAAGTTAGTTAGGCGAGCAATTTCCTCTTGCAGTGAATTAATCGTTTCCTTCGCTTTCTGCTCCTTTTCATAGGCTGTATCCACCATTTTCCAGGCCTTTTCAAGCTCCTAGGAAGAAAATGGAAAACAATTACATAAGTCAAATTAGGTTGAAAATGAACAACAAATTAAAAATTAATTGCCTTGCATTTTGATTAATTAAGAAAATAGATTTTCATGCCTCTTCATGCTTAGATCCACAACAGTTTTCTTCACCAGTTGTCTTTTATTTTGGACAAGGGCATAGCACACACTGAGCCATTTAGGCTATGTCAATTTACACCACAAAAGCTCTAATACATTTTCTTTAACACATGGATCTGAACATTATCAAACCTCATTCTATGAGGTTTTGGTCTTGTGAGTCCCACTAATACCTAAAAGATTTACTGAAAATTCAGTGCCCACAAAGATACCATCTACTTAAATAGCTCACTTACGTCTGTAAAAATCTTATTAGCTGTTACGACAATGAACATCCAAATCACAGATTTGGATGAGAAAAGAGATGTTAGTCTGGGCTTTTCTCCCTCTTTGCTCATTTTCATCTCTGAGGATGTAGTGTATTTTTATTTTAACCACATATTTAGACAAACCACAATTATGCCAAATTTCAGCACATGGAATTACTTGAATGACAGATTCATGTGCCTCTCACAGGCCCAGGGTTTGATATCCACAAACAGGATAGGGGAGGAGGGTTCACTTGATTTTTTAACTTCCTTTGCACCTCTCTCCCTTGAATCAGATCCTTAAGAATCACACAGCAGGCTTATTCCTTGCCAGGTTCGAACCAAGCTCCTACCAGTTCTGGAATCCAGTGCTAAAGACATGCATAGATTCAGAAAGTGACTGGACTGAAAGAAAAGTTCCAAAAGACTCAGTAAATAACGAAGACACTACTTTTGACACTAGAAGTCCCTGCACTGCACATCACAGCATGATGTCCTCTCTCTCATGCTCTTTTCTTGGCTGGCTCCTGGTGGAGTTCTGGACTTGATGGACTTGTACAGATTTAGACTCCAATTGTGGCCGTGCAGCTCTGCATTAGCTTTAGGGTCTCCCCAAGCAGAGCCAGATAGAAGCATCATTACATAAGGCCATAATATCCCTTTCAACTCCTACTTACATCAGATGAAAATGGGGCAGGGAAAAAAAAGTTAAAAAACACCTCCACAATGAAGAATATAAAATAATTTAATTTATATTAAATTGTTTACAGCAGTTCTTTATTGAAATTTAACATATCTGGTTCCAAAAAAGCCTTTTTAACATTAAACTCAAAATGATGACACCTATATTGTGGTATATTGTTAATGTATTTATTGAACTCTTTTAAATCAAATAAATGTAATACTTAGGTGTTTACTGCCTAAATTAAAAATTCAAGCTATTGAACTAGCAGAAGTAACAGGCTACCAGAACTTGCTCTAAGCTAACACAAAATATAACATCTGTAGCCTCTTCAAACTGGAGAGGGAATACATTTTCATTTTATTTATTCAACTAATTCAGCATATCCAAATTTGAGAAACCATCTGGAGCTTAAAGATCAGGAATGTTCACTCTTTTTTTTTTTCCCCAACCTATTAATAAAGAGTTAAACGGTGGGCTTTAGTTGTTGAGAAATTCTGAAGGAGATTATAGCCAATTAAATTCACTACCTATAGACAGTATTTTCACTACTTAATAAATTACTTAGTTCAAAATTTAGCTTTAAAAATGTGCTTTTCACTTATGTATCAAGCATACTTAAACAGTTTTAAATATTAAAGTCAATTTTTACAGTTTACACATTGATTTCTAATTTCTATTCAAATGCAGCAATGATGACACATAAAGTATCATCTGAGAAATAATAAATTTTTCATTCATTATTATCTTAGATAAAAATGCTCAATTATGAAATTTAAATAAATGCATAATAGTCTGAAATAAAGGCATGAAGACATAGTGTATCACCCTGACTGGCAGAAAAGCATAAAATATAGCTGTAAATAAACATGTTTCAGATTTGCCAACCAGTAAAAGGCAACCAACCTTTCTCTAGAAAAATGCAAATGGAAAATAAGATTAAAGCTGATTACTTAAATCAAAGCTTCCTGCTGGCTGATTAGACTGTGATTAAAATTGGTGAATTAAATCATTACGATTGGAGTTTTGGGGGATAGAACTGGTGAATAAAATCAATATGCCCTCTGAGAGGTCTTACTGGCTTCAGTGAGTATTTTGTTCTGTTAAGTATTCGCAAGAGTGATCCTCTGAAGTCAATGAGACCATTCAGATAAGCAGCGATTTCAGGTCACCCTAAGCTGTGCTTTTTGAACTTTATCTTTTTTTTCAATATGTAAAAGCAATTTTATTGAATTTGTATTGGTAAAACCAATTTTCATCAATAAGGTTAGCAGGCACAGCTGATGGCCCTATTAATAACAGACTTCAGCATCAGCAAAACTGGGCACCATTGTAGTTGTTTCTTGGTTGTGTTTTTTGCTTTGAGTAGCCGATCAACAGATTGCTTCCTTTAAATTCAAAAGTAAAGAGGAGGAATTTTTTGACAGTGAAAGCCTTTATTGAGAAAATATTCACATTATTACTCAGTGGAGAGGGGAACTGAAATAATACAGAGTATGTCAGCATCGCTGAGTGACTGCAGTACATGGTTAGGTAGGTAACGTGCATTGCAGTTTGTTGCATAATTAAAGATGGAAGTACGCTGGATGTTTGCAGTTAGAATCATTAAAAAACTTTTGGAGAAGTACTGGAACTCTGGAAATTGTGAAGCAGAATTCATAAAGTGTGACTGCCTTACTTTATTGTCGTTAAAAACCCCAAAAGATCACAGCACTTTCACTGCTCAGAAACTGAGAATTACTGAAATGCTTTCTTAATATATTAGATTGATACCCCTGGAAATTGAAAACTTGGTAATTCCAAGCAGGGCAGTACAAGCTCCTATAAATTCCCTTTCTAGGGTTCTTCCAGTGCAGCCTTATGCATCAGTATCCCTATAAATGAAAAAGAGAATTGGATTCCCTTGGTGTTCATCTTGGCGCTTTGCTCCTTTGATATGACTGTAAACAGCAGACTATTGTGTCTGGTTTATTAAAACTACAAAACAGAGCACCGAACAACTATCAGAAAGTTAACAATTATTGAGTATTATTGACTTGGGTCCTACCAGCCACTGATCTGTGTAGTTAACTCCTGCCCCTAAACAAATCCTACTGATTAAAAAGAGGCTTCACATAGAGAAAAATTTTGCTTCTGCAACTTTTATTTGTATATGAAACAATGACCTAGAAGAGGAAGGCTGTACACCTGTTACCCTGATGACCCATCAAGTCACCAAGATTTAGGGCCTTAATTTGAAGCAACTACACCATTTTCACAGGAACAGCCCCACCAGGATTCTCCTATGGTTTGTAAATAATTAAACAGTGGAACAGATTGTTTGTTTAATTTAGTGCTGAAGAGTATCATCTTTGCTATTTTAGCACTTGAACTTTCCTCAACACTTGCCTTAGGCACTTGCAAAACACATTTTTTGAATGTTAGTAAAACTGTAGTGAAATACTACAGCTCTAATGGAACTCACCTTCAGATAGGAGAATAACATGGAATATGAAGGGTATACCAAACAAAACCCCAAAACATAACATGAACATTTTAAACAATATCCAAATAATTCCTGAACATTTAAGGGAAAGACTAATTCTCATAATCAAGTTGAAAAAGTATCGGTGCTGTTTACCTGTCCCACAGTACACCACTAGAATTGAAATGTCCCATGTTGTGCATTGCACGTCATTTCTAATAGGATCATTTTTCACTCCAAAATCTCTTAGCTGGTTCAATAGTAGGTGGTACCATTAAGCCATACCTTGCCTGAGCTTCAAATTAGCTGCTGAAATTGAAAAAGCCCTTATTTTTCCTACTCTTCCACTCCACAGTTTTATGACATTACTAAGACAATGTCTCCTCAGCTTGGGAACATCTTGATGGATTGCCTCTGCTACTGTTCACACTCAGAGTATTGCCATGTAACAGCGGAAAGAAAATTATAAGGATCATTACGGTTCCTGACACCCATCTACCAGGTTTTGATTAGCAGCAGTGAAAATCAACAAGATTTTCTACAGTTTTCCTCCTCCTTGAGGATGCTTTGAGCTGTACCATGGGCTTGCAAACTGCAGCCATAGAATGACAGCACTGCTATTTATATTTACTCTGAGTGTATTTTCTTCCTATTTCTAAGGACAAGAAACTTCATTTCAGAGAACTTCTGTTTCTGTAGTGTTCATAGATCACTCTGGATTGTTACACTGAATTTATTTTACTGGAAGAAAACATTTTATTGTAAGGCATGGAGGTTTCTCAACTAAATGCTAAATTAAAGCCTATCTAGGTACCACAGCCTAAGTTTTTAAACCGTCAGAAGGAAAAAAAAAGTTCAAAATACAGTCTTCTGATCAGTTGGCACCTTTACATTTCTGGTCGTCAAACCTCACTGTAAGGCTAAAAACATTGACTGCTTTTAGCAAGTTAAGCACTTTGATTTGACAGAGTTCAAATCAATAATAACAAAGAACACATCAGAGTAAATTGGTAAAATCACATTGAAATGCTATATAGGATTCCTTTTCAAAAACACCGTGAAACATTTATTTATATAAGTTTATGACACTTCCCTGGTCTACAATCCGTATTTCAGCAAATAAGTAGATTTTTTTTATGTTCTGGCAATAGTAAATATCCAAGCAGCCCTTCAAAAATATTAACAAACCAAAAACTGCATATTAAGTTGAAAATATGCTATTTTACAGAGGGAAAGCTTAAACAAAAACTATTAGTGAGTACTTGAAAGCTGATGGAGTTGGTTTAGAGCAAATAAACACAGAATTTGACCGGGACCTGTAAAAATACCAGGATGAGGAAACAAAGTAATCAGTAGCAAAGCAGAGGTTAAAGAACGGAGATGTCAGCTCTGTACTTAGTCCTCCGGCTCATTCTCTACATAAAATAAAGTAGTTTTGTAGATACTTTCCTTAGTGCCAAGTTTTTCATTAACAATTTCAGATCATATTTAATTCTAGTCAAAACTTTACCGTCTTCATTGATGATATAGTTCCCCGATCATCTTTAGAGAGTTTTGTGAGTGCAGCTACTTTGGATGAATTCACCACAAGCTCAGCATTCAGCTCCCTGCATTTCTCCATGAGACGCTTTTCATTTTCATGAGACTTCTTCATAACAGCATGGAGCTTCTCATATTCTATTCGGAATTTTTCCAGAGTTTCATCTCCCTTAAGCAGATTGATGACTTCTTGGAAGTCTTTTTCCAGTGCTTCAAACGCACTTTCTTCTAGATATGGTTTGCCAGACTTTTCCTGAACGAAATGAGATAGATAGTCAACGAGGAGGAATTCAAAACCTCATTTACGACCCCAGAATATAAAACAGCAATATACTGAGTGCATAACAGCTACTAAGAAATCATGACAAAATTTTCTGAAATAACAGTTCTCTTGCTAGCATATGATATGCACATTGCAGGCCATTTTTCAAACAGATCTCCCCCGACTTTACTGAAATAACTTGTGCTTTAACAGTCAGAGTTCCTGTAATTGAGTACCACAACTACTTTAAAGATAGGTCTATAAAATATCATCATTGTGATAGTGTTTAAATAATACATCAACTATTCAGGAAGCCCAGTATTTTAGACTCGGTTCTTCCCAGTTCTCTACACTCTAAAGTCTGATTAGTTTATGCTTTCTATGCAGATAGTGCCAGCAAATCACTTGCAGATAAGCATGTCTGAAAGCTCCAGCAATGCCAATGCAAGCCAATCCTTCCTCTGCAGGAAATGCTACTGTTCAACCTTTCACAAGGGACATTTTTGATGTAGCTCAGTTCTGATGACAAATTTTGCCAGTTCGATTGCTGGACACCAAATTCCACGAATATTTTTCAAAACAGCTTAAAATAAGCCTCCATTATACCCTTCAAAAGAACACAATCGTACCAAGGGGAGGCAGTATGGCCACTTCTCAGGAGTCAGCAAGATAAATCAGCCCACAGGACGCTTCATGCTGTGACAAATACATTGCTACCATTATTCACGCTTGCTCAAAACTGACTGGAAAGTCTCTACGCTGCAATCTAAAGCCTAGGTATATCCTTATAATCGTGTCTCAGAGGTGGACTCACTTGGATAGGAAAACAGCTCTCATGTGAGCACCAGCCATGGATGTATGGCGAGTCCCCCTCACAGAAGAGAGGCAATGAGATGCACAGCTCCCACAACCTTAAAAATTTGCCCTCATATCTCTCCCCCAAACCAATGGATTGCTATTTCAAAAATGGCCAGGGCCCTACTCACCATTTGAACACAAACAGGTTAAAGGTGAGAATTTGCAAAATTCTAAAAAAAATTAAATTCTGAGAGCAAAATGACACGTTTCATTTGTTTCATTGTTTTGTTGGGTTTGTTTTTTTTTTTTTTTTTTTTTGGGGGGGGGGGGGGGTATGTAAGTTCACACTACCTGGAAAACCTGAAATTAAAAATGTAAAAACAGGCCTTTACGACTTGAAAGTCGTAAAGTAAGGCCACGCAACGCACTGAGGCAGAGGCACCGGCCCCAAATCCCCCCTCCATGCTCAGGCTCTGATTTGAGGTGGTTTTTTTTGTGTCAGAAACTTCAATGGGAAAACAGCAAAGGCAACCCGAATATAAACCCCAGGCTCCTGCTGGCTGGAAGGCAGGTGGGGTGGCATGGCCCAAGTTTGGTGTGTAACCCCTTCAAACCTGCTCTGGCGCTCACGGCAACGAATTTGGGGTTCTTCTTGTCTCATCCTCCTCTCCTACGTCAAACCTTCAGTTTTGATCTCGTTTACATTTGTGATCATAAACAGAGTTAAAAGAAGAGCGGTAACAGCACACAGGGGCAGAGGGGGGAGAATCAGACCCATGATCTTAAAAGTAGGAGGTGTTCCTAAAATTTAAGTGTTATTACTGCCTACGTACAAGTAGCCTGATTGCTCCTGCTTCCAACAGAGGAACTAATTGAGTTCTGCTCACAAAAGTAACTTGCTGCATAGACGTGGCGTATAAATACAGATGATATATAGATGATGTCGTTGGGCTTATTCTGAGGTAGAGCGTTCGTCCTGTCTGAAAAACAGGCGGGGAAAGGAGGGTGAGGAGGGGGGCTCACCTCAGCCATGCTGCCGGCGGGCTGGGGGCCGCGGGCCCGGGGCGGGGGCCGGTGGCGGTGCTGTGGCGGCCTCAGGCCGCGGCGGTGCGGAGGCCGCCGCGCCGTATCGTAGCAACGGCGGCGGGCGGAGCCGGGCGGGCGGCGGGGGCGGCCCGCGGGACGGGGAGGGCGGGTTTGCCCGCGGGGCTCCGCGGGCTCCGTGTGCCCCGCAGCGCTGCGGGCCCACGGCCCAGGGGCTCCTCGGAGAGGGCCGCCGCGGCCCTGCACAAGGCCCTGGTCACACCCCCCCCCCCCCCCCCCCCACCGCATCCCTTCGGCCTCCGGGGAAGTCTTGTTGCAGCTGACCATGTCATCTCCTTTCTCCACAAATGCATTAAAAACTGAAGTAGCTTTCTCTTTCGGGAATAGTGTGGTGAGCAGGACTGGGGAAGCAATCATCCCCCTGTACTTGGCACTGGTGAGGCCCCACCTCGAGTACTGTGTTCAGTTTTGAGCCCCTCACTACAAGAAGGACATTGAGGTGTTGGAGCGTGTCCAGAGAAGGGCTACAAGGCTGGTGAGGGGTCTGGAGCACAAGTCTTATGAGGAGTGGCTGAGGGAACTGGGGTTGTTTAGTCTGGAGAAAAGGAGGCCAAGGAGAGAGTTTATCGCTCTCTACAGCTACCTGAAAGGAGGTTGTAGCCAGGTGGGGGTCGGTCTTTTCTCCCAAATAACAAGTGATAGGACAAGAGGAAACAGCCTCAAGTTGTGCCAGTGGAGGTTTAGGAAGGATATTAGGAAAAATTTCTTCACTGATAAGGTTATCAATCATTGGAACGGTCTGCCCAGGGAAGTGGTGGAATCACCATCCCTGGAGGTGTGTGGAAAATCTCATTGCCAGAGGTCGGTGTTCACAAAGGAGACAGAGGAGTCCTGGAAATAGTTGACTTTATTCGAATAAAGAGAAAGTCCACCAGGGCATACCCCTGTGGTGTCTCTCAAAATTGCCGGAGGACACAGCCCCCTTTTATCCTAACGCCCTGACCGCATATGACCCTCTTCCTTTCCCCATTGGCTGAGATACTTGAAAGGTACAGACTGCCCAGTCCGCCTCCTACATCTTTTCTTCTAACATGTACCTCCCCTCCCATCATACATATCATATGTTGCATGTATCATTAAGTCTAACTTTATGCCGCCCAGAGGTGGAGAGGTTAATATTCATGAGCTTATTAAGCATGCGCACTAAACTCAAAAAGTGAAAAGTTCAACTTTTGCTTTTTTCAGTTATCTAACTTCTGCAGTTTCAGCTAACTTATTTATTTGTAAAGACACGCCTATCCCTGTCTTATCAGAGGTTTTTAAAAGACGTGTAGACGTAGCGCTAAGGAACATGGTTTAGTGGTGGTTTTGGCAGTGTTAGGTTAATGGTTGGACTTGATGATCTTAAAGTTCCCTTCCAACCTAAACAATTCTGTGATTCTATGATCTTGCTGTTGAAATTCAGCCGTCAGGGATTTTAATCAACAACACTGAGGAATATTTCCCCTTTGACATGAAAGGCCAGGAGCTGCCCCCTGGGCAGAGCATCTGGGTCGGTAAGGGGCAGCAGCTCCCTCAGACATCCCCTCAAGGCACGGAGGGACAGGGCTGGTCCTCTGGACTGTGATAAAAGGGGATTTGTCCAGTTTTGGGGCACAAATTACATTTGGAGTCTGGCTTCTGTCATTTCCTTGCACGTGACAATTTACACTATCTTGTCCGTGTGTGTGAATGATTTTGTACAAGCCATGGTGTAGAACAAGGGATGGTGGCTCTGCACTTGGAGAGCTGTGACATAGAATCACAGAATCATTTTGGTTGGAAGAGACCCTTTAAGATCATCAAATCCGACCGTTAACACTGCCAAGTTACCACTAAACCATGTCCCTCAGCACCACATCTACACGTCTTTTAAATGTCTCTGGGGATGGCAACTCCACCACTTCCCTGGGCAGCCTGTTCCAGTGCTTGATACTGCTCAAGTACTCAAGTACCAGCTGCTGCTGTTTGCTCCACTCCCAGCTAACCCTTGAAATAGTTGTTTTTATCTCTATGGGGTCACAAATTGTTTCATCTGATAGCTTTTTAGGGCAGGGAATGTATTGTACCACGTGTATATTCCCTAGCAGAATGGATGTTGGTTATGACCTTAAAGTACCACTTGAAACTAATCATGATGATGGAAAACTTTTTCTTTTCCTGGTTTAATGAAGCCTGAATTGTAGTGCTTCATTTTACTGATTACATGGCAAAATAGGCAATTTATTGATGCTTTCAAATGGTCTGAATTTACCATTAGAACTGGAGAATAATACACATTTTATAACCTATTCTTGATACGTATGACTTAATTTACAAAATATCCTACATGCTGAAACACAGTTTCACTCATTTCAAAGTGCACTTCTAACAAAAAAATAAAGTTCCTTTTCTAAGTTTTGTGCTCTTCTTTTTCCTCATTTTCTTTTGTAGATGTTTCTTACATAATAAAATTACCAGGAAGATGGTCGTGATAAATTCCCTGATTCTAGAATTTCATATTCTCAAAAGGACCAAACTTGCAGACCTTTAAAACAAAACAGCCACATGTGTAAAGAAATATCAAAAGATGTGATTTTCATTTTGCTAGCAAAATACCGCTGGAGGAAGAGGATATGTTCAGAATTAAAAATAAAAAAGAAGAGATTATATGATATAACAAAAAACACTTCAAACTTACAAATTTACAAATATACCAAGAGTATATTTATTATACTCTTTCTTATGGCTTTAACAACAAAGCAGGAGTGGAGACGTATGAAGGGAGGTAGTTTCCTTTATGCTTTAGGTTCATGTTTGCACTTGTGGGTAACAGCGTAAATGTGTCCAAAAATAATACACGTTTATTAAGGCATTCCCATGAGCTTCTATTTTTCAAACTCCTGGTGATTTGTGTCTTGTGAGACCCTCTAAGGGTGACTGTATAGGCTGGGCTTCATGACAAGTGCTATTTGGGCTAAATTCATTCAAATTTGATGAGTTCACCGTCATGCTAGCTGCACCTCTAGCTGCAGTGCAGACATAGTAGGGTGACTGTGTTGAGTCTGTGATAACTCACGCTAAAGCTCGTGTTTGATAAGCCAGCCACCATGCCTTAAAACACCACAACTCATAGCACATAATTTTAAGTGCAAACAGAACACAAATCTGTGACAAGACTCAAATATTTACTTTGAATTAATTTTGCAAGGAACCTACAGAAAATGCCTCGACAGGTTCGTGACCAAGGAGCTGGACTGACACTCAAGACGACATCTGGGTTTCTGACCTCAGCAAGAATTTCCTGTAGCTTGGGACCAGCCACTTAAAATTCCCCGTGCTTTATATTCATCAGTAAAGTGGAAATAACCACATCTGCCATACTGCAATAATGTTGTGACTCTCGTGGCTATAAATGATGTGCTCATGTCATAGAGTGAACCTCTAGACAAGATGGAGCTCTTGAAGTGAGATCACTTCTTAATGCTCCCTTTTAAGCTGAGCCTGTGTTCCCAGCTCTGCTAGAAAGAGCAAAAAACTCCCATAGCCACAGAAGAAGAAAAATAAATAAATAAATCACCTTAAATAAAAAGAGATAAATCTCCATTAACAGCAGGGACAAGCCAGACCCAGAAAGTTTCAGTTCATTGAAAAGATTGTTATTTATTTCCCTGGATATCTGACTTCGTTCAAGAGATACCGGTACTTTATGGTAAATAAGCAGAATCACCTGTTTCAAGAGAGGTTCGCATCAGTAGAGTGCGTTTGTGTGTGTGTAGAAAGGGTGACTAGAGAAGAAATATTTGCTCACTGATTTATTTGAGGTCACAACCCTCAGGCAGTTAATTTAATGCATGTTTTAAACTGTCGTGGCATGAAAATGATAAGCCATCGCTTCCTGAGTGTAAGGATTTATGGGCTACCGCAGAGATATAAATAAACAGAGTAAAATCTCATCATAACGTCACCCAGGAGAATGTAAGCAATTTGGGGCAGGGACCATGACAGTACATGTCTTCTGGGAAGTGTAAAATGAACCTTCTGGACACTGGAAGGTGACGATAAGAAGAATTGATAAAGGAAAGCCCGAAAGGGGGGGGGGTGTGTGTGTGTGTGAAATGTGTCCCTTCACACCATGCTGTTGTAAGGAAGAGCATCACTAGGTGGCACTCCACCACCACAGTGGTTTGATAAACTGCCTCCCCCCCCCCCCCCCGTTATTTTCGGCTCTGACAAGCTTTTCTTGTTTAGAAAGGTGTTACAAATATTAATTAATACATGGAGACATAATGGTTGGGTGAACATGTGTTCATGGATGAGGTCCTGTATTTGCATACAGCTTTGCTCAATTTACTCAGATAATATCATCAATGGGACATTACCACTAAGGAAAGCAAAATTTGTCTTACAATTTTCTAATACTAAAATATTATTTTATATATATTAAATATATGATACATAAGTATTACTTATCTAACTGCAAGTCTCATCATTTCCGCAGTGATATGGAAATCCAGCACAACCTCATGGCCTCAAACACCAGTGACGCTACAGACACTGGCAGTGTGTTGATGTCCTGGTATGTCCCCTGGAAGCCAGTTTGCCTTCTCAGAGTTACATCAGTTTTGCAGTGTTAAAAAGAACAAAAGCTTACTAAAAATACTTCTTTTTCTCCAGTGACAAGGAAATGCTATGCGGTCCTCAATTACTTAATTTTCTAACTGATATTTTTAGTATATTCTTTTTGAATGTCCTCTCCTCCTGTTATTTTCAAACTAAACGATAGTTTTATAATGTGAACTGTTCAGTTTAAATTGGATTGAGGCTTTCTACTTTGCTCATAAAGATCACGCAGCATATCTCAAATAGTAACCTTTGATCATGTTTGGCACTAGAGCTGAGCCAATGATCTCAAGAGGAAGAAAAATTACCATTTTCATAAGAAGTTAAATCATGGAAATGTTTTGATTAACAGAAACACCCAAATAAAGAGCTCGTTAGTTCTGGGACAGAAGCTAAAGCTGACAAGCGGTGTGCATACAACGTACAATTACATGCTCTACATAAAAAATAAAATAGATTACAATTATGAAAAGCAACTAAAAATTAAGTCAATAATCCTGGAACTAAGCTGAACTTGCCATTTCCCAGCATGGTTTGAAACTGCAGAACAATTTTTCATCCCAGTTTTTCCTCCCAGTTCTGCAACTAGGATTACGATGGCCTGCCATGCTTGTTAGAAAATTCCTCTCTTCTACCCTTCTCTGAGCCAAACATGGGGATTCTCCAAGACCGCTGGAGGAAAGCAATGGTCTGTGGATCCCCATCACTGTCGCTGCCCACTGTGGGCTCTTACAACCGGTATTGTGGTTTATGCCACCAATCTGACCTACAGCTGTGGAGAGTGACATGGGGGGACTCTTCTTCCTTTGTATTTGGAGGACCAGTCTGGTAGAAGTGACCCCCTCCCACCCTGGCTGCCCAGCATCATTAATCCCGAGGGAGGCTACGAAGGAAAGCCTACAAGGTGACACAAACACACTTGGCCCTACACAGCACTCGGGTCTCTTCAATGGATGATTTCCATTGCCTGCTTACCAGTTCTGATCCAGAGCTATCTTCCCAATCATGAACATTTGGGTGTATTTAAAAATGAGTTCCAAATACATCTAAAGTCATCATGCATTCATCAGCAGAAACAACTTCCCCTTGTGCTTTCCAACAGCCTTTCAGTTCCAGCAGTAGAATCCAGGCCCTGAGCTCTGATTCTTGTTGCCGTCATATTTTATTCTTCAGCCTTTCAAGTCTCAACCACCAAATCTTTCCCTAGCTGAAAATTTGTCTGGCATCTTTCACCACTTGACACGAGTCCTCTGGGAGGAAGATGCTATTAAAAAAAAAATCTTAATACCCAGGGAAGGCTATAGAAATCACAGAGATTTAAGTCGTTTATAAGGTCGGGTGTAAGGCGGTAGATGAGGACACTATATGGTGAGCTGTGAGGAGGTGACCCCATCTCCCTGCACATTTCCCTGCATGGTAGCTAGGAGGTGTGAAATATTCATGGGTGGAAGGGAGTCCCCCACTCCCTTCTCCCCTTGGTCTGCTCCTGCTCCTGCTCTGCTGGGTCATGCTGAGCTGTGTCTATCAAGATACTCTCCTGCTGCAGTCTCCTTTAGGCTTACACAGCCACTTGCAGTGTAAAAGGTAGCGCCTCAGCAAGCCCTGACCCGAGCAAGATTATCATTCCTGCTTTCTCTGTGTTAGCACGGTCCCTCTGTGTGCTCCAGGTTGGCATCCATCTCCCGTGTGCCTTGTGAAGGTGACAGCTGGAAGCTGTACTAAAACCTGTTTCACTGCTGCCTACCCACGGCCTCTCTATCATACCCCTTTTCTCTCTTTGTAGATCTTGCAAGATGATTTTTTTATTTACTGCCTGTAATAGTTTAAGGAAATATTGCTGGTTTTGTAATGGATAAGAAATCCTAGTGGAAAGAATAAAATAATTCCTCGATCTTCTAACATGTCTGATAGCAGCTGAGAAAGATACCTAGAATTTAACTCTCAGCCCAAACCTTGCTCTTGTCCTGCTCCTGCTGATGGGATTGAGAGTCCATTTTAGAAATAATATTATTATATCTAATTTCTGCTGCAGTGGTGGCCACGTCACAGAGCCACAGGTTATGTCCCAGCGTGTGAGGAGCTATGGTATTGTTACTCCACTGCTCACGGCTTCAGGTCCTGCCCAACATCTGAGTAAGGTTAGCGGAGCTTAGCTCATTATCAAATAAATTGCTACCTTTAGCAAGATAATGATCTTAAGCCTTCTGCAGTGCAGCAATACTCAAACAATGAATCGTGCTGGAGTTGTCAGGATACGTGCTTCTAGCTTTCCCTCCTCGCTCAAACTGCTGAACTGCATAAAAAAACCTAATACAAATCAAATGAATGTGTCTTGGTTTGACTTTTCCATTTACATGTATCATATTGTTATCATAATTTTATACCATCTTAGATGGCACAGAAAGTAGATCCTGAATGGGATGGTGGATGTGTAATATAATCTGTTGGGATGCGAGCCTTCCTTTGAAAAATGTTCAGGCCTTTTCCCTGTATGCCAGGGAAAATTTGCAGATGAATGTACGTTACAGTCACTGTAACCTATAGTGATTTGTATTGTCCAATGTGTATATATATAGGTACACGGACAGAATCGGTAATTACTACCTTGTCAAGCTTTATGCAGGTGATATTTAAGAGGCATTTTCCTTTGGCTTAGGTGATGAATACCTGTGATCTTGGAGAAGGCGCTGTTTTCTCTCCTGCTGCCGCTGTGAAGTTCCCAGGGGAAATAAATAATGTACCAAGACAGGCTGAGTCCTGCAGCGCAGAAGCGGGGAGATTCCAGTACCGCTCTTGCTAGAGCTGATTTTCATAGATTATGGCATAATGAGAAAGGAATGTACTAACAACACCCAGGTTGCCAATAAACCTGAATAAACTTGATTCAGACACTGAGCAAATAATACCCATACACACACATTTACAAACACAAACCCTTTGAATAACATTAAAACTGTTACTTAATTCAACGAGCATTTCAGGAAATTCAAAGAAGAGGCTGACTTAGCAGTCCCAGTTATCTCTCCCAAGCGAGACAGCTTCGATGCCAAGCTGCGCCTGGTGCCTGGTGCCCTCTTGATAGCGCAAAGTCTTACTGCAACACAGCACGCACAGATTGTCTCCCACCGCAGCACGTCCACCACCTGAGCTTAAAAAAAAATCAAAGCAGTAGTAGTGGAGAACACGCAACATGCTCTGCCAGTGGTAATATAAGACAGTTGTTGCAACGCTGTGGAAAGAGGAAGGGTGCAATAAAGGGATCTATAGTTCCCCAAAATCGGATAGATGTTACAATGCTGTTGCTCAAACCTGGTGCCCTTAAGCTTCTTTGTGGAAGTGCTAGTTGTTGACCAAACTTATTTCTGTGCTAGATCTGTAAGAAGATGCCCTTTAACTGTAGAACGAGGGCAGTGCTGGAAAATGCTTTTTAAATCCCTTACAGTGGCCTCTATCATTGGTTAAGTTAACGCTGCTGTGCTGCTCCCTCACCCCTACAAAGAAACTAGTGCCACTTCTGTGCCTCGAAAGGCTGTTGGGCAGATTCACAAGTTTCTGCTTGTGCCAGCTGTGAGCGGGAAAATGGTTCAGCGTCCCTGGGAGCTGCTCCATTGCTTTGATGAGAACTACAAGAGAGATTACGCGTTTCAGCCGCTTTCCTGACTCTCAGGCACGACCACCAGGAGGTCAGAATACATCCGAGAAGCAAAATGAGCGCATTTCCTCTCCGTCCCCCGTGCCCTCAGTACAAAACCATCTGGGGAGCTAATGGGGGAGCCGGGAGGCAGCTCAGAGGGCGAACTGCAGCCTGCCGGAGGATGGCTCGGCTCCTAGGGCTGGCGGGGGTGGTTTGAAGGAGGAGAGAAACAAACAAAACAAAACAGAAAAAAAAAAACCACCAACCAACCCAGCCCAAAGAGAAAGGGAAACCCGCTCCGGGCGGACTCGGCTGCACCTCGCCGAGCGGAGCCGCCGCGCTGCGGGACCGCCGCCGCCGCCCCGACAGCCGCCGGTGTGCGCGGACAGCCCGCCGGGAGCGGCGGCCCCGGCGGAGCCCCGGAGCGGTGAGTGTCGTCCGGGGCTGCGGGAACACTGAGCACACGGGGTGGGGGTTCGGTTCGGGGCTGGGGGGTGGATTTGTCGCGCTTCCCGGCGCTGCCGC
Source organism: Pluvialis apricaria (assembly GCA_017639485.1). NCBI lineage: Eukaryota > Metazoa > Chordata > Aves > Charadriiformes > Charadriidae > Pluvialis > Pluvialis apricaria. The sequence goes on along the minus strand of CM030013.1, from coordinate 27,919,066 downwards.
CGTGGGAAGGGCTTTGCCCGTCTCCGCGGCGGCGGTTTTGGAGAGCGGAGCGGCGGGAGTGGGAGCGGCGGGTGCCGGTGGCTGCCTGCAACAGGTCGCGTTGCTGTGGCTTTCCCCCGTTTCTCTTTACGGAGTAACTTCTGCGCTTTGTGCTTTCTCCCGGCGTAAGCGGCTCGTCTCGGTGGCTATTCGGGCATCGGGCCGGCTCAGGCCCCTGAGGCAGCTCACTGCGCCCACCGAAGTCTCTCCACATCTTTCGGCTTTCCTCTCCCAGCAACCTAGGCAGGAGCCAGAGGCGGGGAGCAGAAGGCAGCCTGCTTCCAGGGGCCCCGTGGGCTGCAGGAGGACTGGCTGCAGCCCCCTTCGGCGGAGCGAGGGGGGAACCTCGGTGGGATGGAGTCATGCTGAGGAGAGACCCCGCAGCCACCTCTTTTTGCTGTCGCCGACAGCACGTGGGGTCCGTAGGCCGGTGCTGCTCACAGGCATGTACAGCCCAAAAAGCATCATTGAGCTTTGCTGTGTGCTCAGTATTACGTGGCTTGCGCTTAGCTTGTTGCAAAACTTTTTTTGCCTTTCTTCTGAGATACAGTATGTCTCTCTAATGAGTACAGAGAGAAAGAGCGATGTTTTTAGTAGAGCTGCTGGTTCATGTGTGTGGGCATCTTTTTGAAGATGGCCAGTAGGTATTTGTAGCTCAAATCAGAGTGAGTCAGGATGGGGATACTGGAAGTCACAGGCTGTAAAACTGATACGTGGAACCAGAGCCTTAATGGCCTTTGCATCTTCAACTTGGAGCAACGGGAGCAGCTGAAACAGTTCTCTTGGGAAGTGCCATATTAAAATCCTTCAGGAAAACAGGACATGTTGCTATTGGGGTCTGTTATGTGGTCAGGCCAGATGAGCACCAGCAGTGTTTCTAAGCAAACATTACGATTGACGTGTTTTTAATGAGTGCTATAGGCCTAAACCATACCCAGCGCATCTCCTTCAGGCATGAGTGTTTGGCACGAGCTGCCAGGCAAGGACCTGAGCTGCCAGGCAAGCAGCAGTTCGACAGGAGAGCAGCTGTGGTGTAGCGTGGTTTGGTTTGTGAGGTTTTTGAGTTTGGTTTGGTGATGATGATAATGTTCTTCTGCAGCTCTGACTAAAGTGATTCCATCTACCTTCATAGGCATTTGCTTTGAAAACCTACTGGTCCCAGTTTTCCATAATATACGTGAAAGTGGTTCCTTCAGCCACTGAGGAAAACCAGAATATGGAAATTAGGAATGGAAACTTAAAGCTTTCTTTTCAACCTTGTATTCAGCACAATAGATGCTTCACACTGCTCCCACGTGGGAAATGCACATATTAAGTGTGATTGCCACAGAGGCGATTTGATTTGCCAAAGGTCAGAGAGCCAGTTTCAGTCCTGGGATCAGCCCCGAGGGCTGCTTGGCTACCAGCTGGGAGAGGACACTTTTTTTTTCGCATGACTCGGGTGTGCAGAACACAGTGATCTGTGTTTGCACCAGTGGCCTCTGCAAGGGAGAAGCGACCTGTGCACGCCAAAGGCGTTGGACCTGTTTATCAGGAGCTCAGATGGTGGCCCCTCCCCACCTAACTGTCTTCCTTGTTTTGTGGCTTGGAGCATTACAAATATATTAAGAACAGCCTTTTTTTTCTCTCCCCCCTCCCAAGTCAGACTAAATAGCCCTGGCCAGGGACTGGGGGACTTTGCTTTTCCTTAGTGATTGTTTCGGGCTGTCTGACGACTATGGTCACCAAAGCTGCATGTCCTGCTCCCCTTTTGTTTTTTGTTGGTTCTCTCCATGGCAATAAGGGCTGCTGTGTGCAGTGGTCTCAGAGGGATGCCAGTGCTTGTGATCCTCCTTACGTGGCAATGAGTAACAAGGGGAGGGAATCTGACACTGGTGAAACATAACACTGGTGTTCCACAAGCTGATCTGATTTATGAGGTTGGGGGGTTTTTTGAGCAAAACTGTATGGTTTTCATAAGGACAATTTTAGGCTGGCTTTTGCAACTGTCTACCTGCTGACCGTTATTTCAGTCTCTTGGAGCTTGCCTGCAAATAAATTAATGCAGATAGTGCAATATCAGGAAACGTATTTAGTGGATTGTATTGTGGTGTACTTTTTTGCTGTTGTTGTTGTTGCTGATAGTTTAAATCAGTTCCCTGAGTGCAATGAGTACACAGCAAAAGGGATGGTTTATTTTTCTAGTTGTATTGCTTTCTCCTGCCACATCTGCATCCCTTCTGGAACAACTGTCTTGGCAAAATTTAACCTAAATTCAGCCTCTGTCAACAAGGTGAACATTAAGAGGCAGTTGTTCTGGGAAGCATTGATAAAGTGTATGAACTCCATGAACAGTCTGCGGTAGTCTTCCTGCTGTCCTGCGCTGTGCTGTCCTGGTCTGCTCTGCAGAATTCCAACTGCAATCCATAGCAATGGTGCAATGGAGAAAGGAGCTGGAAAAAAAGCTCCTGGCTTGGTCCCTCAGATCCCCTTTAAAATGGGCTGTTGGGTGGGCCAGCTCTTTCTCTCCCAAGTGTTATTATAATCCGTTTACATTGGGGAAAAAGCAGATGTGCTGCCAGGCGGCATACTTTCCATCAGCACATGTAATTGCTGGGCGGTGGAGAGAGGTAGAGACTTTGGTTTTCAGGCTGGAGGGAGGGAGTGTGGCCAGGGTGTGCGCTGGGCGGCATCATCGTGTGCCTGACCATGAATTCCAGGTTTTGCAGGGATGTGGGCTCAGCTGTGTAAGCAAAACCTTCTGCCCATTCACCCCTCAGCGTGGGCAATAGGAAGGGAAGCAGGTAGCCAACCTTCAAGCAGGCCGAGGGACAGAGAGCTGGCCCAGGGGTGCAGTTACAAAAGGGCTCTTTTTTTAGCTTGTTTTGATTTCCATGCACACGTGGGCCATGTGAACTTGGCTGAGCCAACCTCGACCAGTGGTTCAGCAAAACAAACAGGTTTTACTGCCACGACCTGAAGGCCAGACTGGCTGCTGAGCTTCACTGGAGCAGGGTTTGATTACTGGCATGAAGGGGAGGTTCTTTTATAGGGCTGACCCACAACAAACACTGCGGTGTTGCTCGGAGTGCCTCTGAGGGAGTGAGAGGAGGTTTGTGTGAGGATGCAGTGCAGATGCACCCACTGCTGAGAGGGACCTTCTTGTCGTGACCTTAGACCATCCCCTAAAGTTCAGTCAAGACCTCTCCAACATCTATACACGTGTAGTAGAGGGACACCTTGACTTAAACTCTCTCTTCTGAGATTTAAAAATTATTTTAACAAGGGATAGCACGTAAGTCCCATAGCAGCAGTTCCTGCATGGCACTTCATAGCTCCTTTCCTCCAAGCAGAAGCGCCTGCTGTACCTAACTGGCCCTGAGCCACCATGAAACCAGGCATTGCAGGCCTTGAGGGCTAACAAACAGCCACTGGGATAGTACAGTGCAGATCCAGCCCTTTTGGGACTGGATCTTGCTCCTGGTCTTGCTCCTGTACTTGGCAGTCTGTACTGCCGCTGGTCGTGTCGTGGTGCCGGTAGACCAGAGGCACAAGCAGCCCTGCAGGCTGCGAGGCGCTGGGAGGTCAGAGCAGAGCCACTTTGGCCAATTTGGCCTCACAGTTGAAGAGGGAAACAGAGAAGTGAAACTGTACACGCGGTCTGGTCAGAGCAGGTACGTGGGAGGAGGGAGGGTTGAGCCATCCCCTTGCCAACGGCTGCCGAAGTGAAGGGGTTCAGGACAGCAAGGACGCTTCAACCTAATGCCGAGCCCTTAAAGGACCCAGCTCCAAAGCTGAGCTCAACCCACGCTATTCCTGATTTCATCAGGCTTTGGATCAAGACGGTTGGAGGGTTTGAAGTGGTGATCACGGTTGGTAACGAGGGTGGTGGATTCCTGTTCCCCAGCCCACTTGTGTGCAGCTGGGTGATGTCTCCCTTGTCTGCCTGCAACCAGCTTGTCAGGCCCATCCTCTCCTCCCTCTGGTTGGCGGACTTTACTTTGTTTCCTGTTTCATCTAAAATTTCTTAACTTCTCTTTCCTAAAATATGGTAGTTTATCTTTTGCGGTTCTGTGTTTCACATCTTCCTGTATGCTCTCAGACTTATTTCCTGCCTCTTCTCCTCCGTTTTCTGTTTCTCACATTAGCTCACTAAACCCAGCTCCCCAAGCAAGTATTTCTACCTCGCAAGCTGCTTGCAGCAGCTAGATGCTTTTTCTGAGACAAACCAATCCCAGACAAAACTGTCCCAACCCTTGCACTTACACAGCTGCTAATTTGACCCTAATCCATTTTAAAAGGAGAGGGCTGGTGGGTGAGGATGGAGTCAGAGGAGGGACGTCCTCACTTGCCGGCATGTCTGCAACGCTGACGGACCTGCCGTGTGATCTGTACGCTTTCCCACAGGAGAAGCAGCGTTTTAACTCATCCCCGATCACTTCGAAGTTGATTATTTCTGGTCTCTTGAGCTTTTATGATCATCCTACTAGGTAAGGGGGTGAATTAATCTCTCTTTTAATCAATCCCTAATTTAGATAACTGCATTATGTACCCAGCTTCTGCCTGAACTTCCTCATTTGTTCTCTTTGTATTTTGCAGACTTTCTGGCTGTGCTTCAGCGGTGGGTGACTGAATATAGTCTTCTCTGCATCGTGGTGATAGTAGTAATGTGAAGTTTAATGAGCACCTGCAAAGTCGTGTAGCAGGTAAGTGCCCCGGGGGTCATTCTTCCTTCCAGATTTGATGTGATTTGAAAAAGCTTCTTGATGGGCTCTCACTAGGAGATCTTGAGCCTTACAGCAGAAATGCCGGAAGGAAAATGGTGTGGCTCATAGTGTAGTAAATGTTCCCAGCAGCAAGGGTCAGACAGCACTTGCAAAGCATGTAGCAACGTTGTGAAGGTTTAATTTGGAAGTGGCTTCAGTTTAGAAGATCAGTGTTAAAAGCCTCTCTCTTTTGGCATGCAGTATAAAATTGCTTTTATCTGACTGCTTGGTACAGTTGGGGTCTGGGATGATGGCAGAAGGGAACCAAGAGGTCCAAGCTTTGCTGACAGCAGTTACTGCTGCATTTGCTGCTACACAGGATAACTCGCTACAGGTACCTTACCCAGATCGGGAAAGCACTGGATCCCCCCTCTTCTGAGGGGGGAAGCCAAGGCCTGGAGGGAGACCCAAGGCCTGGAAGTGCGTGGACAACCTCCTGATGATCAGGGGTGACAGCAGAGGCAGCTGGATTGAAGGGAAATAGTGGCTTTTACAAGCCAGCGATGTGCAGAGTTTTTATGTTTGTACGAAAACCCCTAAGAAACCCACTGAAAGCAGAACTGCCGGGTGAAACCCAGACGTCTGGCAGTGCCGCTCTGCAAGTGTGTGTGACAAGAGGGTGTGCGGGTAGCAGTAGTGGGAAGGGAAGAACTGGAGCTGATGGCAGAGGGAGCCGCCAGAGGAGCAGTCCTGGCCGCCACAATGTCCTGCTGCAGCTCTGAATACCTGTTACTTCATGTATTCCGCGTGATTTTTTCTTTCTTTTTCTTATTTATCCTGGATCTGCGTCTGTGTTGGGTGGTGTCTGTCCCCTTCTTCCCATCCCAGTCAGTTCAAACGGCTGCTCTGCTCTAGCAAAGCTCAGCTCACAGCATTCCCTGGCATGTTCCTCCAGCCAGCCCCGATCAAAGCTGTGAGAGCTGGCCCATTGCCATCCTTCTGTGTGTAAATGAAGCTCCTTCTCTTTTTCCTTTCCCCCCACTGTCTTTCATTATTATCCCTCTTCCAGAGGCAGGTTTTTCTGGCTGATCTAGCACATTATTTATATCAGTGATATTTGCCTCGAGGCAGAGATGCTTCTTCAGCATTAACAGGGAAAACATCTGATACACCCCACTGCCATGCATGTGGCTTGGAAAAACCAAGCATGGTGTTGGCAGGGATGAGGACCATTGGAGCCAACTGTCGCAGAATTTAAGTGCTGTTAGGCACAGTCTCAGATTCATATGGTTATTTCAGTTGCCTGGCAAAGGAGAACGTACTGTTCCTTTGCTTTCGAAACCAGGGGGAAGAGCACGTAGAGAAGGTTCTTGTGCCTGAGCAGAAAAGTGACATTAGCTATAAGGTGTCAGCTAAGCCACCTGTGTAACCAACTGCTTCTTTTTCTGGGTTGCCTCAAGGGACGGTGGGTGCCGCCAATTGAAAAGATAGAGTTTGTGGCCAAACTCCAGTGAAAACAATGAAAATCAGCTTCAGAGTGCCTTGCTTCCCGTTCTTCCAAATTGCAGAGGATTTGGTGATGCTCGGGGAGCACTTGATGAGGAGTGGGAGTAAACAGTTCCCACGCTGTTCGTAGAGAGGGAAGTAGCTCCCTAAGACAAGATACTGCCTGTATGTGCCAGAACCCCAGCAGGGCTTACAGCTTGCTTTGGAGAAAGCACATGCAGTGATAAGGAGACTTTCCTACAGGTAGAGGTAGTTCAGCAGTAGTCTAGACTGCCTTGGGAGGCAAAGATGGAGATTTGCTGGAAGTTTTTCAGAACAAAGTAGACAAAGACTTGCCAGAAACCATCCAAGCACCGTGTAGGCCATGCGTGTAGGCAGGGGGGAAGACTGCATTGCTTTTTCAGACCTCTTTTTTTTCCCTATTTTTTAAGCTCTTGTAGAATGTTAATACATACCAGAGAGGGAGCTAAGGAGACGTTCTCAGGTTTAAATTGTGACACTTGATGTTCACAGTATAGTTCTTCCCGGAGGGTTTTGTGTTTGCGTGTGTATCTGCACCCAAAATGCTTAGATCCTAAGCTGTTTCCTCCTGCATGTTCAGGTACCTAACTGCCACTCGTTTCAGATGAGAGTTTGATTTCTAAAGGCCTCTGGAGATGTAGCAATCAAATACCTTGGGACTGTTGGAACTGTGAGAGAAAACACTTGGATTTTCTGCAGCACAGCCACTTCTGCCCTTCACATTGCACCCCATTCATGATAATTGACAAAGACCCTTATCTTTTTCTCCCAGGCTGGTAGGGGCAAGGATGAGATGGGTGTCTGTGTTTTGGGTAGCTGGAACCAATCAGCTGACTGTCCTCTACTGTAACACACAGTGACATAAATTATCTGGCACACTAGATGACTTAAGGACGTAGAGCTCTACTGCGGTCCTACCTAGCAAGCTGGCTGTGCTCAGTCTAAGTATCATGGCCATGCTCTTCTGCAGCCAAAGTCAAAAGACAGTCTGAAGGGGCTTGGCTGATGTCCCTCCCACCTCCCTGTTGAGCCATAGCTGCCTCATGCTCTTGGAACGAGCGCAGCATTATGGTCTCAAGCTCTGAAGGATTTACAGGAAGAAATGTCGACTGAAAGGGACGTGTTTGCGTCGTAAGTCATCCCCAACACGTGCTCTCAGCTCAGCCTTGTATTTGTGGCTAGTCCTGGACGCTTTCAGTCTCCCGTGCGGAGCTGGAAGCTGTCTTTGCTCCTTGCTAAGCTAAGCTCTTGCCTGCTGCAGCAGAGGGGATTTTTGTGCCTACGAGCAGGGGCCCCACAGCTATGACTCACAGTTCCCATTACGTTGTAACTTAGCCTTTAAGTGTGCGGGAAGGCTCTCCCTTGGCTTTCAAACAAAGGCTTCCTTTGTTGTGCTTATGTTATAAAGGAAGCAAGTGTATGTGTTCACCCCACACATCCCAAATGAAAACCACGTGGCTTCACAGTCTTAACATGTGTGTTTGGTACTTTTGCTACAGCAGCGCATGCTACATCACTCGTATCCCATTGAGTCTTCTCAGAGTTTTTCCTCCCAGCATTCCGCTTACAAACTCTTCAGGGAGAGGAAGAGCTTAAAGATGTTTTCTTTGGTTGGTAAGCAGAGGGTACTGAGCAAAGAGCACATGAAAATTATTAAATATGGGTGCATATGGCAGTAGGCTGATCTCTGAGTCACTCCCTTGGGTGAAAATGGCTCTGAGTTGGTGGCCACGGGTACTGAAAGGATGAGCTTCATGGAAATATTGTACGGATGTGGGGCAGTTTGTTTTCTTGTATGGGTTTGCGTTTTTCTTCTGATTTTTATTTATTCAAACTCATTTTGAAAAGCAGGGTTAGCCAGCAGCACTCTGCAGCCAACATATTTGTGTGCATGCGTGTCTCTTGGCAGTTTTTAGGTTTATGAGTAGCGAGCCAAGACTGGGCTTACTGCTTCCCAAAGCATTTGTGTTGTTTCTCCTGTTTTTTTCTAGAGCCACCAGGTAATGAAGTAAGAGGGTCTGATTCTTCCTGCAGACGCTGGCGTGCAATGCGGAGTGCCTCTGTTTAGATCAGGGAGTCATCCTAGTGAGAGGCAAGGAAACAGGGCATTGCAGTAAAAGTGCTCTTTCTCCTTCCACACCCTCTACCCATCCCTGCAGGGGCTTTCACAGTCTGTTTTTTTGGGGGGGTTTGGAGGCTTTTTTACTTTATTTAAGGAACTATATTGTGTTTTATAAAAAAGCTGGGATTTCAGGCAATGGAATAAAGCATTGTTTTTCATTTCTGTGGTGACGTTTTGGCTATAATAGGCAGCTTTTGAATACTGTTCTTCCCCAACTGTTTGAATACAAACAGCTGTAACTAGTTAGCAAAACAATAGTCCAATATCACACAAGCCTCCAATCCCATCCAGTGTTTTTGAGTCCTATTTAAGCAGACATGTGGGCCTGCAGGTTTCCTGACACAGGAGTGGGACTTTGTCACTGAGTCAAGGCTGTGATGGAGTAGGAGATCTCAGATCAACCAAATTCCCAGCCTGCGATGACAATTTATTTTTGCTGCATTTTTGTTTGGCATCTCATTGTGGAACTGTCTGGCAATTACTGTGCTTTCTACTGTCTGTAATATATAAGCGCTCATTGTTACCTGACTAAAATGGGACTTCATAGTTTCACATGTAAAACATAATCATTCTGCAAGTCATGTCTGAGCTGTGCCAATATTCACATGTGCTCTTCTTAGATGTGCTGGAGTGATGTATCCCTGCTGGGAAATCAACTCTGTAATAACGTTTCCACCAATCCTTTTAATACTGAAGCGTTTGTTTCAGTGGATGTACAATATATAGTTAAGTTGGATGTGTAGCGATGTAGGGCATATGCTTATCTTAGGATAAGGAGAGTCAGGCCTGATTTAACAACACTGGTGTGATGTTTCTCCACTTTATTGAGAATTAAGTGGGGAAAAGGAGGGCAGATTTAAACAAACGTCTTGGGAATTTAACCCTTTTTGTATTCTTGCCTCCTTTCCCTGAAGTGCACGTGCAAGGGGAGGTTGTGTGGCTGAGAGGGTGACAGCCAGAGTGAGTCCCAGTGTGAGCACCAGGTGGAGGCCAGAGAGCGTCTGTGCGGTGACATTGCTCCATGCATTGTGGTTGACGCTATCAGGCTTTTTGGTAAAGCAGCAGGGGGTTTGTGTCCATCTGTGCTGATGAAAGATTGTGCGAGGGAACGACCAGCTATTGCCTGCCTGGGCTCCCATCACATTGGGCTTGAGGCGGGGGGGAGCTGGTGGGGTTGGTAAGCCAGCCTTCTTTTTTTATTTCTTGGTGTGTGTCTTTTCTCCTCCTAAGGAAAAAGAAAAAAAAAAACAACAAAAAAACCCACCCCAAAACTCACAAAAGTTCAGTCTACTCCAATTGTTTTCCTTACAATTAACAGACAAAATTTATTTGGCTTAAAAAGCCAAGCTGTTCCTGGCCGGGTTCCTACCACAACAGCTCGGTACGTGGGTGGGAGCCACATGCACACTTCCTACCTTTCCCCTCCTGCCTCCCTCGCAGCCAGCACTGTGTTCCAATTTGTAAAACCCCTTCTCAGCCGTAGCAGGGGGAACCCAAGGCACTGCGCAGACTGCCCACATGCTGCTTGCTGACAAGAGCTGAGCTGGCGTGCACAGTCAAAAAGCAAAAAAAACCCACATTCGGGCAACAGGCAGGATGCTTAGTAACACACTCCTCATGCTGTTAGCTTTGTCTCCTGGTCTCCATGGACACCCCCTCTTGGGTCCAGCCTTACAGTGAGTAAACAGTGAGTGCATTGGGGGCATGACGTGGTTCTGCGTTTATCTAGTAGTTATTACAGCTGTCTTTGATGGTGGCTGCCGGCTTCTGGGGCAAGAAGAGGGACCAGAATCATGTTCTGGTTAGTGGCGTGATACGTGCATGCGCTGGGAAATAGTGACACAGAAATATCCAGGTAAATCCCCCACTTGCTGATGAAACTGAAAATCCAACAGGTGCCATACCTCTTTGGGTTTTGGAAAAGAGACCTGGAAGACAAATAATTCCTTTTAAGCCAGAAAGAAAACTTCGTACTCCTCTCTAGGATTTGGCAGAAGAGGGACATGGAATTTTATGGCAACATCTTACAAATGCATCTGTGTGCAGAGAAAGCTGAGGTGGGAGGGGAGGACCTCTGAACATCTTGAGTGCTACTGCAAGAAGAAAAGAAACAATCTGTCCTACTTTTACCCACAGTGGTCACTTGAAAGTTAGGGGTTCAAACTGCTGCAACAAGGGAGAGTTAATGAGGCATGAGAAAAATCTTCCTGATGACAAAGGTAGTGAATGACTGGAAGACATGAGGGAGACTCCCTGTCTTTCCCAGGGCAAGTCAAGCACTCCTCTGTTTGGAGATATGCTGACAAAATCACTCCTCGCTTGGACCTGGGGCTGCACAGTAGCGTCTGACTCCAGAGCAACGTCAGTGCCGCTCACATGCTTATCCACCCCGAATCCGCCTGTCCGTGGGAAGGGTGGGCTACCTAGTCCTGTACACAGGATGAGCATCAGCATTTCCTTGGAAATACCTGATCTGGTGACCCTGGGAGGAAAATATTGCTTCCGAAACTCCACAGCAGACCTGTTGGGCAGGATGTCCGACTCGGGCTGCGCAACTGACCCCGTTGGCACTGCAGCAGGCCCGGGACAGGATGTCCACTGAAGTTACGAAAGGCTAACATGTTCTCAATCAAACGGCAAAACAATAGTTATCAAGCAAGTGGCCTTGTCCAACTGCTGTCCTGTGGCCAAGCAGCTAATCTGGGGTGGGGCTTCCAGGCATGTTTTGGAAGGCAGATGCTCTGCCATACCTGTCTTTTGTACTCCTGAGCAGGCCAGCTGGCTTGTTCGGGTTTTAAACATGGTTGTGGTACCAGTCTCAACCTCTAGGCCTCTGCACCTCATACACTGAAGCATTTGGTCCTTTCCACTGGTGGCTTTGGTAGAGAGCCAAAGACAGAGCCCAATCCCACCAGTCCGTGCTGAAACAACTGAAGCAACTGTGCTGGCAACTGGAATTCAGTACTTTGTCTGTAGCACTAATTTAATACTCAAAAAGACAAGTCAGAGCATGAGTTACAGCTGCTGTGGCTGGCGCTGTTCTGTCCCAGTCAGTAGCTCATCACACTAACCATCACACGCAAGCTTAATTCATAGGGGGTGAAGGACCTGGTGCTGCTCAGGCTCTGTATTGCGTTTTTGTGGCTCCTGATTTTCCTGGCTGGGCTGCGTGTGCTGCAGCTGACTCTGTGCTCAAGAGATGGGAGAGCAGGAGCCTCTCCGGGCTGCCCCGTGCTGTGTGATCTCTGGTGGGATGTGCTGAGTGCTGTCACAGCTGATGGTGGAGCGGGAAGTGGGGGGTCCTTGTGGTTCTGTACAGATCTGGGGACATGTTCTCACTGCAGTAGTGAGGTCTTTGTCCTGGAGGGTAGAAACCAGCTGAGGATCCTCATCTGAGCCTCTGGGCTCTTGCTGCCTGTGCCAGGTGAAAGCTCGGCAGGGTTATGTGTGCTGATGTGTACGCAGTGGGGTGGGAAGGGTAGCCTGATGCAATAAACCCTGAGTCACCCTGGGGTGTGTTCCACTACATGGGTTCTCCAGCCCCCCAAGGGTCCAGCGCCTCGCCAGCCCCACCTGATGCCATAGCCCCACCTGACTCAGGCGAACATGGAAACTCTTGTTTTGAGATGCAGTGCTTTGGCATGATGTCTCCTAGGAGCTGGCTTAGCTGGCAGCCTCCATCGTACCGGGGTGCTGGATAACCTGCAGGCCCCAAACAAACGTGGTGCTGACCTGGGAGGAAACTTCACTCACTTCTGGTCTGAAATTCATCACCAAAAAGGGACTCCCCCCCTGCCCACCCCAGAACATGCTTCTTCAGTAAAAATGGTCTCAAGAACAAAGCAGCTTTGAGTGAAGTCCTACCAAAACCAATTCCTTAAGCCCCGTGGAAGCCCAGGTCAAACCTGGAGAGCAGAGCATTGACCTGAAAGCAGCAAAGAGTTGAGGGCATCAACCTCAGGTGCCGGGAAGGAGATCAAAGCTTAGATTACTGTTTGGAGGAGAACCTTCAACAGAAGTTTCTGTCATCCCAAGGAAGTGATCAGACTATAAGGGCACAGATGTGTGCTCTGTTTTTAAATGTGTGCATATAAAATTAAAACCTGAAGATTTTCTTGTTCTTCTCAGTAGGAAAGAGGCAAAAATTGAACAAATTCCCAGCAACTAGCAGCAGAGACTAGTCTGATGTCTTCACCAGGGTATTGCCCTCTCTAGTGGTACCTTCATCTTTTTCTGTGAATATCCACCCAGCATGTGTCTATTCCTGAAGCTTTACATGTAGCAGCTGGAAGGAAAACTGCCCTCAGTATCTATCCTGAGCCAGCAAAGGCCTTTCGATTGCTGTGTAAATGTTGATGGGGAGATGGTGGAAAAAACAGCAGCGTCAGTGGTGTGGGGCTGACTAATTAAAGTGCATCTTTCCAAGTTTTTGTCAGGAACAATAATACTGATATGCATCTCTACAATTCCAATTTCTCTTTCAGTATGTTTGTTTCTTACAATTCTGACCTTATATTTCCAAGTAAGAGGAAACTTAGTTTCTCCCTGCTGCGGTCAGGCATCTCTGAATACATGTGGAGGCAGCAATGGCATTTGCAGATCAGAGAAGGACATAGAGCATCACAAAGAGCTTTTAGCAACCTTTTTGTCTGACTAGGTCTTCATAAATGCAGCAGACGCATTTTCAGATGATACTCTCAGAGGCCAAAAGGCAATTTGGTTTCTGTTACAGCAAGGGGAGGAATCACGGGCTCCCAGAAGCCCAGCCTTGAGGGAGTGTGCCTGGGCTGGGCTGGGCCTGAAACCCCTGGGCTTGAGCAAGAAAGTCCCAAGTGCGGGTGAGTGGCTGTTCTGGGCTATTAATCTCTCCAGTCAAAACAAAAAGCGGAGTCCTTTCCAGACCTGAAGGACCTTCCCAAAAAGAGTCTTAGAAATTGTGTTTGTTCCCGTGAAACTTCTGGTTTCAAAAACTTGGCAGCTTTCAACAAAGAAAGATCCCAACCAGCTGTAGTAACTATCATCTCTTTGAATCACCTCTTTTCTTGCAGCCTACCAAAGCGAAACACAATGTGGCAGCCACTTATTCACTGCCTTTTGTGTCAGCCAAATCGCAGGAAGCAATCGAGTGTGCCGTAAATGACGTCTTGGCATATTCCAGTGCATTACTGAACAGCATTCAGTGGCTTGACTTGGGTTTTTCTAATTTAAGAATCAAAGCTTCAGCTCACTCCTATCTGGTTTATTGCTGAACACCAGCCAGAGCATGTTTTGCTTCCCATGATTCAAAATTTAAGGGAGTGAAAAGGTGGAAAAAATGCAGCCGTATGAGGAGCTGTTGAGGAAAGAAAGGGACTGTTAATGAAAGGGAAGTATTCTCCCCTGTCTTCAGAGAAGATGGAGGGTTATCTGGGCTCAGAGCACGAGCAGCCTACAGAGGCAAGTTGCAAGCTGCCATTTAAATCTTTTTTTTTTCCTTTGCCAGACTGAGCAGGAGGCAAAAGGGTCTGAAGCTGCTGTGGAAAAGGGTGTGAGGAAGGCTTGGGGACATCAGAAGTTGAGCTCATTTTAGCTGGAAGGGATGGGACATTGCTATGGCTTTGAGCATCATCGTCTCTATGAAGGATTTTGCTGCTTATGCAGCGAAGTCCCCTATAGCAGAGTGGCTGATGAGAAGGCAGAGGCACACACTGCCACAGAGCAGTGGCTGTCCCAAGTCGGCCACACAAACACCAGATGAGCTCTGTGATGCTCCCAGGTTAGGAGATGTTCAAGGCAGAAGCTGAAGGTTGAGCTGAGCTCTGCCCCCATGCCACATAAAACATGACTAAGCAAATCTGCTTGTTCTAGCGTGCTCTGCAGGCACTAGTCATCTTCAGGGCTGACTACTGTCAGGAAGCAGTGTGATGGCTATTTTTATATTGTCTTGCAATAGTGTCTGCGGGTGGTTTTCCTTCAAGGCCACTTGTGCAGGGACCCGGGTAGCGCAAGTCATGCAGAGACAGTTGTTGCAGAGATGCAGGCACAGCAAGTGCTGACTTGCAGAGCTCAGCACCAGATTTTCATCTTAGGGGCCTGCATGTGTGCTGGTGAGGAGCTGCAGCTCTGCCTCTGCTCCAGCGCCAAGGGGCTGAGCATGGCTGGCAGGTCAGGTCTCACCTAAGGGATGGTTTTTGGAGCTCCAGCCTGTTTCCTCCCCAGCCTTTGGCATGGCTGGCACCGCCCACGCATGGCAAAGGAGAAGAGTCTTTTCCAGCAGCAGTTTTGGGGCAAGGCTCTCTGGGCATACTCACCCTGTGTTTTTTATGACATGAACACAAGAGGATTTTGGCCAGCACTTAAAAGCCCCCTGGCCCCATGCAGAGGGTGCTCTCCAGCCATTGCTTGGCCGTAGGCAAACCGCTGCCTGGCTGCGTGAAGGCTTTATGCTCCGTGAGCTTCATGCACTGCTTCCCTTTCCTTGCAACACGCTACCTGTAACCATGCTACAGGCGAGCGGAGGAACCAAACATCGCTGAATCGTGCAGTGAAGGGCTTTGAGATCAACTAGTGTGGGACCTGGCCTCCTGCTCCATGTGGCTTCATGGCACCAACCTGAACTGCATGGTAGCAGTGTCGTCTTTCCCCTTCCCCTCTTAGGGCTCCCCGCATCACCCAGGACCTGCTGTGGGGCTGATTGGGATCCTCCAGCTGGGGAGGTGCTTCAGGCTTGAAAGGTTGAGGTCTAACTTGCCTGGAACCCGAGGGTGGAGGGCTGCAGGTGCTTTTGGTGAGGCCTTTGAACATACCAAGTGCTGCAGGATGTGGCTGATCATTATTTCTAATTGGGCAGCAGAGCGATCAGCTGCTTTTATCTCTCTGAGCCTTTGCTCCCCAGCTGGAGACCAGGACGGTGTCTGCCCCCTCACTTCCCAGGGTTGTTCAGAGCGGTCGTTAACCTTAAAATCAGTGAAGCACCCAGTCACTGAAGCAGTGAGTGCCACAGAAAAACCCAGAAGGAAACTAATTCTGGTGCCAGAGGCGGATTTGAACAAGCAGCATCATGTGCTAGGCAGTGAGCAGAGATGGACCTTTCCATGGAGACAGCGGGGCTCCCTGTACCTGCTTGCTCCCGGCCCTACTCCCTTCCCCGAGCAGCTTTCCTCAGCCTCAGTGCTCCTTTCCCCACTTTGTGCCCCCGGGAGCCTAAGAGGTGGGGTCTCTGCTCTCGATGTGGCGAGGACCACAGTGCCCTCCCTCTAGGGGGTCTTTGGAGCCCTGGGACTGCCACAAGAGGGTCTGCAGAAGGTGGTTAGATGTAAGTCTGCTACCAAGCCTGGACATTGTGTTTTGAATGGGAAAAAACTGGCAGGGCTAGAAATTTGGAAAATGTTGAATATCTCTTTGGGAGCTTGCTGTTTAAAAACTCATTAATACTTTTTTTTTTTCCTCATGCTTGAAATGTTGCTAAATTGGATGCATAGATGAAACAACGATGTTTCTCTTTCTTAGTCTCCAGCTTGGAAACATTTGGACTCTCTCCCTCTTCCCCACACAAAACCTGTCTCAGCAAGAGCAGGCATAAATATTTTTATCAGACTGAAATTGCTTGGGCTGAAGTTAAAAGCAAGGAAAAAGAGCGGCCTTTGTTATGGGGAAGGCTGGACCGCCCTAGCAGGCAGTGCTACTGGTTTCACCTGTATTATTTCGTCTTCCCATATTAGCCAGGAAAGCTGTGTCTGATGAGATGTGGGAACGCTCTGCCCGTACCACCCTTGCCACCACCCTTGTCAAGGCCAGGCTCCACTGACCTTGGTCACTGAGCATCACTGGCCGTAAGCCTTAACTGCGGTTAATGATTGGCTTCATTTTCTGGTGTGAATAGCTACAGCAGCAAAAGGGCAGTTTTGACCGGCAAAACGTCCTTTGTTCAGGCTGAAAACAGACATCCCTTTTGCAAATTTATGCAACCTGAAGATGTTGTCACTTCCAGTTTTCATCCTGACTGTCTTCCAGAGGTTGATGCCTGTAGAGTTTGCTGGGGCAAGAGGTTGTGTGCGTGCTTCCTAACCTACTCCTGCAAGGTCAGCTGGGGTAGCCTAGACTGTCAGTGTGACCCAGAATAAATTCAGCTGAGCCAGCCAGCGGTGGACTTGGTGATGTCTGGCCTAACCCCTTCTGCTAGCAGAGCTTTGGGGCAGGTAACCTCTGGAAGTGGTGTGCCCATGGGCAGCCGGGCACAAGATTGCCCACTGGCTCGGCGGAGAATGGCTGGAGAGCAGCCCTGTGGAGAAGGACCTGGGGGTGATGATTGATGAGAAGCTCGACATGAGCAAGCAATGTGCGATCGCAGCCCAGAAGGCCAACCATATCCTGGGGTGCATCAAAAGAAGTGTGGCCAGCAGGTCAAGGGAGGTGATTCTGCCCCTCTACTCTGCTCTCGTGAGACCCCACCTGGAGTACTGCATCCAGCTGTGGAGTCCCCAACATAAGAAGGACATGGACCTGCTGGAGCGCGTCCAGAGGAGAGCCACGAGGATGATCAGAGGGCTGGGCTGGAGCACCTCTCCTATGAGGAGAGGCTGAGAGAGTTGGGGCTGTTCAGCCTGGAGAAGAGAAGGCTCCGGGGAGATCTTATTGTGGCCTTCCAGTACCTAAAGGGGGCCTACAGGAGAGCTGGGGAAGGACTTTTTACTAGGGCATGTAGTGATAGGACGAGGGGGAACGGCTTTAAGCTGGAAGAGGGCAGGTTTAGATTAAACATTAGGAAGAAGTTTTTCACTTTAAGGGTGGTGAGGCACTGGAACAGGTTGCCCAGAGAGGTTGTTGAAGCCCCATCCCTGGAGGTGTTCAAGGCCAGGCTGGACGTGGCCTTGGGCAACCTGGTCTGGTGAGAGGTGTCCCTGCCTATGGCAGGGGGGTTGGAACTCGATGATCTTCAAGGTCCCTTCCAACCTAAACCATTCTATGATTCTATGATTGCGTCTTGAAGGGTACAAGAAGATTCTAAGGAAGCTGAATTCTTTCAGCTTTATGCATCTAAGAAGTAGTCTGATAACAGTGGAACATTTCATCTGCAGGGACGGTGGTCTAGCAGCAGTGTCATCCTGGTCAAGACTGCAAAAGGAGGCACCTGGCCCTTGGCCATGTTATTTTTAAGCTTGGAAAGCGCACGTGGTCTGCAAGAGCATAGCACTAAGGAAAGGAACTCGCCAGTGCTTCCTGCCCTGCCCTGGCAAACTGATAAAACCCATTGCAATGCAGGGCGACCCCAGTTTATTTTTAAAATGTGGCCAGGCATGGAGCTCAGAGAATAACTGGAACACCCAGCTTTGGGCATTAATTCAGCTTTAATTCATTGCCTGATGAATTAAAGAGTTAATGTAAATGTAAAAAGGACAAGAAAGGCCCACAAACCATCTCCAGAGCAATGTCTGCATTAGGATATTCATCTATGCGTGTACATGGGATCTAAAAAAAGGGTAGTTAGTAAATGTTGCACAGGGAGGGGCACTTAGCGTTATCCTGAGCACCGTGTGAATTTTCTTGCTGCTTGGACAATGCACCTCAATCCTGTTGCCTTCCCTTGTTATTCCAGTCCCAGCCCTCTTGTAAGCAAAGATAATTGCATGCCGAAGGATACAGTTCCCATGTACAGTAAGTGCCCGCATTGAGGAAATCTAGGTTCCTGCAATCGAAAGCCAGCAGTTTGTTGTGCAGTAATGATACCAAGGCCCACTGGGATGGATCTATCTTTATTGCATGCCCTGTGGAGGCATAAATGAGATTGACAGGGTTGTTCTTCTTGCCCAGAGGCTGGGACAGCAGGATCGCTGTGGCACCAGAACATGCTGGGTTTATTTCTTTATTTTCTCTATTTCTGTAACAGAAACGCTTCCCTCTCAAACACACTTTTGGGGCGTTGAAGGAGCTGTGTTAAGATGTCCCAGCTGGAAGAAGAGATACCCTTGCTTGTGCATCTTGTCCTTCTGATGTCCCTGTGCTAGGACTGAGGGGTGATGTTGCTAGAAGGAGGGACTGGTGAGCTTGCCACATCTCAGCAGTGGGTGACAACCTCAGATTGTCCTGCCCCGACCAGACCTCTGGGAGGCCTCGTCAGGGCCAGGCGGATGCCCCAGCAATGGTACTGTGTCCCGGAAAGCTGGGAATTAAATTCTTTCATCGTGAGCCCCGTGGCATGGAAAGCTTTATTAAGTGTGAGGTCCGAGCAGTACAGCCAGTAGTCACACAGAGCAACTCCAAAACACCATAGCAGCCTTGGTCATGCCAAGGGCCATGTGCCAGGGGTGACATGTGGGACTGTTGCTGGCACACAGTTGCCTGTGGCAAGCGCCGTGACACCAAGACCTCACAGCCACGCTGAGGTCACTTCAAACAGGAGCAAGCTGGCTGCAAGCACAGCTGTTAAGGGGGTGCTTGGGGGAGGTGGCTTAGATCAAAGCCATGGTGTTTACTAATGTCTTCCACAGATTAATAGTGAAGTAAGCACCAAAGATAAACAACCCGATGCTTTTAAAACCACTGGGCTAAAGGAAACCCTTTCTGGTTCACCAGTCTTTCTGCCTCTGCCCTTTTTCTGGGCACCACAGTCATGAGGCGTCCTGGGGGCTGGGAGGGTTTGCCACAGCCCCACGCTGGTGGTGCTGAAAGGCAGGAGGAGCTTTGCCTGTACTGCCTCCTTAGAAGCACAAAACCATGCAGGCTTGTTCCCACCCAGGTGTACATAACCAGCACGGCAGTGAAGATTGCTCTGACCGAGCAGGCTGTGTGGGTCCGCAGACATGCTTAACATGGAAGGTGGCCAGGACAGCCCTGCCCGTGCCATTGCCACATCTGCAACATTAGCCTCATGTTGAGGGAAAGCAGTGATGAGCACTCCAGTCCTTCCTTTTTACACCTGGGGAGGTCCTGCCTGCTTCTTTTCCCTTTCAGTTCAAGGGAACTTTAAAAGAGGGAGGAAGGATGTGCCCTCCCACAGTGCCCCAACAGCATCACAGGAGGTTGATGGTAGCAAGTGCCTTCAGACTTCTGTTCTTCAAAGTTAATTTGGTAAGAGGACCCTTTCGTCCTCGCCATGTGCTGATAAAGTCTCTTTGGGCAGCTTGGTTGATAACTTGCAGAAACAGGCATGCACTTAGGAGCTTCTAGACTCTTTTTGGGGCTAGAAAGGATGCCAAAGCTTTTTTTTCAAGTGGAGATTTCCTTTCATTTTTCTTCTTGAGGGAATATACTCTGAATTGTGGGTCATTCTGCCTTTCTTTCTCTTCCAGGGAAGGAACTGCCATGCCCGTGGGAATCTTCCGTGTGTGCCTAGTGGTGATTACAGCTATTGTCAACCACCCGCTCCTTTTCCCTAAAGAGAATGGCACTGTCCCCGAGAACACAGAAGAAATCATTCAGAAGATGAAGGAGCGGGAGGAGAGCCTTCGGCTGGAGCGGTTGCGCTTGGAGCAGGAAATTGCAGAGCAGGAAGCCACACAGAAGACTCTGGAAAAGGCTGCAGAGGTAGTGGAGGAAATCAAAGAGGAAAAGGTCCGATGGGATATGTGGACTGCCCTTTCCATGGTCATCTTCCTGCTGATCGAGCTCTGGAGGCAGGATTTCCAGGAAGGGATTTGGCAGGACACAGGAGGAGAAGAGGATGACATGGCTGTTCTGGGGAAAGCATTTAAAGGTGTGGCCTTCCCTGACAAGGCCGTCTTGGCCAGTTTCTACGAGAAGCGCATCCTGGGTACCACTGCAGACATGGCCAGGATGCGGGAGATGGTGGAAGGCTTTGCAGATGACCTGCTGGAAGCCTTGAGGAGTGTTTGTAACCGGGATGCTGACATGGAAGTGGAGGACTGCATGGGTGTGGGGAGCATGTATGAGAACTGGAGAGTGCGTAAACCTTTTGTCTGTGATCTGATAGTGCCTTTTGCCCCCCCGGAGCCTTACTGTTTTCGGTCCCAGACGTGGTGCTCTGGCGACTCTTTTCCCCCAGATGAACAAGGTTATGGCACTATCAAGGTGTGCAGGGCAGATGAGGATGTGACAGGTTGTATCTGTGACAAGACTAAACTAGGGGAAGATATGCTGTGCCTCCTCCATAGCCAACCCAATACTACCAGGCCCAGCAGTGAGATGGAAGACCTCCTATGTTTCAAAAATACTCAATATCTGGATGCCGACCAAGTCATGAAGTGGTTCCAGATTGCGGTCACCAAGGCCTGGAATAGAATCTCCCACAAGTATGAATTTGACCTCTCCTTCAGCCTCCTGGACTCCCCAGGAGCACTGAAGATAAAATTTAAGTCAGGGAAATCGATTGCCTTCAACCTCACCCCTGTGGTGCAGTACGAGAACTCCGATGTTTACTTCATCTCTCATTTCCCTCGGAGCAGCCTGGCAGCAGATCTGCCCTCCAGCACTCACTGGTTTCTCACTTTCGCAGTGTATGAGAGGAGGTTCATCCAGCTGGTCTCCAAAACACTGCCTGCCAACGCCTGCCATGTCAGCTGCCTTCAGATCCTCTCCTTCCTCCATGGGAAGCAGTGCAGCCTCACAGGTCCAAGCGGGCTCACTAACTACCACCTGAAGACAGTGATGCTGCATCTCCTGCAGGCACGTCCCAGTCAGAACTGGGCCCCAGAGAAGTTAGAGGCCTGTCTACAGGACATGCTGAAATTCCTGGAGAAATGTTTGCATGAGAAGAAGCTCTACCACTTCTTTATTGGCAATGGGAAGGTACCAGCAGAGCTGGGCTTCCCCATCATATTCCAGAGGGCTGAGCCTCTCAACCTTTTCCGTCCCTTTGTGCTACGCAGGGATGTTTACAGGAAGACAGTGGACACATTCCATGAGATGCTCAGGAACATGTCTGCACTGATAAACGAGTACACGGTGCACATTCCCCTTGCACAGACCAATGGGATCCATAAGGAATCCCTTTAACCAAAGCCAGCAGGAAAACACTTGTTCTCTAAGCACAAGTCCAGAGGGCAGCTCTCCGAAGCCTCCTGGAGACAACTGACGTTGCCAACACAGCTTCTCGTCTGCAGCTGCACCCGTCCTGGGCCATGGTTTCTGCAGTAAGGGAGAGGGGAGGGGGGAGGATAGGGAGAAACTGGAAGACGTGGTGTAAAAGTAAGTTTCTGCTCCACTGGTGTGCTGGCTGGGTTTTATGCAGCTAAGAATATATTTTTCTATTGTGCCTCAGTCACGTTACCGTGGTGGTGAGCAACAAACATGACTAATTTATTCAGATGCCTGCAATGCAAACGGTGGTGGTGGCCAAATACTTCATTTCCTTTGGAAAGGAGAGATAAGAAAAGGGTGGAGGAATCAGAGATGGGATCTTGGGATCGCAGGAGCCTGTCTGCTTGCAGACAGCAGGAGTTCTTCGACCCATGGGAAGTGCAACGGTAAGACTTGGTGCTGATGTGGGGAGGAGGGTCATGCACAAGATCTGGACTGGATGGAGATCCTTAAATCAACCACAGCTCTTTAATCGAAAGGTAACTGTAGTTACAAAAAAAAAAAAAAACCAAAAGCCTTCCTGGTAGGACTTGCAGCAGTAGTTTAAATGGCTTGTCCCATCCTTCAAAAACACGCCTGCACCCTGCATTTTTCTCCTCCCTGGGGAGGATGGAGCAGAGCAGGCAGCAGGGAGTGTGTCTGCAGACCATTTCACTCAAGTCTTCCGTTTCTTCATGGTTACATGGCTAGTGGGTTATATTCCTGGCCATTTTCCATGGATAAATGGACAGGAACCTTTTTTTACCTTAGATAAAGGACAGGAACACTGTCATTGGGTTCTGGCATTTTGGTTTATTTGTTTGTTTTCCTTACCTCGGGGCAGCAAGGCTGAGAACAGCCAAAAGAGAAAGGACTGCTACAGGTTTTGCTTTCATGAAAGAAGCAGTTCTCCAAAATCGTGCTGTAATGAAGCCAATCTCAGCAGTCTGCTAGCAGGAGGGAACAATCACCCTCCAAATGAGAGTGTGACTCTCTCAGCATGGTTTTAATGAGGCCAAGGCCAGCAGGATAGCTCTGAGTTAGGAGGAGGGGGATGAAAGAGGTGCACATGTAGCAGAGGTTGGCAGCGCTGTCTCTGCAGCTGCCCTGTGGTCTGTGTCGCATTCCTTCTGCTCCCAGATATCCAGGCAAAAGCTACCTGTTTGCCTCCATATAGGGTCTCCTCAATCCTTTTAAAGATTGCTGCTCTGATGAGGCTCTGAGGAGCTGCTGCTAGCAGACCAGAATTTGCAGAGCTGGGAGTGCGACGGGGAAATCACAGCTTCTGCAGGCTTTCAAGCCAGGGGAGAATCTCGAGGCACGTGCTAAAAAAACCCAATGCAGAAACGGAGGTGCTTGAAGTCCGTCAGGCAGCAGCGTGTTAGTGCCATGCCAGTGGGCTGCCCGGTCCTGGTGGGGCGGCTTTGCTGGAGGAGAGGGCTCAGTAGCTCCTCACCCTCCTTCGCATGCTTTGTGCAGGATCCAAGGCGGCCCCGCAGTGCAGACCTGCTTCGTGTGTCCCAGAGGCCTGGCCTCCAGTGCTAAGGGGCCTTTACTACCATTTTCCTACACTAGGATTTCCTGCAATGTTTTACCCCAGGGCTTCTCTGAATCCCGTTTACAAGAAGGTAGTTGTTCTGGGTGGTGAGACCCATCAGGGATGATATTACCATGACTCCACAGGTCCATTTTTGTCAATCCTCTCTATCACATGCATCAGAGAGAAGATATAATCCTGTATCACTACTAGGGACCGCATACAGCACGAGGCTTATTATCCAGCCTGTTAATAAGCAAACTCTCCATAGATGTGTCCTCTCCTCCTTTTTCCTGGTAAAACCCATTTCACCGCCTCCTTGATGTCGGCTCTTGTATGTCCCTCCACCAGTGAGGGACATTTCACGCAGAAAGGCAGAGAAAGCTGTAACTCTTGTTCGCACACTGGTCTATAAGAAAGTACAGGTGGGGACAGGGAACTCTTTGCTCAAATTACTGCTTGCCTTGGCTTTTATCGTCACAGCTGTGGATTGGTTACGCAATATTTCTGAGCAGAAAGTAGGGGGTAGGGGGCCTACAGGAGAGCTGGGGAAGGACTTTTCACAAGGGCATGTAGTGATAGGATGAGGGGGAATGGCTTCAAACTGGAAGAAGGTAGATTTACATTAGATATTAGGAAGAAATTTTTCACTTTGAGGGTGGTGAGGCACTGGAACAGGTTGTGGAAGCTCCATCCTTGGAGGTGTTCAAGGCCAGGCTGGATGTGGCTTTGAGCAGCCTGGTCTGGCAGGAGGTGTCCCTGCCTATGGCAGGGGGGTTGGAACTCGATGATCTTCAAGGTCCCTTCAAACCCAAACCATTCTATGATTCTGTGAAAATGGGAGAGAAGGGACTGGTGGGTAATGCCAGTAGAAGGGAGCCTTGGATCATCAGTGCTTGCTTCAGCACCCTTGGCCATGAGTGCCTGGGAGACTGCCAGGGCTGGCAGAGCAACAGCCCGGGACTAATTGCTAACGCTAACAAGTGCTGTAAGCCCCTGGCTTTCATTAGTACAACCAAACAAGCCTTCCCCAGTAGGAAGGAGGGCAGGAACAGTCTCAGGGGACACGACAAGCAGGTAGTGACAAGTGACAAGATGTACAGGGAGTGAATACTGGAGCCTGGAGGCTACATTGGAAGCTAAGTTGTTCGCTAACCCAAGCAATTTGCCATTTTTACCTGCCCAGGTTTACTGCGCAGCGCCTGTAGCAGCCCCAGCTTTGCCGGGGCTGTTGGCAGGCAGGTCACGCTGAGGCAGTTGTGGTCAGAGTTGCTTCTAAATGTGTTCCCAGCCCAGCCAGAGAGAAATAAAAAATTCTCTGCCATTTCCTGTCAGGAGTCTAAATTTAGACTGTCCAAACAGAAACAAATTTGTGACCCACGTCTCTCAGGAAATGACATTCAGGGTTGAAAAATAACTTTTATATAAGGTTGAGCAGGGGGAGGATGAGAAGAAAAGGCTGTTGAACAGAATAAGGTAACTCCCCTGTTAAAATGTCAGAACAAAGCTTTGTAAAGCCAGTCCTACGGGCTTGTAAACATGCCTAAACTCGTCTTTACACAGCTCCGAGCACTGCTGCTCAGACTCAAAGGGAACCTAAACTGATAAGTGGATTGAATCTTTTGTTCTTCATTTTCTGTGTTTGTGTGCCTGTTCTCTCCTAAGCTCAAACTGACCCTGAAGTGTTCCCATGGGGTTTGGTTGAACCCAAGCTGGAGCTGAACCAAGGAATTTATGGATTTGAATCCCCTGAAAGCAAATTGCTTGGCTTAATTTTCCTACGTG
The DNA here is from genome assembly GCA_017639485.1 of Pluvialis apricaria. Taxonomy (NCBI): domain Eukaryota; kingdom Metazoa; phylum Chordata; class Aves; order Charadriiformes; family Charadriidae; genus Pluvialis; species Pluvialis apricaria. The sequence goes on along the minus strand of CM030013.1, from coordinate 27,894,378 downwards.
CAATATGCTCATTTTGCCCTGAGCACCTTCTAAGAGGTCTGTTCTGTGCGTGTAGGCTGTCAGGGAACCCACTTGTACCTGTCCGGGGGGAGAAGGGCTCTGTGATTATAAGCTGTGCTCCAGTAAGCTTCAGGGCAGAGATCTTTGTAAGCTGTATACCAGTATATATGAGAGGTATATACGCGTCCCATCAGAGGAGATGTGGGTACACAGCGTTTCTCTGGATCAGACCTCTGCAGTGGTACAAGGAAGCCATGATGTGAAGCACATCATTCCTTGGCCTGCCTTGTCTCTCCTGTGTTAAATCTTTGCCCCCCAAGTACTAGCCCCGTCAGTAAAAGGCCACACTCACATTTCGTAAAAAAGGTTTATAAGACAGTTCAGCTCCATCAGCTGTCAGCCAGTAAATATGTCCTAAGACTTTTTAGTGCCATCCACGTTTAGTTCTGCCTTGACTGAAGTCTGGCCGGGCATTCATAGGACACAGCTTTAAAGGGTGGGGGTAGAAGTGGGGTTTTGTGGTTTAAAGTGAATTATGTTCTTTTAAAACCAAGCAGCATATGACACATGAGTAACAAGCACACAACATCTCTTTGGTAATGCTTGTATCTCCATAAGAGATCTTAAGGAAAGGTAAACTGCCTGTCCCGGACCTCTTTCTTGTCTCTCAGTGCTTTTCTTGTTATTTGCTAACCAGGTGAATTTAACAAATGAACTCCTCTTGCCTTCTGCTGGTTTCCACCCACTCCCTCCACCCTCAACTTGTGGTTTAAATATTTTATTACAGGCTCTGTCAAAGCAATGGAATTAGCGGTGGCTTGATAGCAGCCACTGATCTACAACATAGCCTCAGGAGCCATTTGCCTTTAGAAAATGTCTTGGTCTAAGGTTATTACTGTTGTTCAGGAGCTAAATGTCTTCTAAGGGAAGCTGTTGGGATTTCACTCTTTAGTATGTGGCAACCATAGAATATAGCTTCTCTCTTTCCGAGTTGCTCTGTATACAGGTCTTACGTGGGTATAAAGATGTATGTCAACAAAGAGATCCAAAACTTTATCCAGTATTCAAGCAGCAGGAGTTGGTGCTTGTTCACATGATGTTTTTAATACAAAGCCTTTGCAACGTTTTCTCTGTGGTGAAAAAATGAGACTTTACAGCTTAGCTGCTGGTCATTGGGGGGTTAGTTCTCGTAGGACCCTACATAGTAAATAGCTTTATTTATTACTTGTCTTTTTTTTAGGATTGGGGGTATGTGTGTAACATGTTAGCTCAGAAGCAAAACTGTAGTATGAAGATCAATCTTGGCAATGCAGCTGAGATGGGCAATACCAGCAAAACTCTCCAAACTAAGGTCTTCCTTGATTGACAATGCTGTACTCAAACCGCTGCTTTTACAGCAGGACACTGTTGAATTTGTATAGAACTTCTCATGCAGCCTTATTTATAATAAAGGAAGTCTTGTACAAAATCTAGAGAAGCGTGAAGTCTCTTTTGTTTCTAGTTCCCCTAAAAATGTTTCTGAGAGAGCAGAAGGATGGAGTGGGGGTATGCCAAGTGCGATCCTAGCACAGTGAGCCCGCTAACAAGAATCCCCGGGGTGATTTCTGACTGCCTGTAGAAATTGTTCCAGAATAAGATGCAACGTGAACATAAGGTGGAATAGCTATTCCAGAATAATGCCAGGGATGTCCGACTTCCTGACAATATGAATCCACAGGAATTCAAAAGCATTATTCTGGATACCTCTGCTCAAAAAACGCCCTTTCGTGGCAAGCCCTAAATATCGGTGGTAGATGTTGCCCTTATTGGCTGAACCAGAAATCTCCTGAATTTCCAGTTCTGCTAGAGGAATGCTCTTTACCTGCTTGTTCTATAGGTATCCACAGCCAAGTTCCAGCAACCACCCACCACCACTTAACCTCCTGCTTAACCCCTTTCCCTGGTTTAAGGGAATGGCACCTCCTTGTTAATATTCTAATGTGCTGTGGCTGTGGAAGGAAATCCAAAATCAGTTATGAATTCACATAATAAAAACACCACTGTTTCCTTGGTGACGTGTCTTGCAGCCGCACAGAATGCTCTGCACACCTTTAATTAATAACTCTGCCTTCCAGTGATTGCTGGGGCTGAATCACCATTGAACAGGTCTGAGAAGGAGCTGGCTTGAGAGTTGCAGCCCAAGTCTACCTCGCCAGGAGTTACAATTTCTCAGGGTCAACCACACACTGTGGTAAATGGAGCTTGCGAGTTCTGTGGCGCAGGATCATCAGCAGACCTGGTTGTTTTAGTGCAACTTTGTTATTAAAACAAAACAAAACCAAACCAAACCAAACCAAACCCACCATGCTTTAAAGCTCAGTCTGACAAGCTCAGCAACATTTGCTCCATTGAGCTGTTGATTACTTGAGCATTTTTTTGCTTTTCCTCATTTACTGCTTCTGTGTTGCTATGTAACAGAAGGGATAACATCAACAGAAAATCCTTTTTCAGAAGGGCAATCAGTAGATTTTTGGTCCATGCCCTGGCCGTTATTACAGTATTACCTGCCACAGAGCAGGCAGATGTGGAGGCAGAGAGAGGCCCACCCCAGCCACTAGAGATTGGTTTTGATCTTTTCTAGAAGTAAAACAGTTTTCCTCTCAGCTTTGAATTGGATCCTTTCTTCAGAGATTCATATTCTTGTGTTTTCCTTATTTCCAGGCTTTCTTAAAGCCCTGATTCCAATGTGCTGGCTTTCATCAGAAGTCTAGCAGCCGAGAGTTTCGCCATACAATTTTGGCTACACTGCAGGCCAGAAATGTGCTTCCCGCACTTGTAGACAATATTCTTAGAGAAGGGCAAAAGCTCCTGAGGTAACAACCACCCCCACAGCTCAAACCTTAAATCTGTGCGTTGTGGCTGGAGATTTAGCTAGCGCACGTAGACATGGCTATCTGTTTGTGCTTGGCTGGTGTGCAGTCACTGTCCTGGGAAGTCCTGCACTCCTCGAGCAAAGGGACGGATCATCCCAAGCTCAGCTAATGAGCACATGAACTTGAACTGAGAGTAAACCTCTCGGTCTTGTCCTCTCAGGGTCATCAATATGCAATTGCCTTTCACTTGCAGCTGTGCTAAATAATTATATATATATAAAATGTATATATATAAAAAATGGAGCTGCCTTTTATTAATGATTGTACCCCACCAGCACAGTATAGAGTTTGTGCACTGAAAGCTCTGCAGCATGGACCTGGAAATGGTGTGCATAGCAGCCATTCCCTCCCGCTGCTGCATGCTTAATTGCTCTATGTCATGTTCCAGGTCTCTCCCCCGTTCAACATTCAATTTCTTCTAAAATCAAAACTCCTAAGAGAAATGTCACCAAAAAAAGGGATGGTTTTTACTTAGATTTAGAAAGCAGCACTCTATTCCAGCTAGAGGCATTTCTAGTCTCGTTTTTTATCACCACTTTAAAATAATCCCTGAGAAGAGAGATGAGTTTGTAGTGGTGTACTTTGACATTTTTTCAGCACATTGAGAATAAATGGCTGAATATGGGGAATTTACACAAAGCAAATCACGTTTGTCACATGCCAGAAAACCTCCACTAGCTCTTGGCTTCTGATGCTGTCAGACCTATGTGACAGTGCAAGCGCAATATTAAAACAACTAACACATAACAGAGTGAATATCTCTGCTGCCTTAGTTTAGTAGATCATAAGACTTAAAGACTTGGGGCATTTTTGCTTTCAATACCCATGTGTTGTTTAAATGTTTTAGATGGCAGAAGCTGACTCAATAATTATGGGGAGACATCTTAGGCATTTACAATTTCTCTTTTGTGTCAAGAATACAAGTAACATGTACCTCCTTCTCCCTTATTGTCCAATAAAACTCCTCTTTTGGTCATTAAAAGCTTCCCATAAAGTCTCCTTGTAACACGGAAAATAAAGACTTTGCTGGTTTACATCTATGTCTCTAAGACATAAACTCAGAAGTCACAGTAACTGTCTATTATTCTGTGTTAGGACCTCCAATCTGGCCCCGTAAAGTTGCTGTCACATTGGGCATGGACTGCCATGTCATCTGAAAACTTCAAAACAGCATTTTAAGTGCTGGAAATTTGGAAATAGATCAAATAAAAGAACATGAGAATGGTAGGTACAATGTTAACTGTGAAATCTTTCATTTTGATGAAAGTTTTCAAACACAGTTCAGAGTTCTTTCAGTTTCCCAAAGTTCCCAAATCATCTGGGTTTGCTGAAGTCCATCATTAACAACCCTCCCCAAACTCCCTGAGTGGGTGCGTACACACCTCTCCGACCAGTTCCTTCAGACTGGGGTTCTTTCAGCTGCGTGCTACCTACTCTAGCTCTCAGGCAGACTGTCCTGCCGACAAGCCAAAGTGGAGTCACATCAGCATTTAGATGAATGTCTTGGCACAGACGTCTGTAGCACGTCTCTCCACTGTGATGAGCTGCTGTCCTTGCTACAGCCTGGCCTCCTCTCTCTACACAAGTTTCCCCACGACATTTAAGACTGAAATCAAGTTACCCCTATGTGGCACCTGACTTTTGGGAAAACTCAGAAAGATCATGAAAAGCTCATGAATGGCAGGTCCAGTCTGCATCTCTGGTCCCCCGGCACAGTGACAGACTTCCCTGGACAGGTAACACTTGCAAATGCAGTAAGCATTTTTCCACAAGCACAAGAAAAAGATCTCCTTCTAAGCACTGCCTGGATAGGTAGCTGTTATACTGGGTAGTTCTTATGGATTTGACATAAAACAGCCCTGTATCTCACACCCTTCATGGTAATCAGATACATAGTTCTGATGTGTGGCTAATACTAAAGATCTGCAGACCTAAGAAAAATCGTTTATTTCACGCAGGAATGCATTTCTGTTTCCCAACTCTGCACAATGTTGTTTTGCTACTATGCAAATCAGGGTAATGTTTGTGTTGATACAAATTAGCACTTTTCAAGCGTTAAGTCATCCAGCGACAGGCAGGACAGTAAAGCCAGGAGAATAATTCACAGCTAACAATTTATCTAATGACTTTTTACCACTTATGGAATATCCACAAGCAAGGGCAGAATCTCCTTTATTTCAAGTAGGCAGAAATGTCTGTGCTATAAAAAAGTGTCCTGGTTTGAGGTAAAACAAGACCAATTTTGTTCAGTAACTTTACGTTTTAGCTGGGCCTCTTCTAACTACAGAAATTAACAGCATATTGTGCAGACAATATTCACTCTCAGAGTGATGAGACCTATGTTTATAGCCGATGCCCAGGCATGGTGTGCGGAGAGGCTCTCGCTTATAATCATTGCTATAACACGCAAGGCCTCGGTTATTTGCCCCGTTGGAGGGTCGGAAGCGGAAAAGTGCAGTAAGGTCCCACCTGCGGGGAGGAGCGGACAGGAGAGGTGACCCAAAACTGACCAACAGCGTATTCCATCCCATCTGCCTCATGCTCAGTATAAAAGCTGAGGGATCAAAGGGTCAGCTCTCTTTCTTCAATGGCCGACGTCTGAGGAGGACTCTGTTTGTCTGCCTTTGATCCCGATCCTACATCCAGATCTGGAATTCAGTTTCCATCTGTCACTGAGTCCAGCCTGGGACTCCCCCAGTGCCAGCCAGTGACATGATTGTCATCCTGGGAGCTTGATACCTTTTTTTTATATACTTATTTCCTTTTCATTTTATTATTAATATTTCATTAAAGTAGCTCAGTTTCTTCTAAACTCATAAGTCTCTCTCTCTCCTGCCTCTCTCTGAAGAGGGGTAGGGGAGAGCATCTGTCATTCTGCCTGAGTAGCCAATCTGGCCCAAACCATGGCAAAAAGCAAGAGCAACCTCAGAGGATATGGTGACCTACAGGCATGCTAACATTAATTTGGTCAGGTATTACTAGCAATCAACTGGGAGCACTGGTCTCAGAATGGGATACTGCTCAGGATTTGCCCATTTCTTGAGCAGGTTTGATCCTCTCTGCTCAACTCTGTGTAACGGTTCTCTGCCTGTAGGTCTAAAAGCCAACTCAGGTCTGTCCCCAAGTGCCACTGGCACAGTATCAGATATGTGTCTGGCACTTATCTGGATTGAGTTTGTTTCAAAAGAGAATTTCTCAAGGTATTGGTTCAGTGGCTCCAACCAAACATTTGAGCTGTTGTGCCCCTTCCAAATAAAATTCCAGGCAGTCCTGCCATTTTCTAAAATGATGAATTCATTATGGCAACATAAACGAGGTTATTTTTAGTCAGTTTCCTATGCAGTCACTGCATACATGCATATGGGGGGAGAAGAGGGTCTATCCCTTCATCTCCTGCCAAGTAACTTTTGAATCCATCAAACAACTTTAACCAAATTTGACAGATCTGTAGAGAGCTCAGAAATACTCAGCTCCAATAAATTTTAGGCAAGCAGGCAGATGGATAGAGGACAGAGACTCTCATCATGCTGAGGGAGTACATGAGATCTTTTACGTGTTCCCAGTGCAGTAAAAGGCAGTTGGTACTCATACCTTGTTAGACCTGAAGAATTAAACTGTGAGGAAACAGGTTTGGGATACTTCTGCTACTCTCACGATGATCTGCACCGCTTTGTAGCAGAGCCTTGAGAGAAGAGGCAGGAGGCAAACAAACAGATATTACTATCACATCTACTGGACAAATCTGGTCCCGAAACAGAAATCTGAACAAGCCCATGCTGTGGATCAATTAAGGTTCTTCAAAAGAAACTTCACTTTCTAGTTATGCTACATTTAGGAGCGTCATCTTGGACTCCTCAGCTGCTAAAAGCAAACTCTCTGGCTGCAGAGGCTTGAGGGGCTCTGTAGAGCAAAGCTTTTCAGTCACTGTTTGCAGAGGTGCTGCCTTTGAATGAAGGAACTGAGTTTTGAACTGATATGAATCTGTCTAGCTAAAACCAGAGCTTATCCAAAGTGTCAGAGGAAAGAAAAAAATAAATAAATCAGCAATTTCTGTCTTGAAGGTGGGTATCTTCGCTTTATTGATCTGCTCTGGGGTGGAAGTGCAGGAGGTGCTGAGGTGAAACATTTAAATACAGGCCTCACTGTTGAGGCATCTGAGTGCTTGTAAAATGTCTGACTGTGGCACTGTTTTAAAAATTGCACACAAGAACGAAGATTAAAACCCCAATGAAGATCTTAAAAGTGTCTTAGGTTCTCTGCAGGAAAAGGAGTCGATTTTAGATGTGAAACAACCTTCAAATCCAGCGACAGACCCACAGCTATTAACAATCTCAACTCAGCAAAGACTTAATCATGTGTAAGGAGCCAAGATTAAATTTCTGTCTGTATTGTGCTGCTTTCCAGAAGTGCCGCAACACTTATAATGTCATTGGAAATCCAATTAGGCACTTTTCTGCAGACAATCTAATATTCAGGATCCAACACAGGCCCAGCGGGCAGAGCTAGGCAGAACTAGGATCAGTAAACCACATTGCTCACAGCCTGACTCATCAGTCACTTCACCTCCCCAGGTGCATCAAGGCAGACATTCATCATATTGCTCCTAACCTTCACTCTTGCTCTCTGGCCCTCTGCTGGGAATCAAACAGCACAGAGGGATTTCCCAAATCCACAGGGAGATAGTACTTCGCTTGCTAACACGCCCCAGGCCTTCCCTCTGCCAGCTTGCACCAGGCAGAGCAGCGCAGCCCGGGGTGGTTTGTGTGCCTGTAAGCATGAGGGGTGCACAGCAGCTCTGCCTGCCCTCCGTCACACAGGCATTCCCACGGGACAGAGGCGTTCTGCCCCGTCAGCACGATATTCCTGCCAGTTCAGTTCACCTTCAGGGTTATCACATCACATCACTGTTGTGAAGCTCCCGTATGCAAAGCTAGAGAAAAGCAAGGCTTGTCCACACACAGGTTTCTACCAATGGTCCCCCACTGACCCTCTCCTGCCAGCGCCACACCTGGCATGGCTCTGGAGGTGAAAAGTTTGATCCAGAGCAGAGGGACACCAGCACAACACAGCTAAGCTACAGAAAGCACATGAAGAGGAACTGAGGGGCACCGAGCCTGCGGGTTTGAAGGCATGGGTTATATCAGAGCTGTCTTCCCACAAGCAGAAACAGCTGATTAATCACCCTGCCTTAGCTATTACGAGTAAGAGGAGACAGACTCTGTTTCCAAGCCTAAACAGGCACGGAAAAGAGCTGTGTGATTAATGTAGAGGAAAAAACCAGTCACACCCTGACTTGTGGACTGGCCCAGAGTGCATTCCTGTTGAGACCTCCCTTCTGAGAATGGTTCGACTGACAGGAGGAAAGGCACAAAAGCATCCTTTGGGGCAATGGGCATGTATGCAGAGAGCTGCAAAGAGGACGTTATTAAGCCATAATGTCAAACTGTTGGTCCTCATTGATTCTTCAGGTGGTCTGAAGTTGACAGCTTTTTTCCCCCTTTTCCCCCCAACCCTCCTATGCCTTTGCTGTGCAGCCACATAGGTGACTCATGCAAATGGTTTGCAGCTTACAGGAAACAGTCTGCTCCCTGCTCAGCTTGTGGCTGTTCAGTGCCCCTTTCCTTGGCTCCGTTTCCCTTGGAGAGATGGCTTTTTCCATCAGCTTTGCCAAGAGCGGTGGCTCCAAGACACAAACCTGCAGCACGTGCTGTAATTCTCACAGACCGCCTCCTGCGCATCAGATGGCTGTGAAGAACACAGAACAGGCTCAGCACGTTGGTCCCTTAATACAAGCTGCACTCTAACTCCCTGGCGGACTCAGATGCAGTGTCACTGCACACTGCTAAACAGCTGTCACGCTCCAACCCAGACACAGTTGCATCTCACTGACAAGTTTTAAAATTCCTGTTTTAACCGATCAGCAAAGTGTTTTAGGAGGGAAAAATCCTAACATAGCATTACTAATTGACTCAGCTAAATCAGCAACTGCCATCTCTGTTGGCTTTGGACCAGCAGTAGAAATGACTGCTTCCATCTTATAGAAATTGGGGATGGTTTAGTAAAATTGCGTCTGATCTCACGACTGTAAAGAGACTGCATTTTCATCAGCTGTTCCCAAGTGAAACCAATGTCCAAAGAACAGAATGGTGAAATAATCGGGCTACTAGCAGAGAAAGGAGACAGGATAAGAAACAGCCAGTTCTCAAACCTTGATAATGCAGGGGAACGTTACAGATGCCACGACAGTGGAAAACTGGGGAGAGCAGGCCCTGGAGACGTAACACTGCCAACAACACATGCACTCACACGCAGCCAGGTACCTCTGCTGAGCAAGGACAGACAGCTGTTAAATGAAACATGGCAAGAAGCTGAGATTTCCTTTTCTTTTTCTTTTCAATTGATTAGAAAAAGCAACAAAGCCACAGGACTGGAGTTCACACAAGTGTCTGGAGTTCACACGAGTGTTTCAGGTGTCCCTAGCATGTGATGTTTGACTTTTCAAACCAGTATCTCCAGTTACTACCACTTCCAGCACACGAACCACAGACCCTTTGAACACCTCCACGGACAGACTCTTCTCAACAACTTCCCAAAGGAAAAGCCTTCTATCATAGCCACAGTCACATTCACTTAAGTTCCCACCCAGCTTATCCAGAACTCAGCAAAGCTTCCCAGATCTGACAGCCTGGGATCCCCCTCCCTCCCTCCCTCCCTCTTGGCTCCCTTCTACCTTGCTCTTAGCTTCAATATAAGGGATGCTAAAATGATAATGAAAAACAAGAGGCTGGACCACATCTTGCATCACAGTACCAACAACTACCTCAAGGACATCAGTAAAGATACAGGGACATGCTACAAATGGAGGACAGAACGAGGCCCAATGCCTTGCTAATCTGAAGTATCCATCATGCTCCTAAACTTGGTACTTTTACAAGACAGCCTCCATCCTTTTTTGTCTGACACCAAATTTAATTTCTTCTTTAACCTGTGCTGACAGCAGTTACATTTGGTGGCAAAACAACAACAGGGAACAACAACAAAAAAATAATTCACCATTGTTTTTGAAATCAATAGCAACAACAACAACTTTCAAGGGCAAAATATGGAGCAGAGGGTGAGTACAGCACTTGCTGTACAATGTGATCCATAGAAGATTCTAAGGAGAGCTCTGACTGAAGGGCAGAGGTGTTCATCTGCTCGATCCTTTTATTATTAACTTCTTTTTCCTCTGTTGACCAAAACTGAAGATACGTGTTTTCTTTTCTTGACCTAAACTAATACGATATATCCTTTACACCCATGCACCGTGAAAGGAGAGCGCCAGTCCATTCCACATAACTTTTCCTTTCCTTTGAAGAGTAGGCCAAAGCGTTGCATATTCATTACCACATCAAGAACACTTTGCCTGAGGCTTGCCTTTCTTGGTGTGCTGTAATGAGTTCAGGACCCCAGCTGTCTGCCTGGGGATTTAGAACACTGATATTTAATACTAAATTATAAGGCAGAATATTTCATTTTACTTTTTTTGCTGAAGCAGCGTATTTATAATGGTACACTCTACAGCCACTAAATAGATAGGGAGAGCACATCTTTCTGTTTGGGCAACACCATCTCCGGGTTACCATGGTCTAGCCCTAGCCAGTTCAGGTTTTGGATGCCAGTCTCTGCTCTTGACCCATTATTGGATCTCCCTAACGTCACATCTCCCACTAGCATCCAATAATACACTGAAGCAAACTGCAACATATGCCTAGCATGTTTACAGAAGCCAACTTAGAGCCTACTATACTAACTAACAGCTTTAATGAGCCCTACACAGCAGCTAATAAAAGCAAGATGTTCTGCAGTTAATCCTTGGAAGTTTGCCACTGAGATCCTACCAACACCATTTCAGGGACAGTGGCTTCATCAAGCTCAAACCCTGCTTTCACCTAACGAAACAGCCTAGATCCACATTCTGACAACACACCTCACAGCTTTATGCTTCCTCTGGGTTCTCTAGTGACAGTCTACAAAACATGCACAGCATCAGATCTAGACTGGGAAATTTTTTAAAGAACATCAGCGTTCTAGAACAACAGAGTAATTAGTATTTCTCTAAGTAGTGCCAGATGGTTTAAAAGCCACAAAGATAAACAGGAGGGAAAACACCTGCATAGTTTGAATTAAAGCTAGTAAGAGCATAAACAATCCCCTCCAATAGCCACAAGCTGACAGACCAAGTTCCTGCTAAGTCTTTTTCCTCATCAAATCTGTCCTTTATATCTGCTTTCCTACTTGAAGGCACACAAGCATGCACCTCCTTAGAGTTAGTGTGCTCAGGTGGAACATGTTAAAGGTAAAAAAAGATTAGTCCTGTTTTCCTCTAGAAAAGCTCCAAGACACTCAGTGCCCTAATTACCAGGAAAACCATGAACAACCACCTTTTACTATGCTACCTTACCTCACTGCAATGGGAGACAGACCGGAACAGTCTTGTGTATCTCATGACAACTGCCTCAGCACCACAGGAACCACAGCCCTGTCCTTGAACATAATGCTTTGCCTCATTTCTTTCTGCACGCTTATTTCCTGGAACTATGGCCAGTTTGGGTTGTTAGTGGTCTGTCAGAGAGACACACAGCTGAGCAACATCAAATAGGTCACAGTTCTTTTAGTTCCCTATGTGGAGAGAAAAAAGAAAAAGGAAAAAAAAAAAAGAGAGAGAAGAAGTAGTCTTTCCTGTGACTACTTTTGATTCAAATAATCTTGTCCCCACTCTAGCTATATTAGCTTACAGGATAGCTTCAAAAGATGTTCAAGTGCAAAGCTCTGTTCCAGCAGGCAAATGCGAGGATCAGAATGTACCAATTCCTTCACCAGCAGCAAGACACCACCAGTATGTAATGCCCTGACTGAACTCCTCCTACTTCAGTTCTCTTATTTCGTCTATATCTTGACATATATAGCAATACTTTGAGTTCTGGAGCAGAACGGAAAATGAACGTCCTTCTGCTCAGGATATGGTTTCCGTTAGCTTTACTCCCTACTCCAGCCTTTAGGATAATTGAGGCTAGGACCTAGAATAAACATGACCCTACTTCAGAAGGGCAGAGAAGGATTATAACCACACACTCCACCAGCAAATCTAGCCCAAACTGGAAGCCCAATAGATGCTCCCTGCAAACAAGACTTCAGCAGGGATAAGTGGGTAGGGTGTCAAGTTCAGTGGTGTCTAGAGGAGGACAGTTTGTACTAGGTAACTGCATCTTAACTTCAGAGACCATACTATCTTTTTTAGCCTTTACAGTGCCTCGCTCCTCTCTGCACAACCAGTCCAGTGACTAATAGCTGCCTGGAAAGAGGAAGAAAAAACTGGATAAAGACAACATCGTTTGCTGTTTATTTATTTTCAAGACACCAGTATGACAATTTTTAAACAAAGTAACAGGATCAGTTCCAAGACTGCCCACCAGCAATGCCTCCAGAGAGGCCAGAGATAATAGAACATCACCTCTGAGTAAAGCCAACGTTTTCCTTCACGCGATATACGTGCTCTGCAATGACTTTCCATCTCCTGGCTGAAGGCAGCACATCCTCCTCCTGACAGGAAGGAGTGGAGTTCAAAGAAAGTTTCTCAGCCTTTTCAGCACAGATTTATTTTCCATTATGAAATGCAACCACAGAAGAGCCCATGCCAAGTTACACTAGATGCCCACAGCTCACACTGAAAAGCAGCTTCACACTTCAGCAAACACGTGCCTACTGGCACCTCAAAGGCCATAATCACATGCCTCAGGGCTGTTCTTCAAATACAGCTGGAGATAATCTTTGAATATTTGTGGGTCAGTCATTGTAGCCTTGACAGCAGGGTCCTCCTTCATGGCCTCCATCCAGCGTTGGAGCTTTGGGGTGTGACTCAAAGAGCTACGGGAAAAGGAAAGAGACTGAGTAACACAAATGGGAAACTTGGAGGGCATCAAGGAAGAACAACAGCTTGAGCAGTTCTACTTTACTGTTTGTTTTGCTTTCTCCCTCCCAGTATAGTGTTCAGCTAGGAGCAGGTGATGAAAATAGATACCAGATCATAGAAGGCACACTAGCATTTGGAAAGTGAAAGAATTCTTACAGAGTTTGTGCACTCTGCAAAGCTATGCAAAAACACAAACGAGCATTTATTGTGCAAGATATCAGCATGTTTTTTGCTTACGTTATCCCTGCTGCAAAAAAACCCAGCTCTTATTTATCATCTGCTCCGAGTTGAGGGCAGAGGCTTGTGCGCTACTGCCTCCCTCTGGAATGCTTTGTTAATGGTGATTCTTGAAACAAATGCTGTGAACAGTGGCTGAGTCCTCCTCAACTCAGGAACTTCTTCTCTCCTCTCTCTTGCATATCAAGACAAGCTGTGCAGTTTGTACTGCTCTGCAACCCAGCAGCTCAAAACACAGACACAGTCTATTGAGGATTTGATTAACAGACTAAATCTATAAACCCTCTCAGACACATCTGGAAAAAAAAACCCACCAACCCAACTCTGTGGCAAATTGAAAGCTTAACAGTGTAATTTGTTATTTTCATTCTCTTCTGGCAGATTGACCCAAGTACTTTGCATTATAATTTCCAACTCACAAGTTTAGTTAATGCATAACTTCTCCAGGTAACTCCTAACCCTTACCCAGAAAGCATCTTTTCTTAACGTACAATGGCTCAGATCCTCAATCATTCAAATACCCTCATGACTCCAGACCCATGCTGCTATATCGCTTGTAGTATTTCCCCTTCCAGTCAAGGTCCACACAGGAGACAAAGTCGGTCACCGACCCATCAGTAAAGCCCTCATTCTACAGTGCCAGAAAAATGCTAAGGATTTCAGTGCTAAGGATTCCCTGCATCTTTCTTGTTCTTCAAGAACACTTTAGGCACCAGGGTGAGACTAAGTGTTCTGTACTCATCCTCCGCTTTTATCACCCACTTCCTCATACAATCTGAGTCTTTAGTCCTGTTTTAAACCACCTATAAAATAGTTTTCCTTTAATACCATTTCCTCTATGTATTAATGTAACACCATGGTAACTGGAGCTGTTTCAGGACATAACAGACCAAGACATTTATTTACATATTAAAAAATGCTATTACAACAGGGACAGATCTATTAGCTACAGCAAGGCAGGATACAGTTTACCCATCTCAAAACAAAATCACCCTCCTTTGTCAGCCTAGGATTTCTGAAGAGGAGCATGAGACTGCATTTCAAGTCTGAGGGTTTGGACCAAGAAATTTGAACCTCGGCATCTATACCTCCATCCCCTTCAAATAAAGACCATTTTCATCTGTGATGTTAGGGACAGAGAGAGAAAGTCCTGTATCTTAACCACTTCTTCCAGATCTGTCAAAATTATTTGGTAGGAAAACAGACCTGGTGAAAGAAAGCCTGTTTACAGAAGATCCCTGAACAACTCATCGCTCTTTTGAGAAGATGCTTCCCCCAAACTGTAACACAATACAAACTTTCTTCAGCAGCTCCCAAGAGTGGCCCATTGCTGCAAAGTGTATGCAAAGAATATTTATGCTGAGGCACTTCAGTATGCACTAGAAGCCAGGCGAGGTACTCACTCCTTCAGCTGGAGTGGTTCCAGACGTTCAAACCACGGCCAGATCATGTAGTCAAGCATGGAGATTGAGTCCCCGCCGTAAAACACAGTGTTGAGTTTGGACAGAATCTGTGAGGGGTGAGAGATGACAATTGCCCTCAGAAGGAAATTACTGCAGCAAAACTCTATAGTAACAAAACATCCCCACCTCATCGTGGAATGTAGGCACACTGAAGGAATCATACAGCAAATAATGCAGATACAGCACGTTTCTCCTCTACATGGAATATCTGGGGAGTCAGAGCTAGCCAGTAAAGTAGCTGTAGTATCAAGCTTAACTATTTCATACATTGCCAGTCCAGCTCTCCTCCAGTGGTTCAAAACTGTCACAAAATATGAATCACTAGTGAGCTGTAGCTTGTGCACAAACAAAAAGGAATTTAGCTCTCAGTATCTGTCAGTTCATGATTTGTAACTTGTCAAAAAGCATTAATGGCACAGACTAATCAAACAAAAATGTACATGGCTTTCTTGAGCAAAAAAATCCAGCTAAATTTAACATCCAGGTAAACTAGAACTCCATTTTAGCATGGACTCTTTTTCCATGGCACTTGAGGCCAAGTGGTGTCAGGAAAGCACTTCTAACATTACACATAGAACTGGATTTGATTCCAGGTGCAAAGGGAACAGGAAGCAAGTCTAACATCCGCATACACCAGACGGAGATCTCCACAGCTCAGCACAGAAAGCAGGGACACAAAGAATTCAGCAAGTTCTCCTGTTACATTCATGTTTCTGATACATTTCAAGTGCCGTGGTCATCCAAGTTTAACATGCTTTAAAGAACCTCCAGAGCTTGGTCTCTTCTTTCATAAGACAAGTCCCTCTGTTTTCAGACACTTTGGCATTTTAAACATGGAATTCAAGAAACCTGACAAATCTTTGTCTTCAAATTTGGACACACAACAAATTTGGACGGCACTTCTATGGCATTTACACCCTGCCCTCTAACCCCCATGAGGCAGTAGAATTTTTAAAGCAGTTCTTCAGGGAGCGTCAAGCTGTTTGAGTTACCAGGTGTCTGGCAGAATATAACCTGGCAGTTGTTTCCTGTGCAACGTGCTGTAGGTGTCCCTGCTGTGGCAGGGGGGTTGGACTAGGTGACCTCCAGAGGTCCCTTCCAACCCTGACCATTCTGTGATTCTGTTGCACAGTCCCAGAGACAGGAACACAGCTCCCTCTGTTGGGTAGCAGCAAACTAAATACAGCAGTGTTTCAAACACTTCCCTTCTTGAATATCTCATGCAATAGGCTGAGTGAGGTTTGCATGGCTCTCTTCCTTCCTCCCATGCTCAGCTGACCTTCAGCTGCTCCTGCAAAATCCTTCAGGATATGGTAAAATAGAGACACTGAAGGGGCAGCAAGTATTTCACAGCATTAATAAAGCAGGAGGAAGGTTAGTACTTCCTTAATGTTCAACAGATTCATATTTCAGGGAAATGAAACACACGTGGCTTCCCCCAAGAACTCATTTGACATCTGCACTACTCCAGCATCAGCCAGATCAAACAGACAAGACTACTCTGAAAACAATGTCACTTCGGCAAGTTAAGGGGGTGGGGAAGCAGAATGCACAGGACTGTTAGGAGAATTAGGAAGGGACTAGAATACTACTATTAGTAGCTTTGCACCAGAAGAGAAACACTACAGAGGAATGCTTCTTGATCGAACCAGACAAGCATTATTCATGGCTGCTAAAAACACAGAAGCAATGGGTTCACGATAAACGCAAGTCCGACAGCTGTTCAAACTAGCCAAGAACCACTACAGACACTAAATCAGGATTGTGAAGTTGCTAATACAGCATATCAAAGCCACCTCACACTTCCTGAAGCTCTGCTGAAGTTGCATTACAAAACAGTGTAGCAGAACACAGCCCAAGGGTGGATTTCTGCAAGGGACAGATTATATTAGAATCACAGAATGGTTTAGGTTGGAAGGGACCTTGAAGATCATCGAGTTCCAATCCCCTGCCATGGGCAGGGACACCTCCCACCAGACCAAGCTGCCCAAAGCCCCATCCAGCCTGGCCCTAACACCTCCAGGGATGGGGCAGCCACAACTTCCCTGGGCAACCTGTTCCCACCCTCAGAGTAAAGAATTTCTTCCTAATATCTAATCTAATTCTACTCTCTTCCAGTCCTCCATTCCACCTCATCCTATCACTACATGCCCTTGTAAAAAGTCCCTCTCCAGCTTTCCTTTAGGCCCCCTTTAGGTACTGGAAGGCTGCTATAAGCAGAGAGGTAGAATCACCTCCCTCGACATGCTGGCCATGCTTCTTTTGATGCAGCCCAGGATACGGTTGGCTTTCTGGGCTGCGAGTGCACATTGCCAGCTCATGTTGAGCTTCTCATCCACCAGCACCCCCAAGTCCTTCTTCTCAGGGCTGCTCTCAATCCATTCTCTGCCCAGCCTCGATTTGTGCTTGGGATTGCCCCGACCCAGGTGCAGGACCTTCTGCTTGGCCTGGTTGAACTTCATGAGGTTTGCACGGGCCCACCTCTCCAGCCTGTCCAGGACCCTCTGGATGGCATCCCTTACCTCCAGCGTGTCGACAGCACCACACAGCTTGGTGTCGTCAGCAAACCGCTGAGGGTGCACTCAATCCCACTGACCATGTCGCCAACAAAGATATTGAACAGCACCAGTCCCAGTACCAACCCCTGACAAATGCCACTCATCACTGGTCCCCACTTGGACATCGAGCCGTTGATCACAACTCTGAGTGCAACCATCCAGCCAATTCCTTATCCACTGAGCAGTCCATACATCAAATCCATCTCTCTCCAATCTAGCGACAAGGATGTCACGTGGAAGAGTGTCAAATGCTTTGCACAAGTCCAGGTAGATGATGTCAGTTGCTCTTCCCTTATTCACCAATGGTGTAATCCCATTGTAGAAGGCCACCAAATTTGTCAGACACAATTTGCCCTTGGTGAAGCCATGCTGGCTGTCACTAATCACCTCCCTATTTCCCATGTGCCTTAAGCATAGTTTCCAGGAAAATCTGCTCCATGATCTTGCCAGGCACAGAGGTGAGACTGACCGGCCTGTAGTTCCCCAGGTCTTCCTTTTTTGCCTTTTTAAAAATGGGAGTTACGTTTCTCCTTTTCCAGTCAGCAGGAACTTCACTGGACTGCCATGACTCCTCAAATATGAATAGTAGCTTGGCAACTTCATCCACCAATTCCCTCAGCACCCGCAGATGAATCTCATCAGGTCCCATGGATTTGTGCACTTTCATGTCCCTTAGATGGTCTCGAACCTGGTCTTCTACAGTGGGTGGTTCCTCGTTCTCCCAGTCCCTGCCTTTGCCTTCTGCTGCTTGGGTGGTGTGGTTAAAGCCCTTGCTGGTGTCATTGAGTACCTCAGCCTTATCTGTGTCCCAGGTAACTAGGTCTCCCATTTCCTTCCAGAGAAATTCCTCCCTAGTCTTCCTTTTGTCACCAACATACCTATAGAAGCTTTTCTTGATTCCCCCCGCCCCAAGTAAGAGAGATTTTATTTCATCACCAGCGTATCTGCACTGACTTCAGCAGAGCTACAGCACAGATGCTTTTCAGCAGCTCAGACTCCTCAGCCCTTGCTCTTAGAACATGCTGCAAGGTCTCCTTACATTTTAAGCACAAAAAATATTTCTAAGACAACAGCAGTCAGCAAGAATTCAAAAATCTCTGTAAGTCCACACAGCCTTCATCATACAGATGAAATTTATTTTAGCTACTTCAAATTTACTCTAATGGCGCTGTTGTGCATCCTAGGCTGGGGGCAGTAAATTGAAAGACTGTTCATTGCTATTACTACCAACTGAATGAGAAGAGATCTAGTTCCAAAGGCCAAAGCATGAAAGAAAAAAGCAATCATACAGTGACTGGCAACCTGGTCATTATCATAAAATACTCTTACCTCTTCAAGTTTGCCAAGCTTTTCAGTAATCTCTGCTTTAAGTGCCGTGGTGTCCTGACCATCTTTGGCTGCCACAAAATACTTGAAAACTATGGGTGTTATCTATACAGGAAAGAATAAAGTTTTAGTGTTCCTATTACAATAATACAAGTCACTCAGAGCTTAAGATGTTGAGATGCTAGATGCAAGTTAAATCTTAAAGATATAACTTTAAATAGCTAAATAAAGTCCATTAATAAAAATATTTTATACTTCATAGAAGATAAACAAAGGCTTAAAGGAAGAATGAAGGCAAATACTAATGAATTTCAGTCTTGTAATAAAAGGAGTATAATGAAAAGAAGGGCATGGCTCTCATTTGCACACACTGCAAAAAGGAGGAAAAAAAAAAAAGGAGGGAGGAGAAAAAAGGTAGCCAGAGAAAAATTATCAACATTCAAGGTACTTTAAGACAGACAGACATGCAGCCCAGGATATGCAGGCTTCTACAAACCTGTGCATTTTCCAGTTTGGTAATTGCCAGAGAAATTAGCATACAGTACCAGGAAGTTGCCCAGTGACCAAGCCTAACTAAATTATATTCTTAAAGCTCATAGATTAACATTTTTCTAAGATCTTGTCATTCATACAACCAACATTGAGTGCACATTTCATTTCTTATAATATGCCTCCCCATAGCCCTCTTCCCATCATGCCTATTCAGAAAGGCTTGTCGTAAGTTGAGAGCAGGCCAGCGGAGAAGGATTGGAGGGTGCTGGTGGATGAAAAGCTGGACATGAGCTGGCAATGTGCACTCACTGTCCAGAAAGCCAACCACATCCTGGGCTGCATCAAAAGCGGTGTAGCCAGCAGGCCAAGGGAGGTAATTCTGCCCCTCTACTCTGCTCTGGTGAGACCCCACCTGGAGTACTGTGTACAGCTCTGGAGCCCTCAGCACAGGAATGACATGGACCTGTTGGAGCAGGTCCAGAGGACAGCCACCAAAATGATCAGAGGGCTGGAGCACCTCTCATGAGGACAGGCTGAGAGAGCTGGGGTTGTTCAGCCTGGAGAAGAGAAGGCTCTGGGGAGACCTTATTGCAGCCTTTTTAGCACTTAAAGGGGGCTTATAAGAAAAATGGGGACAAACTTTTTAGCAGGGCCTGTGGCAACAGGACAAGGGGTAATGGTTTTAAACTAAAAGAGGGTAGATTTAGACTACGTAATGAAGAAATTTTTTTACAATGAGGGTGGTGAAACACTGGCCCAGGTTACCCAGAGAGGTGGTAGATGCCCCATCCCTGGAAACATTCAAGGTCAGGCTGCATGGGGCTCTGAGCAATGTCACCTAGTTGAAGACAACCCTGATCATTGCAGGGGAGGTTGGTCTAGATGATCTTTGGAGGTCCCTTCCAACCCAAAGTATCCCATGATTCTATAAATATATCCTCCTTCTATCCCCCTTCATTGTCCACATCTATTTGCATCTTCCATTGCTTCCTCATATCCAAGTTGACTTCTTTCACTTCCTAGACTCTTCAAAGCACGTGCTTGTAGTATCTACGTTTAGGGTACAGAGAGTTTACTTCCAGTCAGCCACAGTGCCAACCTCCAATCCCCAGTGAGAGCCAAAATCAGTCTTCTTATATATGTCCCATAACCATAGCCACCTGCCATCCCTTGTCCATGGTTGTAGGCTCTCTCAGTCAGTCAGGCACTCTTCGCATTCTGCATTCATACAGTACTTCCTACCAAAAGACTCAGTTCAAAATACAGCAATTGTCACTGCCTAGGTCTCAAGCATTCAGCTAGTTTGGTCTACTAACCTTTCCTCTGTTGCAGGATGCTCAAAATCCTGTCTCAGTCATATACACTGTCACTACCTTGGCTGTCTTCCTGCAATCCCCACACAAACACTGGGAGCAATTCAGACACAGTGTTTTTCATGTGCTCACAGCAAGAGACCCCAAATAACCCCTTCAGTTATTTAAATGCTTCTCCCAGGCGCGAGACCCTTCTCAAAGAACAAAAGAAGGATTGGCAACAGAGCTGTAGCTTTTGGCCCTATAGTGAAATAAGAAACACAATCCCACCCTGGTCACACAGTACCTTTGAAAAGTGTTCCAAAAGCATCTTCTGAAAGGCTCGCTCATATGGGTCTGAAGGCATCAACTTCTTCCCTGGGAATGCTTCATCCAAATATTCACAAGTAATTGGGGACTCGTAGATCAGCTGGCCCTTGCTGGTCTCCAGAACAGGAACCAGGCCAAAGGGGTTCTTCTCAAAGAACCAGTCAGGTTTGTTCTTAAGATTGACGTTGATTACTTCATGGCTAAAAGAGCAAAAGAAACAAGACCTAAACAGGCTCAGTTCTGCTACAGTCCACTCCATATCATGGCAAAATGCAGTCATTATACCTCAACAACTACAGTACTTGAGAGGCTGAATCCTCGTTCCCCTGCTCTCGAGCCTTGCCTGAAGTACTTTGCAGAACTAAGCATTTGACACATAGCAATACTGCCAGGGAGCACTTCCCTTTGCCGGAGAAAATCAGCACTGAATTACAATGAATTGTTTGTTAAACTAATCAAAAACACATGAACAGCCTGCAAGCACAGAGGCAGCCCTTATAGTCATGCTAAAAACAAAGGTCAAGCTCAGAATGCAGCACACATCACATGCAGGTTCAGGGACATTCTAAGAAAGAAGCACTTGATTGCAAATAAGCTACGCTCCAATTAAGAAATGTAATTGAACTTTAATCTGACCTTACACGAAAGAGCAGATCAGGAGAGCATCCTACCTACTTATCTTCCCTGCCTATGGCCTCACATAGAACAGGAGTGCAGGGTACAGGCAAAACAGATATTGATAAAAAACGATACATGGAAAACACATCTATATCATATTAACAAAACATGTTATATGCGTGACCCCAGAAAATTCCTAGTAAGCTCAAAGTTCTGCTAAACACAGCTGAACCTTCAAAACAACTGAAAGGTTACCAGAAGGCACCCACCATGTCTAGGTAGCAATAAAGCCCCTCCAAAATCACCATACTAAAACAAACCTCCCAGCTCAAAAAAAATCAGTCCAAAGACACTAAATAAAAACAAAGTTAAACGGACCTGGAAGTTTCAATGTACCTACTCTTTGGAAAAAAGACCCAAGAAAATAACAAGAAAAACAAACCCAACTCTTATCTTACTATCAGAAGAACTGCGTGGTAAGCATTTACTACGCTAATACAGCCTCCCAGCCCAATGCTGGTTAACGGACAGTTGGCAGGCCTAGGACTTGGTGGGAATCCGCAGGTGGAAAACCCTGCTACTCTGAAGCTGTGAACTGAGGGAAGCATTAGTCCCCACTTAAAAACACTGAAACAGCATGGCTATCTTGAAAAATAAACACACACTAGCACGGAATACCATTAACTTACTACAGCACAGGAATGACAGGATGTTGTAGGAACACAGTATATTTCCCCTTTTAAAAAGGTCACTCACTACTGTGTTTTGCTAAGTGGTAATATAACAGAAACCCTTACTATTCATATCTCCCAGAATTTCCACTGCAGCTTACATCAAAACCAAGTAACAAAATACATTTAGACTCCACTCACATTTACCCAGGACAAGCTCAAACGCTATTACTGCAAACACTCAGGACAACAGGTAAGAGAAAAATAATTAAAAAAAATAATCAGCTTGAGGTTTTTCCCCTACGGATTTACTTTGGGCCTTTACACAACTGATTTAATACACAGCCTACTTATTTCCCACATCAGCAAGGCACCGCTCCCCAAAAAGGTCCTAAAAGAAGTTCACGCTTTATAGCAAAAATCACCCACAGGAACCCCTTTTCACTCAGTTCTTCCGGGGATGTTTAATTAAGGGCCGTTTAGGATGCCCAGGTTAGGAGAGAAGCTCGAACCGCCCCCCTGCGAGCCCTGACGGGCCGCCGCGGCAGCGCGGGGTGTAGCGGGTGTGTGTGCGGTGGGGGGGAACCCCGGGGCCGTGCCGGCCCGCCGGGAAGGCCTCACCTGATGCCCTTGGCGCGGAGGACGAGGCGCGTCCTCTGGGCGAAGGGGCAGAACCGCATGCTGTAGAGCCGGATCACCCCCTCGGGCACCGGCCCCGGCGCCGCGCTGCCTGACGAGAGAGAGAGCAGACAACGGTCCCGACCGTTAACAGCCGCTACTCGCCACACGCGCAGCCCCGCGCCCCCTGCCACAGCCGGAGGCCCCGGCCCGGGCCTACCGAGGCCGCCGCTTACCCTTGCCCAGGCTGCGAGAGTGATCGCCCGCCATAGCGCTGCGTTGTGCCGTGCCGTGCCGCGCACTGCCGTGTTGTGGTGTGCCGTGCCCCGCCGCCCGCCCCGCCCGCGGGGGGCGGCCCTGAGGAGGGCGGGAACCGCCGTCCCCTCAGCGG
Source organism: Pluvialis apricaria (assembly GCA_017639485.1). Classification (NCBI taxonomy): domain Eukaryota; kingdom Metazoa; phylum Chordata; class Aves; order Charadriiformes; family Charadriidae; genus Pluvialis; species Pluvialis apricaria. The sequence continues at coordinate 27,871,518 of CM030013.1, read as the reverse complement.
GGCGCGGGGCGGTGCTGGGCTGCGCGGGCAGCTTAGCCGGGTGTCAGGGCCTGTGTGCCGGCCTGACTGCCTCCCCTGAGGGCCGGCGGCGCCCTGCCTCAGGCGGCTGGCACCCACGGAGCGGGGAAAGCTTGGGTTTGGGTGGGAGGAACGTCGCGCACACCCCCTGTGGTCCTTCCTTGAGCCGACCCTCCTCCCCAGCGGGGATGCTGACCGCGACAGGCGCTGTTAAACTGCCCTTAATGCTCTCTTCATTATAACCGCAGCATAACCCACCCCAGCTGCACTTCCATTTAAATGGGAAACCTATGGCAAAACTCCACCCCATATGCTTGGTTGTGGGGTGTTTTTTTTTTCTTCAAGTGGCGCCTCCAGCAGCTGGTGAGGCAGCAGGCTCCCCCCCTGCCTCCTGCCTGGGCAGGGCCTCCTGGGCCAGGCCTTCTCCTGCTCCAGCAGCGCTGCATCACCTGCTGCCCTTCAAAATCCCATCCAGCCCCACCCTGAGGATAACAAGGAAGGTTTCTCTCTCCCGCAGCTATTCCACTTCATGATGGAAATCCCAGAGGAGACAACAGGTAACAGATAAGGGGGCGCAGCAAGTGTTAGATTTAATTTAATTACTACCTTGCGGTCATAGAGGGATTCATGCTTGCTTCTGCAAACATGGCCTATGGGACCATCAGTATGTCCATAGAGCAAAGGAGAGAACCGAAGACAGACTGAAGTCCTCTCCATCCCTTTTGCTCCCTCTTCAGTTGAGGTCGGCGCACCAGGGCTTTCTTTTCCTGCAGTATAATAGTGGCAATGGAGGAGCTTTCCTCTTAATGTATTCCACACAGCGTCCAAGTTGATCTACGGTCCCAGAAATGAAACGTTTCTCTTCCTGGGGCTCCACACGCTTCCACCCAACCTTGAGGTCAGAGCTGTGCCTTATTAGGAAACATTTGTAGGTACCAGAGGGCTGGGGCAGCTGCAGCCGAAGGGAGGGACGGTCCTGGCCTTCCCAGCGATGGACACATCTCTGTCAAACCTCCGAGGCTAACAGAGGAACTGGAGCTTCCCCAGTCTCATCGGTGGACCCACGCTTGCACCATTGAGAAGCTTTGCCCGTTGGTGACTTTTGGTTGGGTTTTGTCACTGGAGTTGGGCCTCAGGCATGATGTTGCAAACCCCAGTATTTTCTGTGGGGGATCTCTCCTGCTGACAAACACTGGGATGGCTCCTAGTAAAGCAACCGTGAACTTGACACTATTATCCATCTGAATAGAACAACAACATGATTTTTTGTTAAGTCATTGCTACTTGATTATGCAATTAATAAGTAGGTCAGCAGTGAAAGGGAGTGGTAATTTGTTGCACAAGCCTGCCATGCCCTAGGCAAACAGAAGCTGTATGTAAGATGTCCTTTGCCAGCAAAATAATTTCTCCTACCATTAAAAAAAACTGTGTTAGAGGACATATTTCTCATTCCTTTGAGTACTTCCCTCAAGAAAGATTCAGCAGCATTTTGGGTCATGAAAAGAGAAAATTCATTTGAAGTTTGTTTTAGCTATTAAGGAGAAGACAGGCAGTCTGCTAACTCACAGCCCAGAGACAGACACGTAGGAGCTCAAAGCAGCATCGCAAAATCCACGTGCTACAATACCTCCTCAAAGGCACTGTGGAAAAATAAACCCATTTCCTCATCCTGTCTTGGTTTTGTGTGGCATACAGAGCACCTGCGGGGACAAGGGGTAAGGTAGAGGCTTGTCCCGCCGCCCCTGGACAGCAGTGCCACTCTCCATCGTTGCTCCATGGTGCTGTGGAGGTATGGCAGTATCGCAGAACCACACATGGCCACTGTACGGACCAAGCGAGAGCAAGCTAACACAAGCGGGATACTATAAATAACATTTCTCCCTTTAGGAAAAGGAGATGTTATTGCTAATGCTGCTTTTAAAATACTTAGAAGTTCTTGCTGTGTTACCACGTTAAAAGCCGTAAGGATATAGAGAGAGATCATAGTTGTACTTTCCCTTCTTTCCAGCGGCCAACATCTCCTCAGCTCTCTTTGAAGCTTCACAAGCACTGTCTTACACATCCCAAAAAAAGACTGCCCCGGGTGCAGCGCTTTGTGAAAGGAAAACCAAGAGAAGCAAGAGGAGAACTGGTACCGTTGCCTCGCTCAGTGACAGGCCAAGTGCTGCTGGAAGGCCCTGCGGGGTGGCCGAGGGAAGGAGCCCAGGGTCACTCCCCCAACGCTGCCTGCTTTTGAGGCACAGCAGCAGCCGCTGCCCAGCTGGCAAACGAAGGCCGCAGACACGAGCTCACAGGCAGCGCCACCCCATTCGCCCCGGGCCGGTGGCCGGCCAGGCCTCACCGCCCGCCCAGGAGCGGAGCGCTGTGCGGACACTCTTCTGGTGCTGCTGGCCCTTTAAATACCTCCCAGCTCTCATTGGTTGGTTGACGCACGGGCGCGGGCCAATCAGCTGCCTGCTTTGCTCCTGGCGGGAGGCGTCGCGTCAGCTAATAGCAGCAGCCGTTCTTGTCCCTTGGAGACGCGTGTCAACGGGCTGGTGGCGGTGGGGGGCGATGGAGGCGGCCGCTGAGGAGCTTCGCGCCGAGGCCCCGGGGGGCCGCCGCTGCTCCTCGGCCGAGGAGGCAGCGCTGGAAGTGAGGTGGGAGCCGGCCAGGACAGCCCGCGCCCTTCGGGCCTCCACACACTCCCGAGCCCCCGACGGGGTGCCCAGTGTTCTGTCCTCTGCCCCCCGGGGCCCAGCTCCTCTCACTCCGGGTCAGCCCTATACAGCCGGCAGAGAACAGGGCAGGTTTAACAGGGAAAGGAAGGGAGGCTGCTGTGCTGTGGGTCTGTGTTAGGGCCGCAGGTAGTTGGGGAGAGGAGAGGGAAAGATGAACTTGCACTGCAGCGTATAGCAGCAACTGAGCCTTTGGGTGGACTGAGCCTGGATTTGGGTGAAACTTAGGTTCTCTGCCCTTAGCACAGGGAGGCTCTGAAATGAGAAGTAAGAGCAGTCCTGACTAGTTTTAAGCTAGAGCTTGCTGAGCTGATAAGAAGTGTGGCATAAGTTGTCTTTTCCTGTCTAGTGATTCTGGCAGCACATGATCCTGATGAACCCTTGTGGCATGCTTTTCTTCTTGGTACCTGGCCTTGTGAACCCATACAGTTCAGTTCTGTTCATGGCCACATCTCTCTTCTGTTTTACCCAGACTACTTCAACCTCTAGAATTTCCCTGACTGTTCTACACCTCCTAAACGCCACTGTCATCATCTCCTTCTATGCCTCTTAATTTTCCTGATATTCTAAATCCTCACTCCTGCCTTCCTCTCTCAGCATCTTAACCTGCATGTCAGTGACTTTCAGATTTCCTTTTCTGACAAACATTACCCACACTATATGTAGAAAGACACTTCTCTTCCAAAGCTCTTGGCAACCCAACAACTTGCTTTTTGGTTCTAAATAAATAGGAGCTGTAGATGAATTAAGCCCTTCCTGCCCCACCTTGGTTGAGACTTTCACAGCAATCTAGGATGTTTAGACATTTTTTCTATGTGGTGGGAGAGATGTTTAAACTTCCTTGTCCATTGTATTTCAGCTGTTTCGCTGATGCTTATGGGACATAGATCCATAATTACAAGTGCAGCACTTTTTATTGGAAAGAAAATTATTTGTTCTGTTAATAGGAGAAACAGGCTGCAGCCTTAACCGATTCTGATACTTGCAGAGTAAAAAAGATACCATCTGAAGTGTGTCATCACTGCTACAAGGAGGTCCCTTGTGCACACTGGTATTACTTGGAAGAGCTGTGACCCAGGCTTTCTGCTTTGTGAAAGCACCATTAAGAAATGAAAACATTATGCAAAATATAGAAAGAATTTGAGCCCTACTGAATGTGAAGCAAAGCCCATTTCCATAAAATAGAAAAGTTTCAAGTTCGCCTTTCTTATAAATTAATATTAGCAGGAGTAGTATGCATATTGGTTTTAGAAGAAAGTGACAAAAATTATTTTGCAGTGGGAAGTTGGAATACTGTGTTCTATGTCTTCAGAAAACACAAAACTCATGGTTTCATGTAATCTGTTTTGTATGAACTCACATTTTTCAGTGGCAAAATTCTCTGTAAGGAAACTTCCAAGCAACTCTAATTACTTTGCCCCATCTACATTTCACCAGCTGGCTAAGTTTATGGCTGAAATACTTCTCACACAATGTTTATGCAGAACTGGAGACAGACACAGCATGGAAAAACATGGGGGTGAGCTGTAGCTAATTACCTCAGTGTGTACTGCACCAGTCATAGCTGATATCAGGTAACAGGCTGAATCTTTGTCCCCTTAAGCCTGTACTGGTTGTATAAGGATGATAAATTGTGCTGTCATCCCATTAATTTATCCCTGCATATATATTTTCTAGACTTCATTTTACTTCTACGAACAGATGTTAAAAATACTTAATTTCCACTGATTCAGATCTAGTGTTGGAGAAGAGCATAGAGCTCGTCTTGTCAGCATGTTCATAAAGGTCTGCTTATGTGCCATGGCATGTCATACATCTAGTTCCTGTGTAAAAGGTTTGGAAAAACACTCATCAGCTGAACTGTCTCGGCTTTGTTGCCATGGTATCAGTTCATCTGCATGAGCACACGATCAGTGTGCTCCCACTCCCCTCTGGCTACATTTACTACTCTGGTGTGTAGCGAAAGAGGCCAAGAGCAGAAACTACTCAGAAAAGATAATGAGAAGTTATTGCTGGACATAAATATCTTAAGACTAGTAATTTAAAAATGTTACTAACTATGAGAGTGCTGAGGCTGTAGTACAATCTTCTAGTAAGAGTATAGAGGATCAGCAGCTGAGCTGATCTTATGACTGACATGTTCATGAAAGGAGCATGAAAACACTGCTTACAATTGCAGAGGACAAAGATCTCTTCCAGTCAAATGCTCTTATTTGGAAGAAGAGAAGAGGTGGAAAGTTTCTGAATAGAAATTAGAAGAGAAGGTGTTAACAGCAGCTTTGTACACAGAGGATATCTGTTACACTGTTGAAACTTTTCTGCCATGGTAGTAGCAGGCTAAGCTGTGGCTCAGTCAGACATCTTCACTTAGTGGTAAATGCGGATTCCTTTGATAAGAGGACCCTGATGTTTAGCCACACGCTTTCTGAAAAGTAAAAATATCTGCAGGCAGTTATGAATTTATTGATATAAGTTCCTAAGCTGACTCCTCTTCAGTAACTTGTTTCAGTCCTTGTATAACACATCCTGTTTACATTTCAAAGTTTTACCACATTAAAGTAGTCAACAGAACAGTCCTCCTGGTTAGGTTCATGCAAACACAAGCCGTGCCTTTATATTTTTTATTTTATGGGGATGAGATGAACTATGGAAGTGTATAAAGGTTGAGCAAACACAGTTGGGTCCCAAGTACGGATCGTACCTGTGTAATTCTTTCAGAATAAAGGTATACTCTGGTACTGTGGTATATGAGTACAAAAACAGAGCCTGTGAACTGGCTAACTTTATTTTTAGTGAAAACTAAGCCTCTCTAAAAACTAAAATATAAGCATCTCTCCATGTTCTTATGAAAGTCCTTTGTGCTCCATCTGGGTAAGATTGACCATATGTTTTTGGAAACGCTGAACTAGTGATTCATAATACTAGATCTTGAAGTTACTGTGGTTTTGCAACATTGGTATGAGGATGAATCTAACAAATCCCAAGCATCAGTTCAGTGTAATTTAGGCTACAACATTCCATTTATCACAGTATTTTAAGAAATGTGTCTTTAATACTTTAACATTCAGTTGCTCTTTCTTCAGTTGGGTTCAGGGATTCTCAAACAAGAACTTTGGCTTTATCGACAATCAAACTGTCTGCTACCCTTGTGGCAACTACATCCTCTTCCTGGACATTGAAACAAAGAAGACGTCAGTGCTGCAGTGTCAGGCTGGCCAGGTGGGAGCCTTTGCAGCGAATGGGAACAGTCAAGTGCTGGCCTTTTCAGACCGGAAGCTGAATCCCGTCATATATATCTACACTTTTCCAGAACTCAGTAAACTGACAGAATTAAAAGGTAGTGATGTGGTAACCCTCCCTGTCACCATTTCATTGAAACAATACTTAAATCATCCAGTTTCTGAAGGATTTTTTTTATAAGACTTGAGAAACAGTGTGACAGGAAACTCTCATAACAAGATGCATGAAAAGCAGTGGAAGGAATTTTCCACTGCATTACTTTTAGTTAGGCTCAAGCTAGGGAGGAATATGACAATACAAAATGGAGCTGTTTTAAAGGAAAAACAAATGTAATGAAATGGAATTCATTTTAGGAAAATATAGTCAGAATAACCAAAAAAGTCATACTGCAGTAGGCTCCCAAGCAAACTACTGAAAGTCACATTGAGAAATCTGAGATATGAGAGGAATGAGGGTTCTTGCAGTTAAACTTTGGTGCCTGGGATTTAGTGTATATTTTTGCCCACCTCATAACATTTCTCTCCTTTGTTAAGTTGCTTACCCTATCCATGTTTCGGTTTCCTTGTCATTTAAATAAGGATCATACTACTTGTTTATTTCGTGTATATGAATGAAATTATGAATGCAAAGGATTTCAGGGTACTTGGGGAAAAATACTTTACAAATTCAAGGTATTATTGAAAAAAATTCCAAGCAGTGATACATAGGGAACACTTTTATGATCAAATCAAAACAATAATCTAGAGTGAAGCAAAGGAATCAGGGACCTGAAGAATGTCTTTGAAGAGTTAAAGTGGATATAAAGGAACTGAGAAGAGTATCTGTGATAGTGTACAGTAAAGTCTGAGTCAGTTAAAGACCATGTTCTTCATTTTTGTATTTTAGGGAATGCTCAGCTGGACTACACCTTACTTGCATTTAGTTTCACAGGCCCGTATCTAGCCAGTTACTCTTCAATCCCAGAATTTGTTCTTTCAGTATGGTAAGAGTAAAAAAAAATTCTCTAATACCATTTACATTTAATTCATATTTTTGGATATGTGCTGTTTTACCATAAATTGAGTTAACAAATGTGGAAGACACACTGGTTGCCTTCATCGCCTTTTTTTTTTCCTGATTGATCATTGTCTGCAAACTTTCTATACCAAACTTGCTGCTTATTTTCTAGCATTAGCAGCCACTAGTCAGAATGACTGTTACTTTGCTACAGTTATCTTCTACTTTCTTCTAAATTTTGTGTTTTGGAGTACTTCTAAAGTCTTCATCACTAGTTAATTATCTGTTCACCCTTGGAAGTTGAATACCATGCTGTTTGTGAAAGAAAGTTGCCTGCTGAAAAGAGGAAAAGCATTCTAAAGTCGATTTCTACTTTTTTGTCCCCCTGGACTGTTCAGTGGTCCTCTTAATCACTCGTGCTTGACTTAGTTCTGTCTTATAGTTGTGCTCAGTGATTACACTACTGTGGGTCACTGGGTTAGATCATCATTTTCTGCTCATTGTCCTGAAAAGAAATATTATATAATGTGGTGCAGATACAGAAATTTAGATTATTTAAATTTTTAATTGTTGTGTAAAAATATAAGCCTGCTTATGCCTCCATTGCCAGCAAGCTTCCATGGACTGTGGAGTCTTAGCACTTCTTCAAAACAAACAGGGAGGGTGGAGTAGGAGGAAGGCAAGCAAGGACATGTAATGAATATTCTGTATACTCCCAATTTAATGATGACCTTTTCTTGTACAGTGATTAGTGAAGAGGCAGAAACTCATGTAACTTCAGAATTTTAGTTGTGATAGTAGATACTATTACAGATGCCTCTTCTTTATCCCTTATGAAGAAGAATAATGTTTGCTGTGAGGTCTGATTGTGCACAGTACTTCAGGAAGGATGTCTGTGTGTATATCAGTGTGGAAGCCAATAAGACAGTCTTACTGGCCTGGAAAGCTTACACGCTTGTCACTTACAGCAGAAATAACACATATGGTCTAATGTGTTCATTGCATACAGTTAAACAAAAATCCACCGTCTTGAAAGCCTTCTCTAGATTATTCTTAAAAATTGAAAAATCTAGAAATGTTTCAGTGCTTTAAAGTAGTGGCCATTTCCAAGGCCAAACAATTTAAACCTGTTTGAATCGGCATGAATATGACTATCAGCAGCTAATTGTCATAAAAGAACCATCCTAGATTGCAGTCAGAAAGAATTTAGTAACAAAATATAATTACCTTACAATATTAAACTTAGAATTTATACTAACTTGAATGGAGGTGTCCGAATTTACTGTGAGATCAGGACCTTCATTTTTGCAATTGGATTATATTGTGCATTCATTATAGAAATGTGCTTGTACAGATGAAAGGAATCTCAATGTTTAGCATTCTTAATGTGTGATTACAATATGATGATTGCACAGTTCCCGTATTTTAAGCAGATATTTTGGAACTGGAGGTATACAAGATGTTTTGAAAGTTATGTCAGTCTCATATAGAAAGCTTATAAATAACTAAAAGCTGCCTTTCATCTGAGGTATTTTATCCCTAGATCTTTATTATTTTCTATTCAAAGGGGAGACTTAATGCCAGATTCTTTTTCAGATGCATGTACTGTATAGTTCCAGATCTTAAATTATCTACTATAAAAGACTGTTGGCACTCTCTGTTAGGTATGAGAGGAAAACATGCTGACACCTTTAGGGAGACAGCTACACTGATATCTTTTAAAGTCAAAATTGCAGCTTATAGCTTTCTGTAATTTTAATGAGAGTTACGGTGTACGTGTGAATATTTCTCATTTTTTTTGCATATGCTATCAGTATTAACCATTGTCTTATATCCTCATCTGTTTCTGTGAGTGAATTTATTACAGGCCAGAACAACAGGATTATACTAAATCCGTTTACAGCAGTGTATGCATTTTAGGTTTTTTTCCTCTCAGCAGTAATGACAAATACTAAAGCTATGAATGTTATTTCGATTAACAGCCAGATATGTTGTCCAAGAAATTAAGAAACAGTTTTGACCATTTTCTTCAAATTATGATAATCAGTTCTTGGATAGCACCTAAAAAAGCAAATGCAGTCAAGAATTAGTCTGGATAATAGAAATATGCAAACTAGATGGTGAGAACATAAAATAGGTTACACAGGACAAAAGAAAAGTCAGTGGAAAGCAGATTCCCATGCTTGTGTCAGCTATACATAACAGCCCCACACAAATTCTGCCCTGGTTTGTGCTCAAGTTAGTTAATGCAGCCATAGCCTGTTTGTCTGCATTCACAGCACAATTACTGCATTACCTAATTCATCCATAGATAATCACAGGCTGACTGTGTTTTATTCCCTAACCATAATACCTTCCAACTGCAAGCCTGCAAGCATTAGAACCATTATTTTTCGGATTGGAAAAGCAAGGCTGAGGTCTGGGTTGCTGAAGAGTTAATTGTTTGGGCCCATCAAATTAGTCATTGATGGAACTGATGACAAAAAGTCTGTGTCTTTTGATTCTGTTGGTCTTTTCACAAAAGGAAGTGCATGATAGTGTTTCTAAAATGTCAGTTTTCAAGATTATTTTACTATTCCATCTTTTTGTAGCAGTACTAATTTTATGCGTGGCTAATTAACCACCTCCTTTTTATGCTCAAGAAGACCTAACTTGTTTGACAGCAGAAGTTTTTTGTCAGTGACAAAGTATTTGTTTTCCAATCTTGGTCTTGAATGTCAGTCATAATCACATCCAGATCTTTGGCTTGAATGTTTTTGACTTATTTAGTAGATCTGATTTTCTTTTACTCTCCTTAATGAAGGAACTGGCAAGAAAATATCCTCCTGTGCAGTGAGCCTCAGCCAGGGGTAATGGCGACCTCTTTAAGTTTTAACCCTATGAATTGGCAACAACTGTGTTTTGTTACTGAGAGCTCTGTTACTATCTGGCATATTGAAAGGAATAATGATGAGCATCACCTTAAGCAAAAGTAAGTGAAATACCCTTGAGGTTAAGAGAAAATCTAGAAGTATATTTTAATAGCTATGACTAGCGACCTACATCTGTTTGCAAAGAATTTAATCCAATTTAGTTGACCTAGCAATTGCAATCAGCAGTTGGTAAATCACAGCCAGTGTGAATCTATCTAGTCAATCAAGTTAATTGAATTTATGATTTCATTTCTTAGCACTCATGTGTCCAGATTATGCACATCGTGAAGCTAATACTAATCAGCTGCTTTGGCAGCCTCTATCAAAAGCTGCATGACTGAATTAAGGTAGTGCCTGGACTGCTTTCCTGCAAGTGGCTATGTTGAGTATTGCTTTTGTAGCTATGAAACCACCAAATTTGGATCAAGTTGTTTCCTAGTAAGCATAGGTAAACAATATGTTGTTGTAATCACAAATTGTACGAAAAGCAGTATTGTTTTTCTGTGTGATTTCTAACTTGTGTGGCCAATTTACAGGTCCAGAGGAGACGGCTCTGTCAATGCAATTCACTGAGCACAGCAAACCTAGAATTTATTTATGCTAAAATGTTTTTTGAGGCTGGTATAAAAGTAGTATGTATCATTCAAGCTGGAGTCCTTGAAATATAACATATACGCTGTTTCAGTGGTAGCTACTCTACAGTTCCCAAGTGTGTTTAATATAACACACATATTGCCACTAACACAGTTATACTAGTGAAAGTATGAACAAGGCCTTAATTTGCGATATGAAAAGAATACTGCAGGGTATTTTGCCTTTTGTCATTCTAGAGTACACATGTGGAAATATGCATATACCCCTTTTTCCTCACTTTTCATTCCATTCAATAGAGGTTAGACCTCCACTAAGAATGGTTTATTTTACATAAGTTTTCCAGGTCATAAATCAACATAGTTTGTAAACTGTAGACTCCTCGGCTTCTGCATTGCAACAGCCACTCATACATCAATTACCAGAGTGCAACAGGCAAATACTACTACTAATTTTTCATCGTTGTTAAATTTTCTCCAAATAAATATTAAGCATGAATCCTCACAACATATGCAGATTAGGTGTGTGACTTTATTAATCCTGGTTAATAAGGAAACAGTAACATAGAATAGTTGTTTATACAAGGCAACAAGAAAAGACACTGAGTTAGAACACAGCAATCCGTTTCTGCCAGTTAGGAACATTCCTCTTTAGTGGTAGAATTACTGTTACTTTTCAGTGATATGGTATGTGCCATGCAGAATGATTGCCTACAACAATCCTCCATTACGCTTGCAGAAGTAAAACCAGTTAACTGCATTGGTGCCTCACGGTTTTGAAAACATGCTTCTCAGTTTTGTATCAGCATTTACTATTTGTAATATTTCTTCTCCTCACACAATGTCTCTTGCTTTTTCACAGGCCTGTGAAACTCCCTGATGGACAAGGGTCCATGAGTCCTCATAAGGGTTTCTTTTTCCCAGTTTCTCATACTGAAGATCCGTATTATGGCCCTGATTTGCCAGTTTCAGCCATTGCTGGACTGGTAGGAGATGAAGCAGAAACATTCATGGTACATACTGGTGTTTTTTCCTTTTTACTATTCCAAGTCATTATGCTTTTTATGCAAACAGGTGTCAATAAATTAATAATTTTAATGTCTGTTAAACAGGTACAACCCAGTAAATAGATCTACTGTGTCAACAATATTTTTTAAATCCATTTTGACAGGAGACTTACGGGACATACTGCTACTGCACAGTGCAGTACAATGGAGGGATTTCTGGCACAGGGCCTAGCGTAGTAATATATGTGTGCAGTGGAGGTACTAATCTGTATCCCAGAAGTAGTATAACCATGTCAGCATTTAACCATGCCCAAGCTATTACAACCTGCTCAAACCTTGAAAACCTATTCCCGTGCTAACCTTCAGGTATCCTTACTTCCCTTTGAGATTTGTTTTCTTTTTGACTCTGAAAATGTTTCAACCTACAGAGACATTGAAGGCTTTATTCCAGACAGGAACCCCTGCTTCTGAAACACATTCCCACACCGCTGTCAGTGTTGGACCTGCCCACTTGTCTCCCTTGTATTTGATCATTTACTTGTTAACCTCCCTTGAGATGCCTCTTTTGAGAGTCTTCAAAAGTGTTCTCATTTTGTTTGACATTTACTTACTTTCACCTGACTACCAACTAGAAGCACCTGCCAGTGTGAAAACATTTAACGTGCAAATCTGGGATTCTCTTACGAGATTAAGACCATGAATTTCTATTTGGTGGCTTGTGATATGTATGAGACACCAAAACTACTAAGCATAAGATGATACTGGCATTATACTATGTCTTTTCAATGGACAAATGTGAGTTCTGTATTATCAGATTAGTATACCACAGGTTTCGGCAATAAACTTTTCTTATAAAGCAGAATAAAAAATAAAAATAGGGAATGATGCTTTCCTGACCTCATCCTCTTTTCATGGCTTCATGCATTCAGATTCACAGAGATATTTAACTGTGTAAATGCTGATGCCCTTGGTTTCCAGGACAATCAATAACTACAAACAAACATCCTGTACTGATGCTGATTACACATGAACTGCTTATATTTCAAATCACTTAGAACATGGAAAATGAAGATAATGTAAGCTCATCAGGGGCATTGCCTTTTTCTTCTGCCATACTGCCTCTTATATTTTGTGCAGATGATGAACTGCAAAAAATACTTCATTCTTTAGCCTGTAAAGTGAATTAGAAGAGATATTGAGGAAAAAAACAACTCCCATGTTAGGTTTGTGAGGCTTAATAGAATTTGTCTGCCCTTGAATGGATGCTATTCCATTCAGGAACGGTAGATTTGATTCTTATGCTTGAACTTGCAGAACCATGTTGTGAAATTTTCCACATGGAAAAGTTTTTGCTTTCAACCATACTAGATACCACTACAGTGTCTTTGCATTCCCAGCTGCCTTCAGAAAAACTTAGATTTCTTTTTAGCGCCTTCAAGGTGATTATGTTCTCCTTATACGTAGAAATATTCCTGGCCTAAAAGTAGATGTTTCTACTAGTCTTTGATGAAGATTTCCTTTTCTTTCAGATTACATGGTAAATATTTTGGTAGTTACTTACTGTCCAAATTCCCTAGATGGGTGCATTTTGGTTGTGAATATTGTTAAAGTAATGAACATCAGGATATTTAGAAATGCAAGTTTTTTTCAGAAATACAAGCTGCTGTTGTTCCTTTTGTTGTTGTGGTGGTATGCTGTTTCCTGTGTACTGAATAGTGAGGTGCTACACTCACAGTTTAGCACCGTGAGGCACTGAATCAATTTCTGGCATGTTTTCACCTTCTCCAAATGATGATACTGAGTAATTTTTTGCAGGACTTGCATTTATTGTGCCTTACAGCAGTAATTCTCACCTCCACGCATGCCTGTGAACATATGCTCCATCTCTAATCTAGCAGAAAAACTGAGCTACTACTAGATCTTGTAACTGCCCACGGCAGGGGGGGGTCGCACGCATATGTCTTGTCAGGTTAAGCACCCCCTTCCAGCACCCCAGCATGGACCATCTAGTTATGCCAAAGCAATTCCTACAGAAGTTGGTCAGAATATACTTGTTGGAGAAGATACTTTGAAATACTGTTTTATCAAGAACCTTTTGTTGAAAAGTGTCTAATGCAGCAACTTTGAGAGAGATTGAAATGACTGAAGTTGCTGAGTTCCTCAGATGTCAAGGTATCTTCAGACTACAGTGGCTGTAAAGGACCAGGCTGTCCAAAATAGAGGTGCTGTAACTACTGTTCTTCACTGTCTTTGTAACCTGACAGGCTGCTGCGGCAGATGTATCAGTCTTTACTATCACTGCTGATTTGTATACCATTACAAATGTCCATGAGCACTTATCTGACTCTAGCCTAAAATCTGTGCCTCAACATTTGTAAATACCTTGAAGTTATTTTCCTCTCTACTCTCGTCAATGCTTTTTTAATTAGTAAGAGACAACCTGCTTCTCCTGTGGTGGTTAACGAGGTGTGTTCAGCTGAATGCAGTGGGAATACTATCATGGACTGATGAAGCTCTCCCTATCTCTGCAGAATTAGACAGAAGGATTTTTTGTTCTTTATGACTCAATCCAAGTCAGTTGAGAACGATGTTTTTCACGTTGATGTAAGCATCCAAAGTGGAGAACCATTTATTTAGACTATTATTTAAAAGACTTGTCCTCAACTTGTAGTCCATGGTCCTTGGAGGCTGTAGCCTGCTCTTAAGGAGTGTGTGAGAGGCAAGTAAGAAATGCAAGCCCGTTGCCAGTGCACTTGTTTGCTGCTTTGAAATGTGTTAGGGTTCCATACTCTAGAACAAGGTACTGAAGCTGGGTATGTACCAAAGTGTAACCACAACGGGGCAGCAGAGTGAAAGGAATTAAAATATCCTACAGCTTTCAATCCTTTTCTTTCTTTCATTACATTGATTTAGTTTTGTTTCAATATTTCTTACAGTTGGGACCGGAGTTTTCTGAATGTCCTTTACCATGACAAGCCCAAGACTTGACTCCACTTCGTCCCCAGCACCAATTTTATTCCATTGTCTTTTTATAAAACTTTTCATGACAAGGGTCTGTCATGGATTATTTTCTCTGAAGAGGTGCTCCTCAAAGGGGAGAGAAGTTCGGAAAAAAACAGCATCATTATTATTATTATGCCCCACCATACCTATGCACAGTTCAAGAAGCAACCTGGTTTGGGATTTACATAATCTCATCCTAGGATTAGCATATTGTACCTAGTTTTTGTGTAAGGATAAGTCATGACAGCAAGTACAAAGGAACATTACAGAGGTTGTCTTTACACCAGAATCTTCTGACTCACAGTGGTTCAGTTACAACCTTCCCAAAGATTTGTGATGTTCAAGCCTCATAAAATCAGTGAAAATGCCGATATTAAATGTTTCTCTGGATGATGGAAAGACCCATTTGTTATAGATTTATTACTGTTACTCCTATTTGATTTATAAAGTAGATATTAATATACTTTATTTCTGTAACATTTTCCCCTGAGAAATTCAAAATGCCTTGTAAGCATAAATAGAGAGCAAGTTACTTACCCAGAATCATATAGCAAGCCCCTGGCATATTTTACTAATGAAATCTAGATACTGATGAATCTCTGTCCTATGTTTTCATCACAAATCCATGCATATTTCCTCTTTTTGTAGAGCCTTTAGTGAGACAGCAGGTGTTTTGTAGAATTATAAATTCTTCTTTTTTTTATCCATCATATTGTCTTCACCACATTTGCTCACATGCATGTGTCTTTGAATCATCTCTTTTAAAGGTTCTCCCAAGGTTTTATTGTGTTTTGTTGCCCTCTCCCCCTCCCTGAATTCTCTTCAAGCTCGTTCTTTCTGTCATGGTATTTATACGACCCCTATTGCTGTTGTACCTGAACAGGTCACTGTCTTTAATAATATTTGCTGGAGAAGTTCTGTTCTTCCTGTTTTATGGATGATGGATTTATGAGATTTATTTTAGCGAAATGAAATTCAAGGCACATGGGAAGTCTACGGCAGGGATATTTCCAGAACTAATTTGCAGATGACCCAAAGGTTGACAGAGCTGTTTTTCAGAGCAATTTGGATTATATGATGAGATAAACTATTCAAACAAAATGTGTTTTATTACTGCCAAGAATGCAAGACTACACGTGCAGGTTATTTCTACAAAGTGGAAGACTATTCTGAAAAGCAGTTTGAAAAGCATTTGTCAGGTTGAGGTCATAGTGGGTAACCATTTCAGTTTGGGCTTCCAGTGCTATTCTGATGTTACAAAAAAAAAATTAAGCAATCTAGGGTCTCAATGTATTGAATTTTATCATAATTTTATCATTAAAAAATTGGGAGCCACCTGGTTATGGTGGGTCAATATCTTTGTGAGGGTAGGGAAGATACTGGAGGGATTTCCAAGTTAGAGGGCAAAACTGTAGCAGATGCAAGTGCTGGAGAATAAATCCAGGTAAATTCAAATTTTAAAATATATAATCTTTAAATGAAAATACAATTCATCATTTTAACAGGCTTCTAGGGAGAGAGGTGAGTTCTCCACCACTCTCTCCAGTCATATACTTTTCTTGAAAATGTTCTTGTTTCTCAAGTTACTAGCTTCAGTGAAGGGATGACTGAATAAAATAAGGCTGATGGTATACAAGTGGTCAGACTCTGTGAGGTAATGATCTTTTTTTTTTTAGCCTTAAAATGTATGTAGCTGCTTGTACAAATATTTGTCAATTGTTGATTGAACTTGTTTATTTTTGTGCTGAAGCCTAGAAATTATATTAGGCCCTCAGTGTATCCTATTGCCCACTGCTGGACTGCAACCTCAGAAATTTACGTGGGCTGTAAAGAAGGATATGTTTTGGCAATTGATGCTGAGACATGCAGTGTTTCTGCTCTTCAAGAAAAACCTCTGCCTGGTAAGAAATAACTGCATTGTGTGTTTTATTCAAGTAGGGAGGAGAGTGGATAGGTGAAACCTTTTTTTGCTTTCTTCTGTTCTTCTATCGTGTACCTTACAGAAATTGTAAAGCTATATTGTAGAGCCATAGTTCTTTTATTAGTATGATACGAATTTGAGACTGTCTTTTGAACTTCTCTATGGGTTTCTTTAGCACCCAATAATTGGCTTTCATTTTTCTTTGGCAAAAAAAGAGAACTCTAGATACATCAAAACTGATAAAATGAACAATAGTTCCAGAAGCCCAGATCTTATTAACCAGCCCTACTAGATTAACATTAAACTATTAATAGACCAACTATACACAATCTTTTCCCTATTAGTTAAGTAACAATGATTTATCTTATTTTGCATGAAATATTAGATTGTCCTCATTTGGTATGTTAGATAATGTTAGAACATATCTTTGAAGACTCATGATAAGTCTTCAAACAACAAAACTGAATTTAATGTAATGTTGCTTAATAGAATTCCTTAAGGTCAGCTCATACATACACTATTTTCTAATGAAAACAAGGCTGTAAAGACTATCAGGCTTTACTGCAGAAGGTATGAAGCACAGAGAGTGAACAGAATATGTCTTTGGCTTCAAACAAAGAAATCTGCTTTTAATTTATTCTAGAACGGGAGGACTGAGTACATGACCCTCAGACTGATTGTAACTTGCAGAGGTGATTTGTCTGCTCTATATATATTCCCACCTGTCTTTTTTCAGGGGGATCTTTGGCAGGCTAGTGACTGACTAAAGTTTTTTGGCAACAGCAGCCCATTCCAAGCGTTCTTTTTTCTGGGAATCCTGAGGTCTCTTCCCTACTACTTGCCACATACCACCCTTCTGTGCCCATTCAGAGGGCTCCCAAGATGGAGGACAGTGAGACACAACCAACACAAAGTGTTCTGGCAATGGCAACCTGTACATTAATGTCCTTTGCAGGGATGGAAGGTATCAGTCCTACTGTGCACATAAGTTCACTCAGGTCTAAGAGGAGTACTGGATTATGCTTCTCCCTAGCACTAGAACTGGGTGATGTCCTGTTGTAGACCAGCATAGAACAGTTTCTCTAATAAACACTGAATCAGTGTTAACAGACAGGCTGGTGATAATCTTGTTTTCTTCTTTTGCCATGTAATACATTATTTTTTAAGCTACTGCAAGTGTCCTTGACTTTTCCAAAGTACTGTATCTCTGTTCAGTTTTGATAGTTAACACAGAAATGTAAGTCTGCTCTTAAAAAAAACCCAGCAAACCAGCATTATTTCTCTGCTTTTGAAATTATCAGTTTTGTTTACCAAATTAATAGTTGGAAATCATCAACAAATAAAGAGCTGAGGTGTGACCAGAAATGTTTTTGCCACTTCAGTAAAAGGCAACAAGAATATTTGCCGTTTGGGCTTTTCCTTGACCTGTATATTCTTCTTTGAGTCCTGTCCTAAAACTGTATAACAAAATTTTCTGTATTCATATTGTACTGAAGCTTCTGCTTAATTTAAAACTTACTGCAATCTCTGTCTATTTAACAGAATGCTTAAGTGCATGTCCAACTCTAAGCACATGCTAAATTCCTGTTATGGTGTTGCAAACAGGATCATAAACAGCCACAACATTTCACTTGGGCATTTTTTCCAGACTGATTGAAATTTTCTTCTTAATTACATCAAATAAAAAAAAAAATCATGGTTAGAAATAACAATACCAGAACTTAGCACTAGAAGAGAGGTACATCTGCATGTGTGCCACTCTCCATGCCAAGTATTGCTATCTCCCTTTTACAGCTGTAAGCTGAATGACAGAAAGATTGTGCCTCCTCAGTTGCATAAATGACAGAAATTCGGTTTTGGGGAACAATGCATATTTTTGATTCAGTATACTGAACCTGGTCTTTTGTTCAGTAGACTGGAATGCAACTGACTTTTATTGCAATATTGACACGTAAACAAGGTTGACATAAGTTGTTTTCTTTTCTGCAGAATACATGCGTAAAATATCGGATGTGGTGTCATATGTTCGTAGAGAAGTACAGAAAAAGAAAGGTATTTCCATGTTCAAATCAAGTTAATAGGTATTTAGGCAGCACCAGTGATGTCTGAGAGTAATAATATGTGAGTACAGCTGGAAGCCACTGGTTAGAAAAACTCAGCTCACGCTGGCCTCTGTAAGACACGTTGATGGCAATCTTTTATATGTTTACATGACAAATGATTAACAGCTTTTGTGCTAACAGACAGCCAAATCAATAGCCTCAGGAGAAACTGTGGTAGTGAAATAATTTTTGTTCATTGAAATTTAAATTGGAATAAGTGACGCTAGAATAGGTTCCCCACTGCTTAGTTTTAGTAACTTTTTTAGAACCGCAATCACTTGTAATTTAGTTGAGTTAGGATTTAGGCTTTTGTTTCAAACATTTTGTTTTGGGCTCCACAGTACAAAAAAGGTGTTCACATAATGGATGAAGTTCACCACAGGGCCACAAAGATTATTGCAGAGTCTAAGTACATGACATACAAAGATGGGCTAAGAGAAGTATATTTGTTCAGTCTGGAGAAAAGGAAATAGGGGATGTTACTGTTGCTTTAGCTACCTAATGAAAGGTTACAGAGAAGATGGAACCAGACAGGCAAAGGACCCAGTTTGCATCAACAGAAATTCTGGGTATATATTAGGAAAAAAAACACTTTCACAGTGAACACAGACAAACAGTGGGACAAGTTGCCCAGAGAAGCTGTGGAATTTCCGTTCTTGGGTATATTCAGACCTCAGCTGGATATGAGACTGGACAACATGATCTAACACCGCAGTTGTTTCTGCGTTTGAAGTTGGCTCTGAGCAGGAGGTTGGATCAGAGGACTTCCAGGGTCCCTTCCAACCTAAATGACTCTGATTCTGTTATTGACAAATTTTAAAGTGGCTATTTAGCAGCCTTTACAAAATCAAATGATTTATCAAATTGATTTCTAGTTCATCAGAGCACACTAGTACTGTCATTTCAAATTATGTATACCAACCTTCTCCTTCATTATCACAGCAAGAATTCCAAAGAATATATAGCCTGTGGAGCCTTTTTACTCACAAATAGTAAATCATCTCAGATTTGAAGTTGAGACACGTTGTTGCAATAAATTAAATTTGATATTTTGTGTCAATTTTGTGCTCTCAGGTGGTAAACCAAGCGATCTGCAAAACCGGGTTTTGTTTGCCATGGCATTTTGTAAAGAGGGACTGTACGCAGCTGGAAATGTAAGGCATTCTTTATGCTTTTACCTTACTCTTATTGTGTGAAAATCAAAGAACATTCAAATGCAGAGTTCACTGCAAAGACAGGAGTTCGAAAAAAGTGGAGGGCTGCAGAACTATAGAGGTCCTCCCTGGTGTTGTATTTTCTTTGTTAAGACTTGAGAAAATGTAAGGGAGCAGGATGGGAAGAGATTCCATTTTTGTAGTCAAAGAAGCAGCAAAAGAGGACAATCCTATTTTTAACAAAAGGCAAAGAGTATTCTAGAGGAACAGAAAAGAAGGATGGACCAAAAACAGGAAGGAAGAGAAAATGGCCAAGAGAACCACCAAATTGTTTTGTGCAAAATCTAAGTCAATAACCCAAACTGTCAATGCTATTGTACATTACTGCTTAAGAGTGGGACCAATTCTTATACTGTCTCAAAAAAAACCCTATACAAGATCTTAGGTGTTAACTGATGAGAGAGTCTTTTGTTATCAAACGTGGACTGTTAGTAAGATTTGTGTTAAAGAACACCTGATTTTTTCAATAGTTTTATTATCCAGGTTAAGGGTCCTCTGTATTTAAACATACTAGAGGCAAATGAGACCATTAGTGATGGGATACAGTTAAATATTCTTGCTTTCAAGATTTTCAGAAGGTCTTGCAGTTCAGTTTGCCAGAGTGGGCTAGGATGAATGACCTAGACCTGATATGGATTTGTACTTTTCTGCACAGGAGGGCATTTTATTCTTTTATCACATCAAAGGTCTGCAGTATGAGATGAAAATCTGCGCTGATATCTTACAACCCATATCCAGCATCATATTCTCCCCTGATTACACCGTACTTCTGCTTGTCACTGACCAGGTATAGCATTTGAGATAATCGCATTATGTAAAGGGATGTTCCTGTGATTCTGTATGTGTATGCTGATATGTGTATGAAATGTCTGTAATGTAATCACACAAGTCAACAAATTACATCAGAGGTGAACTTAGTTCATCTTGTGTTTTTAAATGAAAGATTGGGAAGACTTTAATGAAGCACAGAACAATTGTCTCCTACAGATAGTGGATTATAAAGTACCTAGTGCTGAGTTTTCCCGATGGAAATACTTGTGTGTTTACAGTGGAGTAAACACACAAAAAGATTTCTGATTTGTGTTTTATGTTGTTTTAGAATATTTATTGATTCCTGGAGTAACATGAAATAGTGTGGTTTTAAATTATTTTATTAAAGCACTTTTGAGAAACAAAACTTCTTGAAAATGGGACTAGCTGGATCACTCTCAAATGAAATAGCCTGATCTTCAGCTAGTGTAAAACAATACAATCCAGTAAATTCAGCTGAATTCTGCTGGGCACTTTTTACATCAGTTTAGAGTCAAATATAAAACTTTAAAGAGTGAAGCTCAGAAAGATGGGTATTTTTTCTTGCAGTCTTTGAAAGCTTTTAACGAAAAGTTTCATAGCCCAGTGATGGATTATTTCTCCTTACTTGTCAGGGGACAGTCTATACTTACAAACCTGCCCACAGTGGAGAAGCTGTCAAACTCTTGGATGCATGCAGCAGTTGTTTTCTGGCAGCTGATTTTCTTACCCCAGGGGACAAGTACTGTGTGGTAAGAAATGGTATTCTTTCTCATATCTAATAGTGGCTCTTTTCAGGTAATCAATATGTTGCTAAGGCACAAAATCAAAAGCCTTGCAGAGATTGGGACTGTTCTGATATTTGTTACAGTTGTGTAACTTCTCATTAAAGGAAGTAAACGGCAATAATTCATGTATGTCCTATAAAAGGGTCAGAACTCACCCTAGAATGCAGGGTGGGTAATTCACAGACTACTAAAATGTCATATTGGTTCTGCTGTTGATTTGTGTGACTCACTATTGTTCAAGAACACAGCTGAGCAAAAAGTGGATTCGATTCAGAGAACAGATGTTGGAACAAGAAATTCCTACTGATCTTTTCAGCCTTCAGCACAAATCAGAACAGCCTGAAAGATGCCTCTGTCCTGGGTCCAGGGACAAAGAAGGCCTGACTCATGGATCTGTCCATTCTGAGAAATTCTTTGCTTTCCTCCTGTGTCTTTGACTCCTGCAAGACATATATTTTAGCCAGCAAGTCTGATTCATCTCCAGGTCATGAATTCTTCAAGTAGCCAGCCTAGGAACCCTGGGGTTTTAGTCAATTAGGTTTGCTGAATCTGTATTTTTGTTTTTAGCATGGAAATGATAAATTTTACCTGACTCTGAATGAGTAATGTGAGGGTTGATTGATATCTAGCCATATTTTACTGTGGAATTATAAAATTGCCCGGATACAGGAAGAACTGAAGCACCATCATGATATACATCATTTTTCATGTGAGAAAACAGGACCTCTCCTTAGGCCCTTTCCTATGCAAAGAAAGTTATAAGCAGGTTTTTCTATTGCTGGCTGAATCGTGGGAGTGCTAATATTGATCAAGCTTACATGTTTTGCCCTAAATCATCTGATTCTGCTTAAAAACCATTCCTGCAGTTGCAGCAATTCACAAAAATTATTAAACTGGACTTAAAAGAAAAGCAAGATAATTCCAAGCGAAGCTAGTAACCCTTGATCTGCTATGCTCAGACATTAGTTGAATTTATATTCTGTAGAAGATCACTAGTCACTTCCAGTCTATTTGGTCATTCCACCCTCTTTTGACTATGCTTTCCTCTGTTCAACAGTCTGTAACGATTTCAGGTGAAGTACAAGTTTGGCTCGTGGAAGATGGAACTTGCCTCAGCAAGCTAAACCTTGATATTGAGGTACATGTAACCAGGAGCTTATATAGTGACTGATACTTAAAATTTTCTTTAATATTTTTCAGTTCACAGGAGAATATTCCACAGATTTGGATCAACCAGTGCTGAGGAGTGAATTTAAAAGTTTTAAAGCGTTTTAAAAAGGATTATCTTTCAGAATGTTTCCTTGAACTAATCATGTATTTAACTCGGCCATAAAGGAACGGAAACATTTCATGTGTCTTTAAGCATATATTTGTAAACAACAATCTAAAATTTTATGCTGTAGCTTTATTAAATTTTTATTTTTAATGAGTGTCAGAACTAAAAGGAAAAGTTTGAAAACTGAATGCCCTGACTGATCTGAAAAACAGGTTTTAGGAATTGAGTTGATAAAAGTATTTCACACTGTTAATGCGTTGTCCTGATTTAAGATGCATTCAAACCCTGAAATCTGACATAGTAAGAAAAAAAATCCCTTTCTATAACAGCTGCACACATAGCAGTGTACTCACTGTTTTATTTAGGTGGAAATTCTTTCACTTAAAATCTGGATAGTGGATATAAAGTTTGTTTCTGAGGAGCACAGAATTAGCTTTTGATATGTAGATACAGAGCATAGGTAAAAATGCCTGTGATGTCTCTCAAATCCTTTCTTTGTTAAAAAGAAAAAAAAAGTTTTTTAGATAAACCACTTGGGGTTTCTTCTCCAGATTTTAGGGACTTTTAAATAGTAAAAGAAATTGCATACTAACATATATCATAATATGTCAAATGATATGGAGCTGTTAAGTATCTTTTACTTCTCAACTAGGCAACTGCTATGGCCTGCTGTCCCTCTTCCAACAGTGTTGCTGTAGGGACCAAAACGGGTCAAATCTATTTCCTTGATGTTACCAAAGTTGAAGCTCCACGGATTGTTCACAGAATTTTTCTCTCCAAATTTCCAGTGCTGTCTTTGCAGTAAGTATGTAGTAACAAGGGCAGGAATATTGTCAGTTTGTTGCTTGAGTAATGCTGTTAGTTGAACAGAAAAATTGAAGATTTTATTCTAAAAATGACAAAGTAAAATATTTTAACAGCATCAGTTTTTGTCCCAACATATTCTGAACTGCTGCAAGAGGAGAAGTAGCAGGATTTGTATAAGAAATATAATAAACCTGTATTTTAAGAACGTTTAACCGAGCACTGAAGATACTGATGTATAACGTCCTTTCTGACAGATCACCATATGCAGTAATTATGTACAATTCCATGTATGTGAATTTAGAGGGTTATTTCTCACTGCATATAAATTTGAAGTTTTGTGAAGTTAAGTTTAAGCCTTTTGGTCATCCCTTCTTATATGGTGGATTTTTATTACCATTGATAATTATTCATTTGCTTACAGTTCCAGAATTTAACAGTCCTCCTGTAATTACATCTAGTGATATGAAAGTCTTTTTTTGTTTGATTGTTTGGGGTTTTTTCAATTATTGAAAAACCTGAGAGTATTTTACTTCTACTTTTTAAAAAATAGAATGGATTTTGAACTGTTAAGCTTTAATATAAATCTTCCGGTTAGTTGGAGACTCAGATGTGATCTCTTTTCACAGTTACCTAAGATAAAACATTAAAAATAGATACAGAAAACAACTTATTCAAAGTCAAATCAGTGGAAACAAAGACATGTCTATTCAAAATAATATCAAAATCTATATAGTAGTTTTATTTTTTAAAAAGTAAACTTCAAAGAAAGGTTTAATAAAGTTGTTAACATAGACTGCTGTGGAGTATCATTAGCTTTAGATTGACCAAACGCTGGCTTTATATGAGGCCCTGACCTTGTAAACCTGGAAGCTGAAATTTCAGTTGTGTTTATGCCCTCAGTGAAGTCAGCAGAGTTATGGGAGTAGAATTATTTGACCCTTTTTGTTGACTGTGTTGAACTGTTTTCTACTTGGATTTATATTTTACCTAGTTATGATCAGAGTGGCCAGTTCCTCATCGCTAGAGCTACAGAAGGACATGTCTTTATTCTAGATGCCCGGCCTTCAAAATTATTCCAAGTTCTTGGATATGTAGGTAATACATATAACAACATTAATTACATTGTGTTTTCACTATTTGCTGTATTTTAAGTATACTTGCTGATCAGACTAAGTCACTTTCCTTCATTCTACTTATTTCTTAGGAGGGCTAAACATATTCTCCCCACCTATTTCCCAACCGTATTTTGTCCTAGCCAATCTTTTTTTTTTTGCTTCTGTAATTTTAGTTAGCAAAAGCACCAATAAGTCACAGGGAAAAGAATAGATAGTTGACCAACTGATCACAACTCCAGCACAAAAGTAACTGTGCTGGCAAAGAACTTAACACCTTTGTGGCTCGCCATATGAGAACTTAGACTAAAAATCTGTAGGTCACGATAGCTGGGTGCAATCTCCTATTAAAAATGTCTACTCCATCTTTAACACAGGTACTCTTGGAATTGTCAGCTTTGCTGGTTGATACTGAAGAATAACAAATGATGGAATTTGAACTTGCAAAAAAATTATTCTGAAATTTGTAAATTTGTTTATGCAGTCTCTCAATTCCCGTAACATTATACTTAGAGCACATCTGTGCATATAAATCTGCATCATAATTTTAAGTAGAAAGGGCTTTATTTTATCATTTAAATTGATTTGACAAATATAGAATTACATCTCCTTAGATAATTTTCAGAATTTGCCTGATCATGTTCTCATTGTCTGGCTGGCTTCTTAGAGCAGGGCTTTTCTGTGCTTTATCTGGCAGTTACCAGCAAACAGCCTCAAAATTATTAAATTCAAGCTGGATGTAAACTCAGATTGGAATGTTTAATGTAATAATAACACTCTGGTGCTTAGCATTTTCAGCACCCGATGCCTCCAGCTGAAGTTGTGTGTACGCAGCACTTCCTGAAACCAGGTTGTGGCTTGTCTGCCATTTCAGTGCAAGTTCAAAACTGTGTGGTTGAGCTGAGGTGTGTTCTGAACAGCGATCTTATTTTGCTTCACATGATATATTAGTAAAAAAAATGTTACCATGATTCAGTAACAATTTACATTGGTGTTCCTTGCCTGCTTCAGTGTTGGCAGGTGAAGTGCTGGATCTTTCTGTAGTTTCTGACTTCAAGAATGACTTAGTTGAAGTGGTGGTACTTCTTAACGTAGCAGAGGTCCAGCGAGCAAGACTGGAAATTTTTTGTCTATCTTCAGCACTCACAACAGGTAAGAATTGAAATATACACTATGTGTTATTTTTCTAAGGCAAGAACATATTATTGTCATCCCTTAAAAAATACTGACAATCTTAATCTCTTTCTTCATCTCATCTGTACATTCTTTGGGGACACCATTTCTCATACAGCATTCTGTAGACTTACAGTCAGCCGAATCATTTCAGCAGAAAGACTGGTATTTTGAGGGACAGCCAAGGAAGGAAGGAGAGAAGTAATTAACTTCCAGAATCACAAAGCCACCACGTTACTACTACTACTACTGGTGGTTGTTGTTGTTATTGTTGTTACTACCATGTGGGCAATGCCCAAAGCCAGCCACAAAGAGGTTGTGGGCTTGGCACCACCCATATGCAGACTAATGTATCAGGTGTTCAGAGTGGAATTAATCCCACCAGCTTCTTCAAAGAATGATTATAGGTATATAATAGCTCATTAGGAAAAAGTTAAAGGTTGATATATCTCAAAAAATAATGATTCCCTTTGTCGTAGCTTTTCTACATAAAAACACCAAGGAAAAAGTCCACTGTATTTAAAAAATGTTAACTGGTATCCCAATAAGGAACGTTACAGAGAAACATTCTCTGAAAAAAACAGCACTATGAGGAAAAGGGAGAATTAAGGAGACTTAAGAATGGCATACCTCTATTCACCTTCTAGAAATCTGGCCCTGTGTATCTGCAGTGTGCAATGTACATATTGGGACATCACAGTTAGAATCTCTATTCATAATCGGGAAATAAAATGAAGGGAACCTGTTAACCTTTCACTAACTTGGGTAACCTACGCTAAATTCTCAAATACTGTTCATAATTTGTTTTATATATGCCATCCTCAACTGTGAAACAACTCAGTAATCAGTATTTTGTATCATTCAGGATACAGCTATATTATATACAGCTATATATAATATTAGAGCATTTTAGAAGTTATATAAGTGAGCAAAAATGCACCTCAGTGTCATGAGTGATCACAGAACTTTTAATTGTATCTGGTATTCTAGGAATATCTAAAACTGATGTTCTAGGAGTGCATTGATTTGGGGCACTTTCTGGAACCAGCTGGGAAACTAATTCAGTTGTCATGAAAGGACTTAAATGCATTAACGTAACTCAGGCATAGTGCAGGCTCATGTTGCGTTTGGTGTCCTCATCATGCAGCCAGCGCAGGACAGGCATGGTTGGCAGTGGCACCATGCACTTCCAGTTTTATGTCACTTCCACCTAAGAATTGCCAAATCAATACAGTTTGAGGTTTCAGTGATGTCTTCTATCTATCACATTACAGCAAAAGGCAGCCTGTGTTCATTATTAACATCATTCTATTTTTATATCATTTCACTCCCTTCACATGCAATTGAATTACTAACAAGGTCTTTTGTGGAGAAAACTTCTGTAAAACTGTTAGTAAGCCTAGTGTCAGATTTTCTAGTTATTTACATTTAATTTTTAAAAGGCCTTACAATTTACAAATTTTTAAAAAGCAATTTTCAATTAAGTTAGTATTTTCTTTAAATATTCACTAATGTTGGGCTTCTTTTTGTGCCTATTTTTGGACATATAAAATGGGGCTTGATTTTCAAAGTTGCTGAAGATCTACAGTTACTGCATCAATCTTAATTTCAGGTGTCTCTTTAAAGCTCAAATTAAGGAACCAAAAAGAATAAAATACCCTTTTGAAGATTTAAATTTAAGTGTCTTAACCAATACCACCCACACTGTGTGTACTTTATGGCAGAGATGCCTAAACAAGTTCCAGATGAAGGCAATAATAACATGAACCTCTATGCAAACTAATTAGCACTACTTGCGTAATACCCGAGAAGCAGGGTAAATTAGTGTATACAAATTGTCAATTCACTGTGGTTAAACTGTTTCTAGTACTTCTTTAGAGCTAGTAGAGCTGTCGCTCTGCTTCACTGCAGTGTGCTACATCAGCATAACCCACAGAGTTCGTGTTAAACCTACGTATCTTAATTTTGAGTCTTCTCCTTGAAAACTGACATCATACTTACTGCTTGCTGAGACTGGTTTTCATAATTACTTGATAGGTGAAGTAGCAGCGTTAGCGGTAGTGATACCTCTTCCTCTCTGTTTCTTTTTTCAATCTTTTAGATAATGATAAGTATGTTAATGGACAAGGAATGCTTAATGCTAGTGCCATTAAAAAGGAGCAATATGATCTGGATTACCCTTTGACCTCAGCAGTCAGATTGAAGGATAATATTGTGTATGGCTACTGTACCTGTGCACCTTTCATCTGTAAATACCAGCTCTCCAAAGAGGTAATTCTCTGAAGCTGCTTTATTTTGGGTGGTGGTTAAATACGAGTGAAGAAAGGCTGTAAATAAAATGAATATAGCAGGCTATTATCTTAAAGAAATCCTCTCTGCCCTAAAAATACCTACTCCTTCCATAAACATCAACTTTCAGTGTCCTACCACCTGCTCAGAAACCTGGCAAAAGCAATCTCCTTGTTCTATTACACAGAAAGCCAAATATTGTTTTTTAAAACTGATACAGCTTGCAGGCACTTCACCTGTAGCTTCTGTTTTGGAGCTGTGCTTTTGTGCAGTCTGCTGAGCAACCTGAATATCCGGCTATTGAAGGAACTGAGCCAATGTGAGCCCGTGACGTTAAGATGCAACTGCAAACCCAGCGCAGCCCTGCTTCGCAATGAAGTAGCGGGGGCTTCAGGACACCACTGTCATTGCCTGCTGATGAACTGGAGCTCTCTGCAGCTCATAGATCTCCCTCAGTTTAACAGTCGGGTCAAGCAAGAAGGTGAATTCCAAAGGCGAGCATTGCTCCTTGACAAGCCCCATACTTTCTGAGCCAGGAAGTATAGTGAATAGTATATATATAGGCCCAAACATGCTGAATACAGACCCTTTTGAAGAGATGAGAAGCAAATCAGCAGCATAGCAGTGGTACTGCTTCTTGAGCTCCGTAATCCAACAAAATTTTAAATTGCAATGCATGTGATAACCCACAAAGCTCTCATTAGTCTTCTGAAAATGGCACAGATATTTCCATCATCTGAACTGCTGATAACATTTTGTTTGTTTGGCAGAATATGTTGGAAGATCCATCAGTATTTCTATCAGAAAAGAGGACTCCTAGCAATCACTTTGCATCAGGTTTCCTCTGTTTATCACCCGACAGCCGGTGGCTGGCATCAGCAGCAAAGGATGGTGTTTTGTTCATCTATCATACTCTTACTATGGTAGGTAGGCATCCAGGCACAGGTTTTGTTCAGTTTACATGAGAAAGAGGTGTGAAAGCTACTTTCTTTCACTGTAAGCTATTCTTCACTTGACTATAAGGTGTTCCAGAAGAATTTATGTTGAACGTGAACTGACATAGCGTTATAGAGTAGAATTGTTTTTATAATGACTGTGTATATGATCATACAAACTACTTACTTTCTTCTCCAGTAAATCTTAGGGTAGATAATTTTACTACACTTCTTTTTCTCCTGCAAAATCAATATACTACAAACATGCCCCATCTGTAGTCAAAAATTTTAAACTCATAAATTGTAGTCTTTTATGTACTTTGTATTGACATTTTTTGATTGACTTTTATCTAAAAATAAAGCAGCATAATTTACAAGCATATTCCATTAGGAAAGCGTATTTGCTGACTCTGCTTCTATGACCTTTCTAGGATATACTCGCTCAAAAGCATTGTCATTCATATCAAGGAGGCGGAATCAGATCCATGGTGTTTTCGCTGGATGGCAAATTCATCCTTGTTAATGGTGAAAATGATGGTGCCCTGGTGTGTCTGAAATGGAGGTATGGATAAAGTGGCAGACCAATATTGATGGTGTAAATTCTTGTCTCCTGACAGACTAATTTTTGCATCTACTTGTGATTCTAGACTTCCTTTTTATTAGTCTCAAAGTAAGGAGAAGAATTGGATAGAAATAAAATAATTTCTCTCATCTTTAGAAGCAGTCTCCCTAGCTCATGAAAAGTCTTGTACTTTGGGTATGGTTGCAATGCAAGATACAGGAGTATCTTCTGATAAGTATACCCGTAGTGGGCTTCTTACCACTCTCAAATAAACCATCTGGAAGGGGCTCTCGGGGGTGTAAGGGATGTAATCTCATGAGATACTATTTTAACTCAGTGATTAGGAGACATCACAGCTTTAATGGGAATTCAACTGTGGCTATAGAGAGCTCTTAGCAGACATTAGGAGTAAGAGACACTTGAAACGACAGCTTTTCTGTGGTACAGAAAATGTTTAGGCAGATGCATAGATTAAAGATGACTCCACCAGAGCAATACTCTGGGTAATCCATCTTTCAGAATTTCTAAGTCTGTTCAAACTTCACTTAATTATGCAATTCTAGAATGCAAACAATATTGAATCGTATGTAAAAACATTTAATAGGGATTTTTAAACAACTTAATAATTGTGTTATAAAGAATATTTAATACTTCATCCTTTTCCATAATACACACACAAAAATCATCATTTTCCTTTCTGTTTACTAGGAAGATAAAGAAAATTGAAGTTAAGGAAGCTACTTTTCACTGGCAATCTCTTCTTGCTGTGCTGAACAAGTCTACTTTGAATGAAAATACTGTTTTAAAATCTATGGCAGAATGGCAGTTTGACCCAGAATCCACATCAGAATCAGTTCCAGAAGAGAAATTTAAGGTGTTTTCTTTATTTTTATTGGGAAAAAGAGTTTGATCATTATCCTAATATTGCACATGATAAAAACTGTCCTCAAAACAAACTCTGATCCTTTTGTAAAAGTAGAATATCCCTGAGGATAGGCTGAATATGCTTAATTATTAATTTGTGGAATAGTATTATCAAGGAAATGGAATAATTATGGGAAGATGACATTCACGTCTCCACTTTCATTTGGCTTCTTCAGCTACAGAAAACTTGTTGTGAAAGTCAGTTTCTCCTCGTGTGAAGTTGTGTGTCATTCCCAGTGTGATGTTACTGCTATACATTGTGTATTACCAGTCATATATTTTTCTGTTGAAATCAAGCAAAGCGGCGATTACAGAGATTAGTATAGTCAGCCCATTTGAGTCAAAAGGCTTTGCATATTAGCAAGGGTTTGCAGGATCAAATCTGGGGACTGGTTAGGGCATAAAAATGTAACACTCTCTGGAAATTGATGGTGGTGGTGTTGCTTCTAATGTGAGTCTTTTTTCTATTTCTTTTCTGTCTCTTTCATTCTCTCTAAGTACCTGGGATGGATGTTTATATCCTTAATTTCAGGAGGCACCACTTAAATCTTCCAATGTAGAGGGGACAGAAGAAGATGGAAACATCACCAGTTTGTATTCAGCCAGTACCAATGACATGACATGGATAGGTCAGAAGAGGCAGAAGGTACTTTCATAGAACGAGTATTAATCAAAGCCAGAGTTTTCTAGAGTCAGTAGTGATTTGGGGTGCCAAATTATATGCTGTAAAGGAATCTAGTTTCTAAAGCTTTTCTGATATTTGGACCTCTCTTTAAGGCGTTGCGATCTAAATTTTAGAAATCCTAGGTCAAGTCTATAAACACATCAGAGAGGGTACTTAGCACAATAGGAGCTCTAAATACCAAAAGACCACTTCTACACAAGAACTAAAAAAAAAAAAAAAAAAAAAAATTGCCAGAGAAATTGGCTTCTTTTAGAAACTTATAAAGAGTTTTTTCTTCTAAAAGTCAGAAAGTCGCACAGAAGATTATTACCAGAAACCAAGCAGGTGCTTTTTTCTTCCCAAGGGCCAGAATAAGAAATTCTATAGCACTGATAAATCAATACTCAACAACGTAACATTAATTACAAAACCCCAGAGGTTTATTGCAGGTTAAAGTTGAGGTGAGTATGTTATGTAACCCAAGTTTTTATAAGTGAAAGTGCATCAAAGATCTAACTGTCTACAGAGAGGGGATTTAGCACTTTGTGAGCTTGGAAACTGCTGTGTTTATGTTAGTATAGATTATTTTTCCCCCGGAAATATGGATACATGGATGCTAGGATGTTCTTTTTGATACGAGCCAGAGCTGTGTATTTTGTACAGCTTTTGAGGTTCAATGGTAGAACAAAGCAAAATATCATTGCTTTCTGGGTGATCTCAGGAGTGACTTTCCAGATTACGATGCAGTTTCACAAGTGGCTCAAGTCAATCTAAGACATACTGCCACTGAAAGTGGCATCTTCTCAATCGCTCTCCCAGACATGTATTCCTGTTTCTGCTTTGGTGCTGGCACTCGTGCTTCAGTGTCTCTACTGGAATTTTTTGGCAAATCCATGTGACTCTGCATGCACACGAGTAACACATGACTTTTAGTATCAACTCGGGAGAGGGGATGAGAAGCAGAAGTTGAAGGGCAGCAATGTGGTCCTAGGTTGTTTTAAGCTGCTCGTTAATGTCTTGGGAGACTTGCATCTGACTTCTAAAGGATGGAGTCCATCCAATGTCAGAGTGATACACCCCTTCCTTTCAATCAATAGCCATCAGCCTACTTAAAGTTGTAAACTTATTTTAGAAAGTAAATTGCAGAGGTGCAGACTAATTGCAAAATTTTCCCTAAGAGATGAATTGGCAAGGTTGTAGGAGCAAAGGAAATTTCACAGCTTCCAGAATGAGTAACAGATGTTAGTTTACTTGTGTCTTTAAATATCCTACTGGAAATGCTTAGTGACAATGAAAAATCTAAGGAATATGAAACACTCGACAAATTCTGGCAGTAGGCTTTAGGCAGTTCAATGTGCCTGTAATTATTGCACTTGTGATTACTTTTCTTTAATATTTTCTTTCTTTTAAGCTCTATTGCTGTACAACCTGGTTGTACAATCTTTTTTCTCTTAAGCCATTCTAAGAATCATCCTTTTTAATTAGGATTATGTCTGTTTTAGTTATTAATCCCTTTGGAGTTTTATTTTCTGTACAGATAATGTTCCTATAGATTGTTTCAACCTTTTTTTTCTCTTCTTCTCTATTTTTGTCTTTCAACAATATATTTCTTGTATGTCAGATCATTAGAGAAGAGACTCAGAGGTTTGCTAACCAGAAGAAAGAGCTGCAAATGGGAATTAAAAAGCTGCGTAAAACTGTGAGTTTCTTGCAAGGGTAATGGCTCAGCTTACTAGTTTTGTTTACAAGTGCACTTCCTTTATGGCTATTAGCTCTAGCGCTTAGTTACATTTTTGTCATAAACTCTAAGCAGACAGGTAATAAAGAAATGTGCTTCTTCAGGGACTATACGCTGAACCTACCCAGGTACAGAATTTTGATCTTCCCTTTGTTGAACTGTATGAGATAGATAACAACTTAATAAAGTTCTCAGAACCGGAGAATAAAGAATTGTGTACTACAGGTTCCTAGCAGGTATAAAGAACTTCACATATAACATCCAGATCAACTTTAAGTGAAAGATGAAATATATTCACATAGTACTCTATGCCACTAGCTAGAGGCAGCACATTCTACCGATTACCATGAAGCAGTTACAAGCGGAGGTAATTAAAATCATTTGCTCTGGTATCGAGTTCTATAGTGTTAAAAATAGCATTTCCTCTATTCATATTCAAATTGCTTTACTCCTTATACTTATTTTTAAAAAAACAGATTCAGAAAATGATGCATGAAAATGAACAGGTGCCAGACATCGAGAAACTGGAGCAGCAGGAGTTCAACCTCGATATAGAAGAACAGGAAAGAGCGCAAGCAGAGGCTGAACAAGAAGTGGCCAGGGTACGATAGAATGAGGGGAGAACATTTTAAAACTAGCAGAGAAAAGGAGAAAGAATGATTGAAGAACAGAGGATGATCTCAATGTTGCTGTTCACTGCTGAGAAGCAGGAAAACTTAGAAGTATTTTAAGTCACTTTTTGAAGCAGTTGCAGCTGCTGATGCAGACATTGCCAGTTGGAATATGATCTATGCCAGAAACTATGAATCTGACGCTATGGCCTTGGGCACGTTGCTTAAGTTCTTTGATGCTTTTCTTCACATGTAAAATGATGCCCTTCAGTAGTATGCAATATAGTTTTTGGAGAAGACAGCTGCAATAGTTTAAGATGATGAAATATTGGTAATTCATTTCATCTGTTAGGTTTGTTTCAATAACTCAATACAAATTGCCCAAATCTTGGTATTTTGCACCACATCTCTTTATTTTCTTTTCTGTATCTTGAAAGGTGAGGAAGGAGATTGAGATGGAGAATTTAGCCAACCGCTATTTGCAGGATGTCATCAAACATGAGTGCTGGGATGCTATGTGTGTCAAAGGTCGTGCAGTTAAGGTAACCTCTGCTTTCTAACTCATTTTCTGCAGTAGTTTATTGATTCCTTAAGGTACAGAGACAAAATAAATAGAAGTGTAACACATTTCTGGTTTGCTTATGGTATGGAAAAAATCTTAATTCTACCCAGGGCTCATGCAAATCTTTCATTCTGTTCATTTTGTCTGAACCTGGCTGGTTTTACCTTCTAAGGTAGATAAGAGTGCTGATAAGCAAATAAGCAACTCTTTGATTCCTTGATTTCAGAGAATATCTTTATGCAGTGTTGCTAAAAGGAGAGGTAAATATTATTTTTCTGTGTGCAGTCAGTATGACTTCTGCTGCACAGAACATAAAGGCAAAATTTAACCCCAATTTTGCCTATTTTAAACAGAGAGATTAGTCAAACTGATGGTACTGGATTATCTCAAGGGTGGTGAAAGACCCTTGAGACATTTTACAAAAAATCTATTTCTGGTTGAATTCCATGGATAAAGAGGCCATATCCACAGATCATTTTTTTTTTAAAAAAAAAGGAAAGAAAGAAGCAAATTTTAAACCAACCATTTTCACTACCAAAAAGGCAAGTGGTTTTTGTCTTACCCCTGGATTTTTACTATATTGTCTATATTGATTGGTCCTCAATTTTATTCCTGATTTTAAGAAGTTTTTATAACTGTTCAGGTATTGAACAAATTAATTGATAGATGCATTCTGAAGAACTTTTTATTTTGGGGTTTTGGTGGTTTTTTTTTAATTTGAACAGTGCTTCCATATGGCTTGTGAAGTGAAGAATTATCCACTGATGGAACGTAGTAAAGAAGAGCTGGAAACTTTGGAGAAAGTCCTCCGGTTAAAGGAGATTGAGACAGCTGATCTTAAGGTACAGTCTCTTTGAAAGTACTGCATAAAGGCATCTCAGATCAGAATGTTCTGAGTTGGCATCTTAACGCTTTTTCACACAGATACATTTCTAAGGTCCATTTTCTTGCTGTGGAAATTGTCCAAAAAAAAATTAGAGAGGTAAATAAAGATGAAATGTTGTGGTTTTAGTCAGAACAAATATATTAGTATTAAAGAATCGCAGAACAGCTGAGGTTAGAAGAGCCCTTTGGAAGTCATCTAGTCCAGCCATCCTAGAGCAATTTACTCAGGGCCATGTCCAGTCAGGTTTGGAATATTTCCAAGGATGGAAGATTCCATACTCTCTATGGGCTACCTCTTCCCATATTTGACAACCCTCACAGGAAAAGTGGTTTATTATGTTTAAGTTGGATTTCTTGTATTTGGATGTATACCCATTTCCTCTCAATCTGTCACTGAGCACCACTGAGAAGTGTCTGACTCTGTTGTCTTTACTCCCAACAATCAGGTTTTTATATGCATTACTAAGATCCCCCCAAGCCTTCTCCTTCTCGAGGCTAAACAATTCCAGCTCTCTCAGCCTGTCCTCGCATGTTACATGCTTTAAACTCTTAATTGTATTAGTGGCCTGTCACTGGAGTTGCCCCAGTATGTCCATGTCTTTCTTGTACTGGGGAACCTACAAATGGGCCCAAAATTCCAGATATGATCATTTCAACTTGTATTATTTTGATGGCTGAGCTTAACTGCAGAATATAACCTCTAGAATTTTTTCATACATGTGTGCTGCTGGATTATCTACAAAATTAACACAGTTGTCATGTTTGTGATATTCAGATTCAGAAGAAAAATCATGAGATTGAGTCTGAGACTGTATTATCTAAGGAAGAAGGAGAGAAGGCAGAAGAAGTAATGACTGATGATAGTGCATCTTACTGCCTGGTTGGAAGTCTGAGCTCTCAATACGGTGGAGACACATCTATCCTATACCACCAATGGGACTTGCACACCAGGGAGCAGAAAGTCAATCAGATAGTATTATTGAAGGTAATATCTTCTTAAGTTTGTATTACTGTACACACAACGGAGAGTCGCACGGGTCTCTGAGTTACAGAGATGAAAGCTGATAAATGTACATAGTGCAGTAGAGCACCATGTGGATTTGACAGCTCAGGTCTGGAAGAACATTTTTATGAAACTGGTTATGCAATTTGAGGGTATCTGTATTTGCGCACTGGTGCTTCAGTTTAAGAGTTTGTATAGCTAGCTTGCACATCTTAGCATGCGCTGTGAAAACATGATCTCTTTCCATATTATTTGCTGCTGAATGAAAGATCAGCTGGATCCTATCATCATTTTCTTTCTCTCCAGTTTTACCATGCCTTCATTTGGAGTCTTCAATGTTTCTGTTATTTATTATTCATTACTATCAGACTCTCTTACTTCTCTTACACTGGCCAGTTTATTAAGTAGTAAACGTGCTACAGAGTAGGTTTCTTATGAAGATGATCTACAAGGGTAGGAGAAGTTAAACTACTATAAAGCATTGCCTCCTCAGAGCTCTTTAAGGCTGTAAATGGTAGCAGAACTCAATGATTATGCATTGTGATACATAAAATCTAGTAGATACACTAGTGTTTAAAGTAGATGAGGAAGAAACACAAGGAGCACTTTTAGATGTAAGCTTGGATGTAAGAAGATCTTTCTACTGTCTGGCTTTAAAGGTGCATATTGTATATCTGAGTGTAGATATATCTTCAGTGTTCTTAGCCAACACAGCAAGCTTGCTGAGAGCTAGATGGCTGACTAGACATTGAGCACAGCCTTTTTTCTCCCAGCAACGTTGGACCTTATCTGCCGTCCTGCCTTATTACATCCTAACTTATTATTAGAGTAGAAATCAATGAAGTAATCATGAACACAAATATTTATTGTAACATAAATTGCAAACAGCTAAGCATCTCAAAATATGAAGTTTAATGATAGAACTGAAATCCTTTTTTTGTTTCATTTTAGTAAGTTGACACAGTAGGAGAGACACATGGTTTTCTCTCTTGATATTCTACTGTTCTTTGCTGAGATTAATTATTTAGGCTAAAGGAAGAATTTATCCGCTAAGAATATATGCTTTTAAAAATGATGATAATGTCTCAGGTGTTTGTAAATAATTAGTTTCCAATATTTGTTTATTTAATGGGCACATTTCACTTACATATGTCAGACAGAAAATCACATGAAAGCACATCAAAACTGCAGGTTGCATCACTTAAAAATCAGGAAAGTATGTCCTTAACTCTGCCTCTCTGCACCTGTGATTTACAATCTCTAGATTTACAGGCCACATGTTTTTTTCTTTGAAGCTGTTTCTTCTTTCAGCTAAAAAGTGCACAAAACAGCAAATAGAAGGCAGCCTAATTTTTAATCTAGTTTTGGCAGCAGTATGTTTCTTTCAGAATCTTTGTCAAATGGCAAATATGTGGAAGAAAAGGAATAAAAATTTGTAGGGAAAAAAAAAGAAAAAACTGATAATTCGCCCACCTCCATTTAACAAAGCTTGAACTTTGCCCTTATGATTTTCACAAAAGGACTATACCAGTTTATCTCTCTGTCACACATACAAATACACACATTTATGATCCTGGCATCTTGAGGAGTCGTATATAATTATGGATGGATGTGATCTGTGCAGTATTGCTGTTTCCTTTTTTGTTATTTCAGGAAATCATTTACAAAGTGAAAACTGCTTTTAATAAGGAATTTGACATAGTTGCACGACAAAAGGAGCAGGAGATAGCACGAGTGAGAGAAAGAAACCTGAGGATCCAAAAAATCTTGGCACAACTCGATCTACAAGTGGAAGTGTGGGAGCCAGCTCTTACTGATGATGAGATACCAGAGCGAGCGCTCACTGTTCAGGATTCAGAGGTGTCTGAAAAATACATCTTTCTCTTTCACCCACTCAAATACAGTTCTCTAATTCTTCTCATTTCCAGACATTTGTCAGTACTGAAAAGCCTTAAAACAGATGTATCTGTGTGCTTAAAATCATCTTTTTTACTCTTTTGCTTCCCTTCCCCTTTTAGGGAGAAAGCTCTTAGTAAGTCAATGTGAAATTAATAAAATGTATACAGTCTTAATTTGTTGCTGTTATAAGTTTTTAATTGCCCATAAATAAGGTAGAAATTCCCCCTGTTCCTGACTATAAGATTCAAACCAGGCTTGCAGGGATTACTTCCATAGATTAGGGTTTCTCTGTTTTCTCAGAGCACCATTTTGAAACTGACTAGTTTCAAACTAAGTATGTATGTGCTAAAGCATACTTAGTACTGTACTTATAAATTCAGTTGATAATTTATAAAGCAACACCATTTTTCTTATACAATATATTCCACTGGTCTCATTTGTTCTTTTGGTCAGCCTTTCCCCACTTCCCTCTTCTCTCCCACCAGTTCTGTGTTATTCCACTGTCAGAAAAGGTATGCACAAAACACAACTAACATCGACAAAAATGATGGTAGTTTCTATTTCAACATTTTTAAATATAGCTTTTGGAGCTGTTCAAAAGAGCAATTTTCTTCCTGAGGAATATTATTGTAGAGCAGAGATACAAAAAAACATTAAGAATTGTTATTGCACCATCTTTCCAAATAGTCCACATGTGATCACGTTTGGAGACAAGAACCCTGATATGAACCTCATTTTCTTCCTTCAGATTAAAGTGGAAAAATACTTGACTCAACAAGAGAGAGAGAAAGCAGAAATGCTGGCTAAGCTTGAAATGGAAAGACACCTTGCCGCTATGGTACTTAAAGTAGTATCCTTTTTACTGAACAGGCCTTTGTCTCTGGTTAGGCTTATTTAGTTAATGCTGCACTGGAATATCCCAGTAATGCAGTACAGGAGAATAAATTTAAAATGGTACTTAATGATGATGTATGCCTTTTCCTTCTTATTATTGTTTACAATCAGAACTACATAGACCATCTAGGGGAAGAAAAGAATTACTGTTAGGCTCACAATTTAAAAAAATGTGCTTAGTGGCAATTAAAAATACCATATCAGGTGATTGAGGACTAGATACATTTCTAAATGCGTGCTACTGCTCAATCAAGAGCTTTGTGTTTGGTACGCCATTGTTGACTAAGTGGCCTCTGTTCTTCAGGGATCAGACTAGACCATCATAAAGCTTTCCTCTGCCTTTAAAATGCATCTGTGAAAAGCCTAAGATGGTTCTGGCCCCAAAAGAGATGCACAATAAGACAGTGCCACTACAGCTTCCTTCCCCTTAGCCTGCCAACTGGCCAGGAGTAGCCTATGCCTATGTATTCTTTCCAAAACTGACAGAATGGCAGTTTTAGTAAGTTATTTGTTATATGAACATCTGTCCCCCAGGAAAAACACTTGAGACTTTTAGCACATTTCACACACATCACCAAAGAGCATTAATCTGCTATTGACACACAGTATAATTGTATGCATGACCTAGAGATGAGCTACCCTATTATAGTTCCCAAAACTTCCAATTAACACACTTCCTTCTGTACCCTAAAATATTTTTTGTGGTCATTCCCAGGACAATGAAAGACTGCGTGCTCTTAATGACATGATGGGTGGAGTGCTAGAAGTCAAAAAGGAGGACATCTTGAAAATGGTGAGCTGTGTTTCTGCCATATCATTTAGGTAGCTTGTTGGCTTTTAAGGAAATGTGAAAATCAACTAGCAATTATTTCCAACCTAAGTGATAGAAAAAGGTCGGAGAATTGTACAATTGCATTGTGCCTAGATAGACTCCATTAGAGACCCTACACTGGACTCAGAAGAGACCACAAGATTCTAGTGCCTGCATACAATTTACCCATCAACACCTACCTCAATCAGAGTGGAATACAATGGCAACATAATCTAGTATTACCATTATAACAACCGTACTGCTGGGATAAGGGTCTATTATCCATGGCTGTGATCTTAAAGACAAATATTGTGTTCCATTTAACTCAGCAAAGATAAATAGTACAGTAGTAGAGGGAGGAAAGAATGTGAAGGAGTGTCACAGAGAAAGGATAGGGCAGATCCAAGTGCTCTCCCTGGAATTGAACTGTCTTGGAAAATTAGGACTCCACTTAGAATTATACATTAGCATGGAGTTAGATTTGGAGTTCTGAAATAGAAACTGTTATATATCTTGTACCGACAGTACTATGTTTGAGTACAAAATACTTGCATTTTACAAGATCCAGTAGTGAATTCCTGTAAGCAAATGAGAGAGACTAGCACGACATATATACACCAAAACTGCTGCTGCAAGCGATAGACCAAAGAAACAGAATATATATGTGTTACTTAGACTTAAGGCTTATACCTTACTTACCACTAAGAAATACCTTTAATTAAATTCTGTGCATGCTATAGTTTGTTAGTGTGCTGATGGACACTTAATGTTGCTTTTGAATCATATTTGTCTTTAATACTTCCAGGATATTCCTCCACCTTCTTTTATGTCCAAGCCTGAGCATGTTTGGAATGATGAAGAGAAGAAAATATTTAGAGAACACGAGAGAAAAGTCAAGGAGCTGAATGAAGAAAAAGAAAAGTATAGAAGGGTAAATTAAAATGAGAAAATGAACGCTTTTGTTCACAATGCTCATGACCAAAGTTTCTGATCTTTCTCAGAAGCTACTTCTAAAAATGAATACTTATAAATAGAATAAATGAAGAACAAATGAAGAACAAATGAAGAATAAAGATCATGTGGCATATTAAATTAGTCCTAGCTTAGACAGTAAAATAAGGCAATCTCTACTTATACCAATTATTATGTGCCAAAACTTGTGGTATCTGGCTAAAGGTAGCTTTCTGTCACAATTGTATTCCTAAAATGTTTTTTTCAGGTCCCATTCCCAGAGCTGCTGATGCCACACACAATTATACCATGATTTTTATCTTTCAGAGTGGTATTTGGACAACATAACTTGGTAGCCTGGCAGCACTCTCCTTCCAAACAAGTAATTTCTGGGACCTTTTGGCCAAAGGATACGGTTCCATATTGTGCATTCTTCAGCATCTGATATACTATATCAGAGCTTCTTTGTTCCCCGAGATGTAATATTGCTGCTCCTGTCCTTCCATTCCTCAGGCACTGGAAAATGAGCTGGAGAAACTTCAAGCTTCCATCCAGGAAACAACAAAAAATTTTGATGAGACTGTGTGCAAACTCTCTGAAAGGAAAGTGAAATCAGAGATGGTCATCTACCAGGTATCACAGAGAACATTAATTTTTCACCTCTGCCTCTGTGCAACAGGAATGTTAATATTTTTATTACAATCTTTCCACAGGAAGAACTCAAAATAGTCAATCTTGTTTATGCTTTACTGTTGGATGAAGAGTTGGACACTAGAGAAGCTGGACTTCATAATTTCCTTATGAAAAAGCAGAAAGAAAAAGTAAGTTATCATTTGGAATGCTGTTCTTGGGAAACACGTAATATTTACAATATAGGGGTTTTTGTGAAAACTTCTCTTTCCAAATCAAAATTTTGCCATAAATGATTTTCTGACAATTTACAGGGTCACTGATTTTTTTTCAAGTTGTACATAATACAGATGTTCATATGTTTTTGAATAGATACTCATCTTGGCTCATCTAGAGTTTTTTGGTAAAACTCCATACATTCAGAAGGGCTTGCTGCTATTTGTTTGCTAAATATAATAATTTTTGTATCCAGTATCAATCTGGAAGCACCAATTATGGATGCTGTTATGACAGAAAGATGCCCAAAAGAATGTGTAATGCCATCACATTTTTCACTGAGGTGTCCAGTGTAGGCCTGGGCCACGCTGACTCGTGTTTGCCAGTTCAAAGCATAGACAGAGGTGGCGTGTGAGTATCTGACCGTGGAAGCAGAATATACCACGGGGTGCAAAGTGTTTATAGTCTTATTGACCAATTTAATCTCCTGAACAGTTTACCCATTGACTTTTATTACCATTTATTGACTTGATATACAAGTCAATAAAAGACTGGAGAGCACCAGTAGTAGATCTGGATTTCAATACAAATACTTACTGCTCACAGTAATAATTCTGAGTGACAGTTGTCCTGTGTCCTGTCAATACCTGTGTGACTCAGATGATCTGAGTGGTGGTAGCCTGCAGATTGGTTCAGGCTCCTGGGACAACATTATCCCATTTGCCCACTTTGTCTTTGTGGAGCTCTTCCTGAGTCCACAGAGAATATATTGATGACTCCCCATGTCAGATCTTGTACTCGATCTGTACAGACCTCTGTGTTTGGAGGTGCAAGCAGCCATTTGGATGTGAGCTACAGAGAGAGGTTCCAAAGTAGGCATCTAGCCCCTATCACTGAATAGGCTGAACTGGTTTTGAAATCATCTGATGCCAAGTGTATGCCACCTTACATTTTTCAAAATACGTATTTTTTTTAAAATTTTCTAAATGGTTCTGTTGGTATATCTTTTGATCCATGCAAACCGCCAAATACAACAAAACAGTCTCCCCAGAACAGTATAAGCATTTAGCAGCCTTGATAAAACCGATGAGCTTAGTACCCTGACACATATCAGAACTATGTCATGACATAGACGTGACACATAGAGAAAGTGCATTGTAAAATGAAGAGCCCTCCCCTGAACAGCATTTGAGAATTTTTGACTGGTCTTGAACCACATTTGAGAATTTTCAACTGTTCTTACCTGTGATGACATGAAAGGAAAAGGAAATCTCTATGCAAGTGAAAACAAGTATCGACATAGATCCTTACATTCAAAGTTTAAACAGAAGACTTACAAGCATCTGTATAAGACATTTCTTAATTTCTTAAGCAGTGGAGTAGTTTAATTTTGCACCTTCTCACCTTTTAGCAGTATCTACAAGTAACCCCCTGAAGAAGGCATTATATTGTTAGTAACAATAGCTCACAAGGTTTTCTCTAGAGATAAGAAAGTGTCAGCTTCATCAGTATATATGAATGGCCATTCAGTGCTTCTGCTGGCTGAGTTTCATTCCTGAAATCTTTTGGTTTTGCTGTAGGTCAAGACTGCAAGAACAATCCAGACTACAAAAAATAAAATTGAAGCTTACAGAGACACCTATGAAAACGCAATAGCTGAAGAGAAGGTGAGACTCAACGAACACAAGGAGATTCAGAAATTAAAATATCAATGCTGTGTCTTGATACTGAGAAGAACACACTTCATTGTAAGGACGGGATGAGTTCTGGTCAACTTGCTGATCACTGAAATTAAGCAGTAAAGGAGAGTATGCGCATAGAAGAATTTATTAGTCTAGATTCCTGTGCTGCTTGGGAGCACTTGAAAGAGCACCATATTCTGTATTTCTAGGATATGGGCAGGTTGATGTTTTTTTAAAAATAGCATTGTGGTAACAAGGAAGCTTTCTGTTTTCCTCCTAGAATCTGGAACGTGGTTTTACGAAGGAGTTTGCTGGCGTACCTGCCAATCTCCTTGATGAACTTTTCCAACTTTACAAACATCGACCAAAGTAAGATCCCCCCTGATTCCATCTGTTTAAATACTAGTATTTCTTGTGTGTCAAGAATGAGAATGCTATTTATTTCAATAGTCTAAATTATTTTGATAATCAGTAGTCTGCCTGCTTTTTATTGGACAGTTAACAATTGTTGCTTTCCTATCATACTAAGGATTGCTATTTTGAGCACTTATATTTCCTTATTCATCCCACACAATCTATATTAAATGCAATTTAAATAATAATCAGTTCTCAGAAACATATATTCTTATTTTTGTGTAAGATGCGGTCTTACCTATTTGCTCTTTGCAAGAGATTGAGAGTATGAAATACTCTTAGTTGTTTGTAAGCTTCTTTTATGCAAGAGAAAGTAAAAAGTAAATACTGTATGTACTGTGTATGTGCACTAGGACCTCAGTGACAGAAATGCTCCTTGACACAGCTAACCCGTATGGGGATTGTTCAGGCTCGACTCAAGATTACAGAGATGCACTTACCCTTCTAATGAAAGCCATGGATGAACTGGACAGTCCTGAGCACATGCCTCATGGCTTAGACCTGTCTATATGGGAACGTTTTTGTCTAGCTAGACGAAATAAAATGGAGAGTGAGGAGCTGGTATGTAAAATTTTTTATTTTGCCGGCATACTTCTCGATATTTTGAGGTCTTAAACTTCTGTGTTCAAGTGTAGGGTCA
Organism: Pluvialis apricaria; assembly: GCA_017639485.1. NCBI lineage: Eukaryota > Metazoa > Chordata > Aves > Charadriiformes > Charadriidae > Pluvialis > Pluvialis apricaria. Next base: position 27,827,543 of record CM030013.1, on the reverse strand, counting down.
AACTAGCAGTGAAATGACAATGCAGCATACATAAGTTGCATTTGAGTTTGAAAGTTGCTTCTGGCCACATTCAATTCAGAATAATAGAAATGTTATCAAGGGAAACCAGGTCTAGTTCTCCTTCAGAGGAAAAATTAGCATATTAATGTTGACAGATTTGATCAGAATGACTGTGACCTTGATATGGTTTCATTAAAAACAAAAAAGATAATCTTCCTTTTCTCTATCCATACCAAAAAACTGTTAAGGTATTTGATTTCCATCATCTGTTGGAGTTGTTCTCTCCCATTAGCATTCTACATTTGCATCAATGCATTCCCATATTTTTCTGGAACACCAAGAGCAATTCTTAACAAAGGGTGTTGCTGGAAAGTTCTAGCAAGCTATTTGTTCAGTTTAAAAGCATGAAGGCGTAAATTTGAATAATCCAGAGACAGAGATACATGACCTTTGACCAAGAGAGAAGGAAATATAATTTCCCTTCATGTGAATAAACTATGAATAAATGAATAAGTGATTTTCTGAGCAGAGCGTAAGGACTGTAACCTCTATGTCTCATGTGCTCTACTGGGATTCTCAAAATACCAGGCTGCATATTTATACATACATATGTCTTCTTAAGAGCTTGTCTTCTCTGTTCTTGAAAAGGCTTGCCCTGACATACTGACAATATTGAAAACGTTCAGAATGTCACGATATTGCTTGCTTAGGTGAAATGGAAGGCGCTAACACTGGCAGAGATGCAGGCCTTTCTCCAGACAAGAATGGATGACAATGAGAAGATTAAGTCAGAAATAGAAGATATTTTCCAAGAACTCACCTGGTAATTTTCTTTCTTTTCCTATATTCACCTACATTTTAATACTCCACCAACACAGAACCAAAAGTTACACACAGAATTACACAGCTGTCTTATCCAACACTCTTTTATCTAGGATTCATCTAAGAGACCTATGATATTTCTGAAATGAGGTGTTACTGCAGCACACGTGAGCAGGCCAAACCAGTCTTCATCTACCATCTTAAGTAACATTAGTAAGGGTGGCAGCATGGTCTTCAATGCAAACTGACTGCCCCAAAAGCTACATCATACAGTGAATTCCCCAAAGCCTTTAAGGCCATATATGTGCTAGCTAGCTCAGGTGGATTTCGCTCATGTAGGCCTAAGATACAGTGATCACTTCTAATTGCAATATGGTGCTGTCACGTGACACCTGATTTCACTGAGCTGCTTGGACCGGCAATATTTCACTTGTTCATGTACATGTACAACTTTCACATTCATTGTCATTCAGGAACAAATCCCAGGATTTGGAATTTGAAAGAAAAAGGGGTGCTGGCTGGAAGTCTTCTCCATTTCCTTTTCAATTGTTGTAAGATTTCTGTTGAGTAAGGACAATGTCTGTCAGAATATCTGCTAGACTATGTTAAATTGAATCCAGTGGTTGGAAACCTCATGTGTGGAAATAAGTTGCAAATTCTGTAGTCACTTCAGGTGCAAATAGAAGACAGGCTGTCAAAGAGGAACCCTATGTGAACATACCACTTACCAGTAATAAATAAAAACATTTTGAGAATCACGGGAGAATTTATATAATCCTACTGAAACCATAGAATCATAGAATGGTTTGGGTTGGAAGGAACCTTAAAGATTGTCGAGTTCCAATCCCTCTGCCATGGGCAGGGACACCTCTCACTAGACCAGGTTGCCCAAAGTCCCATCCAAATTGGCATTGAACCCTTCCAGGGATGAGACATCCACAACTTCTCTGGTCAGCCTGTTCCAGTGTCTCACCACCCTCAGAGTAAATTTCTTCCTAATATCTAATTTAAATCTACCTTCTTTCAGTTTAAAACCCTTATTTCTTGTCCCATCGCTACACTCCCTGGTAGAGTACCTCCCCATCTTTCCTGTAGGCCCTCTTTAGGTACTAAAAGGCTGCTATAAGGTCTCCCCAGAGCCTCCTCCAGGCTGAACAACCCCAACTCTCTCAGTCTCTCCTCATAGGAGAGGTACTCCAGCCCTCTGATCATCTTTGTGGCCCTCCTCTAGACTCAATCCAACAGGTCCATGTCTTTCTTATGTTGGGGGCTCCAGATCTGGTTGCAGTACTCCAGGTGGGGGCTCACCAGAGCAGAGTAGAGGGGTAGAATCACCTCCCTCGACATGCTGGCCACAATTCTTTTGATGCAGCCCAGGATACGGTTGGCTTTCTGGGCTGCAAGTGCACATTGTCAGCTCATGTTGAGCTTTTCATCCACCAGCACCCCCAAGTCCTTCTTCTCAGGGCTGCTCTTAATCCATTCTCTGCCCAGCCTTGATTTGTGCTTGTGATTTCCCCAACCCAGGTGCAGGACCTTGTACTTAGCCTGGTTGAACTTCATGAGGTTTGCATGAGCCCACCTCTCCAGCCTGTCCAGGATCCTCTGGATGGCATCCCTTACCTCCAGCGTGTCGACGGCACCACACAGCCTGGTGTCGTCAGCAAACCGCTGAGGGTGCACTCAATCCCACTGTCCATGTCGCCAACAAAGATATTGAACAGCACCAGTCCCAGTACCAACCCCTGACAAATGCCACTCATCACTGGTCTCCACTTGTACATCGAACCATTGACTGCAACTCTTTGAGTGCGACCATCCAGCCAATTCCTTATCCACTGAGTGGTCCATCCATCAAATCCATCTCTCTCCAATTTAGAGACAAGGATGTCATGTGGAAGAGTGTCAAATGCTTTGCACAAGTCCAGGTAGATGATGTCAGTTGCTCTTCCCTTATTCACCAATGGTGTAATCCCATTGTAGAAGGCCACCAAATTTGTCAGACACAATTTGCCCTTGGTGAAGCCATGTTGGCTGTCACCAGTCAATCACCTCCCTGTTTTCCATGTGCCTTAAGCATAGTTTACAGGAAGATCTGCTCCATGATCTTGCCAGGCACAGAGGTGAGACTGGCCAGCTTGTAATTCTCCAAGTCTTTCTTTTTTCCCTTTTTAAAAGTGGGGGTTACGTTTCTCCTTTTCCAGTCACTGGGAACTTCACTGGACTGCCATGACTCCTCAAATATGAATAGTGGCTTGGCAACTTCATCCACCAATTCCCTCAGCACCCGCAGATGAATCTCATCAGGTCCCATGGATTTGTGCACTTTCAGCTTCCTTAGATGGTCTTGAACCTGATCTTCTCCTACATTCTCCCAGTCACTGCCTTTGCCTTCCGCTACTGGGGTGGTGTGGCTAGAGCCCTTGCCAGTGAAGACTGAGGCAAAAAAGTTGTTGAGTACCTCAGCCTTCTCCATATCCCAGGTGACCAGGTCTTTCATTTCCTTCCGGAGAGGGCCCATATTTTTCCTAGTCTTCCTTTTACCACTGATGTACTTGTAGAAGCTTTTCTTGTTGCCCTTGGATGTCCCTGGCCAGATTTAACTCCATCTGGGCTTTAGCTTTCCTAACCTGATCCCTGGCTACTCAGACAATTTCTCTGTATTCCTCCCAGGCTACCTGGACTTGATTCCATTCTCTGTAAGCCTCCTTTTTGTGTTTGAGTTTGTCCAAGAGCTATTTGTTCATCCATGTAGGCCTCATGGCATTTTTGCCTGTCTTCCGCTTTGTTGGGATGCATTGCTCCTGAGCTTGGAGGAGGTGATCCTTAAATATTAACCAGCTTTCTTGGGCCCCTCTTCCGTGCAAGGCTTTATGCCATGGTACTCTACCAAGCAGATCCCTGAAAAGGCCAAAGTCTGCTCTCCTGAAGTCCAGGGTCATAAGCTTGCTGTGCATGCTCCTCACTGCCCCAAGGATCTTGAACTCTACCATTTTATGGTCACTGCAGCCAAGGCTGCCCTTGAGCTTCACATTCCCCACCAGCCCCTCGTTGTTGGCAAGAACAAGGTCCAGCATGCACCTTTCCTCGTTGGGTCCTCTATCCCTTGGAGAAGGAAGTTATCATCAATGCATTCCAGGAACCTCTTGGGTTGCTATGTCCTGCTGTGTTGTCCCTCCAACACATAATGGGGTGATTGAAGTCCCCCATGAGGGCCAGGGCTTGTGAACATGAGGCTGCTCCTATCTGTCTATAGAAGGCCTCATCCACTCAGTCTTCCTGGTCAGGTGGCCTGTAGCAGACCCCCACTGTAATGTCACTTGTCCCTGCCCTCCCTTTAATCTTGACCCATAAGCTCTCAGTCGGCTCCTCATCCATCCCCAGGTGGAGCTCCATGTATTCCAGCTGGTTTGACACAGAGGGCAACAATCCCTCCTCATCTCCCCTGCCTGTCCTTCCTAAAGACCCTGTATCCCTCCATTCCCACACTCCAGTCACAGGAGCCATCCCACCGTGCCTCTGTGATGCCAGTAAGATCATAGTCCTGCAGACGTGCACACATGTCTAGCTCCTCTTGTTTGTTCCCCATGCTACCTGCCTTTGCATAGAAGCATTGAAGTTGGGCCCCTGCTGAAGCTAACTTACTGGTCAGAGTGGCTGGAATACCTTTGTGCTGTACTCCAAGGCTCTGGGCATCTGTTGCTGGCACTGGCATCAAACTTGTAGGAGTGGGATGGATTGAGGTTCACCTCCCATGGCAACTTGAGTTTAAAGCCCTCTTCATGAGCTTGACAAGCCTATGACCGAAGATGCTTTTCCCCTTCTCTGACAGATGGACCCCGTCAGCCCCCAGTAGACCTGGTTTCTCAAAGCAAGTCCCATGGTCTAAGTAGCCAAACCCCTGGCTGTGGCACCAGTCCTGTAACCATTTGTTGACTCGCCAGATCCGACTGGCCCTTTCAAACCCCTTCCCTTTGACCAGGAGGACTGATGAAAAAACTACCTGCACTCCAGAGACCTTTACCGCTGCTCCCAGGGCTCTCTAATCCTTCTTCATACTCCGCAAACTGCTCCTGATTGTATCACTGGTGCCCACGTGAAATAACAGCAGCGGATAATAGTGGACTGTACAAGGCTTGGTAGTCTCTCGGTGACATCCCTGATACGAGCCCCTGGTAAGCAGCACATGTCTCCAGAGAGTGCGTCAGGGTGGCAAATGGGTGCCTCCGTACTTTTCAGAAGCGAGTCGCTTGCTCCTATCACCTGCCACTTCTGCTTGGCTGCGCTGGTGGTTGTATGGGGGCAGATCAGGCTGCCTTACTCAGCTTCAGCGTCTCTCCTGATGTGACCGGTCTTTCCTCTTCAGTCTGCAGACTGGTGAAGCAGTTCTGCATGGGCACATCAGGCTTCAGGGGAAGTCTCTTCCTCCTGCTGGTCCTTACCATTGCAAGCGTCCGTTCTTCTGCATTATTGGCCCCCCTCCCTTCCATGTGTGCCAGTGGGGGAGTTTTTGGTTGTTTGGCAGTGGGCGGTGGGTTCACCGCAGACTGCACTTGGAACCAGCTATCTATCTCCTTCTCAGCCTCCCTGATGCTATGCAGCCTCCTCACCACCTCCTGCAGCTCAGCCACCTGCTGCAGGAGGTCCTCCACCTGGGCACACGTTTTGCAGGCAGGTCTGCCGCTTATCCTTGCCCCAGGAGAAAGGTCCAGGCGCTTCCTGCAGCCTGAGGTCTGCACTGCAGCCTCTCCCTTCAGCAACTCCGTCTGGGTGGAGGCATCGGCCACCGCCGGGGTAGATGGTGCAGAGCCCCACACCTGAGCTGCAGCCTTTGATCTAAGACGAGCACCCACCATTCCGCCTTGAGGGTCAGGTAGGATGAGTACTCTTGACCTGTGCAGATGGCCATGGATCATCACTAAATATTGGTTTTGTTTTCTGCCATTTTAGGCTGCAGGAGGAGAAGATCAAACTTCAGTTGAATTTGACTGTCCAGTTTTTGCTAAAGCAGGGACAGGTAGAATTGGAAAGTACTGAGATCCCAGACTACACTGATGCCATTCTCATTAATAAGAGTGTTATCGAAGAACTGAATTGCTCCATCATGGTAATCTACATTATGTGAAGGAAATTTAAGCTTTTTAAACAAATGTATTGTCCTTCAGGGGCTCTGTGTTTTCTCCAGTTTGACATCTAGTTTCAATTCATTACTACACACCAGTAGGCTCCATTGTAATCTAGAAGCTATTAAGAGGTCTGTAATGTCTCTTATCATGATGTAAAGAATGCAATACAGACTGCTTTCTTGATGTTTGATCGATACAATTGAGATCAAAGAAATGGCACCAGTTTTGAGACGCACCATCACTTACACTCACGCTGGAACTAGAAAATGCTAATATCCCAGGCACCAGTCAGAAAATTCCCTCAAGGCAAACTTAGAGTTAAGAAGCATTTGAAAAGTAGCTTACATTAAGATCTAAAAAAATTAATACACTTTTTTAATGTGAGGTGAAATTGGTCATCCTACTTAAAACAGTTCTTCATACTTTCATTAAAGGTTCTTTTCTTAGGCATTCTAGCTGTACAAAATCTGCTTGTTACTGCTACTGCACAAAGCCTTCAGTAGCCACTGCAGAGTGCCTTATACAGAGCAAGTTTGTATTCTGTAGAGTTAAAATGCCTTCGCATTCTCATGAAAGATAGAAAGATGGAGAGAGAGGTTAGTTGTAATTTTCTTCATCTCCTTCTATGATCCAAGGCTGTGGCACAGAGCATAAAAGCGAACAAAATTTCACAAAAGGTAACCATCTGGAGCAAAGTCTGGAAAGAGACCGCAGTGTAGCATGTTTTTCTTACTAAAATTATAACTTTGGAAGCTTGCCCATCTTGTTGCAAATAAGTATTCCATAATCTGTGAAGCGTGTTAATGAAGATTAATCTGTTTTTTTCAGGCTCAAGGAGAAAAAAAAATTGCTAGCATGGTGGAATGTAAAGACTTCTCTAAAGGGATATTTCAGCTGCAATGGGAACATAAGAAAATGAGAATGCAGATAGAAGATCTGAAACAGAAGGCTCGCGATATTGTAACACTGCCTATTTCAAAAGATCGCCAGCTAGTGAGTTACTTGCTTTAATTTATATTTTGACCACAGAAAATTTTGCTGCCTCTAACTATAAGATCGTTTATACCTCTGAAGTCTCTTACTATGGAGAAGATACCTAATAGGTCATCAATTCAGCTTTCAAAGGGAAGTTTTACTCTTGAGATTGATCAACGATGTAGCTTTTTGGGATGTTCAGGTACAAACAAAGGCAAAATTATCCCTAACTCTTAGTGTTTCAAAACTGGCACTGAGAGTAAGGAATCAGGATTTTGCAGCCACAAAGAACAGATCTTTCAAATAAAGCACCTTCCTTTTAAGTGAAGGTCTGAGGTGCCCCCATCTGGTATCTCGCAGAAATACCATAACGTATGCTCAGTATGCAAAGACTGAGCGTTCCTACAGGAGCCTCGCTGAGCTCCACTCACTGCCATTTGCTGGCGCACCGACAGAACGACCGGGAACTGATTGCCATGCCTGGCAGGCAAGAACCAGCGGCTGCCAGCAAGTCAGCACCACACAAGCCCAGAATGCAGCCAGAAAACATAGGTAAAGGTTGTAGGAGAGAGCCAAGGATACCAGTGGGAGAAGAGAGGAGGAAGAAGACAGGTTGTAGGGGAAGCCTGAGGGTATTGCAGAATGGGATGTAGAGAACTGCAGGGAAAGCTGATGGTTTTGTGGCGATGAGGTGAGAGGCATAAAGGTTTGGAGTAAGGGATGTTGGAGGATGGGTAGGCTGGAGATATTGCAGTGGGGAGAGCTATAAAGCACAGAGAAAATAAAGAAAGTTGGAAAGCAGGTAAGGATATTGCAATTCAATCAACAGATTAAAAGAAAATCCAAACCACATGTTTTGCTCAGGCTTCATTTGTTTTGCTGCTCCCTATAAACTGCTTGTTCACTTCTGAATCACAGCCAAGGGACTTTCACACCACCACCAAAACAGCTTTCCAAAGAGGTGATGTGACAACACACTGAAAACTGCTTGTAGCAAATTTATCACCAGAGTGTTGCTGTTAGCTGAAACTTCATTTAAACTGATGAGCAGAACTATGGCCCTTCAGAGAGAGTTAAACTCACCCTTAGCAAAAGCAGATACCAGTTTAGTCAGAATTCGAATGCTCTGAGGGGCTTGACTTTACTTCACTTTCTGAGTTGATATGTGGGGTTAGTAGGAAAGACAAGGCAACAGAGACCCCAAAAATAGGAACAGAGAGAAAGATGGCCTAGATAAATGTTTGGAGGCAAGGACCTGAGAACACCTGGAATGAGGGCCATGAATGAAGCAGTGAGTGAAAGCAGTTTGGTGCTGTAGGCAAGGAGCCTGCTGGGTCTTTCCTATTTCTCCTCTTCTAACTGGAGCAGTCCACAAAATTTTATCTGTCGTTTTGGTGGGACAGTGCTCTGGAAGGATGAATATACATCTTCAGAAGCCTGTCTACTGGCTGTTATGGGTCATACAGCCTGTTTTACCATTTGTCATTTGATAAAGAGATATTTTAGTGACAGTGTGCCCAAGAAAAAATCTTTAATAAATTCTCTGAAACCCAAATTACTATGCAGATATAAGAACAATAAAGGAAGTAAGAATTACTAGGAAGCCACTTGACAGAAAATAATCACTTTCTGCTCTGGCCTAAAGACAGGCTGTGTAGCACTTTGGCCTCCAGCTGTGTTAGCTTAGACTACCTTATAATCAAAAGTATAGCTTGGGGTTTTTGACAACCTCACAACAAATTTTCTCGGTCTTTGTTTCCATTAACTCATAAGATAACATTCTGTTTAACAACTGTACAGTCTAGTATTCACCCAGCATCCAAGAATGTCCTTAAAATGTCCATTTATGATCACTAGTAAGCCTTTCCACTGTGCAGAATTCTAGTTTTTTGTTTCATATGGTACGATTGTCTTTACAGAAGTGTGGAATTGTTGAGAACAAACAGGCTTAATAAGATGGTTTCTTTCTGTTTTAAATTCTCCAGTTCCTAACTGTGCAGAACTATGACAGCCGCATCGACCACCACATTTCCCTGATGGAGCAGACTCTTGGCATCATGGATGAGGTAAATCCTAAGTGAATGACTACATTTGAGAGACCTATCCTTAGTTTAAACGCAACTCCTCTCCGTCATTAGCAAGAGGTGTTTGTAAGGAATAACTGCAACTGATGTAGGCACACTAACTCTTTGGCTAATGCAAGGAATGTTAGAGCATAGCCATAACAGCACACACGGATTAATATATATATATCCATGTATTTATTCGTCTGGCTTACAATAGTTTCTTCAACTTGTGCTGAGTTGTCTACAACAGCAGTTCTCTAAAGTCTTTGGAAACAGTCATCATACATTTATTGCTGCATTGGTCAACTCCACGGAGAGAAATCTACTTGCTCTGTTACTGGAATTAAATGTTTTCCTTCCTGAACATCTGATGCAGATCCGCTTATCACTTCTTACACAGCATTGCCTATAAAAGTCACTCTTCCATTTCTAATGAAGCATTTTTCCAGTCTTTACTGTTTAAAGTTTCTCTCCAGGAGCACCAGCCTGTTCATAATATGACTACCCACCCTATATTCAAAATAACAGAGAAACAACAATCTGATTTGCTGGCTCCTTCATCTATTTCAGCATTCAAATTATGATTATCCTTGTTTTTAAGTGACTCCACTGGATATTCTCCAGGTTGCTCTAGCTGGCATCAGCTTCCTCTGCTTCTTCAAGCTTTAGTATTTACCTTGTCCCTTTACAGCCCATCCAACAGCTTCAGCACGATGACCCGTTCTTCAGCAGCTCCTAGAAGCCAAGAGAGTGTTCTCAACTCATTGATTCCATTGGCTTCCTTTCCTCCCTTTGCCTTTCGAGCTTTATCTTTAACATACCTTTCTCCCTGACCCATACCTCTGTGTTCCTTGTCTGCTACTTATGTTAGAACTCCATAAAGCATACTGGAATACAGCGTGTGTGAAAGACTGCACGAAGTAAAGCTAGAATGTGCTACGAGTCAAATCAAAATACATGAAAGTTTATTGAGCTACAATGGAGCGCGTACGATTATAGGTTTCCATCATAAGTTTGTCTAAACAGCTTTTGTAGGATCTCATATATTTGCTTTATTCATTTGGAAATGGACAGCTGCACAAGAAGAATGTGAAGAACCGTCAGAAAAGAATTAAGGAGTTGGAGAAGTGCATCAGTTTAAAAGAGCAAGCAAATTACGAGCTCAGCCTGGAGCTGAAAGAAATGCTTGTCTCTGTTTCAGAAAGGAGGCATATCTTTGAGGCAGCCGGTAAGTCACAGTAATGCACTTTAAATCACAAGCAAAGAACACTCAGAAAATATCTCCAAGGCCAGACAGTCCTGTTCATCAGCATCAGCTAAGGCAAGGAGCGCCTGTTTATTACTGTGTGTGCACAATTAGCAGTGCCCTTTCTACCACAACAATTTAACATTGTTTACTTAAGAGCATACCTAGAGATAGTTGCTCTTGTAATCAAAGTTAATTGACTAAATTGCTGAAACTCTGTAAGTCAAAATATTATAGTCATTAATATCTTCATTAGGCAACATGCTTTCATTCTTTCTCAGAACTGATCAACCCACTTCTTTCGACCCACTCAAAGGGAACAGAGGAAGTAATGTGAAGCTGAGAAGGGTATTCACTGTCAGGAAAACTGTAGAGATCTTTCCTCTAGTAAAACAGTTAAGGTTTTCAAAACAGTGGATACTTGCTAGAAACGAAAGGAAGCATGCCCAGTGCCTTTTTGAATTTTTTTGCTTTATTCAGTACTATAAAGGCTCTTAAGCCCAACTGTGAGCCTTTTTTAAAATGCTTGCCTGTTTTATACAGAACCTGAAACAACCCCAGGACAGGTCCAATATAAATATAGACTATGTATCCCCTACAAGTTCAGGCTAACCCTTATATTTTGTTCTATGCAGACACACAGCATGTTTCTGAAAAGATTGCAAAGCAGCGTTACCGGGAGATTTTGAAGCAGAAACACCTACGGGATCTTGTAAAGGAACAGGAAGAACAGCTTGAAATTCTTCAGGCAGAAGTTGAAAGACTGAGATCGGGAACATTCCCTGTCCTTTAAAAATCAGAGCCCAGGCAGATGTAGGATACCATGGTCTTGTTTAAGGAAAAGAGCTTGGACATCTCCCTTTTCTCCCTGAACTTTTCTTTCCACATACGATTTCTTCTGTAATTTCTTTAAAAATAACTTCAGTTTGAAAGATGCATGTTTGTCTGTTTTGTACATTTTATACCTATCTTATCCCCTTTATATTTCAGTTCATGAGATGTATTTCTGCTGTTTTGGCTGTATAAACCATATAGCTCATTACAGAAAATGAAGGGTACAAGGAATTGTAGACTGATAGAAGAACAGGTGTGTTTGTGTATCTGTAGTCTGCAATATGCAATTGTAGAACATTTTAAAGGTGAAATACTGCAAGAAATCCATGAATTTGCATCTGCTAAAATTCACGCCTGTGGCTTTGACTTCATTTTGCTTTTTAAAATATATTTACACCTGTGATGGCACTGGTGTATGTTGCTGAGAAGAGGAAGGCATGCTTTGGCATGACCATGTGTGCTACCTGGCCCAGTCCCGAAAGCTGCTGCTGCTTCTGATAGCGTAATTACTCACAGCCACCAGTAGCTGTGTGAGAAAAACATGGAGAAAAGGTTATCGGGAGTGGATTCACCAGGGGGAAATCATGCTTGACCAATGTGACAGCCTTCTGTAATGGCATGACTGGCTGGGTAGATGGGAGGGAGAGCAGTAGATGTTGTCTACCTTGACTTTAGCAAGGCTTTTGACACTGCTTCCCATAACATCCTCGTAGGTAAGCTTAGGAAGCGTGGGTTAGACGAGTGGACAGTGGGGTGGATTGAGAACTGGCTGAATGGCAGAGCTCGGAGGGTTGTGACAGCAGCGCAGAGTCCAGCTGGAGGCCTGTACCTAGCAGCGTTCCCCAGGGGTCAGTACTGGGTCTCCTCTTGTTCAACATATTCATCAACGACCTGGCTGAGGGGACAGAGTGTACCATCAGCAAATATGCTGATTACACAAAACTGGGAGGAGCGGCAGGCACACCAGAAAGCTGTGCTGCCATTCAGCGAGACCCATACAGGCTAGAGTTGGGTGGAGAGGAACCTAATGAAATTCAACAAGGGCAAGTGTAGGGTCCCGCGCCTAGGGAGGAATAACCCCATGCATCAGTACAGGTTCAGGATTGACCTGCTGGAAAGCAGCTCTACAGAGAAGGAGCTGGGAGTCGTGGTGGACGAGTCAACCACGAGCCAGCAATGTGCCCTTGTGGCCAAGAAGGCCAATGGCATCCTGGGCTGTATTAAAAAGACTGTGGCCATCATGTCGAGGGAGGTTATCCTCCCCCTCTACTCTGCCCAGGTGAGGCCACATCTGGAGTACTGTCTCCAGATCTGGGCTCCCCAGTTCAAGAAAGACAAGAAACTACTGGAGAGAGTCCAGCAGAGGGGTACAAAGATGATCAGGGGACCGGAGCATCTCTCTTATGAGGAAAGGCTGAGAGACCTGGGTCTGTTTAGCCTGAAGAAGATTGAGAGGGGATCTTATCAGTGCTTATAAATATGTCAAGGGCGGGTGTCAAGAGGATGGGGCCAGGCTCTTTTCAGTGCTGCCCAGCGACAGGACAAAGGGCAACAGGCACAAACTGAGAAACAGGAAGTTCCATCTGAACAGGAGGAAAAACTTCTTTACAGAGCACTGGAACAGGCTGCCCAGAGGTGTGGAGTCTCCTTCTCTGGAGATATTCAAAACCCACCTGGACACGATCCTGTCCAACCTGCTTTAGCAGAGGGGTTGGACTAGATGATCTCCAGAGGTCACTTCCAACCCCTATCATTCTGTGATTTTGTGCTGCCAGTGGTAGAATCACAGGAAAATGAGTTTTTGAAGCATCTTGCCTCCTGAAACAGTTGCTGCTATCTCCCAGCCATTCACATTGATACGCAGTATATTATCCTGCTAGATCTCTCCAAGACAGCTAAGAAAGATAAAGAACCCTTCAGAAAATTAACAACTGCTCGAGACTGGTCTACCTACTCAGGCGTTCTCACTGATTTTAATTTCCTTCTTCCATGGTGTGTGTAGATTCTTCTCCTATTTCATAAATTCACATAAAATCTAAACTCATTCCATTGTGAAAGCACTAGTAGCTTTGATACCTTAGTTTAACAAAATTCTACACTTGCAAGAAAAACTACTTCTGTTGTGATGTTGTACACCAGCTCCTTTTTGGCTTACCATCTCTAACTGGGGTCTGTAAGGATTTTAATTACACCTCCATTCTTCTTACAAGACTTTTTTTTTCCTCCTCAAACTTTCCTGGAACTAACAGAGTTCCAAATGTGCCAAGGATCTCAGGGAAGAGAACCATCCCCTTCACCAGACACCATCATCTTTTTTTATTAACCTAAAGAGGCAGAAGAAATAATGTCTTAGCAATAAAGGTCGTTCTTCATGAATTCTCCGTGGACAGCAACATTCAGTATTCTTAAGAACAAGTTGTGGGTACAGATTTAAGTCTGATGAACCCTATCAATGTTAAAAGGGTCTGTATTATCTTTGGTTTTCTTTCCCTTAAGATATGTAAGAAATCACTCACTTATTAAGGAAACAGGAAATGGTACCTGTAAACAAAGCAGTTAAGGTACAACCAATAAGGAATGTGATCACATATAAAACAATATTCGTAACTACTCTGCAACTCCCCCTGTTAAGACTTACGTATTGTCACACTTCACAAGCGATGACTTTAAGGGGAATAAAAGCAGGGAGAAGTCACCACACTATATGCATAGGCCATCATGAGAAAATAAGCAATTTCAAGTTAAGATTACAAAAAAACATTTTAAAAAGACGTTTATTGGAGGATAAATGAAAATGCTGAAGTTTTATTCAGCTTTATGATGCTGTATTTTAAGCAATACCATTAGACAAGGCCTTGTTTTTCTTATTTATTTGAAGAGAGAAAACACCTTGGCTTTCACATGGAGTAGTAGAGTAGACAGATGTTGGCTGCAATTTTCTTGCCTTCCCTTCTATTATCTCAGGCTGCGGCAGAATACTTAAGAGACAGCTTCCCTGAAGAAAACTGTCTGGACCAGTATCTGAAAATGAGTGCATTATGGCACATTTCCCTCAGTAATAATTAAAGCCATTGAGAACATCTCATTGCAGCTTCAGAATATTAACAATATGAAAATTAGTTATCTTAACTTAACTCGCAAAATGCTGTCAGCAGGAAGACATTTGTAAATCTGTGAACAAAGAACTGAATTTGTCCCCATCTGAACATCAACAGAAATGACAATTAATTTGAGTTCATTGTTTCAAAACAAGTAACCATGCAAAGACTAATGGAAGAATGGACTGCCTTCTACATGTTAAAGTATGACTTGATTTCATTTTATTTTTATTAAATAACCATTCACTGATCAAGTTATTAGGCCAGGTTTTCCAAAACAGCACGAGTTCAATCTTTTCCATTAAGTAATGCCTTTTACAATGCCTACTGTATCTAAATACATAGCTTCACAAAGATCTCCTGAGAAAACCTCCTAACCTCAAAGCATAAAGTCCGCTGTCCGATCAACACTTCTTATGTTATCAGAGTTCATTCAGTCTTTTCTGCTTATGTGTGTGTGTAATTGAAAGCTTTGCGCCTGTAGATTATGAGTCTACAAAATCTTCTTCTGTTCTGCTGTAGTGCAATAACTGGTCTTCTAATCCAAAAGTATCTATCAGCTGAGTGAGACTCACTTTCTTGCCATCTGCAGAAAAGGCTGACTGTAGTTCATACAGCATCAGCTGGGTACTACTTCTCCATTTCACTATCAAAGCCTGCAGTTCAGACAGGTTGTTCTGAAATTGGGACAAAACAAAAAAAAAATATGTCATCTGCTGAAATGTGAGGTTTTTTGATACCCTCATCTATATTTATAAAATGTCTTAAACTGAGACAAGAGACAAACAACACACCAAAAAAAAGTGATTCAGTATTGTTGCTTATATTAATAAATGAGGATTACACTTCAAAGAATGACTTAAAAGTGCTTTTTCAGAGGTTCACCTCACCTTAGATCGATACATCTTAACCAGTTTGAGCCTTCGAAGTAGTTCTTCCTTCTCTTGCACTTGTTTCACTAGCCTTACTTTTTCATCCAGGGACTGTTGCTGACCAAGATCAGCTTGTACCACATCAGAATTCTCTGCTGATCCACAGAGACCATTCTCCTGTAAGGGACTTTTGAAACACGTATGTCCAATGCTGTTTCTTTCCAGGTTTTCAGAAACATCTTGTAGTCTGGGACAATCTGTACTTGTCTTTGGCAGGCACCCTTTGTCAGCATCAGCACAGTCTTTTTCTTCAGTGTCTATTTTGAGCCGCTTTGCCGCTGTAAAATTAGCATTAAATGAACGCCTTGTTTTCCTTAATCGCTCCCTCAGAGCTGCGCTCATTGGCTACAAAACAAATAAATAAACAAAACAAGAAAAACAGAAGGATCAGAACAATCTAATTTTTGATCACAAAGACCTGCTTATCCTGGTTATTACTTACACAGAACATGTCATATATGTAATGTAAAGATCATTGTAAAGCCAGACTTCCTAGTTCTCTCTATAGCTTTCACACTTGAACAAAGTTAACTTCTTCCTTTCACATGTATTTGCACACACGGCTGCAAGATATGGAAAGATGTACCTCCACATTTGACAAAGATTATAAAAAGTAATTGTTAACTTATTTTGCAGGGGGAAAAAAAAAAATAATCACTTCATTTGTGATTTTACCTGTCAAAATATACTAAAATATGGCAGAGAGGGATTAGTTAAGGAACACCTGCAAACTAGGCCTATCCAGCATAGGTCCAGATGCTGAGCATGACAGCATCACCATGCTAGGATGGACACCAAAGTAGTTGGGAGTGTTACGGAGAATATACAAACTGAAAGCAGTGTACTTTGTTCAAGCGCAAGCAGAAGTCACAGAAAGTCATTCCGCAAACTCAGCAACGCGGAAAACTGGGATTTAAAAAAATTGAAGATGACATTTAAAAAAACAAACCAACCAACAACAACAAAACCCACCACAAGCTCTAAATAGTATTCAAACTTATTCGTATGGGGGTATATTACTCCATCACTGTGTATTCATAGCAAAAATTTGCATATTCAGAGCAAAGTATACTAAGCACATTCCTTACCTGGACTACCTTGTAGCTATGGGTAGAAGCTACCTATCTTTAGCCTTCCAGCAAACAGTATCTCAGTGATTTCCAACTACTTGATGATTTCACAAGCATTTTTGTAAATACAAGAACTCACATTATTGGAAAAACAAACAAGTTTTCATACCTGTTTCCCTGAACTAGTCCCCTGTGGAGCTGCTGTCCCCGAATCCTTTGGAGTACGGCACAAAGATGTCATTTTATCAAGCACTGGTTCTTCCATCTCAAGATGGATAGCAGTTTCTGTTAAAAGTCAGAATGAATTCTGTATGGTGCCATTTTCACCTGATTATAACGAGCCACATGTCTGCAGGAATGAGTGAAAAGCTCTAATAAGGAATACTAAGGCTTATTTTCTAATTGTTAAATTCAAAAAGATATCTGCATAAGTTACACAACTGTTTCATGTGCTAAGTAGCATCTTGCTTTGTGAATGGCTTTTCTTCAAGAGGATGAACGACACTACTAACGGGTATGAAGTATCTTACTATGAATTTGGGATATTATTTTTTGCTCACTCATAAAGCTCTATGGATTTTTTTCTTTAAAAGATGAAAAATATTATGAAAAGTCTTACTAATATTCTCCATTATAATTTTTTTTCCTATCTGATATCCTCTTTCAAGTGTTAAAAAGGAGCAAGGCAACTTATGAAGCACTCAAACCTGTTATAGTATGCCTATAAATCCAAGGTCAGATCCTGCAAAATCGAAACAACTCATCAAAAAAAGCTTACTCCAAACAAACTGCATTTTCTTAACCTGAATTACCCTTACTGCTTGTGTAACTTAAAGGAATAATCCTTACTAAGCCAGGTTGTGAAGAACCAGTCCTTTCATTTAACTGCACCCCAAGTAGTGATAAAAGGATTATTGGGAGCCACAAGATTTCTAATGTCCACATGTATAAACAATTAATCTTTTCTATAAAACAAAATAATTGGGTACCCAGGTTTGTGAAAATAATCTACTGCCTCATTTGATCCTTCTGGGGATGCTGCTTAAAAAAATAATTACTCTCACAAGTAGAATTTTAGATTAAAAGTAAGCATCCCCAGTTCGCTCAGAAAAGTACCTTAATTAAAATGATAAGTCATACCTCTCAGCAGGTACCAACTTCAAATTGATTTGGCAGTGTTTAACTTAGTTTAGCACTTGTGAACCACCTGCTAATGACCAAAATGCAGCTGGAAAATCATCAGCTACACCTCTGTTTACCTGCAAATTGCAATTAGGGGTTTCAAAACAGAAGCCTCTTAAAAATAAAATCCTGCAAACAAGTCACTAGGCAACACAAGACTGGCACAAGGGTCTTTCTCTTCAGAGACGAAACATACCAAAGCTTCAGTATGCCAAAGCCTTACTAACCCAGCAACCCCGGTCTTCCTGGCTTTATTCCAAAGGATGCGGGTCCTCATTTATCTTACAAGTCAACATTCCCCCCCATTGTTCAAAATTCAACATATGGTACTCTATTAAAAAAACCCAGACTTTAGTAAAGAAAGTCTAGTTAATGGGGTATTTGAGCAATCTATCAATTAAACTGGAAACACACAGCACCCATTAAATATAATGCAAGTTATCACCATTATTTCTTAGTGTAAGCAAGAGTCTAGGAAAAAGCTACATCACGCCTACGTATATAGTATGTTATAAATATGTAATAAATCCTAATAAGAAGCAAAATAAAGACAAGCCTAAGAGCTAGCTTCAACAGACTTGTTCAACGCTTTCAAAATAAATCCTGTGACTCTCTGCCTTTACATTCTAATGCAGATTCTTGTCTTTAAATGACCATGACTATAAGGAATACTTCTTGCAATGGTTCACTAATGCTGTTACTTTAACTCTCTGTTTGGCAGCACATTCACATAGATCTCCTGCACACTTCAATCCTTCCCCAATATCTCAGCCTAAGAATCCTTTACATCTTCAGCAGTGATATTTATCACACACACAAAAAAAAAAGAACTCTGTCCAGCAAGTAAGGAAAATTTGGGCTGGAAGGGGAAAAAACAATTTTGCACTTCAGTACTTACTTGAATTTGCACTTTGGGTAAGTCCCTGATGCCTCCTCAGTTTTCCTGCTTATAGCTACATTATGTAACAGCACTCACTCCTTTTACGTTCTCTCCTCTCACCAAAGGCTGTATTAACACCGAGTAACAACTTTTCCCTAGCTACTTTTCCACCCTACAGAGAAGCAGACAGGAGGCTGGGGAGCCCACAGGCAGAGCCGCAGATCCGGGGATCCCTTTCTGAGGTGACAACGCACCGTGAAGGGCCGAGAGGCACCCCGGACACAGAGCACAGCAACCGCAGCCCAAGGCAGAGACTGCTCGCAGGCGGTAGAGCGAGGGCAGGCCCCTCACGGAGCACAGGGCCCCCAGCCCCAACGAGGCCTAGCCCGCCCCTCGGAGCCAGATGGGCCAGGACCTGGGGTGGCGGTCAAAGAAGGAGGCAGCCCTGAGGGACCCTCTCCCCTCGCTCCTCTACCCCAACATCACTCAGCCGTGGGGAACAGAACCCGCTCGCCCTCAGACACCAGGAGAACGGAGCCGAACAGAGCCAACCCTCCCCAGGGCCGCCGGCCCCTCACCGGCCTCAGCGCTTCAATCTCCCGCTGCCGGCGGAGAGGGGCGGGACGCTTCCCGCCCCTCTCCGCCGGCAGTGCGCCTGCGCACGCGCGCGGCGCCGTCCCGAGCCGGCGCAGGCTGCTTTGCGCCTGCGCGCAGTGCAAAGCCGTGGGCGGGCGGCTGTGGTACGGGCGGGCGCGCGAAGGTTGCCTCTACGGTCGGTCGGGCGGGAAATGCGGGGTTGGGCAGCGCTGCTGCAGAGGTGCCGGGCAGAGGAGGGCTTGTGGAGCCCTCAGTGCGGGGCATCTCTGGGAAACTCGTGCGCACGTCTGTTGCAGCTGGGCATGCAAGGCCCAACAGTCTCGCTGCAGGTGTCACCGTGCTCCAGCCTCAACATAGAGCGCTCCCTACCACAAATGGCGGGGCAAGCCCAGGCCCAGGCTTTCGGCACCACCTCAGGCCGCCCACCACCTCTACCTCAGGCACTGTCCCCTCACAGAAGGGGAAAAACTGTGCCCGAGGAACGCACCGGGAGAAGTGTGATCTGAACAGCGCTGTCTAGGTTGTGAGGGAAGGAGAAAGAAGTTAAAATGAAGAAATTTGGAAAAACAGACAGGTAGATTGTGATTGTGACCAGGAGCAGCCCCGGCTGTAATTGCAGTCACGCAGTTCAGAGCAGGATGAGTGCCCTGACGCTCAAAGGCGCTGCTGAAGCAAGCTTAACTTCTGTATCTTTACCAGCAAACTTCCCTTCCATGCTGCAGACCTGTTTTCCCCACGTGGATTTACATTTCTCAAAACTGATTTGTACAAAGTGTTTTCCAGTATAACTGTCAGGACTGAGACAATGAGCTGCGGAAGCCATAGCAGTGACGGCTCCCAGCCCGCAGCGGTGATGTATCAGTGGTTCCTCCAGCACTGCCCACAGCCGAACTGCTCCATGCTCTGCACCGAGGCCTCACGCGGCTGTGCTGAGTGTTGCACATGGAATACATGCACCAGCACGCTCGCGCTAGATTATGTCCTTAATTTGTGTAGCAGAAGTGCATTTAATTTCCTGCCTGGTTCCTCCTCACAAGGACAGAAGAGGATGCTCAATTTTCTCTTTGTCTTGTGTAACTGCCATCTGTATTGAGGCAAGATACACTCTTGCACTGAGAGGTGAGTGGACACTGAGCGTAGGTGTGGTAATATGTTTGCATTTGCTGTGCTTTTGACCATAGATTCACTCACTTCAAATAGAATTTCACAGAGATGAGAGCAACCTTGTTTTCTCTTACCGTAAAAAGTATCTAAGCATTCAAAGTCCATCTAGAACAAGTCACTTTGGGAAATCTGAGGACTTGGGGCCTTTAGGTTACTCCTTCTACAGGAGCTGACTTTGGGTGAAATCGGTTTAGAAATAATATTCTCTGTAGCAAATGTCGGAAGTGAGATTATGTGACTAAGTTGTATGATCAGTCATAACCATCTAGCAAAAAAACTCACATGATACCTCAACTGTTGAGGCAGTTTGGAGCCATTTTTTAAAGCTATTTCCCCCCACTCTTATTTTTTAAAATACCTGCAACTAACTTAATGTCATAAATATTTTAATTATTTAGTAAGTTAAAAATGGACTCCTGAGTGCAACAGTAAGAGTGCTAATAGAACTTCTGCTGCAAATTTATCAAGTGGGTTGGGTCTCAAATACACTGGAGCTTTGAGATGGCATGTCTCCAAGTTCACAACATATTTCCTTCTGTCTCAAGGATGGTCCCTGCTTTAAATTACTCATGCCCTGTGTACAGACATGTTAACAGTTGAGTTGCACAAGAACAACAGAAAGTTTGAGATTTTAGATCATCTGCCAGCTGAGGTTCCAGTAAGATTTCACAGGAATATAACACATGAAAAAGTCATCCTGTGCATTATCATTGCTACTTTATTAGAGCAACGCCCACATGCCCCACCCCAAGGGAGGATTACAGTCTGTTTGAGACTGTGAATATAGAAAGATGGTTCCACAAATTGGCTTTATGAGTTTAATGTACTACACAGAGTAGGGAAAAGGAAATATTATCACTGGTGGCTAATCACTCTAGGAAGAGATCCTGTTTCAGGTTGGTATTAAGCGTTTAGCTGTGTTTACTACATTTACTTGGTGTTTACATGTAGTGCTGCAAAACCATGACTTGTCCAAGATCTGGCAGGTGGCTCTTGATGGAGCTGGGAACTAGAGTGTCATCAGTCAATATCCAGTGACTATCCAGTATTTTTATTGCAGAAACCCAATAGTGATGGATATTATTTTACCCACAACTTAATGATGGCAAACAGGAGTCAGACTAAAACATTACATTCCTCTGAGAAGGTGCACATCTGTTTCCCTTGATGAAAAGAGATTATCCATGTGTTATTGATACTGGCATGTTTATGGCACACTGTAGAGCGTTTCTCATACTATTCAGTTAAGCTCACCAGTATGTGCACACAGCTAGCAAGTTCCTTGCAGTAGTCTTTATTAAGCACTATAATGCTATTGTTTGATTTTATTTTTTTTTATTCCTTTTGTGATCAGAATAGTTTGGAGTAAATAAAAGAAAAAATGCATAGGAAATTGTGCACTGGGTAATAAAATTATTGAGCTCTGTTTGCCAAACATATTGCTTCCCTTCAGAGAAACTTGTTTCCCCAAAGAACCAGAAAAAAAATGTGCTTCCTGGTTTTATTTTCTTTGGCATTTCTATGATGACATTTTAGTGATTGGATTATTTTTTTTTTCAGTTTACACCAGTTTGTCTGCACAATTGAAGTACAATTGCAATTGAAATACAATCTATGTATCGTCTCTTTCATTAATCTTATATTACCAGGAGAGCATTGGGCCTCACGTATCAGCACTGACAGGACAAGAACACATTGTATTCCCCTATGGGGAATCTGTAGTAGTGAAGCCAAAGTGGAGAGTAATAGTAAAGGGTACTGACTTTGGATTTAGAGACTCCAGTTTGACCTTTATGGGTTCTTATCTTCCAGGGTGCCAGAAGCATCACAAAGCTTCCCATTTAACAGCTTGCTGGGCACAACAGCCAGGCCGCCTTTTCCCCCTAAACATTGCCAATGAGTAACTGAAATGTTAGTCAAGATATTAAGGCGCATACGCATTACCCCCTTCTCTCATTTTTTCTGAAATCTGTTGATCTTGTGTAAAGCCAAATGATGTATCCTGACGCATGAAATACACTCTGCACTGTCTGCGTATTCTCTCTCGCCTGAGGCAGGAGGGTGGAGTGTTTTTATGTACCTAACCACTAACTGCTGCAGAAATTTTTAAAATCCTACCCACTTCAGCATGGGCCTAGGGCTGTGTTTTTGCTGGCTGCAATTCACTCCTTAGAAAAATGTTCTGACTTGTTTATAGCCATGTAAATATATCAAGGGAAGGGCTTTATTGACCAGATTCCTGGAGTAAAACCAGTTTGCTACCAAAAAAACCCTGTCCTTGGGAGATAGATTCTGCTCTCGTAATGGTGCAGATGTCCAGTAAATACAGCGAAGTCACTAGAATGACATCAGCATGAAGGTGAAGCAAAAGTAAAGTTTTGTTGCCTTTTCTACTTTACATCTGGGGCTTGGTTAGACTATCCCTTATTTTTTACTTCAATTTTCAGGTTACCTGTCTTGAAGAGAAAAACTGACATGATTTATTGTAGCTAAGAGGCACTGCAATTTGCCATTACAGAAGATAATGCGAGAGCCAGGTGAGATGGGCTTCCTAGTTCTCGCTGCTGCATGTGTGAATAACCAAGTGGGTGAGGCACAGTGCTAATAAAAGGGAACGGCATAAGGCACTCTCATATTTTTGTGTCTGCTTGTGGGATTTTCTCTGACATAGTCATGCCAAAAATTACAGTTTGAAGTCTTTACGAGACTGTAGTAGACAAAGGAAACAACAAACAGACCTTCAGTGTTCTTCTCTTTGCTAGAGAACTGATTGATCATTATTTTAAGAAAATTTAAGCCTTTTAAATCTAAGCACTTGCCCAAACTAGTCCCTGGTACAGCTTTTGTCATCTGTGATGGTCTGAGCATATTTTTGTGTTAAAGGTATTTGCATTGTAGTGGAGCTTGAAGAGTCGTTTCATTTTCTCACATACATAATACAAAAGTTCATTTCATGCTGTGCGCACATAACTCGTAGGTTGCTCACATTTATCTGTGCTGCTGAAATTGGTGAAGCTGAAAAAGTGAACATGGTTTATTTGCTAGTGGAGCTGAGCTCGTTTGAGTTACCCATGGTCTGTAGGCCTTGGGTGGACCCCACTGGATTAAACTGGGGTACCAAACAAGTCATCCAGTGAGCAGGTAAGCACAAATGGAGATGCACACCTTACCTTCTTCCTGGACTCCTGGGGGTTTCACTTCTGCTCCGAGTTGTGGACATGAGTGAGTAGTGTCCGTCGTCACTTCAGCAGTGCCACCAGTTATTGTTTTGTGTTAGAACAAATAACCATTCTACTGAGCACACCTCCTTCCCTGCCGAACTGCAGCATCAGCAAGCAGGATTTAAAAAATACACTTCCTCCCTGTTATTAAGAAACAAATCAGGTCATTTAACTAAGGCTAGAGAAAGCCTTATTAAGTAAACGTTTAGAGGCCTTTTCCTAAAGATGAAAGATTAATGTGGTTTTCATGGGAGTTTTCCATCTGTGGATACTGCTGACAATAAAGTCACGTCTAGACGGCTGGGATTTCAATGCGGCAATGTTGTCAGGCACTGACCATGCTTACGTTGCAAACCAGGCTCACAGGTTAATACACTCATGCAAGAGCTGGCTTAAAGCTCTCTCCTGTTTTCCTTCCCATACAGTTAGTAACTTACATAAAGTTTTAAGTGTGCGTAATTGTTGTGATATGGGGGATATATCTGTGTATTATTCATGCAAACAAAATCACATGTCTAAGGACAGCTGCCTCAGGATTGTGAGGCAGGCAATTCACCAAGAATTGTGAACAGGTATGAAAGTCTCACTTTTTAATAAAAAGGTTGAAGCAAATTATTTAAAAGTCAAAAGATGTAAGGTACTCACAGACAATGGGAACTCCATAAATACTTGCTTATCACCCCTCCTCAAAATACTCAGCTACAGGGAGGGCAACATGAACATTTTCTGTGCCATTTCGGTTAGCAAGTAAAATGTGCCATGAAGCTTTTTGACTTCTCCTTGTTTCTTGGGTCAAATATGCTGTTTATGCCAGTTATGGCTCATTTCAAAACGGGTATTCCAGTGTGTGTGAGCTGTATTGCTTTTGTTCCAATTATTTCCAAAGTAGTTTCAGTGCAAATGTTCTATTCATGTTCATATCTGAAATAACTGTATTTTGAGTCCCTTTCTTTACATAGGCATACAGAAAGAGCTTTACTGATGAGTGTGTAATATTTTCTTACAACCTCAATGGGTTGAAGTGATTATTGTTATGTTATTTTACTGTTGTCATGTTGCCTGACTGCAGGAGGGCAGCTTACCCCTTGTGACATTTGAAGTCATTGAGAAAGTTCCTACCGAACTGAAGGGAAGCTGAACTATGCTACCCTGATGGAAGTTATTGGAAGTGTGGCATATGGAGTGAGCTAATGGTATGATTTCATGTGGTGCTGAGATGCTGGAATTGCAGCTGACTGCATTAGCATAAGTGTTTCACATTGTGTTTCATGTGTGAGAAGGCAACCATTCTCCCTCTCAACACATTAAGGAAACTGTATTTTGGGTGAAGAACATTTGTCTTAAATGGAGCCTAGGAGTGCTGAACTGATGCTAAGTGAAGAAAGAAAATCCTTTGATGAACCAAGTTAGCAAGTGCTACCCACTTTAACTGGGGATGTTTTCCCATAGGTAGCCCATGTAGCTTTGAGGTTGTGTCCTGGCATCAGTGACCTCCATCGCACATATCTATAGTCACTGAACAAGCTCTCTTCATCATCAACCTCTTTCATGACAGCCATGCCGTACCGTTTCAAGTAACACTTCCTGCAACTGGAAATCTCCCAGTACCTTCACAGCTGAAACGAGTTATTCTGTTTTTGATGTCTTAAAGTTTAGTGCATTTTTTCCTTGAGTTAATTACAAGTGTTTTATGGGTAACATATGCCAGAATAAGCTATTTCATCACTGTTAAATGCTTGGTGGTAACTCAACACATGGGTATGCATTGACAAGTTTTCTCTTGAAAGACTCCACAGGAGTTAGATCAGCAGATAGATCACCCTGGAATTTTAGCTAGCATATACCCCGCCTTTTCTTGAGTCTGTGAAAATGGGCATGACTAACCTTAAAGCTGTCCACATTGATGTCTGGATAGGAAGTCCTATGTGGGATTTGTTTTCTAAGATTCTAAGATCAATAGTGCACATATGGGTGCAACCTACTTAATCATGTGTACAAAGAGTAATCAATATCATCATCATCTACTCCATGCAGTTTATTTTGTTTGGTGACATCTTTCTTTTCTATTTCAGCGAGGAGTTCTGGGTCAGAATTTTTATTCCTTAAAGCAGGATTCTCACTTTCTAAGATCAAGCATAGAAGCTGTTAAACTACCTCTGGTCTAACACTTCCTCGTCCTAAGCTTTTCTCTCAAACCTGAAGAGATCTGCTTTCTCACAAATATCACTATAATGCAGGAGCTACTACTACTTAGCATTGCCAGTTAGTGTGCAGAGCTGTAACTGCTGATTTTCTGAAGAGGAGGATCTTTTCTCCAGACAGAATGTTTGTGCCAGTACCTGTTACTGGAAGGTCTTGGTGTTTTGCAGTTGCCTTCTCAAGGAGTTTCAGGTTCCACTTAGAACAAATAAATAGCTCTCCTCACTGATCTCCAGCTTTTCAGGCACACCATAGGTACACCTTGCAGGTGAGAAGTCCAAATGCGTCTCAAAAGCCACCACTGCTGAGATGCTGAAAGTTGATGCTGGCCTGCAACATCTTATAGCATAGCGTGGACATCTGCATAGCACTGCTGGGAAAACTGCAAATGAAGATGCTGCCCTTTCTGCTCAGTACTACAGGCAATGTCCCTCAGTTCTGTCAGTCTCATTATTCCAGATGTAGTATGGATTTTTAACGCCCAAGCCTGCAGTCTAATTGTGACACCAGACAACCAGCCTGAGGTACAGCACTCTGGAGAGTCCAGCAGGCAGTGGAGAAGTTGAGAGGACCTCAAGGAACTAAAGAATTCGTACGTTTTCCTTTTATCATGAACCTGAGTCCCCCAAAGATACATTGTTGTGCATATTACCACATTTCAGAAGCAGGCCAGAGTGGTGAAGTCATTCTGTGATGCTCTCTTAAGACTTGGATGTGTCAGCAGAAGCAAGGAAGTGGCTCACGTATATATCTTACACAGATATATTTACTTTTCCTTTTCTAAGTAAACCTGTGTTTACCATCCTCACAGATACGGTGGAGAAGTTGCAATGACTTATCATCCAAAATGTGGAGGATCAAACCCCACACCCTGAAGTCACCATGGTAAACTCTATTGCTGCTATTAATTATTGCTGCACTTATTTTTGAAACAACAAAACCACATGGGCCAATTTCATCTTCAGCTTTGGTGATTTCATGGGAATTGATGATTTTATATCAACAACTGATTTCATTGAATTAATTTGTAAGAATTTTCTTCATCTGCATAGTTTGGGTAGAAGAAAGGTAGGAAAAGTGGGATAAGATTAAATGCTCTTCAAGTGCTTTCTTTGTGGGAAGCAGCTAAGTGGGAAATGCAGCCTTCTGCAGTGTTTTGGCCTGTTAAATCCATTACTAGAATGAATGCAACTGCAACCTAAGATTCCCTTTACAATTATGCCCTACAGATGCAGCCATGTTCGAACTGATGCTGTGATTAAACTGTGACTTAATGTTCATCGGGGGAATCCCAAGAGGCGGTCACCAAATCAGGAAGTTCTTTCATGAAGAGATGGGTATGTGTTCAAATCAGAGCATCCTTAGAATATATTCCACAAATGAATGTTGACTGTGTTTTCCCACTATGTTTTAAAAATGCAGATCCTAGGTAAAGTATTAAAAAATGCATTGAAGGGACACTTTTAGCATTTTCTAATTCTTTAAAATACTGTTCACAGTTTTCCCTAACTGTTCCTGAATACTTGACACAGAAATATTCTGTGAATATTTCACATGCACACTAGTACGTAACAAACAATTCTCTTGTATTTGATCATATGCTTGTTTATTGCTAAGTTGTTTATATGCTGGGAGCTGTACGTCCTGATTTTTTATTGTACACTTACTTGTATTGCTTCTAGATGCTGGTCTTTTGTCACTAGTTTGTTATTGTTCAGTTGTGCAGACATTGTACATTTGTTTTAGGAAAAGCTGAATGATTCCACTGACACTGCAAATAGCTACAGCAAAGTAAAAACAGAAATAGGAGCATGTAGTTCTAATAGCCCCTGTAACACCAACCCAGCCAGAGTTCACTGCCCTCCCTCCTGTGAGCTGATTGCTCTTGACTCTGGCAATTGCTTAGTCTCTGTTTCCATTCCATCTTCTTCCCACTTGGTCTCTGTCTAACTAAGTTTTCATTATAATATTTTACGTGCATGTATTGGCTTGTTGATTTCTCTATGTTTTGCTTGATTGCATACCGTTGGCATGCATTAGCTCCTACAGATGCTATTCTGCCTGCCACATTTTGTGTACTCAAATGGAGGGGATCGAACCTCTTTATTGATGAGGATGGGGATATATGTGTGCATCAATGTCTCAGTAAGCATTAGGTATTCGACATGGCTGTTTATTGGCAAATGAATTTGCTTTTGGACATATTAAGAACACCGGTTTCCAATACACACTGTTCATGCCTGCACTGTTAAGGAAATACATTATGAAACTGTAATTTAAACATTGCCTGCTGGTTGGTTAGACGACATTCACAACAATTTGTTACTGATTGTCCTTCACCAGCAAAATATGGTAGTTTTTACCTGCAGTTACAAATTTAAAGACATTTGCAAAACTGCCAGATTGTTATTATCAAAACAGTAATTAACTGAAGTGTCATGTAATTAAACTAGACCAGCATGTGTTTGACAGCCTTGGGCAACGCTAGGAATGAAGTCCCCAGTTCAGCACAGTACTTAAATATGCGTGTAGCTTTAAGCATGTGGGTAGTCCCCATGAAGGCTAGCGGTAGTTCTTAGTGACCTAGGTCTAGGAAACTCCGTGTCTGAGGAAAGCTACAGCAACAGGAAAAGCTTGGTCTGCTGTTGAAAACCATAATGGCATATGTGACAACAGCGTTCAAATACATAAAAGGTGGTGGCGAGAAAGCAAGTAAGTTACACTGGGAATGAAAGAGAGGAAGTGATCCTCAGCTGAAGCAGGAGGTACTTGTTTTGGAATTTCAAGACCTTTTCTAACAGCAAGTGTGGTGAGATATGGACCAGATCACCTCGGGAGGCTCTGAAACCTCACGGAAATTTTAAAAAGTCTTTCAAAGAAAAGTCTATCAAGAACAGTTAAGATGAAACTGAGTCTTGGGACAGAGAGATGGACAAGGTACCTAACTGAAGGACTTTTCAGCCTTATTTTCTACAGTTGTATAAATGTGCTTAAAATTACACAGGTACATCAAAATAAATGTATAAAGACTCTCACAGAGTTCATCCTTATAGGTTTAGGCAAATGTTATTCTGTCAGAAGGGGGAGCAGTGGGTCAGTGTTCTTACTGGGCTTCCTGTCGATACACACACTTGCCAGTGAGAGTTCTTCACTTCAAATCACGACCTGTATAATGTTTTATCCAATATTTTTATCTTGCCATTGTACCTAACAGAATTATTTTCATAGTATAGATTTCTAATATTTGGAAGAGTAGGGGGTAGGGTGGTGTTAAATATTTTGTTCTGAACACTTTAATTTATACTAGAAACTAAAAACATTTTTAGTTATTGTGGATACAAAGCCTTCAGCTGACAACTTTAATCATGGATGTTATTAAACAGAGGACATTAAAGTAGAAGAGCAGTTCCTTTACAGGCACTGGGTAAGGAATGCAGCCACCATAACATGCATCTGGCAAACCTGTGATAACAATAAATATAGCCAGAAAGATCCATCCCAGCAGGAACATCTGAAATACACAACATATGGAATGAGGATGAGCCCAGGGTGCCTCAGTTTTGATAAGAGAAGACTGTGCGTTATCACAGGTCTCACAAGCTGAACTTCTGATGGAAGCAAATTAATGAGAATCTGAATTGCTCTGAAATGAAAAGTTTGAATAACAACTAAGTTTCCAGCCAGTCATCTTGCTGAGAAGAAGTGACACATGACAGACCTGGCTTTTTGGGGAAGGCAATACTTTTGTGCTTTGGATAAGAAACAGGATTTTTCAAGCAGAGACATGAAAAGAGAAATGGGCGCAGTCATAGGGTTCGGAGCCAAGTCAGAAAAACTGCCAGAAACTGGAAGCAGAGCCTACTTAAAGAGCTTGGATCCAAGTTTTGAGTGTTCACTTACAAATGTCTTACTCAGAACTATTTAAAATATAACCTGCTAGTCTGAAGTCAGTATTTAAGCCCTGGTACAAGCAAACCACTGAAAATAAAAGCTTTCTTTTTCCCCAAGGTTCTGCCCTACCAGCTGAGCAGCTGGAGTGCAGTATACTTGCCATCATGCCACTATTTCTCCTTTTACTTTTGAATTTAAATACTTTCTTGGCACTGGAGAAAAGCTGGTTTGTAAAATGAGATCCTCTTGCAAGCAACATTATGTGAAGGAGTGATCAAATCACTGATGGCCGTTACTGGGGAGAGCAAGGAGTAAAAGAGTCGCTCTGAGTCTAGGAGCCAGATTATGTAGAGGCTTTTCCAGTAAAGCCAGCTACTGCTCATTACCTTTGTCTGAATATTCCTTGTTTATATATTTGCTGCTTTTCTCATTGCAACTGAAATTGTATTACTCACCTTTTGCAAAAATGGTGAGCTGTTCCAGGAGGAACCCCATGGTGCAAGGCAGTGCGACCCCAGCCATCTTAGCATCATCTTTCCCTTGTAACCATCAGGAGAAATGTGTGAAAGAAGTCAGCAGTTAAAATGAAGAAGCATTCCTGCCTAGCCCCATAGAAATATGAGTCCTGCTGAAAATAAAACCTTCCCAGTCAGCTCTGGCGTATTGGAGAACTGGCCCTACAGTTGTCACCTTAACATCGTCATTTTAATTGTAACAATGAGTTAACAATGAGTTAACAGATGAATTGTGGTAGATGGTCATCAGGGTTCTAACTGTGCATGAACTAACTGTAAGACTGTCATACATGAAAGAGCTGCATGATTTCTATAGAAATTATTATTATTACTGTTTTTACTACTGCTATACCGATGAACATGGGTAGATATTCTCAGACTGCATTGTACTTCTGTATTCTTATGAAGCAGAAATAAATAATATCAAAGAGCCACAGACCCACACTGATCTGTTCTCTTCTGAGTCACAAATCTTCTCTTTGTTTATCCTTCAACAAACAGTTTTTGGTTGGAATTAGCATATCACTTGTGGTTTTGTGCGGCAAAGGTGTGTCTGGCTAGAGATTTGCTTGCAGAAGCATAATCTCTAATGAAAAGCAAGAAATTTGAAGAGGTGTGAGGGAATGGGAGCATAAAGAAAGTAATAATGAATGATGCTGAATATTGCTTTTAACCCACATAAGAAGAAAGCTGCAAACTAAAAGATGTTCTAGATTAAAGAACAGTGAGGGATCATAAAACAGCTTGAAAAACACCTGTTAATGTGCTGCCAGCTGAGACTTTTGACTTCTATAATATTGCGTAAATATTTACTCTCATTCTAACTATTGATAAATGGCGTGTCTCTTAACTACTGTGTAACTCCAGCCACAGTTTCCAGCTTTTACGTATGTCTGTTCATAATTAACTCAGAGTCAAGGCAAAAAAAGAGTGTGTGGGACTGGCTTATTTTAACTCTTGTATCTGTTTTTTTCCAAATGATTTCTGAAGAGAAGTGTTGAGTCTATGTTGTGACTGTTCCTTGTGGGTCTGTTCTGTTGTTCTGTCTCAGTGGGAACATTTGTATGGTCAGGAAGGCTGTGCTAGGGTGTCTGATGTAGATGTGAAACTTGATCAAGATTACTGAAGTGATGGCATATCAAAATAGAAGTCCACAAATGCTATAATTAATTTCAATACAAAAAGATACAGATGAAAGGTACTGTGAAAGAGATAAGTAATGAATATTTATAAAAATCCATATATAACAACAGAATTTGAGAAAGATAGACCTTGTATCTTTTGGCCAAGATCTTAAAAAAAAATTCAGTGTGGAACAAAGTTGGATCCCAGTTTCATTCTGTGCCAGCCTCCTCATGAACATAGCAAAGATCTGTCTTACCTCCAGGATAACCGCCATGGAGTGGACAGCATACTGTAGACACTTTACTTTGTCCAAACCTTTTCAATGACCAGGTCGAACAAAGGAAGACCACTACGCTTTCTGCAAAGCTGATAGAAAGGCATGTTTTTGTAAACAACCAGTCCACCTTGAAAGTCAGGATAAAAGTATGTTCTAGACAAAGACACTTAGAACTTCCCTATTGAAAGAGATCTTAGCAGGCTCTGACTCAACTTCTGCTGAACTGCTGAATCTGACTCAAGATCTGCTGAACAGTAAGACTCCTTTAATGCCTGTTTTTGATGTGTTCTTGTGGAGTCAAGGGTTGCTTATCATGCCCAGCAATGGCATTTGTAGCTCTTATTAGTCATGGCAGATAGTTTAAAGCTTGTTGACTTTGGTTGTTCTATACAGTGCATCTATCGTTATCTTTGTTCAAGGATTGAAAGTCTGACATGTAGTCATTCAGTCCATCCGCCTTATTCCATCTCCTAGGAAGTTGGTTGATGAATTTGAAATGGCTTAAGATTCTCATCATATGGATTAAAGACGCGTAATTAGGAGGGGAAGGATACTGTACTGTACACAAGCGATTTAGAACCTGTGAAAATCTATCACGGCCTAATTTGATGTTTTCCACTGTGGGCCTCCCTTCCCTGTGTTGAAGACAAAAGCACTTGCCCTGCTTTCAGATGTGCAGATCAAAGCTTCTATGGATGCAGTATTGCAATTGGAATATGAGCTTCTGGGTTGTATCACTTTAAACAACTACAGTCAGAGTTCTCTTTTCATTCAAAGTGCAATAAAAATGAACTATTTTTCCTACGCTCTCACATATTCTCCCTGCATTCTTGCCATAGGCCCTGTGGGCAGTATAGAATATAGCAGCTTTAGCCTTTATAGCATCTTTGAAAACAGCAATAAAAAAAAACAAAAACAAAAAACAACCAAAAAAAACGTTAGAGCTGTTGTATCAGTCTTTTATTCTGGGCCCAGCTTTTTATTGGTGCTATAAACTGCATACTTCTTATCTGCAATAATCCAATTCTTCTGAGCTGAAGAGATTTGGGGTGGGGTTGGGGGGGTTAGAAAAGGCGTACATAGTGGCCTACAAAATACATATTTAAATTGATACTGTAACCAGAGTCTCTCTGTGTAACAGCTGACATTTGTGGATAAATGAATATTACTTCTGTCATGAATAAATGCTTATCAGAACAGGTATTATGCACAACCTACCCCCTCAGTATAGCTCTGATGGTGCATTTACTTGACTCAGGGGAGTGAATGTCCTTCCAGCAGAGCTCAGGAAGGACGGTGATAATTTTTTTTTTTTGAAAAAACAGTCAGGAAAGCTAAAAATCAGCACTTGTAAATTAAAGCTTCAGGTATTAAATCAAGGAGTAGAGGCAATGCACTGTGAGTTAAATGAGCAGTTCCATTTTGTAAATAAAGAGTAGTTCAAGATACAGTTGAAGTGAATAGACCAGGGAAAGCTACTAAATTTAAAAAACTTCAATACAACAGCTCACAGAACTCTGCCACCAGTCACGTGAATTGAAATAACACCTTCCCTCCTATGACCACAAAACTTAGGAACTAATAAATTTCCATAGCTCCTTGCTAAAAAGAGAAGATAAGGAAAGTTTGTGAAAGGAGTAGAGAGAGGACAGTTTATGTCTTGAAGAGGTTACTTAAGCAGTTCTTAAAGAAGGGAAGAGAGAAAAAAGTGATGGAAGCATAATTTCGGTAACATAGGAGAATGTTTCCAAAGAAGCAACTCTGCAGAAGTGTTATTAGCTCTGCATGAGATGATTAACTCATTCTTTACTTCAGTAATTTTTACAGTGTGAGAAAGAAGGGTCTCCAAAGCAGTCTTCAATCTCAGTACCGAGAACATGTACGAAGCTTCCAGCTGCCACGTGAGGTGCATTCTGGGGAGCAATTTTACGAAGAGTCTCATGTCCCATCTTGTGCTTGTAGTCCTGCAGCAGATCAGCAGTCTTCTAACCATGTGTATCGGATAATAATATTTTATGCCTCTGGAATGTATCTTCTAATAAAGGAGTGCCATTTAAATTGGGGCTTTGCAAGCCTGCACATGGCAGGGGAGGCTGTGTGCCCCGGGAAAAGCAGGTGCAGCAAGACAGCAGGCAGGAAGAAGGATTCAAGCCTTTCTGAGGACGAGTTCAGCAAATAAATAGAAGTAGAAATAGGAATAAAAACAGTTTCACATGCCTTCTTGCCACAAGCCGTTATAGCAAGTGATACGATGTCCTCTTCAGAACCAAAATAAGATCCAGATTACTCCATTAGAGTGCGTGCTGTTAATCCAGATCTAAACAAATGCAACAGAAACAAGCACAATCCAGTTTTACACTAATGGAAACCAGTCTCTTGATTTAAAACTTTTTTTGCAATACTTCAATAAGTGTATGCTTGGAAATTGATTTATGATTGTGAAGCACCCAGGAAAACAAAAAGCTGATGTAAGCTGAAATGCCCATCCCTGATTAATAACACTGATCTTTACTGTGATAAATGCCTATCCATGATAAATCCATAATGATCGGTGGCAATAAACAGGGCTCACAACAGAGCATGTTCCCTCAGAGGGAACGCCTTCGTAGCCCCAGCAGGGACTTTTTCTTCTGTTTACTTTGGCAGTGAAAAGTGAGCACCACCCTGAAATACTTAGGAGCCTAATCACAGCAAGTACCTTCCTAGTGGAGAAGGAGAAGGATCATATGTACAGGGACCATCTCTGGAACGGAAATCTTGTAGAACTCTAGTCTTCCATTCGAAGTCTGACTCAGGAAATTTGCTGAGTGGCCTCAGTCTTCATCATGCATGGGCCCTGGGGACAGTCAGAACCTCCCAGGATATACAGAGCACAGCTGTTCTAACACGTTTGTATAAAACCACGTTTTCCCCCCTCGGAAACATTGCGACATAGACTTGACAATTGCCCCAGAAATCTTATTTTAAAGGAAACATTTTCTGAAAGCCCCTTCAGCCCAGGACAGGGTTAGAGAGCGCAATGTGAAAATCACAGGTTTAAATGACTATACAGGTGTTTGCATACTCCCAGTGAATATATTCACCATTGGGCTGGCCTTCTCTTGCTTCTCTACAAAAAATCAAAATGCCTTGATTTCAGTTTGGCATGGATTCCAAACTAAGGGGAGACTCCTACCCCATCAGTACTAATGTAGTGCCAGACAGTATCTGCTACATCATTTGATCTCGGGAGAGTTCAAATATGAAGATAGAAACTCAGAGAGACAAGTTACTACTCTTGAATCTTAGCTATGTAAACCTGGCAGGACTGAGTGAAAAATCAAGCCTTGTGATTGTACATAAAATGCATGTTTTTAAAATGTTTTTATTTGCCTGTTAAAGGAATGGAAATACGGTTTTGTACTTTCATTCCCCCTTTACTATAAAGAGTGATCCCAGAGAAATGTTATGTGGGAACGATATCCAAGTGTTATGCACTGTTCAGATCTGGAAAATCAGCTGTCTTATGCTTATCTTATAATTTCTGGGTTTAGATTGTACCAGCCTCATTTAGCAATGACTTTCTTCCAAGTTCTGCCTAGAACCAGACTGCAGCTTGAAAAAATTAGCAAAGAAGGTTCACAAATGAGATCTGTTTAACCAAACATTTTTGGAAGAAATGCAAGGTTTTCTTTGTTTAATTCTTAGTGGGAGGGATTTTCATTTTAAATTATAAAAATAAAAAAGAAATGTTGAAAAATGTTCTTAAAAGCTTTGAAATTTTTTAAAAATAATTTACTTTTGTAAAACTGTATTCCCTATTATTCCTCTTACTGCCCGGGATAAAAAGAGGAAAGGAACAAAAAGGAATTTTCCACCTTTTGTCATTTTCAAACTCTGTTGGAAATGAAAATAATTTTTTCTTATAAACTTTTCTACAGAAGTGGTGTGAAAAAAACTAAATTGTTGGAGAATTTTCAGCCAGCTAATGATATTACTCTATCATTTATTTCCTCTAATGTAAACAATGGAGAGATTATCTTGGTTCTGGATCTGTCTTTTCCCCTTCTCCTAACTGCTGTATACTCTTGAGGAAAAACCCATCCCTCTTTAAGCCACACAAAATCTGCAATAATGTTTCTGGAGTACAAAACCAGGTTTGGCCCAGTGTGTTCAAGGTCCTTTTGTTTTCTAATTGAAACTTATAACACGGGCAGTTTCATGATCAACACACACATGTGCACAGACACGCCATCAAATGCAGACGCCATACAGGGACTGCAAAAAGCCTATTGTGTACAAACATAAAAACTGAAAAGCTCAAAAACTTGATTTGGCTATTTTGGGGTTTTTTTTAATGCTTTTATGTTTTCTAAAGTGGCAGACTGGCATGCCGTATAGATGGGGCACAGTAAAGATCTGTGTTAGTAAAATAGACTGAGTTTGAATCATCATTTGCTTTCTACCCTGAATCCAAAATTGCTAGGTACTTTCCATGTGCTAGGAAAGATCCCTGCAGAAGGGATCAAACCATACATAGTATACTACTTGTGCTGCATGTTCTGTGCTTTTAACATGTTTTCTCTGATCTAATACAATAGTTTCCAGCCTTTTTCAACTTGCAGACTTCTAAAGATTTTCAAAGGGAGAGGAAAATCCCTCCATTGTAGACCAGAACCATTTGGCAATATGCTGCTTTTACTTGCCGCAGGTTCCTCAGAAAATCTGTGGTTGAAAATCGTGGGTGAAATGTACTTTATCCACAACGGGCCCCAAATTATCAGGTTACAAAACAGAAAAATGAACGTATTGAATACACATTTTAAATTTCTTTATAGCTCAATTCTTTTTTCCCCTGGGTGATCATTTGCTTCTATGCTAAATAATCCCTGATGATTGAAGCATCTTCTCTCAATGACCTGCAAAGCTATATTATTGATAAATTTGTTTAAAAATGTGCTCATTGTGCTTGCTCCTGGTGCTGGGGAACCCCCGCCCAGAATCAGGGGATTTCTGGGATGGTGATGGGAGAAGCTGCGCACGGTACTCTACACTTTATTGACGTGAGTCTCTCAGGAAGCTGGCTTTTTCTCTCGCACCTGGCAGATCCATAGAGGGTCTATGTACACCGCAAGCACCACCTCAAGAGTGAATATAAACCTGTCACATCCATTAAGTCATTGACTTTCACTCCACATACTTGGTTTTGCCTTGGTGTAAGAAAACGGGTAGTTTGAGTTCATTGTGTCAACACAGCATTTAGGACAAGCCAAGTTCTGGTGAAGATACCCTGCAAAATCAGTCCAGACTGCATCAGCGAAGGAGTGTTGGCCACTGCTGGTGCTCTGGGCCTTCCCTCAAGCTACTCTGGAGCTCAGACTAATGCTCTCTCTTAGCACAAGTTTGTGAGTGAACAATGTGGGTAATGAGGAAATCTATTCATGAAAGCAAAGTTCGATCTTGACAATATAGATATGGCTAGAGAGCTTGGAGTTGGGATGCAGAAGATGTACCATGAACAGTATAGACTCAGTTGCAGTTCAGCTGTCCCTGTAGCACCACTTCTGGTGCTTTCTTCACTTACCACCCTGCAGTGATCCCCAGTGCCGACTGGGTAGGAACTATGGGCTTTATGCCCAATCTTGAGTATGTCCTTTGCACAGTGTTTAATTTCATCCTCTGTGCCCTGGTACTTTAAAGAGCTGTTCTTGCACTATTTACAAACTCATCTGAGTGACAGAGCATCAGTGGCACTTCTGTTCATAGAGTCCCCTGAAAATCATCTCTGGGCTGTGAAATAATCCTTGGTCCTAAAACGACCCTTTGAAACTTACCAGGGAAAACGAATGTATAGAACTGGAGAAGGGTAGAGCAAAAGAAAACTGCTCTGGGAGACCCTTCAGTCACCCTCCCATGCACTTCCCATCCTGCTAATGAGAATCCCTCTCTCTGTGTAGAGGGTGAGTTGCTGCAAGCTGTAGTTGAGGCTGGCAGAGATTTTCCATCGGGATTTTTTTGCCAACGTGTTTTGCATTTTCTGTCAAGATGGCAGACAGAACTCAGGCTTATTTGCCAATACTCAACA
Organism: Pluvialis apricaria; assembly: GCA_017639485.1. Lineage (NCBI taxonomy): Eukaryota > Metazoa > Chordata > Aves > Charadriiformes > Charadriidae > Pluvialis > Pluvialis apricaria. The sequence continues at coordinate 27,790,259 of CM030013.1, read as the reverse complement.
TTTTCTGAGGCATATCTCTAACATAAGTGTTGTCTCTGTCTTTTTTGTCTTTTTTTTCCTGTATGTACAGTTGCACTGTAATTCTCCCAGTGTTGCTTTTTGTTGCGATGCTTAAACCTGCAGGCTTTGGACTGGCAGTGGGTAGAACTGGTTGAATTGTTTGTTTGAAATACTAATTGCTTGGAATTTTGGCCATGGGTATGGCTGGCGAGCAATTCACAAATCAAATCTTGTTTTCTTTGGGGCTGCCAGAAAGGATCTTTTTATCAATGCTGCCAGTTCTTTGTAAACAGTTTGCTTTGACTTTTCTCCCTTATTTATATTGGCAGTACCACAGCCAGGTCATCTGGCGTTGGTTGTGTCCCTTTGCTGCCTGGCTGACTGAAACATTTGATGTGTGAGGTTAGCAAATAATGCTTTTTCTGGTGCATATTTTTTGTCTAAAAGACACTGATGCTAAAACTGCTGTAAGGGTTCGCAGGTTCAGTAGCTTTCTAAAAGCTAGGGGATAGGAAATTATTTGATCTGGTGAATCAGACTTTGCATTCTCTTACATAAAATACTCAAGGACCGGTTTCCTTTGTCTTTGTCCAAGCAGGTTGGGGAGTAGGCTGATTGTGAGTAACTAGCGGCATCAAACAAGAGACTCAGTCCGGCTCAGAGCTCTGCTGCTGGATGCAGCGTGTGTTGCGGGCAACTCTTAGCTACAGGATGAAGTGAAAGGGATTATTCATCATGCCAGCACTGGGAAGGAGAGGAGTCTTATGAATGAAAGCTACTTAGCTTAAACTCACAGTGATGCCCCTCAGAGCAGCAGTGATGAGGACCGTCTGCTTCACAGCTGTGTTCCCTGGCAGATGCTGTGGTTTGTTGGACAGCTGGGGTAGCTCCCTAATTGCCATGGGTGAGGGAGGAGGTGGGGGGAGAGAGGGAGGAAGAGGGAGAGATGACCGCAGGTCACCTTTGCAAACAGATCTGTTAGCATCCCAGCCTTGATGCCATTAGGGGTGAGTCTGACATGGGTGATAACTCCTGGATCTGCCAGCCAACTCCTGCTGTACGACCTGACCTGTACGAAGATGTAAAATGTGCCCAAGCATCAATGCACATAAAAAGCTGTGTGGAGGGCAGGGGGACTTTAAGAGGTCACATGTGTGTTTTGTTTGTGTCTGTCACCAAAACTTACATCATCAGGAGCAGTCCCAGACACACAAGGCAATCCCCAGCCCTTGGACTGGGCTGCTTGCTTGTAACTCTTAGGCAGCTGTATTGCAGAGCACCAGAACAGCATCTGGGCCCCAGTGTCTGTACAGGCTTCTCTCTGAGCAGAGGTGGATGGCTGTCTACAGCTGCTGAAGAGTCCCACTCCTCCTGTCTACATGGTAAGAGCAACAAGCTCAAGTCTTCAGCCACCTCATCACAGTCTTTGTCCCCCACCAGAACAGCCCAGGCTGGTCCTCTCTGGACCAGTACAATTCAATTTGTCCTGCACTGTTAAGGATTAGTGTTTTGTAATGCTCCATATGCATATATAGCTTTATTATAGTTATTGCTATTTATTATTTGCACTGTGATAAGCCTTAGAAGCTGTAGTAAACCTCCCATTGTGTGGAGTGCTATGTAAAGGCAGAAGGAGAGAGGAAAGGCAGTCCTTAGCTGTACAGCTTTCATATTAATGAGTACAAACAGCCAAGACATCTTCTCTTGATCACTAAAGTCTCCTGGGACCTGGGAGATTGAGTTAGCAATGTTTTTTTGTATCCTGACATTACTCAACTCCCAGAACCCCAAAAGTAATGATCAGTTCCCCCCAAGGCTTTTGTTCATGCCCGAGGTTACTCACAGTGCATTTCTCAAGTGGTGTGCAAACCATGGACTCGGGGCATTGAGTCAAGGGAGTGACTCAGGAGGCTCTGGTTGGTTCAATAGCTGCCCGGCTCCATTGTGTAAAACCAAGGGACAGAGGGAACTGCAGTTGCTACCCAGAAATAGGTGTGGTTTCTTCTTCCCTGTGTGAACCATCCTTGTGTGGGCCTGCACTATTCCAATCAGCTTCTTGGCTGATTCACTAGCCGTGTAATTTATGTGTCAACTGAGGCAGACTTATAAGACCAATGTACACTTTATCCTGTGCTCCACAGCTCCCTTTGAAGTTGAAGATAACAAGTTATCATCACTTGGCTGTTTTTAAACCATGAACACAACTTAAGCTGCTAGAGGATGGCCACGACAAAACCAGCTGGTTCAGCTTTGAGACTCTTTATCTTTGGGCTCCCCTTGCAGAGTGAGAAGTGATTCAGATGTACTGTAGCACAGCCGCCTTTCAGGTGCAGTGAATGTGCAGCGTAGAGTTCTGTCTCATCTTCTCAACTTTTTCAGTGCCAGCATCAGCTGGTGTAGACTTTTGGAGCGTCTTTCACCAGAGAAAACAGTGCTGTGTTCAGCTATGATTTGATCTCTATAGCTGCCAGACTGAGGCATCAATTGAAAGCTCAAAGTCTGTGCAGCTTTGTCTTGTCCTGGCAAGAGGGAAAGCAGCAAACTCTGCATCTGTTAGAACATTGCTAGGTACAACCAGCAGCAGTGTGACTCCATCTCTGCACAATTCACCTTCTACAAGCAAAATTTAGCAGGACAGATGGGGTAATGGGAGGATGGTGATTGTCACCTCCAAGAGGAGTTCAAGCTGCCTCACCTGCTCTAACCACCAGTCCACATACCACCACTGTTACTGCAGAAGTGGCAGCTGACGACCTGAAGATAGGTCTGCTGCAGTTCAGCTGACAGTGTGTTTCATCAGGCAGCATCCTCAACTTCACCTTCACCTAAATTTCCTCTTTTAAATGCAGAGTCAGTGGCTCTCAAGATGTGATTTATTTATAGTTTGCTTTTAAGGCACCTCTATGTCATACCCTACCACAATCTGCTTTTTCTTTCCAGTAAGAAATTGGCAAAATGACTCATGAAGAGACACTCCATGAACACTTTGTTCTCAAGAAACGTTAAACTAGTATCTTGGTTACTGATAGCATTGCAGGGATTAAAATACTGTAATTTTCTTATTTTATCAAAATTGTGATGGCTACCTTTTGTTTATACATATATAAGAAAACCTGGTAGACAAAGGTAAAGGAGGGATAAAATTCCTCCAGTCCTGAGGATGTTATCTTAAAATGTGAGGTCCCATCTCTTGCTCCAGTGAAGTCTGTGTGCCATTCCAGTGAGTCTCCCTCATACTGGTGGGCCTTACAGAACTAGAATAGCCCAGTGCATTCAGTGCTGTCTTTTCTTGAACAGCTTCTGTCTGTGAGCAGCCAGACTGTGTCTGAGGCATACAGTTGTGGATTGTGCCGGAAACGGATGTGAAATGAGGTGGCCAAAGTGCAGGTTTAAGGTGCAGTTGAAGATAAGAGGGACGGTAATGTGTCATGTTCAAAGAGTGTGAAGTTCAAAAAGCTAAAACCACTTTTCTCCTTTTGGTCAAGGCTTAAGCCAATGCAGTTTGGCTAGGTCCCAGGCAGAGCTCTAAACCTCGTAATGATTTAATTACCACATGCAGCTTGTTTAGACAATTAAATGTCCTTTGATGAGTGCTCAGGAGGCAGAGTCATGGATGCTTCCTCCATGCAGGGAGGAGATTATGCTTCATAAATATCTGCCTGGCTAAAGATTAATATAAGTACAAGTTCTGGGATTTAGGAGATGCATTGATGAGTTCTGAAGAAGTCTTTACCCCCATCAAGAAACATGGGGCGTAGCCTTTGGACTGGCAGTATAGTGCTGTATAGCAGCCATGTCCCTACACACCTTTGGAAATTTCCAGTATGGAACTTAAAAGAACATAGTGCTATCTTGACAGTACGCAGCTACAATCCCTTGACATTTCTGTGCAAAAATATGCATGAAGCATCAAGTTCTTTCCCATTCAGTGGTACTAATCTGTCAAAATCTGTATAGGGTGAGAGAAGCCAAGGTGGGTTCTGATTCTTATAAAGAAGCACAGGGCACGAAATGACACTGTTGTGTTCAGCAGGAGGAGAAATCTTTACACAAGGTATAGTTAAGGTGTAAAAATCTTAGCTGTAGGACACTGTACATACTAAAATGTTGTACCTAATTGGACAAATTAATGGAAAATATCCATCAAGGAATGATTGCAATGCTTTTGACTTAGGAAGTGTCCAGTGTACACCAGGAAAATATCTGCATATGCTTATCTTGCCGGGGCTGTGAAAATGGGCCATGGTGGAAGACAGAGTCAGGAGCTAGATGAAGTTTTACTTTGACCCACCATGGCTGTTCTTCTGCTCCAGTTCCTATTCAGTGAGAAGTCTGTAGATGGCATACATGGAAGAAATTTTGTTCCTTACTCAGTTTGGTGTATTTTTTTTTTATTAATAGTGCTGCCTTCTGAATAGAGCATAAATATCTATGGGGTTGGCAAGACAGTTCAGACCACTGACTTCAGCGGTTTTCGGCCAGTTTGTACTAGCTGGGAGTTTAGCCCCTTGTATTGCAAGCAGCAAAATATGCTTAGCTTGCAGCCAGCTTTGCAGAGCCATCAGCAGGTGCTGTGTAACTTTCTGTAAGAAAATGCCAAAACAGATCTTAGATCATGTATCAGAAAGCACTGCCATAACAGTTCATTTTTCCGGATATAAGCCATCACACCTTTGTCTGTCTGGCATCTAAATAGTTAATATACCTGAGCAAACAGGTAGGAGCGTTTTTTCTTTCAATAAAGTTTGATTCCTGGAGGCAGATCTTTTTTTCCAGTGAGTGTCAGATAATTGGAAGGATAGGGTGAGGCAGGAAACCACGACACGCCTTTGTTGGGACTTGTTTAAGAGCACGGGAATAGAAAAGCAGAAGAAGGGCGAGAATTAAACAGGTTAAATAAAGAAGAGGTGAACATTTTTGGATGATCACTCAGATTCCACACACCTTTGGAAGGACATGATATAAAGTGTAGGTGGCAAATTTTTGGTAGAAAGGAAACGGTTGAGGAGAAAAAACAGATTTTCAATTCAGTAACCAAAGCTCTCCAGGTAAGTTACATTATTAAAAAAAAAAAAAGATAAGAAAAAAGTATCTTGTATTTTCTCTCTGCCAGATTTCTTGCAGAACAAGGCTGTATTCTCATGCAAAATAGAGGAGGTGTTATATTTTTCTGTGGGGAATACAATGTCAAAATAGATTGTGTAAGAGCTGGATCATTTTGGTTTTGTGTTTGTCAGTGAATATAGCTCTTTTAAAATGAGTATCAAGTGAAAAGAGTGTACCTGCTGGGAGATAAGAAATGCGAAGCCAAGCTCTGGATTTTTTAAGGCATTTTGTGAAACTACCGTGCAAATAGATAAAGTTTAGCTGAACGTTCTCTGTTCCGTAAGAGTACCAGCATGGTGAAATGCAGATCATCTGTTGGCTGTTCTTAAAACTGAGCAGATCTGAAACGTGCTGGAGGAATAATGATTGTAAATTGAAGCTTCAGATGGTGGGTGCAGGATGTAATATTAAGGAATTGCTCTCTAGTCCTGAGAATACCTGCAACTCCTTCTGAGTGAAAGTTTCTGTTGCCATGGTCAAGCTTTGCTTTGTCTCTGACGGGTGGGTTTATTTATCAGCAGTGACTCATTGATTGTGGACTTTGGGCCACATTTTTGTCATAGAAAATTAGGAGGCACTGTAAGGTATTTTGCAAGCTTTGTCACAATAAGTCAGAAAAGTCTGATTTGGGAATCAGTTTGAATCCTTTCTGCAGCAGGTCTAGCAATTTGATCATAGTGGCATAAGGTAAAAGACCTGTCTCCTTTTCCTGTCTTTGGACTGACTTGTGGAGTGACATCGGGGAAGTTGCTTGTCTTTTTGGGACTAGTTTCTTCATCTGTGAAATGGTGACAGCAGCACTTTCCTGTTCTGCACACTTTTTTTGTATAAACCCAGATTGATTGTCTCCCTTTCTGTGCCAGAGGCAAGAAGCTTGTGCAGGTCAGAATGGCCTTGCTTTGGTGTGTTTCTCTTTGGGTAGCACAATTAAGTAGGCACGGTGAGGACACATTTTTGAAAGGAAGGCACCTGGCAGTGTGGAGTGAATTCTGGGCAGTGCTCCTGCATGTGCTCCGGGAACTGAACACGTATTGGTGTCAAAGAAGCCAGGACAGGTTGTGAGCAGAGCAGAATTTTATTCCTAGAGCACGTCTAAGCTCCGGTTGGCATCTAACCTGCTTCCCTGACATTAGCATCATTTCAATGAGTCTACAAAATGGGCAGATTTGGAAGCAGGATCTCATCGTTTTGATTCTGACAGTGTTGGTTTTGGTAGAATAACTGGAAATGAACAGCTTTTAAAGCAGAATGAGAAGGTCAGATTCCTAGACTGTGGGGCGAAAGAGAGATAACAGGCCATTTTTTAAGCAGTTCTGTTAGTCCCAGGACAGTGGCACCTGAAAGGGTTCATTAAGAGGAAGGGGCACCCTAAGAGACATTTGATATGATGGGAGCGATGGCATTTGCTTTTAACATAGTCAGTGACGTGGTTTGGAGGCATCTACTGAGTCTTAGATTATTTGTCATCAAAGGGTTCCACTGACATTAAATATTATTAATCTCAGCACCTGCTGGTACTTCTTTCTCCTAATGGAGTGTCTCACAGCAGGAGCCTTGTTAATGGAGGGAGGAGAGAGCTGAAAGAATGTGCTGTGAGAGTGTAACAGCGTTCTGACATGAGAACTGGATGGACATTGTGGAGGAATAAAAGAATCTGAAACACGCCTGCTATCATTTTTCCATTAAAATATATCTTTGTGGCTATTGCCCTCCTCTTTGAAAAATGTCTATAATAAACTTTATAACCATTGCACACAATACCTAACTTGTAAAGTAACAGGGGTTTGAATGTCCCATCTCAGACTGGCTTAGCATCCTTGCCAGTGTGCTGCGCTGCAGTCAGGTGGAACAGGGGGTGCAGGAGGCACCCTGCAGTGTCATTTTTATGTGAAAAGCACAGATCTAAGCATGCCTTGCAAAGCTGGGCAGCTATTACTATCCTGCTTTTCAGTGCTGTGCAGAGGAAACTGCACAAGTATGGCTAGAACGTCTCCTGGTTCCTAGTGCCATTAAGGTTTGCAAGTTCCCTGTTTTTGTGGGTGCCACAAGCACAGCACAACCCCTGAGCTTACGTTAAAATCATAGGGTTTCCCTGTCTTATGCTGCCTGCACTGTTTGAGAGTAATCCCGCTTCACGAGTTCCTGCTTGTTGCTCAGAGATGATTGCAGGTGGCTTCTCTGATTCAACAGCGCTATTGCTTTGCCACAGACATAGCCCACAGCTATGTCTTTGTGAATCCAGATAGGAGCTGGTGGAGTGAGTCAGTCCTGGCAGATAATGGAAATCCAGCGCAGTCAGCCTGCTGGAGCCTGGGCTGGCTTTTGCATTCATGTGGCAAACACACATGCAACATTGATCGAAATGCACCATGTGCTGGGGCTGGGCTGTGGCATGTGTGGCTCCAAAGATGTGGTTTAACCTCGTGTTATTTTTTCTCGGATTGGTATCAGAGGAATATATTCCCCTTTCTCAAGGGACGGCAAAGATGCAGAAGATGCATTCACTCTGTGGTGGTGCTGGCCTCTTCCAGCATCCATAATCAGCACTGCTTTCCAGTAGCAGAAAGGAAGTGGAGTTCTGGGGGTACAAAGCCGTAGGAAAGCCATTTCCAAATACAAAGCTGTGTTCCCTGCCAAAAACACTGGCAAAGCCAACACTGTTGACGTCTAGACCACAGCTTCCAACATCTGTTTTTAGGGAAGGAGCTTGAAAGATGCTTCCACTGTTGATGCAATAAGCAAGAACAGCAGAGGTATTGCCTTCCCTTAGAGTGAATGACCAGGAACCCTTCCATTGCAGGGGACTGTCATCCTGCTCAAGGAGGAGCTCTCCTAATGCACATAGCTCTGGTCTTGCATATGCTTTGGAATCAACGCCCTGCATAATCCCTTGGAAATCCCCAGTGTTAGCAAGCACTGTAAAGGCTGGGTAGTATCCTGCTGCCAAGGTTGTGTAAGGACTTGGATGTGGCCTCAGGAGCCCCATTTACAGGGCTACTTAGCCAAGCTCAGGGTCTGAGGTGCAGAGAATGAGGGCTGTGGGCACTGTAGGTGTTCTCTGCAAAGTTCAGCTGAGTTTGTGATAGGAGGCTAAAGTGGCTTGACTGATAGCGTGCCTTCTACACTCAAATTGTTCTTGTCCAGCTCTGGGAATAGCGGGAGCTGCTCAGTGACAGAACTGAATCTGAACTTCAGGTATTCCTGCAGATTCTCTGCTGCATCCTGCCTTGTGTCATTATGTATGCACAAATGGTATAAGTGTAACATCAAGGGGTCTACTTGGTAGACACTTTGCAGAAGAGTAAGTAGAATCATGAGGATCAAACTCAAATGGTAGCTGAGTTGGAGGGCACAGTCTTGTGTTCTGCCTCTAAAAATTGGATGTTCTAAAACTTGGAATGAATTCTGCCCAAAGCTTTTCTTTAGACTCAGCCTGTTAAGTGTGTAGTTTTTGGTACAGCTGGGCCTTCACTTTCAAGGAAAAGTTTTCCAATGCAGTGGAGTGTTTTGAGCTATTATCACCTCATGCGTAAATTAAAAACTTCCTTCTAATTGTTTGCGGCTGCATAAGAAGAAATGTTATCTTAGAGAGACTAGGAGTGAGCAACTGTATATTTCCTTCTGACAGAAGTGTTTTCTCTTCTAACTGATGTTTCTTTTCCACAATCACAACATTTCTTTGTGGTATTCCTGCCTTGGCAGACAGTCGTGCTTCTGCAAGAGGTTGTCATTTTGACTAGAGAGGGATCCAAGTCATGAAGAAGAGTATACACAGCATTCACAGCAGTGATTCCAATACTGTGTAGACTGACCTGAGCTGGCATTAAATTAGATCAGATTCCAAAGCCACAGACAGGGCCTCCAAAACATCTCTGCTCTGCCTGTAAAGCACGATAAAGCATTTCCTACCTTAACTTCCTTGCTGGCAAAAATAGCTAGTTTAAAGCTACCTACAGTGTTTTTCTGCTTCACTAAAGTCAGTGCTGTGGCATTAGCATCAATATACTGTGAGAACACGCGGTATTACTGTCAACAGTGCAATAGTATTTCTGCTTAAGTTTTTCTGACAGTGCTGGTGTGGTGTAGGTAACTTCTCCTGCAACTGCCTGCATTTCTAATCCTGCACTGTTGAATCCTGCCCAGAGCAGATGTGTGGGAGTGGCATTTGGATCCTGTGGTTTTGATCAAGCCTTTCCAGGGGCCCAGCTGAAGACCATAGTGTAGTGCCACAAAGTCTGGATGTAAATCCAGGTCTAAACTTCTCCAGCACTGGGTGGATTTGCTTCAGTTACCCCTATCTCACCTGTTGTTGGCTATACAACCTCTCCTGTGTTTCAGCTCTGCTGTATAGTGCAGCATCCAGTTTTGTAGGCAAGTGATGCTGGTCTGTTAGTAATACTTGCATGACTCTGGAAAGGCACAGTAAACTCCCTGACACAGATGTTTTCCAGGCAGTCTAGACCCCAGCTGAAGGGAGAAAACTGGTGGGACTTGTGGGGACCTGTTGTCATCTCTTACTATTCACAGAGCTCTGAGTGCAGTCTCTCTGCTTTCCCTGCAGGTGGCAATGATATGGATTCTGTAACGAAGAAAACGCGGCAAGATGGATCAGAAGTTACTGAAAGACGTAAGGAAGACATTTTTTATTTTTATGTCACCAGTTTAAGTGACACACCACAAATCCCAGAAGCAGATGCCCGGTTTTGTAAGGGATTGAATGCCGATCAGAGGTCCAGAACTAAATTCTGCACCCGTCCCTGGTCTCTCTGTTGAAGTCAGAATAAGGAATAGAATGGGCCAACATCAGACATTTAGAGATATGTAGCATGACCTGATTGTTTAACCACAGATGGTTGCCCTGTGGTAACATTTCTAACCAGTAGTGCAGACATTTGGATTCTTCTCCTACTTCTGATATGAATACCCTGTGTGGCCTAGAAAATGTTCATTAGATATCTGTTTTGGCTGCGTGTAAAACAGAGGATAAGTTTCCTGCTGGCATTATGGGAATTAGCTAGTAGGAAGGTAGTAAGGGGTCTGACCACTGGCTTTGCTGTTAGAGCAATGTCTGTGGTTCAGAAGTGCCCAGAAATAATAATACTTCCATGTTTTACGGGGACCTTGTAAAGAAAAAAAGTCTTTCATGGAAGTGATGTTCTTAGTTACTGTAGAGTTAGAAATGCCTGCAAACACACAACATTGTGTGCTAATGAGACTGGAGCTCCCAGGCAGTGTGGTCTTAAGGGATTTTTCTTTAAATGAGTCAATCTTCTTTGGATGAGTCATGCTCTTCCATGGAAATTAAGTAGAACATTGATCTTGTTTGGCTATATTAACATGGCATTACTTCTGCACCCTTTTCTTTTCTCAGTTATTACAGAGACTGTAACCACAAGACTGACGTCCCTACCACCCAGTAAGTAATTGTCAGTCATTACATTACTTCCGCTCAGTGTTCTGTGCCCCTCCATGCTATTTGACTGCATTATTTCCCTAAATCCCTGGGTGCAGCAGGTCTTGGTGCAGAAAGCCTTGCACCCAAAGAGAAGCTATTTTCAGAAATGCCTCTCCCAAAATACTTGTTAGTGGAGAGAAGGAGCAGTATGTGGGGAGCCATCTGGGTATTGTCAGAAACAGTTACACAGTCGACTAAGACTGGTAGACCGGACTCTCAAGGGGTTGAGCCCAGATACAGGGTCTCCAGTGGTGACTGTCTCTTGGGGATAAGGGTCAAAAGTGATGGGTCTGCAGCCTCCACTGCTGAGGCTGCAGTGTATTCCCCTGTCGCCTTACCCAGTTGACAATAGTGAGTGAATCTTTTTGGTTAATATCAGATGTCATGGGTGATTTCTACCTCTGTAGGGAAGTACAAGTACCAAGTAGGGAAGAATCCTCCATGCTCTTTATACCACCATATTCTTGATTAGGTTGCTGCAGCTGGGTTGGAAAGAAGTTGCACTATCATGTCATTTATGATGAGCGTTACCAGGTGTATCCTTCAGTCCTGCTGGGTCTGCAGTGTGAATGCTTGTCTGCTCTGCCAAGGCATTTCTCTGCAGTTCTGATACCTCGCCAGACATGAAGCTGTACTTGTAATTGAGTGTGAGGACAGTCTTGCAGTGTCGTTGCTCTTCTCATCTTTTCCCTGAGAGAATGTCTCATTTTGTGCTCATCTCTTCCAGAAGGAAGCAGCAGTAGTGGGCTCAAAACATCATCCCACACTGGAGGGAGTGGAGTGGAAAAGAGGACTTACACCCATGGCAGCAGCTATATGACTTCAAGTAAGGAATGAAGACATTGCACAGGGAGGAAACAGAGAGCAAAGGCAGCGTGAATGGTCTGAGCAGAGATTCAGGGCAGGGAAGTAGGGTGAGCCAGAGGTAAGGAAAACAGGGTTTATGAAAGTAGAAGTGGCAAATACTCAAAGCAGAGGTATTCTTTCCCTAAAGCTGGGTGTGAGGATGGGTGAGTAAATGGCAAAATTCCCATTTCCACAAGGAAAACTTGATTTCAAGAGAAGAACAACAAAAAATGCCATTCCCACTGTTGTGAAGCAGTCATTTGGAAACCAAATTTCCATTCTTTCAGGATTTCCAAATCACAATTTTTCTGACCACTTTTGTTCAAAAGACAGTTTTGATTAATCTTTTTCTTGATCTTACTGAGGATAGAATACTATTAAAGAATTTCCTAGAAAATATTTTCTTGTGTGTTTGTGTATGCGGCCATGACTTTAGCACTTTGGAGAGTCTGCCAGATTTTCTGGACGTGCTAAATAAGTATGTGCTGTCTGCTCCATAAAACCAGGGTTCTTCTCTAGCAGTATTCTTTGCCCAGCTGTTAGATTGTCATAGCAAAGGTTTCTGAAGATTAAGCTTCCTAGCCAGGTTTCTGGCACACCCCTCTGTTCCCAGTGGGACTGACTGTATAGCTATCCCTGTAGAAAACATTCTCCATGCTCCAAAAGGGCTCACCAACCAAAGGGAGTGAAGTGCAGTTTGGAAGCTCAACAGAAGAATTAGACATGCCAAACAGACCTGACAGACACCACCATACCAATTAAAGGCCAGAGTGTGGAATTACTTTGCCTCAGGGCAGATGTGAAGTAACTCCAGTGAAGATGTCAGTCTAATTGTCTGGACTGGCACCAGTCTGAGAACTGAACCCAGCCCTGCAAACTCAGATGACTCTGCAGGATTGCCATCTTCCTTGTTACTTCTTTTCGGTGTGTGGAGGAAGAAAAAAGAATCTGAACTTCAGAGATAATGAGTTCTTCAAGTTTCACAGAGCATTTTCTAATCTCTGCTTTCCCACTGTGCTTGCAGAATGCCTCTGACAGAGGCCTACTTGTCACAGTAGTTCTTTCTGCTGAATTAAGTGGAAAAGTTACAGAACAAAACAGGTCCTTGTAGAGGGGAACGTCAGCAAGAAAACACTCTGTTGAGATCACAAGGGCATGCTCTTTGTGCAGCGATGGGTAAACAATATCCAGTCTGATCCTGCTGATCAGCGTGGATATGTTGCACTTAATCACAGGGCTCCCTTTTTACTGCACTCTGATCATAGTCCAGCATTATATTTCATATGAGAATATGAACACATTAGTTATGGCTGCTCAGTTCTTTCTCCACAGCACTGATGTGAATTAGGAAGGGAAATTCTTTCCTCTGTATAATATAACAGTTACTAATAATCTCCAGACTGCCTTGGGTCTGACACACACCTCAATCACTTCTCCAGGAAATGGACTGACTAAGGCATGAGTAAGTGAGAGTGTAGAGAACTGCTTTGGAAAGGAAATGGACTTGTCTTTGCTTTCCCTTATCTCATGAACTGCATCCTTCAGCACTTTGAGTTTGGCTTAACAATCTCCCAGGTTTTGTGGCCTGTGTCATATACCGCTTGAGTTTACAGGTGGATCTGTATCCAAAACAAAACCCAGCACCATCCAGAGCGGGATTTATTTCTGCTTAGGGGGAATGGCTCATTCACCCCCCTAGGCCAAAACCTGCTGTGGTATATATCATTGAAAAGATTTGTCTTGAAACCACAAAGATAACCAGTACTCCTGTCTGCACTGAATGCTGAGGGCAGTAAAAGTTAGACCCAAATGTCATTCTTGCCCATTTCTAGTTGTGACGTATCAATTCAAATTTGTCCAGCTCAGAAGACAGTAGCATAAAGCACCCAGGGCATCCAGGGTATACATTTAGGGCATATCTTTAATTTATTGATGGCATTTTGTTTTACTTATAGGTGGAAGTGGTAGATTGAATTCATCATCATCCACCGGCTACAGACAAACCCAGTCTCCCAGCTCTACTCTCACCAAATCACCTGGCTCAACATTTGAAAGAAAAACCTATGTCAACCGCCATGCAACATATGAAGGTATCACAGAACATGCCATAAAAAGGAGGCAATGTGTAGGGTGCACTCTGAGGTCACATTAATGCAGGATTTTCCCAAATAGCACAAGAATCCCATTGTTGTTTTGCTAGGAAATAAGCCATCATGGACACATTTTAATAATTGAGTTGTATCTATAGTAATGCTCATTCCTAGAAGAAGTTGTGGCATATTTTTGTTGAAAGACATTAGCCGCTCTTTCATGTAATCCTGAATAGCTTTTTTTTTTTTTTTTAATGGAAATGTTTGTTACCCACTGGGGTTAGACAGTTACCAGGAAGACATATTTTGAAAGCTTTTAGTGATCTTGCACAAAGTATTAATGAACACCTTTCTGTTCTTTTCAGGGAGCTCCAGTGCCAACTCTTCTCCTGAGTTCCCCAGAAAAGAGCTTGGTATGTTATTTTTAGAGCCATTCCTCTGAATATTATAGCAGGGTCATGTGAGTTGGTAACTACGGTGGCTTTTTGCACATTGCTGTGTCTTGCTCTATCTATGCTGCCTCTTTACTGGGCAGCCAGTGCAGCTCCATGGCTGTGGAGGAGTTATTTGGGATTTACATTAACAGCTGACAGCAGGGTCTCTAGCTGATGCATATTCAAACAGAGGGTGCATACTGTATATCTGCTACCCTCAACTGCTTTTGTGGTGCACCCCATATGGCACAGGACATGGACAGGAGAACACAGACATGGGATGCTTCATAACATTCCCTCCCCACACCCCGGCCATAGCTGGGAGAACAGCTCCAAGCGAGAAAGCCCAAACTCTTAGGATCTTGAGTGATTGCTGGATATACTTTTCTGGTAGCTCTTTTCTAGGCTTCAAAATATTTATATGGAAGATGAACTGGCTATCAAGTGATACACTTAAACTGAACATTGTCAGTAGGTATGAGGTTACCCTTTCCAAACGCTGAGCTGCCGATTTTACTCAGTGCAGATAGTGAAACAATATAATCAGGCTGTCTTTCTGGCTCAGAGAGAAGGCAGGGTTTCACAGTGTCCAACTTTGGTCGCTGGGGTAAACGGGCCTATTAGCTTCCTTTTGGCCTGTTGAAATGGAAGATCACTGTCTATGAACACCATTTATGGGCACAAAAAGAAACAGCAGTTAGTCCAGAAATGCTAAAGATGCTACTTATTCTTTAAGATACCTTATGGTCTAAAGGGGGCCTGGTAAAAACTCTAAGGGTTCAATTCTCCCAGCTGTGCCCCAAGTAAAGAAGGTTACTATCTGAATCTGAGCACTCTGAGCAAGATCCATGTGTTCATTTTCAGAGATGTCACAGGCAGTAAAGCCTAATATTGCTTTTCTCTCATTGCTGTTCACAGCATCTACCTCCACCAGAGGGAGAAGCCAAAGTCGAGGTGAGTGATACTGTTCTTTTAGAACCCTCCTTTGTTTTCTTCAGTATGATTCAGAGTGTGTTAAATGGACCTATTCCTTAGCTGGAATCAACCAGTTTAAGTGTAGAGCAGTCAGATGAGGTACGTGGATTTACACCATTGCAGATGTGAACCATTTATCCATAAGCAATTGCTCAAACAAGCTCAGTGTAAAAATTGACCCTAGTGAAGGTCATGGTGGTTTGAGCTGTGTCAGAAAGGAGGATCTGCTTGGGTATCTGGACATCTGGGGGCATAGGACATAGTCTTCCATCTTATCTGTTCACTACCGTAAACTCAGTCC
Source organism: Pluvialis apricaria (assembly GCA_017639485.1). Lineage (NCBI taxonomy): Eukaryota > Metazoa > Chordata > Aves > Charadriiformes > Charadriidae > Pluvialis > Pluvialis apricaria. Next base: position 27,775,052 of record CM030013.1, on the reverse strand, counting down.
ACCCATGCTCTGTGACCCACGTCTGATATATTTACAGTAATCGTATTCACGTTCCTCCTACTGCTATCTATCTTACAAACCATAAGGCCATACCCTGAAATTGTCTCATGCTGGTAGTAAGGAGATGGTGAGGAAATTATGGACTTGCTGTGGTCTGTTTGGCCAGATCATTGTAAAGCTCTGCATTGTTTAAATCATTCAGCTCTTCTAATAATTTATTAGCAGCGTTGGGGAAAGCAGGATTATATTGCTCTGTAAGAGTGTAATATCTGTTCCCAGTTGCTTGAAGAGGAAACTATAATGTCACTTTATCCAAGTTAATTTTAGCAGTGGATATGAATCAAAGTGTGCTCTTGCACACTCCTCCTGGAGAGTGTCACAGTTACCAATTATTCTACCTCAGATCTTCACAGTCTCCTCTGGCACACTACATACCTGAGCTCCCAGCAGAACTAGGCCATACATAATAAAACAGACACCAGAGAATCAGCTCCAGGTTCTCATATTACTTCAGAAAATAATTCCAATCCATCAGCTTCTCCACATGAATGCCAAAGCTAATGTTTCTTTCATAGTGTATGCACTGTCAGATTTCATCTTGAGGAGCATGTATCACATGTCCTGGCTGGCCAGTTTGCTTGTAGGTAGCAAGCTTAAAGGCTTACCCCAACCAAAATCATGTTAACTCTGTAGTCTCTTGTTCTGGACAGTAGAAGTCAGTAATAAAATCGGGTACCCGGTGAGAATGTTGGCTTAAAACTGGACTGTTTACATTCAGTGAGCCAAAAGAGAAGTCAGCAGGTTGTAAGAGACTAAATAGTATGGCCCATTGTAGAGGTGACAGTGTGAATTTTACCCAAGTAGTAGGGAATTTTTGTATTTCATAAGTTTCTTTTTGGCTCGGTAGGTTTTTGTCTAGAAGGACAATAACAATAATAATTGTTATGAGTGGGAATATCAATGTGATTGAGGACTGCATAATTAGGCCTTCTATATGTCTGGCAGTAACAACGCTATTGACTTCAACAGAGGCCCTCAATGAGTAAAATATAGATCTCTGGAATTAAAAGTAGCAAAATGTGACCCCAAAACAAGAAGTCACGCAAACCAATTTACAACCAATTCACATGGGCCACGAGTGCTGCTCAGATCAAGCAGCAAGACAGCAAGATGGAACACGGGCAACAAGAAGGAAGGAATTCTCTTCAGCCTAAAGATTCATTCCTAGCCCAGGGCACAAATGCATCTCACTCCATATTCATGATCTGCTTTTTCTCTTCCCAGAGAGTGAAATACGAGTCCGACTGCAGAGCGCATCTCCCTCTGGCAGATGTAAGTCCCGTGGCTTTTTTTCCAGGGGGATCAGGTGTAAGATAGAGGGTGTTGCTACTCTGGATATGTCTGCAGTATCTCTGGGACCCAATCTTCATTATGACAGATAGCAGCATGTCATTCTTTTTTTCCTGTTAAGAACGTTTTCTCCCCTTTCTGAACAAGGAAGCATGCTGTGGGTTAGATGGTGGTCTTACAAAGCTCTAGTTGTACTTAGGCCCAGAAATGAGGCCCTGAAGCTTTGTTATTAAGTGGCACCCCCAGAAGGCACCCCGAGAAAGTACAACTTCATAGACAGTCACAGGTAAATTCCACTGAATGGTTTAGCCAAGGCAAGATTACAGATCAATGAAACAATGGCTTTTGGGTGAGTCTGGGCACTTGCTTTTCCTGCCAGGGACAGAGTTGGATGACGTGAAACGTTTGCTGAAAGGAAGTCGATCAGCCAGCTGCAGCCCTACTCGATCATCGTCAAGTACGCTCCCGATACCGAAAAAGGCTGTGGTGGAGACGAAGATGGTAACTGAGAGCTCTCAGTCAGGTACTTGGCAGAGGATAGTTAGCAATGCTGGAGCCATTCCAAACATTATTTGCCATAAAAATATCCAGTTGATAATAACATCTGAGTAAGAATACATGGTCTCTGTCCCAGACAGTGGTGGCAATACAGAAAAAGGGTCAGAATGCCAGAGGGCTGTCCAGATGTTGCCCTAATAAGAGCCATCTTGGGTAGCTTTCTAGTGACTTGTCTAATTTCCATAAAAATAAGCCAGTCCCTGCTGCCACCAGCTTTAATTCAGAGGTGCTTCCGGCAGAGACCAGAGACGAGAGCTCTAAGCAAACATGTCTTAGAGGGATTTGATCTCTTATCTCCAAGCAAGATGGAGATAGCTCTGAAGACAACATTTGGGTCAGTGTTTGATTTATTTGCCACACCACATGGTTCAGAGATCACTAGAACTTGATAATAATAGAAGTGGTACTTGAAATACTGTAACCAGCCTTTATAAGCCTCACCACAGTGCTCGAGGCAGTGGTATTCACATTCACTCCACTGTCCTCCACCAGTATCTAGGAACAAGCAATACTTTTTTTCTTGTGCATGGCTCGAATCCTATCTAAAATTGGGAATTTTAGTCCAATCCACTAGTGAACCAATCAGAGCCATATGTGGGAAGCAAAAGTAATACGTCCCATGGCCCAGGATGATTTATTAACAGAATGGCAGACCGAAGTGTTTTATCCTGGTGTAATAGCATCTACAAGCAACGAAATCTCTTCAAGGTGTTTTGTGAATGACCATGCTATCAGGTCAATCTTTATTCCATTGGTTAAAATTCAGGTGGGCTGTAATTAGCTGGCATTGGAGATCAGTTGTACCATGTTAACCTGGAGCCATTGTGTTGACTCCACAAGGGTAATGGAAATTTAAGGCAGATGAAGTTGTTTGCCATGTAAACCTGCAATGCATGCTAAGCCACAAGCCTAGTCTCATTGAAAACAACTTCTGTTTGTTTGGGTTTTTTTACAGTGTCAGGGACTTATGATACAACTATACTGAATACCGCCCTCCCTTCGTACATGTGGTCCTCCACTCTGCCCGCTGGGTCTTCCGTTGGTGGATACCATAACAGCGCTTCCTTGATCAATGCTATGTCTCACTCTACAGGATCAGGTATGCTTCCTGGACCATCCAGTCTTGAAGGATGTAACTCCGTACTGAAACTGGGTCAACAGTAGTGCTTTTTTGTTACACAGCAAGAAGAAATAAAGTGATGGAAGAATTAAGATGGCAGGGGATACGCTTGAATTTTCTCTAGTTTTCTGTAACTGGGTACACTCTGCTTCTACACACGGACTGTATTTGAAAATCTGGCTGCCTGATCTGTCACTAAATGTTGATGATAGCTTTAGCAATGAGATCAGGCCCACATTCCCTATCAAAACTAGTTTTGACTAGTTTTGATGACTGGGCCTAACCCTTCAGTCCTCATACACTAAAGATGTAATCAATAAGTGGTGAGTATGCTTATACCTTGTAAGGCCCACTTCTAAATGCCAGGGATGCTGCATTTCCCAGCTGCAGAGAAAAATCACAGGAAGCTTTCTGATAGCATGCTATTAAAAGCTTTGCTTTCTCACACTGTGTCATGATTGCAACTTGTCTGATGTAGGATTTTTTCCCCTTTGTCGGTTCAGTAAAAGAGTCGTTTGGTTTCAGAATTTTCAAGATTTTTCCTCTGTGCAATTACTGTGCATTTTCACTAACTGCGTTTCCAAGTGACTCTGACTCTTAATTTCTGTGACTGCGCCACTCACCTTTGGGTGCTGGATTTCCCATTCCAGAGAAGTAACAACATTTCACTTCCTCTTTTTGCAGTTTTTGGTGTTCCAAATAACCTGGCTCCCAGCAATCATACTCTGAACGCAGGCCTGAGCACTTCTTCTACAGGTCAGATTTTCCCCTTCTTCCTTTTGCACTTTCACAACACCACAGTCCTGGCAGACATGTACAACAAAATAATACATATACCACTGTTTCTCTTCTGTTCCTCACCTCAGTGTCAGCAGCTTGCCTGCGCACCCCAGTTATTCTCTGGTTACAGTGGATTTATTCTGAGTTGGCCCTGTATAGCTGTTGTTAGCTCCTGACTTTTTTGTCTGGGAGCAGCGACAACTACAGATTTTCCAAGGAAAATAATTTGTCTTTTGAAAGACACCTGTTAGGCCAACCTGTTTCTTCCCTAGAACAACTCATAGTAATGCCTTAAAAAATAAACTTATGTGTCCTAATCTGTAAAGACCCACTGCTCCTCTGTCAGTTTTCCCTTTTCTTCACTTGGTTCATGACTTCTGGCAGACTCTCTTCAGTGTCACTAAACCACTTCTCTTGCTTTCACAGTCACACACACTATGCCTACGCAGCACAGTGCTGTCATGCAGGGCCTCTGACTGAGCCTGCAGACAGGGCGCGGTGTATGAGAGCAGTCTGTACACTGCACTAATATTGCCGCACTGATTCTTGCACCAAAGGTGCCACCTTCCAAGCCATTTGCTTCTGTCTGAACAGTACTTTGACACATACTGTGTGCAGTTATATCCTTAAATTTCCCTTAGTCAGACCAAGCCAGTTTTCTGAATTCACCTTTTTCCCAAGTGCCTCACCTACAGAAATGTCCATGAGAGTGGTGTCACAGTCTAACTTTAGATAATGTTTTAAAATGGTCACCGTTATTGTCCTGGGCCAACAGTAACTTATACAGCAAAATGATCTAGGATAAAAAAACATTTTGTAAGGAAGATCTTTGAACAGAAATGCTTGGGCCTGTGATGCCTCCAGCTAGCTGGAGAAATTTCTTGGGAGAGGTCATCATTGTTATCGTTGGTTTTGGTTTGTTTTTAGCTAGAAAGCCACCTGCACTGCAGGACTCCTATAACTCCCATTGAAATTTTTTCTTTGCAGTGTTTGGAGTTCAAAACAACCTGTCTCCAAGCTCTTCATCCCTGACTCAGAATGCTACTGCAGCCTCCGCAGGTCAGTAACAAGTTAAGCCTAGGTAAAGTGTGAGGGTCACCAATGTGTGCTGCCTTCTGCCACCTTTTCTGTAGTGACTAGAAAGTTTGTATTGCCAGAGACTCCTTCATTACCATCTTGGTAGAGCAGTGTGGTATGAGGGGATATAGAGGAACATTTCGTCTGCTTTGCATGTGCAGGAACAGCTCCAGTACCTATGTAAGCACTAGAGATTTGCTTGCTCGGGAAGCCCTTGCTTGTTTGAGTTGTCCTAGGTACCCTGAATGAGAAAACAGTTTTTAAATAGTATGCAGCGCAAGGCTGGTGTGTGTAGGTACCTTGTTATCCTTCATTTCTTTCATTCTCGTATTTCTTCATTGCAGCATATGGGATGAAGAACACCTCTCAGAGCAATGCTATGGCAAGCACCGGTGTGTCTGCTTCTGCAGGTGAGTGTGTCATTCTCAGTTACTTAGTCATGGCCTTGTACAAGCATATCATGGTAAAAACAAGTTAGAAATTCAGCCAGCTGAGTGACATTAACACCTGGCTCCTCCTTGTCACTAGCTAAGGCTCCCACCAGTACCCTTCTGAAAAGAAAGCAAATGAGCCAGAAGCTAAGAATGAGCAAATGAGCTGGTCTGATTCAGGTCTCCCCCACTTTGTGGTAACTTGGATGATTTAATTGCAGCTATTTCTGCTCAAGAGGCAGGTAACTTTTTAGAAGATCCCACATGTGAAGTTGTGCTTCATTTGAAGCCAAAACATCTGCAAGTTTGCTCTTAAACATCATTTTTCAGTAGTCCCAACCTCAACCACTCAAAAATCAAGGAACTGACTTATACATGATCAGATATTTTTTTTAACAAGAGAAGTTGAGGTCTTTCTACTGGTCTTTCATCCTTGAATGGTTGGGATTCATCTTTTCCATCTTTTCTCTCCAACTCTGAGAGCTATAAATTAGTCTTTTATTTTTTGTGTAAGTGAAGCCAAGTTTCTGTTGTAATCCAAGGACTCCCAAAGATGAGGCTTAAAAATAGACAACAGAAGTTGTAGGTAAATACCACAGAAGTTATGATAACATTTCTAATCCAGTTTTACTCCAGGTTTGTGCTAGAATAATGGAATAATACCATTCTGTTTATATGGATCTTCAATGCTGTGTCAATTTGTGTGCAAATTCAGGTTTGTACTCCATTCCAGGCATACTTGATACTGCCTAATGGCAGAAGTGTGACCACACTGATGTTTTTGAGCCTTGTTTGGCCTGTGCCAAACTTCAGTAAGTTACAGTTCAATGTCTCATCCTGGCTCCCAAGGATATGGAGTGCTTTGTGCTTGACAGAGTAGGTCTGCTAAAGGTGCTCCTCAGCTTGAGCTGTGCTGGCGCTGGTGACGCTTGAATGTCTCTCTCAGACTGAGTTTCTATGAATCTATAGTAAGCGTGTTTGAGAAGCAGAGAGGTCTGTCCTGGTTTCAGCTGACATAGAGTTAATGTTCTTTCTAGTGGTTGCTGTGTTTCAGATTTGATATGAAAGGAATGTCAATAATGCATATAGTTTTAGTTGTTGCCAGGTGGTGTTTATATTTTTCAAGGACTTTTTTCAGCTTCCCATAGAAGCTGATAAGGAGCATAGACAGAACGATGGAATAGCCAGTGGAATATTCTGTGCCATAGATGTCATCCTCAGTATATAAATGGGGTTAGCCAGTGGGCAGGTACTCGCAATCACTGCTCGGGACAATTTATCAGGTGGTGAGAGTGACTTGTGTCTTGTATATTCTTTTACCATTATTATTGGTGGTGGTGGTATTATTATTATTATTATTACTATTGTTATTACTATTACTATTTTGCTTCTCTGATATTGTCCTGTTAAACTGTCTTTATCTCAACCCATGAGGGGTTTTTTCCTTTCCTTTCCCCTCCTTTTCCCCCTCTTCTCCCTACGCTTCTAGGGGGAAGGGGTAGAACTGTGTGAGCGGCTGCGTGGTCCTGACTGCCAGCTGGGGTAAACCACGACAAGTCATTGAGCAAATCATTTCTGTATGTGATTGAATTCCAGATGCTCTCCGTTTCTGGTAGTAGTTGCTCCCCTGCTAGTGAAATGCACACCTCTAAAGAAATCTAATGACATCCACAGCTGTCCTTTTAGCTTCAGTGACCAGTGTGTCTCTTACTAGGTGTTTATAGTACTGGCAACCCCAATCAAAATGGGACTACCTATTTTAATGAACAAAAGTGTTGTGGCTTGTAGTTATGACTCAGTGGCCCACACTCATCTCCTTCTCTTTCCCATCCTTTACCAATATTCCAGGGGGAACAGTTTTGAGCTCCCAGGGAGATGACATTCTGCGCAAAGACTGCAAGTTCCTGCTGCTGGAGAAGGAGAATGCCCCAGCAAAGAAGGAGATGGAACTCTTGGTCATGACAAAGGACAGTGGCAAAGTCTTTAGTGCCTCCACCACTGGGCTTAATGGAGGTAACTTTTCTTCGGGATATGTGGATATGCTGAGGACAGAGAAATGGAGACTGGTCATAGGGGGAGTTCAGGACACTACACCTGACTCAAACCCCTGCAAGCCCAAGAAGAAGCTCTGGCAGGCAGTTAGCCTTTAACCATGCCAGCTTCAATCTAGGTCTAGCTTTTGCATTTGAAGCTCCAGAGTGTGCCTTGGAATATTTCACAGAGCTCAGGAGCTTTGAAAGCAAAAACCTAGATCTGGTTTAAACAGGCAGAGCTATTGTGTCTTCCCAATAAAAAATATGCCTTTTACCAATGAAGGAAGATAGGCCTGGTTGAAGTTGTGGTGTAATGTTTGCAATTATGTTTGGTTCCTGTTCAGGATCCTTTGTAGAAGACACCTTGAAGAAAGAGAAACAGGGATTTTCCTCCTCTTATGGTACAGATACTGGCCTAAAATCAGATGCAAATGGTAAGAGTTTGTCCATGTGGAAATGCCATAGAACTTTCTCGTTCTGCCTCCATTACTACCTTCCCCTTTCAAGCCCATGCTCTAAGATTAATAATGCATAGAAAGACTGTTAAAACCTCTTTTACTGCTGTTAAAACAGGAGCACTGAAATCCGTGCCAACAAGAGACAAAGCAACTTACGCAGGTAAGTGATGCAATTCAGACTTTCATTGGAAAAAGTACCGCAGCACAATATAAAAAAAGCAATCGTTCTTGAGTGACATGAGTGATCTCTGTGCAATGACATCAGAGGCAGGGAATGTTCAGGAGGCTACTCTGACTGTAATGAGCAGAGCATATGCCAGAGAAATTGGTACCAGTGATTTGATTATGGATGAGTGGGCAGTTGGGTTTTTTTTTTTATTGCTGGAGAAAATCGGATAGCTGACAGTACAGCTGCATCCTGCTACCAGTACAGATTTATGGGGAGGAGAGGGCTCAGACAGACCATGCTGGCTATTGCTGTCATTTATGGCTCAAAATTGGACAAAAAAATAGACCCCAAGGGGATCACGTTTTTCAGCTGTTATTTTAAAATGCACTGAGTGTTGTCCCCTGCTGGAATTCCCATTGGGAATGCTGTTCCCAGCTTCCGCAGGGACTAGAATTACACCTACTGTGTGCAGAGTGGGGTGTAAAGATTTTTCTCCATAGCCCTTTTTATAATGGATCAGACCTTGGTGTCCTTATTCTAAGAGATTCTTGACTCTGAAGTCGAGGAACTCTTCATTAACCAGGAGACCGCCCCTTCCCTCTTCCAGAAATACGAAATGGTGATGCAATGGGGGGTGCAATTGGATCAACACCATCCTGGTGTCCCTGTGGTTCCTGCTGCAGCTGGTGGAAGTGGCTCCTGGGTTTGCTTCTGGCCTGGTTGCTTCTCCTTGGATTGCTTTTTGGACTCATTGCTCTGGGTAAGAAATAACTGAGGAACAACATGTTGAATGGGATAGAAAGACAAGCAGGGGGTATAAGCTGGCAAAGAAGCCAGGTACCAGAGATATCAAGCCAGAGAACTGAGGAGGTGCACATTCAGCTTGGTGGTGACTGCCACTGAGATATTCCAAATGGGCAGAAAGAACAGATAAGGAATATAAACCTTTGATGAGGAGTTATGTAGTCTCAGGATGAGTAAAACAGGAAAACTCCTGAGATCTGAGATCTTACTTCTCAGAGACTAAAAAATTGCAAAGTCATCATTTAAATTCCAGATATCCCTGCTAGAAAAAAAGATACAAAGAATAATCGTGCAAAACTCAGTGGCCATAGCTATCTGAAACAGTGTTGTCTTGTCCCTGCTATTAGAAGTAGATATTTCAGGCATGTGTCTGTGGCAGCATGTTCCCTAGCGTTTTACTTTAACCTTCCAGCGGAAGAAGTGAGAAAGCTGAAATCTCGTGTGGAAAACCTGGAAAAAATCAATGGTGGTCTCCCGGCAATTGACCAAGGGATTTCAAAAATAGAAAGGGATGCAAAAGTAGACTTTCTTCATGGTGTTTCACCCTCCTCAACCTTCCCTTATGGAAATGAAGAGTCGGTTTGGTTGATGGTGAAGAACAGACTGAACAAGGAAGTAGAACGAGGTGAGCATAGTCAATGTCTGTTACGCTGCGTGAGACCAGATTTTTTAAAGGGGAGCGGGAGGATTTGATTGCCCAAGGACCTGAAGACCAGGACTTTCAGAGTGCAATGAAGTCTGTCAAAAATAGTGTCCTCACCTGTCCTCACAGACGGGCTGTGCTGGAGCTGAGTACTGCCTCTAATACTGGTGGTGCATAACTTAAAGCCAGCAGAAAAGGGGGAAGAAAGGAGATTGTGGACATGCCATCCTGTGCCAGGAGGATGTGTTTGCTGTAGCAAGTGAGTTTTCCATTTTTTGAAAGAACTACACAGAAAAATGAACCGACACCTTATTTCTCATGCTACTTTTGTTAGCAAGGGAAAGATGATTTTCTTCTGTTTAGCAGATGATGGAAATAGGTTAAGACCAGAGAAGCCTACATCAGCCCTGCTTCAGAAGTTTCATAGATTTGCAAAAGCAAATTTGCTAAGGAAACTCTACTTACAAAGCCAGGCTGTGTTTGATAGCCTGTGCTGCCTGCAGCCTCAAAATCCAAACAGAAGGATCCCTGTACATGAAGCGAGTAGCTATTCTGTTGAGTAATGCACTCTAACAGCCCCTTCACTTCCTGTTACAGGCTACTTCCGCGGGGAGAGAGGAGAACCTGGTGAGAAAGGTACAGCCATATAGTTCGTTTCTTTCTCTGTCCTATTCCTTGGCACTGGCAATGCACCCGTTTGGGGTGGATGTTGCAACAAGGGGCAATTGGCAGTGAGAAAGATTAAGCTGGTTTATACTTGAACAAAAGGAGTGTAAAGCTAGCTTGCCACTTAAACTGTAGAGGGCCTGATCCCATGCAGAGCTAATACAGGAGGCCCAATCTTGCATTGTGCCAGCGTGAAAGGCCAGATCCTGTTTGCCACTGGTGGGATGGGTCAAGTGTGAAGTGTCCCTCTTCACCCGTAACTCCTTCATGTTTCAATGAAGGTGGGAAACCAACTAGAAAAACAAAATGGATGAATAATCATTGGAAATATCTCCAGGATCTCTCCTGATTTTTCTTTTTTTTCCTCAGGTGACATGGGAATGCAAGGTCCCAGAGGTGAGTCTGGAGTTCCCTGCTTCCTCACGTAGATTGACAGCCTGCTATAGGGCCTGGGTAGCAAAAGGATTTTGGTTAATTCAAAAGTTAGAAAAGCTGGTGCATTCTGTAATTCAGAGATTGTTGTGATGGTTGGGTTTTTCAGCTCTTCTTCCGGGCAAAGACGATCTTAGAGTTCACAGTAGAAGAGAAAACAGATCTCACTTTCAATCTAGAAACTTCTTTCACCTGGATGAAAGTTGTTGCTGAAGCCAAGCTCTACCTGGTTTAATCATAGAGTGGTTCACAGGATTTTGTGTGGTGTGAATGATTCAATCCATTGCATAAATACAAGGGGCCCAATGTGGCATTGCTGGAGACAGTAGAACTTGTAAACATGCCAGAAAATTAAATTCCTTTTTATAGGGGGTGAGGGTCAGCCAAAGTGACAAACAGGGAAGACCTATTCCCCACTGACTCTCTATTTCTTTCTCCCTACAGGAGAGCGAGGACTTCCTGGTGTCCCAGGTGGGCAGTAGTACAACTCCCCTTTGAGGGAGGTCATTTAGTGACATTACTCTAGGCAAGAGCAAATTTTGCGCTGCAAACCTAGCTCAGGGTGGTTTTCTAAAGAGATATTTAGTGTAGACTAAGTCACTTGATTAAAACCTTGATGCTGAGCTACAGACACAGCTCAGGGACTTGGTTACAAGCAAGGCCTCAGCCTGGCTTCCACTTAGTTGAACAAGCCTAATTTGGGGCTGTGAAGATCCCAGCCTACTTCTGAAAAAGTCCCACAGCTGCATGAGTACTTGGCCCAACTTCCTTGTGCTCTTATATGTATTGTGTTCTTCTGAAGAGATTTCTGTTCAAGTACCCACCTTCCAAGTAATATATTCTTCACACCAGCTGATGAATCTTTCCAGGCTTCACGTTCCTCTAATTGGCATGTTATTCTTTCATGGTACACAGACAAGGACTCTAAACATTTGTTGCATTTTTCTTTCCAGGCATTCCTGGTCCAATTGGGCACCAAGGACCAGAAGGACCGAAAGGACAGAAAGGCAGCATGGGTAAGCATCTCTGTCAATGCTGTGAGTCTCTCGCAACTGACTGACACACGGCATGGGAATACAGACACCAGGCTGGTGCGATCATTGCCTTTCCTCATGGAGGTGGCCATGGGTCCTCTTGCCCAAGGCCTCCCATAAAGACACCTTTTTTTACATGGCATTTGTTTCCCGTAGGTGATCCTGGCATGGAAGGTCCCATGGGACAAAGAGGTCGAGAAGGGCTACCAGGGCCTCGAGGGGAGCCTGGACCCCCTGGATTTGGAGAAAAAGGAGACAGGGGTAGGAACTAGGTGTCCCGTTTTTGGATAAAGCAGAGATGGACAAAAGCTAGACTTTGGTCTCAATTTATAAAACAACTCAGTGATAGAATTTGATTTGATTATTTAAATCCAGATTTCATTTTAGACATTTCCCAGCACAGACAAATCTGGCTTTTTTTTTTTTTTTTTTTTTGGCAAAATTACAAGGGTTGTTTTGTTCTATCAGGTCTCACAGTTGGGTTTGAACCAAAAGCGCTTAGTATCAAGGTCATCTTTTTCCCTGTTATCCAAGTCACCAATGCTGGGGAATTTGTCTTGCTCATCCTAAATCCCAGTGAGATGGGATTTTTTTCTTGGACAATGCATGCTTATTTTGGGTGTTTTGAACTGACCAGCAGATTATTTGTGACACTAGGCAGAGAAAGAATAACAGGAGATGGGATAATGGAAAAATGGGATCACAACTGTATTCTGCAGTATCTATTCATGCTCTTATTCTGCAGGTGGTGTTGGTGAGCCAGGTCCTCCAGGGCCACCTGGTCCCCCAGGTTCTGCTGGCCTTAAAGGTAAATAGGAAGATGGATGGGGAGAGCCTAGCAGACTGGTTAGGAGTAAATGAGCACTCCAGCCTTCCTGTTTCACTTGTGTTGAACTGCAGTAATCAGAAAAGTGAACTAATGGTCCTCATTTTAGATAAAATTTACTTTGGTGTGTACACATAACCTTTAGAGCCATAAATTCTTGGGGATTTTTGGTGAGAGTGGGGATTGACAGGGAGGTTTCCCAAAACACCAGCCTTTAAGATGTGTGATGTTTCCAGCTGTTTTTTCTCTGCTTTCAGAAATAATGAGGTAAACTCCATATCCCTAACAGCCTTGTAAGAGAGTTACGGCTCTACAATCCATGTAACTGGGATAAAAATTGCACTATAAAAAATGGGTCCCACCTAAAGCACAGATCCCAGTGTCTCAACCAAGATGGAAGGCTTCAGTCTCTTTACCTTACTTGAGGGAAAACCAATCCCTCCATGTCACAAGAACTAAGTTGTGTAGATTTGTTGTCCTGGTTTTGAGGATGCCAGTGATGCAAATTCTTCTAGTGGCTGGGGGAATTCCAATCTGCTAAACACCTACTGGGTTGTGGATGCTGTTGGACAAACTGAAAGATTTGTTCATTTTCTAATTGCAGTGTTAATGAAAGAAAATTCATTTTTGTTATTCACAGGTCTAATGGGTTCTCCAGGCCCACAGGGTCCTCCAGGTGAGTGCTGCATTCCTTTGCTGTGGCATTTAGAGACTAGAGAAAACATAAATAGAGTGACAGTTCCTCATAATTTTTCTTCTTCAGTGATGCATAATGCCAAGTGGGATGAATTAAACCCCCCCATCTCATTTTTCTGCAGGTCCCCCTGGCCTACAAGGATTTAGAGGAGAAGCAGGTCTCCCAGGTGCTAAAGGTAGGCTTCTCTTCCTCTCGGCAATTACAGCAGCACTGGCTGATGTGCTTTTCTAGCACTGCTCTGAGTTGCAGACTTGGTCTGAGCATGTAGCATTTTGATGCTAGGGGTAATGAAAAGCATAAGGCTGAGGAAAGGGGAGAAGGAACTAGACTTAGTCAGTGACTGCAAGCAAATATTGAGAAATACAAGAGACACAGAGGTAATAGAGCAATCTAAGTGAGGAAACATGGTTGGATAGATGGAGCTGTATTGAAGGAAATGAATTTCTAGTTTGAGTTTGTCTGATATCAGAGTACCTGTATTTCCCCAATGATTTTTCTTGATGCATGAAATTCCTTTCCCTTCTGACTTGTTATTGCTATTCTTCAATCATCCATATATCTTCCAGGTGAGAAAGGAGCCAGTGGAGCCCCTGGACCCAAAGGTATGTTGATCAATTAAATATCTTTTGTGGATATTTTCTTTAGATTTCTTTAGATATGGATACTGTCCATGGGTATTAACCCTATCCTTCTTTGGCTTTTTCTTCTGTGCTTTTGTCAGAAAGCAGACTTTACTTTCTCTAGTGGAAACATTTTACAATGAAACAATCTCACAGAATCCTTCTCTTTTTTGTACACAGGTGATCAGGGTGAGAAGGGTTCTCGTGGAATGACAGGTCAGTGGGTTGTCTTCCTGGAGTAACAGCCTATCTAATATACACGTGCATTATTTGAGTTGTCAAATAGCAGTATAGTGTAGCCAATCCTAGTTAGCTTTCTGAAAAAAAATATAATGATGTTATTGGTTATAGGAGTTTTATTTTTGCACTCGAGTTTTAAACAAATAGATCCCATTCTTTATTCCAGTAATCTCTAGTAGCAATCTTTGTATTTAGCTTTAGGGAATTTCTCCCTCACATACCCTGTATTCATTTCACTTGGGCTTTTCTAATGCCCAGAGACAGTTATGAATCATGAGGCCTGAACATCCTGTCAATGCTCTTTTTCAATTGCAAAGCATCAAATATTGCTGACAGTCATAAATTCTATCTTCACCAAGATTTGTTTGATTCATTTTCATACTGTTTTTCTACAGGTGAACAAGGCTCAAGAGGAATGCCTGGTCCTCCAGGAGAGCCGGGGGCTAAAGGACCTGTAGGTAGGTAACAGAAAACAGCTGTGTTTGTATGTGGGGTAATGTCATTTCCACCCAGAGTGTGTGTCTATGAGCACAGACAAGGAAACAACATGGGAGTGGAATCATAGTGATTGTGGTCCTAGGTCTTTTCTCTGGATAGCTGCGATTAGTCTGCATACTCAGAAAAGATGTGTTACAGTTAAGTTTCAAGCGAACTTTTTCTGCATCTTCAGTAACTGCAGCCAAGGTTTATTTCAGATGCAATATGATGAAAAGCCACTCTCTTGTGTTTAGGGCTGTGCTCCACTTAGTAGGAGGACAGGACGACTGTGCTACTGTTTCAGTGGTCCCTGACAATCTCTTTTCTTTGGACAGGACAAGCTGGCCGTGATGGACAGCCAGGTGAAAGAGGTAAGGGATTCATTTGAGGTAGAAGTGTGGGCACTTTCTGATTTGGCAGGAGGCTGATTTGTAAAAGGGGTGGGAGAAGACAGCAGCAGATTCATCTTGCTGTCTCAGAAGAACTGTTGAGTCAGCCATGTAAGCATGGAACTATGAACTGAGACATATAATGGAGCTGCCTGTAAACTTGTGACAGAGTTCTCACTACACAACTCTTTGGTCATTGATGTTCTCCTCCCAGACACTGATGCTGAAAAAGGCTGGTTATCTATGAGGATACAATAGGTAAAAAGTGCTGCAGGACAGCTGGTGGCTAAGCTTGAACAGATTGGTAGATTGTAAATCAGTGACTTCTGGTTTGTTAATGGTGATTATATCCCTAGGTGAACCAGGTCTTATGGGAATGCCAGGAGCCCGAGGCCCTCCAGGACCCTCTGGAGATGCAGGACAGCCAGGTAAAAGCATACAGAGAACAAAAATACTTTTTGCTCAGTCAGGAACACAGATGTCTTTGTCAACAATTTCCAGTCTTAATTTGAAGTTAAGCTGGCAGAGGATGTCTGTACTGTAAGATGGTGATGAAAGGAAAACATACAGGAAATCTAGACCCTTTGTGATCTCAGGATTGCACATGCTGTAAACAAGAACATCAGCTGCTATGAGCCAACATTCAGTTTACGTACCAGCTGCTAGGCCAATTTACACCACTTGTGGGCCATGTGCTATAATTTTAAGTAAATGTAATCTTTTTGTGCCTATTGTTTCCCCACCCAAAATTTGTTTAGACATCTTAGAAATTTTGTTGTTTTCTTCCAGGTCTCACAGGACCTCAAGGACCACCAGGTAGGTTTTTCCACTGTGTTCCAATTTATCAATGACAGGCTTTGATATGGGCTCAAAAACCCCACTGTAATTTTTCCTGTATGGCGCTTATGGCTTCCAAAGTGATATCCCAAGGTTTCTGCATCTCCCTTGGCTTTTGAGACAGGTTTTGTGGTTGGTGTGTAATTTTGGAGGAATGGAGAGCCTTGGAGTGTCTGAAAATTTGCCTCTTCCCAAAACGTAGTTTGCATCAAATAACATGTTCCCTCTGCATCACCGAAAAGTCCTTCTAATCAGCAGCAGATGCAGAGGGGAGAGGATGTAGCAATAGAGGTGGAAACAGAGGATGTGACGTCTGCAAGCAGAGGTGGTTTGGGGGGCAAGTCACCAGGGAATTTATCCAGGAGCCTCAGGACAGACAGCAGTACCTGGAAGAAGCTACAGGTAAATCTAGGGAGCAGTGCCATCATCCAGGGAGCAGTTGGAAAAGGGAAGCCCTTAACTATGCCCAGGGACACAACCAGCTCAGTCTACAGTCCACGGTGAATTCCTCCACTTGCTGTCAGCAACCTGCTTATAAATGCTGTAAGCCAGGGTCTTGAGTAGGGAGTTCCTGCTATAAACCCCCAAGTGAAACTCAACTGGGGCACCTGGAAAAAATAGAAGTAACAATATTTGCACTAACGATTTTAAATTGTTCATCTACCTCATTTCAGGACTTCCAGGCAACCCAGGCCGACCAGGGGCTAAAGGTGAGTTTTGTTTCTTCTCTAATACTCATTTTCTGTCTAAACCCTTCGTTTTAGGGAGGATTATCTGCTCTGCTGACCAGTCCCTGAATCAACAGTGGCATCTAGTGGCTTTAGGAAGGGAAGGTTTGAGAAACAGACGGTAGGCAAAGCCTCCTTGAGCATACACAGAAGGCTGGGCATCTGCTGAGGTGCTCAGCGTGACAGTTCTCCACTGAGAAGATCTTAGCAAACCTGATTTTTCCCTAAGCATATGAGTATGATGCCTGGTGACTGCAATGGAAGCTGTGTGCCTGTCTAGGATAAATCAACGCCTGTTGCCTGGTCAGGCAAATGTAGTGCTTAGAAAGCTGATCAGAGGATATCTCTGGATTAGCTGAGCTCTGCTGCTTCCCCCATGACCTTCTAGCGCTATGACTTCTCAGACAAGAGATCAAGGGCAAAGAGAACAGAAATCACATGTTTAATAAGACAATGTCATTGAACTCGTCACAAATCTTCCCCAAAAAAGAAGGTCATCTTTTGTCTCTTTCTTTTCATAGGAGAACCTGGAGCACCAGGAAAAGTCATAAGTGCCGGTATGTAGTGCTGTGAGAGTTCAAACGCTTATGCTTTTGAAGGATTTTTTCTGGTTTTGGTTATGCTTCCTAAATCCATCTCAGCTGTGTGTCAGACCCGTACTGGGACTCCCTGTGTTGGGAGAATACATATGCAACACAAGTGTGATTCCTTAAGGATGGATTGGTTACACGATCGCTGGATATGTGTATATATGTGTATGTGTGCAACCGTCTGCGTTTGTGTTTCAGAGGGTTCGTCAACTATTGCTCTGCCAGGCCCACCAGGTCCCCCAGGCCCAGCCGGCCCCACTGGACCCCCAGGTGTTCCAGGTGAGGAAGCTGCTCCTCTGTTGTGGTTTTCGCAGGCAGCTTACATTGCTGTGCATCCAGTTCTTAATTTAATGTGCGATGTTTATTGTCTCTGCCAGGCTGCCCTGTCTGGCAGGCAAGATTGCTCAGGCAGTCTAGATACTCATGGTCCTCACCCTTCCCTGCAGAAAGACCAAGATCTCAGGCTGAGTTAGGGAGACAGGAGCCTCAAGGGAGAAATGGGATATGATCACAGGAGGGCACAACAGGACAGGAAGATGAAGAAACTGGAAACGCTGTTGTTTTCCTTTGGTCTGATGGGTACGAAGTAGTGATAAGTCAAATCCAGTGGGTAGAATCAAGCTCTTTTGCCTCTCAGGAAAGCAGGCTTGTGTCTAATCCCACTTCTGGCACTGTTACTGAAATCAGGAAGTGATTGTTTTCCAGTCTTAGCTTTGAACTCAAGATAGCAGGGATCCCACATGAACATCTACAAATCTTTCACACAAACACACAGACTTTGGCTATGCATGACCTTGGTCCTCAGACTCCTCTGTCCCAGGTCAGAGACCGCCCTCCAGCACGCTGGTGTCAGGCAGCAGAGTTCCTGAGCCCTGGTTCTCATGGCACTTCTGTGCCTCTCCCAGCTGTACAGCTGGAGGTAGTCCTGGAGCTGGTTTGGTAGAACTAGCCTCAATTTGTAGCAGGGAATGCAAGAGGAGGGTCAGGCCTATTGCATTTCTGTTGTGGTCGGTGATATTCTGGTTGTTTTCCCAGTCTAAGAGGCACCAAGCACTTTAATTGCCACATGATGGAAAATAAGTCTCTTCTCTGGAGCTTCAAGTAATACATGAGACATTGATGAATTCATACCCCATAACAAATACGTTATTTGATAATCTCAGTTCTTATAAAAGACCTATTGATTCTTTCCTGCTACTGTAAAATATGACCAGGAAAATCTAATGCGATCTTGTTTTTTTTCCTTTGAAACCAGGTCCTGTTGGACCAGCTGGTCTCCCTGGACAACAAGGTACCATTCTCCATCAGCTTTGATTCTGCTTCTTAAAAGAACGGAATTCATTAATTTTCCTTTGTTTCTAATTCTCTCAGCCCTTGGCACAATCTCTCTCCCTTTTGTTTGCAGATTTTTTTCTTTTCAGTTCATTTTGCTGCATTATTTGGCGTAATTAATCTTGTAAAGAATTTCTACTCTTTTATTCTTTCCCAGGGGAAGAAGGGGGTGATAAAAGCCAGTGTGATGTAGATCCTGCAAATGTCTCTTTTTCTTATGTTAGTTTTTCGGGAGGCTGGTATTTCTAAGGCACCTCTCAAGTGCAGTTGCCTTTCTGTGGTAGGGAATATAGCCCAGCTGGATACCTCCTGCCATTTTGAAGGATGGGAGAACAAACTAGAGCCAAATTGGGAATAATGTCACTGTGAAACCACTGCCAATTGGACAGACATCTGTTTGGAAGGGCCTGAACAAAGCTGACTCCTAAGGACTTTCCTTAGCCAGTTTTCTATGATCCTGTTAGGGCAAATTGTGCATTAATTTCCACATTTGAATACAGTGGCCCTCAGAGCCAGGAACTGAATTCATGTTCCCAGTTCACATAAGGAAAGTCTGAACCTGTTGTCAAGGAGTTGAGGAGTAGGTACAAAATGTCACCCTCTCTCAAATAATTCGCTTTCTCTTTTTTTTTCCTGAAAAAGGTCCACGGGGTGAGAAGGGATCCCCAGGCGAAGCTGTGATAGAAACTATCAAAACAGAAGTCTCATCATTAGCATCTCAAAGTAAGTGTGTTTGCCTTTCCACTCATTTGCTTGGAGAGGTGCCAGATGCCTCAAGGCCTGCTCACAGCTAACAGGAGCTGACTCTACCTCTTTCCTCTCAACATGACATAGGGCAAGTGTGCGTGTGTGTGTTTGGTGATGGGACAGCAATACCAGCTACTTCTTCTGCTCTCTTTCTCATCTGTGCATCCCAAAGTCCTTTCAGAAGGAGGTAGATGGCATCAGGCCCCTGTCACAGAGAGGAAAGCCAAGGAATGCTGATTGGTGAACAGTCCCTAACAGCAGAGATCATCACAGAGCTGAGAGGTTTCAGCCTGGCCTTTTAGCCACTGTGTTCGTAAAGGGAAGTTCCCTATGTAATACGAACACAGAGCCATCCATAAGAGGAGAACCAGTTTGAAAAGGCACGTTAATCTGAGCCACAGAAATCAAAATCTCTCACAGGAGAGCAAATGCTATTTTAAGGTGAAAATAAGTGAAGCAGAGCAGAATGGTTTAGCAGTATCCAAGAAAAATGTCTGCTCGTTCTGTGCAATACTAGATGTGTGGTGCACCTACACTTGGTATTCCTCGGGTCTGGGACCTCTGCGAGTGTTGCAGGAGAGGCAAGGCAGAGGAGGGCATAAAAATCGTAAATGGTCCTTGCCTCATCACCAGCTGAATGGGGTCATGTAGATTCAGACCATGCTTCAGTACTGTCCCGTCCCCCGTTCAGGTGTCTGGGATCTCAGCATCACTGAACTTTGAGTTTGTGCCTGAGCTTGGAGGTGAGGATACATCTCCAATCAAGATAACACAGTGCAGCTACTTGTTAAATAATGGCTGCGTAATGTTCTCCTACCAAAACTTGTCCCTCTTTGAAAGAATCTTTCATCTCCTTGAAAGTTCTCTCCCTCCTTCTCTAGCCTTTGAGTCCTTTGCTCTTTCCCTCAGCAACCATTACTCTCCAGAGAGATCTCCTCCCTGTTTCTAATATGCTGCCAGCCTGCTCAGCATTGTATTTTGCTTCATGTCCTAACCCACATGCTGGCAACCAAACACTTCTTTCCTCCCCCCCCGCCTCAACTTTGGCTTAGGTCATCCAGGTCCTGCCTTAGTCCACCTTTGATGGTAAGAGCTTCTGACAGCAATGTAAGGACAGTGTTTCCATAGCAGCAGTAGCTCCATAGCAACAATTTTACCTTTTTTGTGTGTGTTTCATTTGCACAGTGATGGCAGATTTACAAGGGCGAGCAGGACCACCAGGTCCCCCTGGACCACCAGGTACGTAATGTAGCAGCCCTCAGTACGTAAGCAGGGGGATGTTAACACACATGGCGTGTTTCTGGGCCGTACAGTTTGCTGAGTAAATATTCTATAATACCCCTGTTTCTTTTGTCATCAGGTGAATCTGTGCAGGGACCCCCTGGACCTCGTGGCCCTCCGGGTAAGAGCTCATTTCTCTGAAACAAACCTGGAAAGCGGGAGCTTTTTCTGGTGCCTCTGTCCTGTGCCTTGCACGATCTTGGACCTCGTGGAACTTAGTAGGGCTGACTTTATTTGAAGCAGAATTTCACATAGTGGATTCCTACTAACACAATTTCACCTCAATATAGTTCCACAGGAGCAAGACACTGCCCAAGAGAGGAAATCTGCTTTGGCAAAGGTTTGCTAGCCAGAATAGTAATTCATAAAAGCCATTCTTTTTGGGAAGACACTCAATGTTCTCAAGTCCCCAAAGGACATAACTGCAATCAATTCCATCTTTACTTCTTACTTGTCCAGCCTTAAGTTCCAGCTGAGGACAGATGGAGTGGCTCTTATCATGAGGAACATATCCCCACTCCACTTCCTGTAGCATGGATTTCCTGTTCACAGCTAGAAAAGGAGAGGTGCAGGAGGATGTGGGACAGGAGCATAACCCCATTCCTTGCTCTTGGCTCAGTAGCCAAGGGGCATAGGTCAGGTGTGTGATGAAATAAATCTTCCCTCTCAATGCAGTGAAGGCCAGCTGTTCTGGCCTCCCCAGAAGAGAGTTTCTCTGTCCTTTGTCTGCTATGGTGGCAAATGATAACGAAAAATAACTAACAGGGATAGATCTGTGTGGAGAAAACAATGTTACTAGCCTACACTTGGAGATGTTTGAGCTATGGCCATGGCTGGAGATGTAACAGCTCTGACATGCATTTACTTACATTGCTGAGGCTCATCCTTTCTGAAGCCTTTTTGTGTCCCTTTTGCCTAGGAGAAGGATTGCCAGGACCTCCAGGCCCACCAGGAAGACCAGCATCTTCCATGTCCACCTCAGGTAGGTTCTTCCCACTCATTCCCTCACCTGTGCCCTGGGAATGCCCTGACTGTTGGGATTCCAGAGAGCCCATCCTTGGCTAGGACCAGGTGGAGCCAGAGGAAACCTGTGTCATGTTCTGTTGGATGTCATGAAGAAACCTTTTTGTTTTCATTACAGAAACATTCCTCACAGGCCCACCAGGTCCACCAGGCCCACCAGGCCCGAAGGGAGACCAAGGTGGGTGTACGCTGCTGCCTTACCAAGAGACTAGATGGATCTCAGCACCTCAGACTGAAAAGAAGGAAGGAAGGGCTTGGAAGCAGAAAGTGTCCTGCTTTTCTGTGGCTGTAAGAAAGCTAGCACAGTGGTCACGAAATAGGAATCCTGTCTGCTGCCATAAACCAAGTCAGTCTTTGTCAGAGTAATTTATTAACCTCCAGTACTGGTGTCAAGGCAATTGCTGTATTCACATCCTAACTTTGCAAGCCCATTAGACTCCGGAGCATTCAGAGCTTCAGATTTGCCATTAACGGGGAACAATCTTTTTGCAAAATGCAGCGTGGACTTGGCTCAGTCAGTGCAAGGAGGTGGCCCTGTGAAATGTAGGTCAGCTCTCAACTAGCAGGCAAAGATAGGACCCTTTACCCATTTCTGCCCTGCAAATTGAAGGCCACGATAATCTGCAGTGTGGGCTGGGAAGTTGCAGATCAGAACAAAGCAAGTGCTAACACTGTTCCTCTGTTCACAGGTGAACGAGGTCCACGAGGATTGACGGGTAAGGAGGCTTCCAGGACATATCAGTAGGGTGCAAGGTAGCTTGCCTGTGTGTATGACTGCTCCTCCATTTCTGTGTCCCTTGCAGGAGAACCGGGTGAGCCTGGCCTTTCAGCATTCTCCTCCCACGGTCAGTCTGTGCCCCCTTTCCTCCTTTGAATTCATTGTCCCTAGGCTGAAACCAGGGGGCAAAATCCTGCTCTGTTGATTCTGTCTTAGTGTTAGTGGAGCCAGGATTTTGTCCACACACTTTATTCCTGTGAATCTCTGACTCTTCTTTTGCAATTGGCAGGTGACAGAGTCACCATTCAGGGACCTCCAGGAATTCCAGGCCCGCCAGGCCCACCTGGACCCAAAGGTGAAGTTAAAAATCGTATTTTTTTCTTTGCTGGTGGCCTCGCATAGCCAGGAGTGGTTGAGCTAAAGGATGGAGCAACCTGGTCCTTTAAGAACTACAGCTGTGCCCACCCCTGCCTTTTCAGGCAGAGCAGGACCACGGCAATAGAATTGCTCTGAGCACAAGGCACCTGGGCAGATCACAGAAGGCTCGGGAAGGCTGCTGTGGCCGCTTTCTTCTGCTCTTCCCCAACAAGCTGCTAATTCAAGATAGTCATTACAAGGGCTGCTGGGTAGTTGCTTCTCTGACAACATGCAGCTCAAGTGTTTTACACAACTTAAGTATGCAAGGTGCAGTGACACCCGTTACAATTGTCTGTCTCCCTTACTCTGGTTTCCAGGTGATGCAGGTGTCCCAGGCGCTCCTGGCATCCCAGGAGCATCTCGAGGTAAGAAGCCATACCATCATCGCTCTGACATTATCGAGAAATGCTGACATCCTGCTGGAGACTTTGAAAAAGCTCCTCTGGGTTTTACAAGTGTGGGTGCCAACATAACACTGATGTAATTTGTGTTCAAAGCCTCTTTTATCACAGCCTGCCTTAAATCAGGCAATTTAAAAATTGCAACTTGTCTGTTTCCAGCTTATTGGGAATCCTTTGAGCTAGAGCTTGCCCTCATGGGACATCAAAGAAAGGGCTTCCAGGTCAGCTAACCATGTTACACAAGGGATTAGGGAAGCTGCGTTGAACCCTCTTGTGGAAACACTTCTGATCAGAACAAAAGTGCCCTTTGTTCAGTTTTACTTACCCTCTGGTGGATTCATGTGAATTAATCTGCTTTCATTCTGAATAAGAGCATCTCCGTATGCAGGATATTAATGCAGTTTCACAAAAAAAACGCATATGGATTAATTTAAGTGTCCCTCCATGTGAACAAGCTGTCTGCTTCTCCACATCATGTCCTAGGAGTACTACCTCAGGGTGCTGGGAAGATAGACACCTTAAAGAGCATGAGGTGTCACTTGACACCACGGTGACAGGAGTCACACAGGGCCCACCTGTATCTTGCAATGGAGACCAGTGAGGAGGTTCTTGAGCTGGTGCTGCCCAGGCTGGCTGGGATTGGGAGCATCAGGGCAGTGAGGTTAGCCTAAGGAGCTTGAGTGCTTTATGGATCTCCATCTATATGGTGCTCTCTGGTGCACAAACTGACCAGGTCTGTCAGTACGAAGCCAGGGAGGTCTCTGGACTCAGCTGTACAGAGCTGCGTTGGCTGAACTATAAGATGCCAAATTAATTGAAGACGTTATACTGCCTAATTGCCCATGCTCAGACTGTGTTTAGAGATGAAGGGGGAACCCCTCCATAGTCCATTCCCAAAGCTCTTTCCAGACTTGTGGGAAGGGCTCAGTGCGAGCACACTTTAGCATTGTTTAGTCTAATGCAACCATGCCAAAAACATTCTTTCTCCTTACAATGTTTTCTATAGGTGGATCCAGACAAATTCAGGGACCCCCAGGACCTCCTGGGCCACCTGGTCCTCCTGGCCCAGGTGGAAGTTCATCTCAAGAGATTCAGCAGTATGTCACTGACTACCTGAAGAGTGAGTATAATGAGATTTTGCCATGGGCCATCAGATGCATGCCTGTCTCTCTTTTGCTCCCTAAGCCCTGCGTCACTCTCCCTTTAGAAGCGGCAGCCCTACTGCTCTGGCCTTATTTTTGTTGAATACTATGAAGTGCTGTTGCCCACTGTGGCCTCTGCAGAACTGTCCTTCTATCAGCCTGCTTTTTGCCGGGGAAGGAGAGTCCAGTAATTGTGCATATGGCTATTGTCTTCCCTCTAGTGATGTGGGCATATCTTGGGCTTCCTACCTAGGTGACAATGTAAGGCATTATTTGACGGGTGCCCAAGGCCCACCAGGGCCTCCAGGCCCACCTGGAATCATCACCACTGCAGATGGGATGAACTTGGACTATGCGGAGCTGGCTACCCGTGTTATGAGCTATATGACAAGTAAGCACCACGTTGGTAAGGTCTGTACTGAGTCATGCTCTCACCTGAGCTTGTGCAACACCTAGTAGTTGAGAACTGGAGGAGAAACAACAGTCTTTAAATAGCAACACCCCAACCCAGTTATTCATCTTCTGTGGTCTTGGCCCAGGACTCCACACAGCTGAGGCGGCCTCTGAGCTTTGTCCCATTTTGATGGTTAGATTAACTAACGGTTGTTGCTGTTTAAGGTGTCTCATGTTAAACACAGCTTTTAGACCCTGTAACTGTCCCCAAGACCCAAACAGAGGTGGCTGTATTTGGTATATGTGGTCTCAGGTATTCTGGGGCCATCTTGTATGCTTGGGGCTGTCCTGAAGTAGATGAAAGCTTCCCAGAGCTTTTGGAAGCAGCCTGGAATCTCATTCAGAAGAGCACAGACCACACCACTGTGGAGACAACCAGGCTGTGTGAGACAGCATCTGATTCATGGCTGGTGGGATGGGAAGCCCATTCCACCAGTTAAACTGGATTAATTCAGCTTTCCTTTGTCCCTGTCTGACCCCTCTTCACCTTCTGTCTCCTCTTAACCTTTGCCTGACATAAAACCTTTTCATTCCCACAGGCTCTTCAGATCGCTATCAGTCATTTGCCAGTTCGGTATCAACTACATCCTTTTTGTACCAAGAACTTCTGGACATGCTGCAGAGTAAGCAATCCTCAAGGGAAACATGGGGGTTAGGGGTAAAGCATCCCAGCAGCCCGGTGATTTGCCCTTCCCTTCTAGTCTCCTGTCTCCAGCTGGAGTTACCAGTAGCTGCTTCGGAGGGCAAAGGCCTGCCATAGGTGCTGCTGAGTGACCTGCAGTGTCTCCATCCAAGTCCTTTGGAGACAGATTTCTGTGTCTTGTACTGGAGAGTTTGCATGCTTTCCAGAAGCTATACTTTCTTACCTGTTTGCTTCTCATACCCACTGTTGTAACTCTGCAGTTTCCCACTCTCTTGCCTCCTTTTCCCTCTTTGGCTCTCTAGGTGGCATCTGCCTATGTCCCTCCTTTTCAGGAATTCCCCACAATTTCCCCCAATCTCCCACTAAACCTTGGGCTTCTACTTTCCAGCTCCTCCACTCTCTTAGGGTTCCCCGTTCCTTCTCACCCACTCCAAAGCCTTGCTATGTCTTTATTCTTAAAGTGAGGAGGATACCCAGCTCTGTATTCTTTTTGACACGCATTGTTACTGTGGGCTGATACATAAATCACCAGGATGTCATTTTGCTGTGCCTGAAGGTATTGATGATGCTGGCCAACACTGCAGTTCTCCTCTGTGATCCAGTCAATCAGATTCCACTTTTCAAACAGTCAAATGGCTGCTGACATGCCACAGAGCTCAGCACGGTCTTTTCCCTTTACCCAAGATGTTGTCCAGGGTGTCCTGAAGAAACAGAGCACAGGGAGGTCCCTTTAGCAATCCAAATTCTCATCCTTCTTAAACCCTGGGTCGTAGGAGGTTCCCAGCCCTGTCACAAGTGTTTCTGACACCATACACAGCACAATTCACACTTAGAAAAGGAGGAGAGGGGGTAAAGGAGCTTTGCATCCATAGATTTTGATGGTCTTCCTAGTGTTGTGGGGGGATTCAGCTCAGAGGCTGGGAACTCCTCATGCCTGGTGTCTTTGCAGCAGCTGTACAGTCTTAAAAGACGCATTTTTCATTTGCAGGAGAAGAAATTCGTCAGTATCTGATTGGACCTCAGGGCCCACCGGGACCTCCTGGACCAGGGGGAGATGGCATGTCTCTGTCACTGGATTATGATGAGCTGACCAGACGGTTTATCAGCTACTTGACAAGTAATGGTCTTTATTAGCGTGCATTTCCCTCTGTTCCTTTGGGAGCTGAGCAAAAAGCTCATGCTGTCAGTGAAAACTCTTCCAGGGTCAACTGTGTGAATCCCTATGTACAGAGACCTCCTCGCAGGGATTGCGAGAAACTTGGAAGAGAACAGATACCCTGTAGCTGAGATACTATCCACAGACTCTACTAATGAGTTCTTGCTTTGCTTAAAACTGTGCTTAGGAACATCATTTCATCTTAGCCGACTTAGAAGTCCCATCAACACCTTCAAGTGCATTTATCACCCTTTTCTCACTGGCTCTGTGGCCAGGATACATCTTTCTGTGGAAGAGTTGATCTATGCCCACTTTGTGTCAAGGCAGCCCAGATAACAACCTCTTAGAAGCTTAAAGTTAGTTGAAACAAATTCCACCGCTCTGCTTCATTTTCCCGTCTGTAAAGGGGTGATGTGGCATGCAAGAACTGTCAGACAGAGAGGACTCTGGAGCATCCCCAACAGCAGTGCTAAAATGCCTAATCCTGCAAGCTGCAACTATCTATCTATCTGCTTAAAAGCACAGCCTCATCTGTGCTCACCCTCTCTGAACTGCCCTTGGAGACCTGATCTCACTAATGGGCTGCTCCAAAGGTGGTGAGAATTTCCTCCTTGGCTCTAGAAGCAGGAAACTGCTGCTTAACAGCAGCACCCCAACAGCTCGAGCAAGACAGCTGTATCTTATCAGCAAGGACATTTCATTAAAGAAAATCACCAAGGTGCAAAGTTTTGCACCAGAGCTGCTTGCAGATAGGCAGACACAGGGCAAGCAGGATGTGCGTCAGCCAGTGGGTCACAGCTGAGCTGCGTGTCCCGGGGTCTCCCCTCAGCCCTGTCTCAGGGGTTCATGAGATGTGCAGAACTTTTGCCAAGAATAGTGTCCTGCCTGTCTGCAGGTGCCTTTGTGTTGGGATTAACGGGGCAAGTTTTAGCTGCAGTCCAGAACAAGGCTTGAGCCCTGCTTCTCAGCACAACCTGCTGATGGGAGCTCTTCACCCTGCAGGAGTGCCTCCTGCATTGCCTGTGAACAAGCCCGCGGCCTGTCTGCTCACACTGTAACACACTGTTTTGATAATGTACTAATCTTTGGTCTGTTTGATTTTGCAGGTTCTGGGATGAGCATTGGGCTCCCTGGACCACCTGGGCCTCCAGGGACACCTGGTATATCTTACAGTGACCTGACAGCATACCTGCGAAGTAAGCCAACTTCTTTACCCCCCTGCTGTATGTCCCGACACACCCCCAGGATCTTTTTTTACAGGTTTAATCACAGAACTTCCCCTATTGCCCATCGCCACAAATAATCCTCTATGAGACTCTGATGGTCCCTGTACCTTAGTTAGCAGCACTGCAGGCACTGGGCTCTGCCAGGACCTGCCCAGACCGCGAGGGGCTGGGGACAGATCACCGTGCTCTTGTGGAGAGCAGCAGCAGCAGCAGCAAGGTGCTGTCTTGAGGAGCCCTTTGTCTTCTCCAAACTCTGCAGCATAAAGGAATTTCTTATGCCACTTTTCAAAAGTATCATTAAAAATAGGACCTTGTACACTCCTTGGGATCTCCTGACTTCCCAATGTGGTGTCTACACGCAGGGAAGTGAGGTGAACCAGGAAGGCTGTACCAGAAGGTGCTGGCGAGAAAAAAGTGCCTTATACTTGGTTGTAGTTGGCAGTACCTGTATTGTCAGGGAAGGTTCATCAGGGTTGTGGTGGTTTGGGTGACTCCTTTTCTTTCCTTGTGTCTTACAGACTCTGAATTTGGTGGTCTTGTTGGGCCCCCTGGTCCTGCAGGGCCCCCAGGACCTCCAGGGATCCCCGGATCACCTGGCACCTCTCTGGAGGACGTCTCTGCCTACCTACAAAGTAAAGCACTTTTGTGTTTCTCACAGCTGGTAGGGAGATTCTGGTGGGGCTGAGGCTGAGATTTAGCTTACCAGGGGCTGTGACTGTCCACTGAGAACACGGTCACTTTAAAAAAATCTCATCAACATCAGCTGGAAAAGGATGGAAGTTGGGTTGGAGCCTTTAAACTTTCAAGATCCCCAGACATGTGTGATTTCCTTGTCCTCTTATTGACAGAAAATAATTCTTGCTCTCTCTCAAGGTGTGGGATACTCCTCCTTCTCTGGAGTCCGGGGTCCACCCGGCCCTCCTGGCCCTCCAGGACCACCAGGCTTCTCAGGAACTGGCCTCCTGTCCTATGCCGACATCACCAACAGTGACGAGTTCAGGAGCGAGCTGATCCAGTACCTGAAGAGTAAGGGGATGCCGTCCATCCTCCCTGCACACGCCCCAAGCCATGTTTGCCTTTGCTGGCTGTGGCACCGCCGAGGCAGTCCTGTAGAAGCCTTCTGTGAATTGGGGCTGCAGCAATACCTTATCTCTACAGCCAGGTCTACGCAGGGCTCCACTGCACCCCCGCAGGCTTGTCTGCTCGCAGTCTGACTGCAAGGCAGAAGTCAAAGCCAAAAGGGACAGGCGCTGGGCAGTTTCAATTGCGCTGTACTGAACAGCGAGTCCTGACTAAGGTCACCTGCAGAGTTTTGCTGGGGGAAAAGCATTTTCTTTAACAAACACTTGCCTACAGAGCAGTGGACGATGTAGGGGTTGGAGAGCAGCGCCGAGCCAGCTGTGAAGCAGCACTGGTCTGAGGCCTCATGCTGGCAAGTCATCCAGGGCGGCCTTTCAAAAACATGGGGATCCCCTCGCTCGTGGGAGACTGGTCACAGAACAGCCGTTTTGGCAGAGGTGCTGAAGTTGGCCTGAGAGGAGTGCAGCCTTCTGCAAAATCATTGGGCATGTTTCCAGGATGGGACACCCAAAACTGTGGGAGAGGTGGGAAGGAGGAGGGTGTTATGCCATCTGTAGAGATCAAGGTTGACATATGTGCCTGTCGCCTGAGAAATGGCACTGGATGAAGGTTACTGTGGTGATTGGTGGGACAGAATTTCACACTCATTCAGGGGGTAGCACAGGACCTCTGCCCGGCCTTGGGGGGCCCAGGTACCCCAGTGTCCCTGAAGTCCCCCCCATCTTGTATTTTGCAGGTGATGAAGTTCGAAGCTATATCTCAGGGCCACCTGGGCCCCCTGGGCCACGGGGACCACCAGGACCCAAAGGAGATAGTGGCTTGGTGGCTGGGTCTATGTCTTCATCATACGAAGGGTTACGGACTTCCGAGCGGATGCATGGAGGATCCCTTGGTGCTGAGGGATCCCATGGGGGATCACTGGGCACGGGCAACTCATACGGCAGCTCCATGAGCAGCATGTCATCTTACAGTGCCTCAAGGGGCAGCGATGCCTCCATGGGCAGTGAGAGGTCTTTCGATGGGTTGCTGACAGAGGAGGAATCACACAGGAGATCGTCCGGTTCAAGCAGATCCTACAGCAACTCCTTCACTGGTTCCCTGGATTACAACGAGCTGGCACTCCGTGTGTCAGAGAGCCTGCAGAGTGAGTGGAATGCTTGCCTGTCCTGACCCTCCCTGTCCCAGCCCGCAGCTCCTAAACCCCTATGCCTGGTGTCATGCTGTTCACTTCCCTCATGCTTCCTGCTGCCTACAGCTCTCCCTTACACGTTCCTGCCTCAGAATCCAGCCAGTTTTCCTAGAGCTCCTTTTCAAATGACATCTTTAATTCCTCAGGCCAAGGTATTCTCCAGGACCTGATGTCTTACGCTGCACAGGGACCCGCAGGTCCCCCAGGCCCTCCTGGTCCCCCTGGCATCAGCAGGGTCTTTGCAGCCTATGGCAATGTCACCGCGGACCTCATGGACTTCTTTAGAAGTAAGTGACATATTGACGTGGTGTTTCTGGCTCATGCATATGAGATCTCTCCAATCTTTCATAGACCCAGAGATCTTTTCACCTCTGTGTGCTGCAAAAATACAGTCAAGGTACAAAAGCTGCAGGCAGATAGTCTTTCCATCCCCTTCCCTCTTTGCTGGGGAGGTGCAGTCTCATCATTAGGAAGGACATCAGGTTTTCCTACTTGTAGGAAACATCCCAAACCCTGAAGGCCGCTGTGCTTGTGATCCCTGTGGCCCATTTTAACATGGCTGGGCTGGCACACGTAGAGCAACGTGAAACAGCTGCTCACCCTGTTCTCAATTTCCCCTCCCTGAGTGTACGCCAGCGCAAGACCTGGTGACAGCCAGGACGCCCAGAGAGGGTGGCAGAGCAGTGCTGGTGAAATGGGATCACAGCCTGCCCCTGGGACTTGCCTGGCACCAAAACCATTTTTGAAAAACCTGCTTTCAATCAGTCTAATCCCAGCTAACCTAGAGAAACGTCCTTCCAGCGTGAGTCACTGCTTCTCTCAGTCAACACAGAGCCTTTTGCAAGTGGTTTGTCCCACTCATTCATCTTCTTCTTCATTTCCCTCTCCAGCATATGGTACCATCCAGGGGCCACCCGGTGAAAAGGGAGAGAGGGGTTATCCTGGACCCAAAGGTAAGCCTTGCTATGCTTCCCCTCTCAAGCCCTGTAACGCCCCGGAAGCAGCACAGTGTCCACAGGGACAGAGAGCACTGGGCTGCTCAAGGTCACAGCCTCTGCACAGTGGAGGTGGCACCTTCAGGATCTTAGCCCATGCATCGTCCTAAATTGGTCTTCCTTACTCTGGCCTGTCCCTGTTCGTGGGCCAGTCATTCTCAAAGGCAAACTTGGGTATCTCATTCCTTCAGGTGACCCTGGGCCGATGGGCCCGCCAGGACGCCAGGGGCACAGGGGACCAAAAGGGGAGAAAGGAGAGAAAGGTAAGAACATCTGCCATCCCCAGGAGAGCAGGGTTTGCCCGTCAGGGGAAGCCTGTCAGGCTTCCTCAGGCACCAGCCCAGCTCTGGGAACCCCTGGACTTTTGTCTTTTGTCTCTTTGACAAGAAAGACTCTTTTGTCTTTTTTTCCCCACATGAACTTTTCAAATAACCCTCTTTCTGACTTTCTTGTCCCCAGGTGAACAAGTGTATGTTGGCAGAAGAAAAAGAAGAAGTGTTGGGGTTTAAGGAAAGAGCCAGCTCAGCTCTGCACCGGGCAGCGTTCGCAGCAGCCCATAGACAGTTAGCCTGAATCTTCACTGCCTTAATGCTAAACAGCCTCGCTGATCAGCTAACCATTTAGACTTGATAGTGCAGTTTCGCTGCTGAGATTTGAATGGCTCTTTTACGTGTCCAGCATGGCCCTAGCGTGAGTATTTGCTCCTGTTGCTGATAGTTGGCTTAGCTTCCCTGAGTTCCCGGGCTTCTGTGTCTTCGGGTTGACAAGGGCTTCCTGTCTCACCCCGTCCAGGCTTCTTGTCTTACTCCCAGCTCTGTAAAAACCTGTTTTTTTTAACAACTGGCCATCTATCCAGCAAAAAGAAAAAAAGAAACCACTTCCTCCACTAAAGACATGATTTTTCAGAAATCAGCTCCAGCCCACAAGACAGAAGGCCCTGTAAGAAACCCTGGGACTAAGCTGGCTCACCGCACTGGGCTTTCCTTTCTGCATGCGCTCTGTGCCGGCCGCAAGCAGGAGGAGCTGGTGAAGCAGGTGCTGGTGGGACTGAGTGGGGCCATGGCTTGGGGCTCTCTGGGAAGGGGCACGCTGCACTGAGGTACCCCAAACGGTGACCAGCGTGAGCCACTGAGCCCAGCGCTGCCCATGCCCAGCTGCTGCAGCGCAGCAGGCGCCGCAGGAGAAGGACCCGGGCTCTGCCTTCCCCACGCAGCCGCGTGGCGGTGCCCGTGCCCGCTCCCCCAGTCCCCGCTGTAGAGCTTTCAGACGCCTGGGGTCGGCCCCCACTATGGCCCCGGCTCACGGCTTGCTTTGGAAAGCGATGCCCTCCCCGCTCGGCACTTCTGCGATGCTCTCCCGCTCCGTGTGCGTTAAGCCCACTCCCGAGCCCGGCGCCCTGCACAGACTGTTACCGGAGGGGCTCAGACAGCGATGGGGCGCAGTGCGTGCAGGTACTTTGCAGGGAGGGAGCCTGGGTCGGCACATGCTTTGCGCTGCCTGTTTATAGCCGCACAGCGAGCTGTGGCATGCACAGGGCCTGAACTGAAGCACTTTTAAACGTAACTTGTTGACCTTTTAAAAAATATTTTTGTATTTCTTTTCTGTTTTTTAAACATTGGGGAAAAATAATTTTTAATGTAAACGGCCCAATTAAAGTGTGGTTTTCACCCCAAGCTTGCCTGATCGGTGGTACATTGAGCAGCGTCACTGTGACCAGGGGCAGAGACACCTTGTGGGTTTGGTGG
The DNA here is from genome assembly GCA_017639485.1 of Pluvialis apricaria. Classification (NCBI taxonomy): domain Eukaryota; kingdom Metazoa; phylum Chordata; class Aves; order Charadriiformes; family Charadriidae; genus Pluvialis; species Pluvialis apricaria. The sequence goes on along the minus strand of CM030013.1, from coordinate 27,742,545 downwards.
CTGGGTTGTTTCTCATCGCTGGTATGGGACCCAGGCAGCCACTGAGCTGCTTCTCAGGTGTTGGCGGTTTCCAGTCACATTAGCAGGACCCTCTGCACGTTGTCCCAGGGTGCCACCGCCACCAGCTTCTTCCTTGCAGTGAGGCAATACTCATGGAGTTTAAGTATTTCCATGCTGGGGCGGGTGGGAGCCTGGTGGCGGAGCGATGGCTGAGCTGCGAGGTACCGCCTGGCAGAGGCCGGTGTTGCAGCGCAGGCGGGCAGCCCCTCGCGCAGTGCCTGGTCACCACGTGTGTGACACCACAGCAGCTTTATGGCGCTCCTGGGGCCACGCGCACACATGGACGCGCACACACACACACACACACACTGAAGTGCTGCTTTAGTTTCAGATATTGGCCAAAGCAGGGCAGCGCCTCATTTTTATCACAAAAATAGCTTGCTTGAATTGCTTGGTTTTAGTCCAGGTTTAAACACCCATTGTATAGCTTTATTTCCAGCGTTAGCGTTGTCAAGTTTTGGTGTTCTACCCACATTATTGCTTAGGAGAGTTGGGCCCAAAGGCCTGTGTGACCCAGGTCAGCTTTCTGAGCACAGCGCCTTGCAGTGTTTACCAATAAAGCCTGCGTCCTTCTGGGTGATTCTTACCCCCCCACCTGCCTCTGCGGAGATGTGACATTGCCTTTTCCTTCTCCCTTAATAACAAAATGCATGTGTTGTCATGTTTAAGCACAGCAGCTGTGTTTCCCTGTCTGAAGCCATCCCTGAACTACTCGGGCCCGCCGTACGGTGCCTGTAGGTTGTGGCGGGGGCAGGATTAGGCAGCTGAGAGCGGCGTGAGGCACCGCAGCCCTACAGCCTCTCATTGGCTTCATAACGCAGCCTGCGGCGCTTGGCCCCTTGCTCAGCGGCTCCCATGCCAACCAGCGGCGCCTCTGTAGAGCTTTCAGACTGTTCCTTCGCCTGTACCTGAGTGGGAAGGGTGGCTGTCGCCAGGGGGGACCCACAGACTCGGGGGCAGAAACTGGAGCTCCTGCAGCCCCCGGTTGAATTGCCACAGACAGGGCACGGCAGCCGCTGAAAACAGTGTCCTTTTAGGTTTGTGCTAAATGTGCACCCCCGCCCTGGGCTATCCCAGTCAGGGAGCCACGCACTGCACAATGTTAAGTACTTTTTACACTCAAGTTATTTTAAAAATTCTAAATTGTTTCATTCACTCCCAGACCACTTGTACTTCATGCAAGTTTTCCACGAACAAAACAGAGACCATCTCAGCAAACTGTGATTTTTATTGTATTTACAGCAGAATTATTACAATATTCTACAGAAAGCCATGAAATCAAATTACTTTTAAAAACAAGACAAAAAATCCCAACTGTTGTATGGCTGCTACTGCAAGTTCGCTTCCATGAGCTGTACATACAGAGACCCTTTGCCAATTATTCATCCATCCAATTTTGGTTGCTTTCTGTAAGGCAAAAATAACCTGGTTTGCAGTTAACACAGAACATTCAACGAACTGCTGGGACAACACGAGGCTGGAGATGCCTCAGATGTGTGTGCCTGACCACTCTGCTCGGGCTCCTGACGGAAAACAGGGTACGACAGTCCAACATCAGAGTTCGCTCAGTGTCCCTTGCTAGTTTCTGTTCTTTCCACCATTTTCGGATTGGTCATCAGTAAGAAAGAGGCTTTACCACCGAGCTGGATAATTGCGGAAGATTTTGGAAAATGAGAGCATCTTTAGGCTCAGCGACTCCCTTCCGCTTTCGGCACAGTGGAAGCACACGAGCCCTCATTCATGGGCTGGGTTTGAGCATGTTCTTATTTAAGAGGTTGTCTTCTTTCTCTGGCACCGCTGCCTGCCCTAATGCCAGGAGCCCCGAAGTAGCTACAGAAATGAAGTATGAGGATTGAGGTGAGAGAAAGGGGATGGAGAACAACTAAAAGCTCTGCAAGCAATACAGAGAAACACTATAAAGTTTCTTTTGTCTTCTCCTTCCCTTTATCTGTTCTCATCTTTTGTAAGACTGAGAAACACCAAGGCATCCCGGCCTTGGCTTGCCTGGGAACGAGGAAGGTTAATTCTCTCTGACCTTGTTTTGTATCTGCTGTGAAGATGGCAGAAGTCATCAGGGAATGGGAAATGTGTGTGAAAACATCAACGCAAGGAAGTTTCTGAGATCCAGAAGTAGAGATTTTGAAGTAAAATGACCAGATCGTAAATGCTAACATAAAAGCGGAAAGTTATCTACATAGTGACCATCCTCAGTACTCCTCCCTGCCCTTTCCTCCCGTGACCATGTAGTCAATGTCCTCAAGAACGTGCTTCACTTCCCTACGGCAGATTAACCACAAAGCAGTAATTCAGCGGAAGCAACTAGCACTGAGCTTTTTTGCACATTTAAGTCTGTTCCCTGGTTTTTAGCAAAGGTGAGAGTTTCTGAGGCCCCAAGAGCTACCCAGCAGCTCTGAAATCAGGCTACCTAAAAGTGGATTTAAGTGCCTGAGTTTAAAAAACCTTATTCAAATCTTTCCTATACCAAAACATCCTCGAAACACTTGCAAGACAGATATTGTTGCAGGCGGAGAATCAACGTAAACTTCCTATGTGATATTGCTGTGACAAAAGACATTGTGGTGTGATGAAAGTAATTACGCTGCCGCTTTGCTTGGCTCTGCCTTAGTTAAGGTGCTAAGTTTCCTATTTATTAAGAAAAAAAAATTCAGTAGCAGAGTTATAATAGAGAAAGTCCTCTGGGACAGAAGTGTAATTTTGTAAACCACGTGATTGATTGGATGTCAAATACCCATGAATGTAATTTTAAAAGGACATTAGCTTAAACCATTGTCTGAAAAAAAGGATGCAGCTCAGACTGAAAATCGGTATTTTAAAAGCAATGTGAAAAATCACTTTGCGTGAATGCCACTGGTCAGGACAGTGCAGCGCTGCCACCTCTGAGTTTGAATTCAGGTTTTCCTTTAGAAGATATTAATAAATCAGAATCTATCTAATCAATCATAAGAATAACAACTTCAATATCGTATCTTTTCATGCTGTACATGCTTCTCACGTATTCAGCAGAGTGCTTGGAAAAAGAATCAGATCTGTTTTATGGAAATCGGAGAGGAACAAACACTGGCATATCGCCCTTTCCCCAAAGTAAACAGCAGAGTTGCCCCGGCCTTCAGGAGGCGAGGGGCCGCGGCACGGCCCCTTTCCCCCGCGGCTGGGAGCCCCCGCAGCCAGCCCCACCCGGGCGAGACGCAGAGTCTCGTACCGACAGGGGCGGCCGCACCACCTGAGCTTCGGCCAGCAAAGAGCTCCCCGGGCTACCGGCAGCGTGGCATTAGCAGACGACTACAAGGTCCTGCAAATAGCCGAGTTCCAGTAACTGTTCGGATGCGAGCAGAGCCGCTCCTGCACTTACGCACCCTGTCCCAAGACAGCTGACTTAGCAGGGGCCGAAATCTGCTTTCAGAGCTCAGGAAGAACAAGTTCCAAGATCTCAATCTGTCAGAGGCCGTGGGCCTGCAGCAGGTTGGGGTTTTTTTCTTGTGAGAATCAGTTGTAAATATAAGAGGACAACCCAATATATTGCCCTGCAATTCATGCATGTTATTGCCTTCCTTCATTTTCCTATGGACAGTATTTATGATGCAGTAAAACACAAAGGTGAGCAAACACTGATTTGTGGTCACCTTTTGAAGGGCACGTGGGGAAAATGAGATCTGCCAAACACTCAGTAGGAAAGAACGTTGTTTTGGCTAAGGAAAATATACCCAACTACCCTGGAGATGGAGCTTCTAACGTTGATTAAAGGGAGGTGACGTGATAGTAGGGAGATTGGATTTTGTGTCTCAGGACATCTCTTCCAGGCCTATGCGCTACTAAATCCATTTGAATTGAATTTTCCGACACTGATATAATATTGTGCACCTCTTTCATGTTCTGCAATACTTAAACCCAATTGTATCAGTCTAAATGTGTAAGTACCCCTGCTAGTTCCTGTTATCCCCCAGAAAAAAATGTATTTTCACCCTTGATAGCAATTCTCAGCACAGTTCACGTGGCTGCAACTGCTCAACAGCGCTCCACACCTGGAGACCTGACCAAGCACCCGCTAAGGCTTCAATCGCTGCATTCCACCTCTCCCTCCATCACAGCGCTCCGTTTCTTACTCGTACAATTTACAGTGAGATGGGATTGCAGGGGCTTGTGCGAAAAGAATCTTCAAATAAAAGATTCAGGCAGAGGTAACCAGCATGCCAGTACGTATTAGCAAGTTATCACTGAAACTGCCAAAAATGGAAGGCGAAGATTAACATTTCCCTCTGAGGATTTAAGGTGGCTGAAGGCAGGGATAATCCAGAAGGGGAAATCTGCCGGCCCCGTCTACTCCCGGAGTAAAGCACTGAGCCTACTTCATACGAAACTGCAAACAAATTCTGTTAAGTACAGAGATGAAGATTATTTAATATTATTGTAGTAACAGTGAATTGGTGATGGTGGAGCTTAGAAAGTAAAAGGCCTTCAGAGACATTTTTCACCCTACTGAAAAAAAAACAATTTAAAGAACTTTGCATTTAGCAACAGATAATGTTCTAGAGATATGGTATGTGAATTTACAACAGTACACAATACACATTTATATAATAAAATGCCAGAAATTAAGGCTAGCTATTAAAGTAATTATGCTATCAAAAAGTTACAAAATTTAAATTAAAACATGCATTTTCCAATTATTTTTTTTTACTGTGCTGTAAATTAAGTGTCTTCATTCAGAAGGTATCAGTTCAACGTCCAAGGATTTCAGCATCCAAGATTTCAACCGCATCTGATTAAAGTCCTGTGTTAATTTATGAGTTCATTCACATGCATCGATACTGTTCCCATGAAATGAACATCGGGTGACGTTCACCGGTCGCACATTTAACACAAGCCAGCAAAACAAAACGTTTACAGTTGATACCCAGAGACTAGAAAGTCAGGCCTCAAACGAGAGAAAGCAAATTCTATTTTACAAATTGAACTCCAGCATACCAAAGTACAGCTTATGATACCGTCTTGATATGACTCAAATTCTAACCACCAAAAGGAGTGCAGTCAAAGTGACCTAATACAGTTGTATTTCCCTACCAGCTATACGAGAAACATTTCAGGTTTTTTTCCACTGCAGATCAGTCAGGTAAATAACTTATTGTACATCTACAAACTTGAAAAATAAAAACCGCCTATGTTAGTATGTGGCAACACAAAAGCAAAAAACCCAGCTTCATAAAGTAGCTCGTCTATATATTTAACTTAAATCTTTCTATAAAATAAAATGCCTAAAATAAAAAAAAAAAAATCAAATCAAACACTTCTAATCAAATCAGACTTTAGCCATGGTTATTTATAAATATAACCATCCACCTCCACTTTTCTGATGGAGTTTAAATGAACAGCTTTGGTAAGAACAGAAAAAATGGCTCTACCCATTCCAGGTACAGTTAGAGAGACCACGTGCATTTTGCACACCGCTTTCTAAAAAATACATTCTACAGTTTTTTAATTTGTAGAACTAACCACCTGTAATAGCTAAGGAAAATAAGAAACTGTGCATTTTAAAGTTAGCATTTCTTTCACCTTTACATATTTTAGTGCAAAATATTTTAGGGTGAGGATTTACAACAAAAATGGCAGTAGCAGCAAGAAATCTCCTGTTTTGTACAGTAACAACAATGCTAAGGAGTGTTGTTTGTTTTAAATGACAAAACACTATCCTGTCGCCAGGATTAGCATATCTATGTGTTTCAGGCACTGTATTAATTAAACTAGCACCCCGTTTCATTATGGAACTAATGGACAAAATATGTCATGGAGATCAGCTCAGTTTAATTTATGCCAGAGGTTTCTTTTTAAAGAACTTGCAAAGGCTTTTGCTTTTACCAATCGTGTTTCAACATAAGGGTTTATTTTTCTGATTATTGGCATGTTCCGAGTAATTAGTTTCTGTCCTTGCTAGGAAGACACTGCTCAACGTTATAAAATTTTAAACCTCTCATGGCAGTTTCAGTTGTGGAATTCTCTCATGGAGAAATCAGACACTTAAAAACACAGTAGCAGAACTAATATTACACCGTTTAAATGTTCACGTGAGAAACCGTGTTTTTGTGATCAGAAAGGAGTGTAATTAATATTTCAGGCCTAAAGTCAAAACCATAGCTAACGTACTTTTTGAGACTGAGATAAAAAACCCACTTATTCTTGAAACATCTGAAGGACATAACATTACCATTATACACCAACACCTTTTCTCTTTTCTTCCATTTGAGAAAGAAACTGGTCGTGACACTGATTGTCTCCACTGAAAACAAAAGGCGCCGGGTCCCTTGACGTACGCCGCAGATTAAGTCAGGTTAGACGATGAGGATGGAGAATTCCAAATATGAAAACACCTACAGCAGTTCCCAGAGTTACGACCCAGTGGAGTGAAGGCTGGGGATTGGATAGAATTTGGAAATCCGGCTTTGTGTTGAAGGGTTAAGGCATTCGGATTCTCCAGTCATTTTAAAGAAAACTTCCTGTTCCTGCAGTTTTCTGGCAAATTCTTCTTCCAGCGTCTAAAACCCAAAGCAGATTGTCACAGGATTACAAGGCAAAGTACAAGAAACCACTCACACTGGTGACAAATTGTCTGATATAACATGGGAACTTCACGCACACCATCACAAAAAAAAAATAATCACCTGGCAATTTTGAAATTGCAAGACAACCAAGACATAGCAAGCTCAGAACATCATCTGCCTGTGGGATACTCTCTGAACTGTTGTGAAAATGTAGTACTTTCCATTTTAAAATAAAATACAAACAGCAAAACCAACCTCCACCACCTTTATCTGTTATTTAGCACTCAATTTTTGCAGTAACCTACTGGCTTCTGAAATACTCCTAGAACCAGATTTCCCTCCAGCTAAGAAGTTTTATACGCGAATATGCCCCCAAGCGCCGAAGCGGGCACGCAGTAAGAGGCTGGTAAGACACGAGGTTTTTTGTAGCACATGCCCTATGCTCAGCTGTTGCACAGTTTTTTAACGCCTTTTATTATTCAGTGAACTATAGAGTAGCTCGATTCTCCACCTCGGTGATACTTTTTGTATTGTCTGTATTTGCCAGATCCAACTCTTGATTATTTTCTGATTCAAAGTGCTCCGATTTACCTTTTTTCTTGGTCTCAATTTCTCTCTCCATTCCTTCAGTTCTTGGCTGTGCTCTTCATCTAGCTCCTTCAGCTTCTGAGTCTCATGCTCGACCAGTAGATGGCATTTTTCATTCTTGAAACAAGATAAAGATAATCCTTATGTAAAACTAATTCAGATTAGGCAACTCAACATTTGTACAGTGACATATGTTGTCCTAATTCTTTTTAATTAGCTTATTTCGTGTAAATAGTGACGCGAATAATTACAAGATAAAAGTAAGTTACGAGGCTGCATTATCAAAAGCTGATCTTTTCATCAGAACCAATTGAGATAAGAAATACTTGTAAATCCAAATATAACGTTGAGTATCATTAAGGCAGCAGCTGACAGCGTTACTCAAAACTGCGTTTCACTGCCTAATAATGCTTTTCAAGGTCATACAGCATTTCTGCTTTGCTTTCTGAAGACAGTTTGTATAATTTGTTGAAATCAATTACATTAAGAAGGAGGTCGTTTTTTGGAAATATTTCAACTCCTGGTGCCAAGGAGCTGAGACCAACAAATGGGGCTTAGAGAGGAGAGAAACGCGTTTGCAGAAGCAGCCTCAGAATCGCCCTATGAAAAGGAAAAGGATAATCAAACCACACACCAGCCTCACATTCCTCTCACTACGGTACACGTGCATCTGCCCAACTTTCAGAGGACTTTTGAAGCACGGTAAGAAAAAACATTAAGTATTTGGTTACATCAAATCTTGGATTTTTAAGAGCAGTTGGCAATGGCAGCCTCTAACCCCCGTGTTCTTGTTTCTAGGGTTCCCGTCCCAGCTGGGTCTGATGCAGAGTACAAAAACACAGGAACAAAAATGACAAGCGCTTGGCTAGACCCGAGTGCAGCTAGAGGCCAATTTTTCACGGTGAAGCTCAGAGTAGCCCTAATCTGCTCAATTTTACTTGAGCGGAAACTCGCACAAGACTCCCACGGTACTTGGGGATTTACTGAGGCGTATTAGTGGCACAGTCAGCGACTGTTTTCGCAGGATGTAAGACAGCGAATAGAGTAGAACTAGCTTCACCGGTCCTTGGAAGATTTCTCTCCGCAAAGGTTATCAGCAGGTGATCATTTAATGCTTTACAATTGCCTTGTGTCCCTGAAACAGGGAAAAGCCGATTTAATGGAAAAGGAGATCTGGCCTCCGGTATACAGCAGCAACTTTTACAAAATGCATACCAAAAGAGACAAAATAGAGTTCCTTATCGCAAGAAGAGAATTCCTTCCAAGTACCTTCCAGAAGCTCAAGTACAAGCGGCAGCCTGCACTTCGTAAAAACCACCTCGTTCCATGTATTGCTACAAACATCTCGTGGGTAATGCCTGGTGCTGCCTACCTCTGTTCTCATTAATGGCATTTCAAAATCAGGTTAAAAGGAAACAGTGCCTACAGAAAACAGCGCTGGGAACTCAATAGATATTGTAGAAGTAATCATCTGCTGCTGGTTCTTGCTCTTCTTGCATTTAAAATGATTTCTCATTACCTGATGTGAGTCTATGAATGTGTTTAAGCAGTGTGCTGCAGGCCTTTGAAAGCAAAGTTGAAGAAAACCCTACACCAATCAGTAAAAATGAAGGAAAAGACGTTTCTGCTTTGCCTGCATCTGTCATTAACCCGAGCCTTCCCACCGAATGTTCATTTAATATCATCTATTTTTAACCTGTAACTGATGCAGTTCTCTGATGTTTGCTTCACACTGTAACTGAAGGTCCCGCATCTGGTTTTCGTGTTTCTGATGCTGAGCCAGTCGCTCATTCTTCTGTCTCTTTTCTTCTTGAATAGCAAACTAAAATTAAAAATAAAAAGATGGTTCATATTGTGCCTCTAGATGCAGCAGTTTACATGAGTCAAAAAACTGTATGGAACAGAATGAATACACACAGCGTAACTGAAAAGAATGGTTTTAAAAGATTTAAACAAGAACTGCATTTTTTTAATTCTCTTTTAAAATTCTTACAAAGGAAATGCCTTCACAGTTTTGTCTATCATTCCATTTCTCTCTCTGCACTCTAATTTTTCCTTAAAATGCAGCACATTTCACTTCCAGACTCCTGAAACTATCTCCCTCTGAAGTTGTGACACAGCCGTGTCCCTACAAGTGTCAGTTGAGGTTGGTGTTACACAACTACGGGAGACCGTATTTTCCAGATTTGTCACCCTTCCGGCGCTCACCGTATGAAACCGTGACTTGGGACTTTTGTGCATCAGTAGAAAGCAAACCTCTCAACCTCTTCACAACATCCCCTTCTAAAGAATGAGTGAACACCTACAGTTTTAGTTCAAAAGCTCACAAAAATCCAGTACTCTTAAAAATATTTCACAGAATCACAGAACAGTTGAGGTTGGAAGGGACCTGTGAAGACCAACCCCCCTGCTCAAAGCAGGGTCAACTACAGCAGGTTGCACAGGACTGCATCCACTTGGTTCTGAGTACCTCCACCTCCAGGACTGGACCCAGCGCCCCAGATGAGTCTCACCAGTGCCGAGGGGAAGGATGACTTCTTCTGGCCTCCTCCAGTGCATCCACCCAGTTTTGTACCATCTGCGAACTTGCTGAGTGCACTCCATCCCATCCTCACATTTACACTACATTAAGCATTTACACTATTAAACCTGTTTTTATTAATTACCTGCTTAATTTTTTCACGATCTTGGTCTGGAGAGGCTAAGGAATTGATTCTTAAACTTTTCTTAAACATGGCCATTCGAGTCTTTGCTTCGCTTCGTTGGATTTTAGGCAGTCTGGCTCTTTCCTGAGTTTGCTTATTCTTTAACTCCTCGATGAGGCGTTGATTATATCTCTGCATTTGTTCTGTTTCCTAAAATGTTAACCATACGGAGATGTTACAGAGTAACTATTATGATAGCATATTTGCATCCCGTGTCATCAATAAGCATGCTGTTTGAGTCAGCTTCTTTCGACAGAAACCGGACCCAGCCCTCGTGGTATCAGTGGGGAGGAGGGGGTCTTCCACTTATGCCAGAGCGCTCTGGATCACGCCCAACCCAGACGAATTTCTCTACTGCTCTGATGAATGCGATCACACATATGTTTTACCAGTGGCTCTCTGACTCCTATCTATGAGTGACCGCGACAATCCCCAAGGACATCCTATAACACCTCTCTATTGGGTTTACATTTTCAAAAATTGAACCACTGTTTAGCGTATTCTATAATACCAATTAAAAAAACGGATATTATAAGACACAAAAGAAAGCGTCAAAGTCAACACTAACTTTTTCATGCCTCTTAAGCAGCTGGTGTCTCTGCATGAAGTACTGATCTTTGAGTTGCTGCTTGAGGAGCTGGTGTTTCTCTTGTAGATGTCGCTCTTCCAGCTCCCAGATTGCAGCTTCGCGAGCTGGAAAAAAGCAGAAGGCTGGTTCAGAAAGTTCAATCCAATGCTTTCTGATCTACCTGCTGTGCACGTTTAGAAGTGGCCTAGCATTAACAACAATGCTATTCCATAGCAAATGTTTTTATTACGGTTCTAGATTAGTCATGAAGGTCTATGATTTCATAAATTTAAGATGGACTATCACTTTATTAAAATACAACTCAAATGTCGGTTTTTGAAGAGCGAGTCTGATGCTGGATACCTCTCATGAGCTGCTGTTTGTTGTTGAGGCAATCTCGTTCAATAGTGGCTAGTTCTGTCTTCTGCTGCTGAATAATCTTCTTCAGAGATGCGTCCAGTTCTTGTTGCTGCTTCTGCACAAATTCCTGCTCCTGGTAAAAACCAATAGAAGTAAATTAAATTGTGTTCTTCTAACCACATTACGTTTTAATGAAACTCCCAGTTCTGTCAGCATTAGCTATATATGAAAACAAATACATCTATGAAAATGTGAGCTAACATGCCTCGGCTATAAAATTATGCATCTCTTGTATCTTCTATGTAGAGAGTAGGTAGGAGTATATTTAATGTTTAAATAATACCTTCAGAAATAAGACCAAAGGCAACAACCTAGCCAGCAATCTGCAATTCATTCCGTCTCTTGTGTTTCCTCAAAACAAGCTGCAGGTTCAAAGCTAGTGAAGACGAGTACTCAATATAAAGTTGATCTCATCGTATCAAGGGTTAATTATTCATGGATGTAAGAAAATAAAAGTATGTATGTTTATTTTTCTTTGGATGATTAGTTAAAGCCTATTTATTTACACAGTTGGGTTTCAGATCTGTGTCTCAATCTTGAGTGGTTTATCTCCTCATGAATGCAAAGCCATTGAGGTTGGGAGCTCTGCAAGACTGCAGTGAAGACACCCAATGGCTTTTGCAGGAACTGCATTAAGCTTGTCACACCAGAGCCGAGCCGGCTCCTCGCAGAGCTATTTGCCACCTGCCTGATGCGGTCCCTGTATCACCTCACCTCCCCACCATCCAGGGTGCATCTGCCTGCTGCATCACCCCATGAACAGCAGACAGTAGTAAGAACCCCCCCCACACGCCCCCAGACCATACTGTCGCCTTTCTTCTTTGCAACTATCAAAAACAAAAGCGCATCTACAAGCATGCAAGCATGCACACCCACACTTTAAGACCAAGAAATTAATGCAGATGTTTCTACCATGATATAAAGGTCAAAAGAAAGCATGATGGCAGTGTCCTACCAGAGCCGAGGTGGGCAGCTGAAGCGTTTGCTGTTATGTATAACAAAGCAGTGTTAAAGATGGTCTATTGGAGGGGAGATGGGATGAGGTGGGAAAACAGTACTGGCCACAAATGATCAGTGGAAGGGTCTCCTGAGCTGTGTATTTTTATGTTCTTACTAAACCTATGCTACTGGCTAAAAGAGTTGTCAGCAACATATGGAATTAAATGTTCATTAAGAGCATCGGTCTTAATGCTTTTAGATGTTGGTCATTTTTATTATGACCAGGAGAATCTTGGTTTTCATCTTCACAGAAAGTTAGTAACAGCTGAGGCTTCCAGCTCTGCCAGTGGACAGCGGAGTTACACTTAGCCTGGTAACAGAAACCAGAGGTGGGGTAAGCTGTGAAAAGTTCTGACGGTGGCAGATCGGAGGGTACAAATAGAACTGGAAGGGCCACGTCTGCAAATTAAGTCAGATATACCGAATCAAATACATGGACTGATGAAGAATACTGTTCTGTTTCCCTTTCTAGATGAAAAGGGTAAGAAAACTAAAAGTTTATTGTTCTGAGGGTGCAGGCACGTAATTAACACTGTGTTCAATTTGCCAGGAATTTTTTTATTTGAAGGGAGTGGGAGGAAAGCTGTTCTAGTGTAGACGTGGTCAAAAAGCAATTATGCTTGAGCTTTACTCAAACATTTAAATACCATTGCTGCTCTCTCTACGTGGTAAATCTTAAGATGTTTTAGATTTGCCAGCACTATAAGATAAACCACGCAATCTCAGAAAACACTCTGGCCTTTCGACTTCCACACATCTACTCAAGTATCATATATAATAAAAGCCACAGACTTTACTAAAGAACATGCTGGACGGTGAAAAAGGCAGACAGCGCAAGGCAGTCCACCTTTTTAAAATTACCACATGGTTTTGCCCAATAAGTATCTTAACATAAACTCGGATATCTTTAAAATACATGGTTCCACTGCACACACAGCACAGAAGTCACACACTGTTTCTCACACGTGCTGAACAAATAAGAAACCCCAGAGAACAGTATTACGTCTCTGGACAAGAAACTTCAGTGTCTTGTCCAGAGTTAATAACTACTGTAATTTTAATCTTTTAATATGAATAGTGCATAATTACATAAATTTGTGCTAACTAGTTTAGTTTGGGGACAGCAGTGACATTGATCAGCATGTATGAGCAGAAGGAGAAGAGAAAACACACATCTGGAAAATTAGGGAAATAAAACTTTTTTTGTTTTGCATTTTAAGACTTACATCCTGCATTTGTGCGTTGAAAAGTGTACATGAAGACAACTGAAAAGACTGAATCATAACCTGAGCAACGCCCTGTGGGACACAATGTACTTCCTATGTCAGAATATAATGAAATATATTTCTGTTCTTAAAAAAAAGAAGAAATGAGATCTGCTGTATGTTAGTAATATACAGTTAAAATGTCAAGGCTAATCACACTGGGCACTGACAGAAGTTCTAGATATTCTAAAACTAAACGTCTGCACCTTGTCTGGTACTACTTTATCATTCCAAGTAAGGATATTTCACCTTGAAAATTGTCTCTTTCATCTCTCTTACTTCAACAAATTGAAACCAGCAAAGGGAACAAACTAAGCCACTACAAACACTATGAAAATTTAGGTTTTCAATTGCTTCCTTAAAAAGTCCAGAGACACGTATCCTCGGTGTGGGGAGAGTGCTGTAATTCAATCACATTCTATCCTGGGAAATCCCCTCTTGAATTAAACACGTAATCGAATAAAGTTGCTATTATTTTCTACTAGGTCGCTCACATAAACATTTAATCTTTAAGTTACTCAATCCAAACCTGCTCTGTTGTGCTGCAAGTGCACCCTGTACAAGCTGCAGCCATCATAAAGACAGTCTTTTTCTAAAATCCTAGCCCCCTTTCTAGCTGGGTCATATACAAGCAGCAAGTCTGAAGGCGTGAAATTACAGATGATATCTTGTAAAGTTTCCATACACCTACACTTTGACATTTAAATAACTTCATTTTACCTGCTTCTGTGAACAAGATGCCTCGTGCTTCCACATTATATTGATTTTCCTCCCCTGTGCTTATATTGCTCAAAACTAACTTCTGACTGTAACCTTTATAATTTGATGGACCTGTGAGATACTTACCACTCATAAAAGCACTTTGAATAAACTTGCCGTAGAAAAATACCGTTCTTTTTCAGTACAGCATACGACATATTACGCTTAACAGCACAAACCTGGAAATCGCTGCTCCTACATTTCTACATGGTATACTCTATAGGGTATAATATGGGAGTACTTGAAGAGAGAGAGCAGTACGTAGGGTTAGTTTGAGTTAAGTTCCATATTCACTCAACAACAACAAGAAGTGAAATCATCAAGCTGTGTGAATAGTGCTGCCTTTTGTATTTTAGTAGCTTGAAGCTGCCGTTGTTACCTGAGCATGCTGGCTTTGTGCAAGCTCCTCTTTCTTGCGTTTCATGAGCTCTTTTCTCAGCTCTTTTGGTGCTTTCTCCACTTCACATAAAACCTACAGTGTATATAAGCATGCAGAAGGTGGCGAAAAGAACACTTTTTCTCCACAGCAAGCATTACCGTGAACATAGGACATGCAGGTCAAGCACTAGAGGTACCGGGAAGCGTGCATTACTTCAGTAGCGAGGATGTTAGTTTAGTGAAAAGAGCTTAACGAAAAGAGAGCAAAAGAGACGTGCTTTATGTATGCCAGCGCAGCGTAGAAAGGAGGTATATGCCAGCCTCGTTTTGCATGCAAATGCTGCCCAGTGCTCTCAGAAACAGCAGTCTCTCGCTTGCGTTTCCACGCAGCAGCTACAACAGTCGATAGTTAAGAACACCACCACCTGCAAAAGTGGTATTTTCTTCAAGCACTATGGCAAAAGGACTACAGAGGATGTTTACCTCATGGTAAAGCTGTGAAAAATGATCGGAAGTTTAAAATAACTTCCACTGAAAACCAGCTATCTCTGACGCTGTCTCAGACTTGAATTTATAAGATGCCATTATTAGTGTCTCCAACCAGAAATGACATCTACACAGGATATGTCTTTAAAACAATCATACAAGCAAATAAAATATTAATTGGTTGTAAGTGTTTGGTTCCGAAGAATTTAAAAGCAAAAACCACAAATAACTAGGTATGTTTTCAAGAAACTTTTCGTGACACGTATGCTGGAACGGAACGTGTTTCAGTCCAAGGTGAATTAGACGAGATTAGAAGAAAGGCTCTAAATATAACCTGGCTAAATCAACTGACTATTAATCTGTTAATTTGCTCGCGTGTTTTATTTATTTTTAAGAATTATAAAGATGTAACAACGCACACTCCAATATAGCGTGGGTGGTTTTAGAGCACCAGCTGCATTTTCCTTCAAACTGTAAGTCGCCTTCTTAAGCTTTAAACACAAAACTATGCACTCAAAGACAAATGCCTGTTTGTTTAATAGTGGAAGCATCATCAGAAAACAGAGTCCAAATCACCACATGCTATTCCTGTTTCCATGAAAGAACTGCTTTTAGCTCAGAGCAATACGTTAAAGTCTTCCCGCTTTCCCATGTAGGACCCAATCACCAGTAAGTAGAGAGAGACTCAAAAATGCAAGAGGTACCGCAAAAGAAGAAAAATTGTTATTCACATATGAGCATGTGGTTCAAACTGAATACAACTTTCATATTTTTTTATGCACTTTTGTACTACAGCATCGTTCTATGCAAAAGCATGGGCAGTACGGATTTCTAAAGAAATCTCTGTGAGTCTAGAAACTATTAGAGCAAAGACTACAGCCATTTATATACAAATGAGCACTACACAATTGATCTAAAAATGAAATAAAACAGCTTTTAAGGTGCAAAATCCATATGGAAACACATCACCTTCTCTTACTCTAATGCAAGCAAATCAATAGCACAAAGTGTCAGCATCAAACGTCATTCATTTTGCCTTAACTGTATGACATGTATGAAATTAACTGTAAAGATTTTAAGTTATCCAGACTTTTCTCTTCTGGCTTTGCTTTTTGCATTAAAAAACTAAATCCATATAAGCTGCTGTCACTTCATATAAAGGAATTCTAATCAACAACAGTACACATTCAATAAAAATCTAACAAATTAACGAAAAAAAACCCATCTCTGGAATCTAAGTGGTTCTTGGTAGCAATCAGGACCATATTCTTTTCTTCGAAATTCTAATTTGGTATTTACTAAGTAGCCAGAGATGGATTTGCTTAAAGTAGAAATCTCAAACATTTTTCACAATCTTTAAGAAAATACTTTTTCTTGATTTAATATTTGAGAAAAAAATATTTTATTAAAGACTCTGTGAAAAAGAAAGTCGTCTCATTTGGTGATGTTTTCTAGATTAAGTCAATACCTAAATCTTCCTGTTAGCTGTTTGTATTTCACTTTAGGCGGTAAGCCAAAAGAAACAATACTGACTGCTAGGAACCCTTCCACAACTCAGTGTAGCACATGAGGTTGACGTGGCTTCTGGAAGACCTAATCTCAAGCATTTGCTATACCCATACTCCTTATTTTCTGTATTATAATCATTGTCCCTTACCTCCTTTTTTTTGTTCTTCAGCATGTTCTGGAATTTGGACAATTCCTTCTCCTGTTCTGCTTTGATGCGTTTTGCTTCATCTCGTAAACGATTCGTGTGTTCCTGTTCCAAGCGCTCTATTGTCTGTTTCTGCTGCTTTTCTAGGTTTTCTATTTCTTGATCATACTGTCGCTTTTTACTCTGTAAAAATAATTTGCCGTTTAGAAAAGTAAATTCTGTTCAGTGAAGTGCTGTACCACAGCAGAGGACAGCCACCATGAACCGGTCTGGCATACAAGCTGGGCACCCCACAACTGAAAATATTGCCATTTATTAACAAGAACGAAAACTAAGCTATAGCCATCACAAAAGGAAACACGTGATTGCTGCTAGTAGTGTTCTGCCTACTCCACCAAAATGCCATATTTTAAGAGCACCAAAATCCAGAAACTCACTGTCATTTCCTGTTCAAAACGTCTGTACATCTGTTCTCGCTGTTGCAAAAGTTTGTTACTGAGCTGCTGTTGGGCTCTCTGCTCCTCTTTCTGAAGAAGCCTGAGCTCTCTTAGCTCTTGACGTCTAGTAATGAAAAAGAACACTTAATATTGATGGGAAAGCAAAGGAAGTGGAAAGTTAGAAAAGATGAATAAAGCATCTAGAACTTAGGTCCGGTAAAACTAGTTTTGAATTGATTGTCTTATTAAGAAACACTTTGCATTCCTTTCTACTAACAAAATAACTGAAATGAATCCCCAAATATTACAGAAACAAGATCATTAGCCCCCTTCTTTTATTCAAAGAGGAAAAAAAAAAGCTGCTAACCTCTTGTAAATTGTACTTTTAAAAACACTTACCGTAGAAATCGCATTTCTTCACTTTTTGAGTCATTTTCAGTAACTATTTTTGACGTGGTTACACTCACTTCTACTCCATCAACAACAAACTTCCGTGTTTTCTTTAACGTTTTCTTCTGTCGTCTAGTTTCCTGAATAAAGCATTGGTAAGTTATTCTGGACTTACTCTAAGTTATATCCTTTTTCCCCTTTTTTCAATATTAAATTACTTCAAGTATTTCTGTGAAGGCCTACCATATAATAATCAGGAGTTCTTCTCACTTATCAGGTACCTCATTGATGAAGTCAGAACTTGAAAAATTCTAAAGTACTGAAACTTTCTCTAGTCAGCAAAGGAAAACTGTAATTATTGGTCATCTAAATTGCCAGAAGAAAAAAACATATCTAGATAAGCCCTGAACAGAACTGATGCAGCTTTATTTTCAAGAGCTGAAGGCAGTTGCAACTACTGTTTGCTTTTGACCATAATTTTCCCAGTCAGATATTTAATTCTGAAAACCGGTACTTAAACAGAATAGCAATTTACTCACCTACTTACTTCTGCTTTGGAAATAAATTAAACGAGCAAGTTTATTTTTTTTTTTTATTCATGTGTATTAGTCAAAAAATCATGTGATGATCTTGCCAACAGAAAAGAAGAAATCTCACTTCTCGGAGCTGCTGTTGTTTTATTACAAGAGAACAGAGACTGGACCCGAGACCCCCGCTGCATCTCCATTGCGTTGGGGCTACTGCAAACACCTCGGAGTCATGCTTAGCACAGCCATGCCGAGTTATGACTTTTGTTTGGGGATTTTTGGGGGGTTTCTGGGTTTGCTTTTTTTTTTACTTCAAGGCCATGGTTACACAGTTACTATCCTAGTATGGCTATAATCGTATTAGTATAAAGATATAAATAAAGTTCATAATCTGCAATGTGCTTCCTCTGATTAAGCTCATTCATATCGGCATAATTGCATCGATACAGTACAACCATGAGTACAGTGTTTGGAATAGACCCGAGGTCTGCCTTAGATCTTCTGAATCTAAATAGAGAGACAGAAGATGGCAGTGGCAGGAATTCAATATAAGATTAGATGTTACAAGAGATTTCTCCCGTTAAACTGGGATTCCGTGCAGACTAAGGCATTGAACTAGGCTTCCTGAACATCAGCTCTGAACTACAACTACTCACAAATCTTCACCTTTAATGTTGTTAGACTTCCTGTTATATACTAGTCTACATTTTTAAAATGCAATCGTGCAACAAAGTAAGAAAATATTTAGCATCTCTGTAGCTCTAGCTTTGCTTCATAATGGCACAGAATCCAGACACTGTTACACCATGCAATTTAGAATACTTTGGTTTCTACAAAGTGTTATACTCCACACTGTCATACTAGTTTCTCACTCAATAATTTTCTTTGTTGCAAAGGTCAAACTCGGAGATAATTTTAAGGTCACATTTATATAGAATTTTGTATAAAAATACATGATTGCTTACACTTACCTGCAAAGATATTGATCCCGTCTCTTTGTTTTTACTAAGGAAACTAGAAATTGACAAGTTCAAATCAATGCTGCTATTATCAGCCGTGGAACCAGTGCCTGAATCTGCATCATTTTCCTTCAAATTCTCTGATTCTAGCTGCTGTACAGTTTCAGTGTTGTCTTGATTATCTGTTTTGACTTTCTCCTCAATTCCTTCAGTGCTAATACTAATACTGGGGACGGGAGTGACTTCAGAGTCATCAGCTTGTTCCCTGGCAGTATCTTGGAGCTTATTCCTCATTATTTCATCAGGAGAAACTTCTGAATGTTCTTTGTCTATCCGAATATTGTTTTCCTGGATATTCTCAGGTCTGTGCTCTTCTGAATTTTGGTCCATATCAGTCAGTTTATCCAGCACTTTATCAGAAATACCTTCCGCCTTGCTCTGTATTGCCTTCTGATCTACGCTGGCTTTTTCGGAGTCTTTGATCTCCGTTTCCTCCACGCTGCTTATATTACAAATATCCTCATTTTCACTTTCTGCCAGTTTCTGGTCTACTTTGATCGCTTTATCTTGGCTTTCCGATAGAGTTTCTTCAGAGCTGATTATCTCATGGACCTGCTTAGCTTGACTTTCCACTGGCTTATCCTCCGTCTCAGGTACTTTATCCCCATCACTGATCTGTGTTTCAGCAATACCACCTATCTCCTTAATGTTGTCAATTCCATGCTTTTTTAGTTCCTTTTCTTCATCAGCCACTTTATCTGCAGCATTAGGTAGAGTTTCTGCAGCGGTGTTCATTATCGCCTCTTTCTGACCATCTTTTTCTTTGTCTTGCTCGGTAGTATTTTCTGCAGGGACCTTTCCTTCCTCACTTTCTAAGAGATCTGTTCTGTTTTCCTTCTCTTCTTTTTCACCAGTTTCCTTAGAAATGGCTTCTTCAGTTTCTACACTATTTTCAGTTGTAGGTACTATTTTGAGTTTATTATCTTCTGCCTGTTCATTTCCCACGTCATTTTCTTTCTCTATTTTTAGGTTGGGTTCATCCTTTATTTCTGATTTTGTTACAGCATCAAGTTCTTTCTCTCCTTTCTGGGGTTCCATATCTTCATGTGTTTTTTCCAGGCTTTCTCTCGTCTTTTCAGCTGACAGTATTTTGCCTTGCTCATCTCCACCAGTTGGCACAGAACCGTTCTGCACTTTCATATCACCGACAGTAGTATCGCATACGTTATCGGCAGTTTTCCTAAATTTAATGTCCTCAGATTCATCTCCAGTTGTTTTGTCATCTGGAAATATAGTGCTGGCTTTGTCCTCAATTGCGTTACTTTCTGTTTTCTCCGAAAGAGATTCCAGAACAGAGGCATTCTGTGACAGTTTATCCTCTTCAGAGCTGGCAATACTAAGGTCAGAGGACGCACGCTTGTCTGCAGGTAACTGCTAAAAAATTAAAGGAAGAAAAATATTTAACCATTTTCTAACTTAATGAAAGCACAGTTCTATTGAAGAATACCTCAATTAGGGATGATTATTGTATGTACAGGCAGAGTCATATGATTTTTATAATCTCGGAGTACTTCACTAGGTATTACCACAGAACAAGTGCATGAACTGCAGACAAGCTCTGAACAGAACAGTTTCACAAGAACCCTCTCCCATCTCTCAGAAATTGATAAAATATACTGGGATTGAAGGAAAGGGATCATGGTCAGCCCTCTGCCTCACGCTTAACGGTGTCTTCAAGAGTCTTTTTCCAATCACATAGCTTTTTTTTTTTTTAATTAGTTCAGTTCCCCGGTAGTCCCCTCTACAGCTGGATTTGAAAGACCTGTGTCTTTGTGCCAGTTTGGCCAGGACGAAGCTGCACAGCTCACGCTGGTGCAGCACTGAAAAATGCAATATTAAGACCACCTTCTGCTTCATCAAAAAGAATCTCGTTCTTTGTTAAAAATGCCTGAAAACCTTTTGGTCTGTTTTTTAATCACTGTGAAACACCAGTAAAATAGTGAAAACCTCCAGCAGATCTGAATAAGTGGCAATATGGAACCAGAATAGAAACAGTTATGTAACTGTAGAAATTGCTGCTGTCGGAATATGAATGAATGTTATCAGATTACATAGAGACATACAAAAGAATATACTAATAAAGTATCACTTTAACCATAATTGCCCTTTCACTCTTCAAAGTGATTGCGATATCTCTCTGTCTATGTTTACTGTTAGAACCCTGTAATTTGCAGATCAGGCTTCTGACTCGCCATTGGGAACGCACCGGGTTCGCTATTGTAACATGCACCCGTTTGATCGCCCATTTCCTACCTTAAGATTTTCCTAAGCATACGGAAAACCATTTCTTTTAAGTCAAAAGTGCATTTAAAAGATTTCTTCATGTAATTGTTCTAGAAGCTCAGTGTTGATCTCCAAGCAGTTTTTAAAGCTACCACAAGTAAACAATGTAAATGCATCCACCTCTGAGTCTCCTAACCTGCCACTTGGGGGGAGACACTTAATTAAGTCACAGGGTGGGCTTCACCCCAGCCCTCCCGGGGACTGACGGCTTAGCAGCTCATCAGCAGAGGGAGGTGGCGGGTGATGCTTTAGGAGATAGACAGTAGGTCCTGGAGGAAGCTGGTGGGAATGGACGCTCGGGGACCTGCTGGGGCGCGCAGGGAAAGCGGTATGAAGGGCAAGGGACGTGACTAGCTTGGCAAGGGGCGGGGAGGGAATGGAGGCGTGCTTCTTGTGCATGTGCATTTGGCTTTGTTACCATTGCTGGCAATGGCAGCTACTGGTGATACTGGTCACTGTCCATGTTTATAGTGCTTGAGACGGTTAAGTCAGCAATCACAGTACCGGAATACTCTGCAACCTGTGACCATATCACTGAACTTCATGGCTTTGCCCTTCGAGGAACTGAATCTGCGTTGTACGATTCTGAAGCATCTTTAGAAATACACTCATAAATGCAACCTTGTCTTCATAAAATATAGGGGTTTTGCTTTTGGGTTTCTTTTTTGACAACCACACTGTAAAATCACAACCGTAGTTTATAGTATAACGGCCATATGCCTTAGTGTTTTAAGCATCTTATGGAACACAAATATACATTTACTCATTCATCTAACATTGTGACTTAAAACCATTTGTATAAAACTCAGTATCTGATTTTTATAATTTTACACTACATATACATGTAAAAATTAATGAAGATAATATTCTTTATTAGCTAATATTCTTTATTATTAGTTCTCAAGGAGTTTAAGAATATGCTAATTCTGAAAATGCCGACTACTTATTTTGTAATGCGGTTACAGTATGTTTATGCTGTTATTCTTAGAAGATTTGATGCAAAAGTTTAGTACATCAGAAACTGAGTTCTCTATAGGAAACTGCTGATTGAAACTAGCTGCATATTTAAAAAAAGTAAGTTTTAAACTGACCAGAGAATTTTCTGTTTCTTCTTCTTCATCCTCATCTTTACCATCTTCAACTTCCTCTGTAACTTCAGCCTTAGCTTCTGCAATCAATTCTCTTATTGGTTTATTGGAAGTAACAGTAACAAATGGATGCTTGTGAAAATTAAAAGAAAAGCACAGTATTAAGTGCTGACTTCACTGTACACAGTGGGAAAATCATAACTTGAAAGAAATACAACTTCACAGAAATGTTACTATGGTTCTCTCAAGCTTGAAGATTCACAGTTAACATTAATCATAACTGTCTTAATGTATGTTTTTCTGAAGAAGTTTTAAAATCTAAACATTTTATTCAAATATACTGTGTAAGTGGTCTAACAAGCTTGCTAAAAATACAAATAATTAATTTATACTGACCTGTTTCACAGTCCAAAGAATAAAAGTAGAAAGATTTTTTAAAAGGTTCTTTTTCCTGGAAGCCGGTTTCATTTCTTTTCAGCTCCACAGCTAAATTATTTTCTGATAAGCTTTATCTAGAAATATTCTCTCTAGAAAAAGTCTGGTTTGTCTTTAAAACAATTTTTCCTAACAAGAACACAGAATCCTACACTTTTCATTAAGAAGCAGCAGCTACCTGTTCTTCTCCCTCTGTCTGAATCTTCTTTCTCTGCTTGGCCCTGCTGCTTAAACCTATTCAACATATGCCGGATGTATTCTGGATAAAGTAAATGTGTGCTGACGTTAAAACAGAATCAAATGTACCTAGTCACATCTACTCTTGTTTAGCTGTTCTGCAGTGACAGCATTATAGAGGAAGGCTGAGCACTAAAGCTTTTAAAACACCTGTCAGCAATTGACTACTTATGTAAATATCTCCTTCAGCCATTATAAGTATCCAAGTATAATTTAAATACTTACGCGATAGTACATCAAAAGATGTAAACAAAGACTTTGATCTGCACTTGGTATTATTTAATCAGATTTTACCAAATGAGGATCAATGCAACAATGTTAAAAACAGACTGTACAAACACTTAATTTGAAATTATTTAAATAGTTACTATAATACTTTCAAAAAATACAAAATATGCTTGCCTTTAAACAATAGTTCTGAACAATTAACTCTGCCTACCTGTAGAAGTTGAGTTGCGCTCCACCTTGCATCTACATTCTTTTCCAGACATTTCTTCAGAAAATCTTTAAAATCTGATGACCTACACAAAAAGCAAACAGGCAGTGGTTTTTCTTGTCTTGACATCAGACTAGCGCACAGTGAAATATTTTTTTGCTTTCACATGCATCTACACTGCAACTCCAGCTCCTGCTATTGATTTAGAAAAACACAGAGATAGTATGGGAATGCAAAGACCAATGTGGCACAAATACAATCTTTAAAGTGTTCTTCCATTTACAGAAGAGTTTACTTTTGGCTCTGGATCTATAATCCACCATATGTCCTATATCACTAACTGAATCACGTAAAGATATTAAAATGACCAAATAGATCATGGCTTTTTAAATTATTTTCTTAGTATAAAAATACTTTAAGTCCCCTTTCACCCGATTTTCTTTTTCAGATGGTCTTCAGAACATTTACTGCATTTGTAAAAAGCTATTTTGCATAAATTTTAATGAAAAATCTGCAAAATATTTCAGTATAGAAGCTTCTAAACAGAACTACAACAATAAAAGCCATAGTCTCAACTGCATAAGGAGATACATATATGTATGTATACATGTACAAACATACACAGAGTATGTACCTGACTTTATGCACAAAGCTAGTCCCATAAAGTTCAACGTGAATGTAAGCTGAGTGCATATATGACTTGGCATGCCTCATACTCGAAACCTACAAATTGGGTTGGGAAAGTTGTAAATAAAATACTAACCATTTCGAAGGCTGCGCTAACGTAGGCGGATCAGACTTTGCTATTTTCAGAAGCACTCGCATTGGATTTAATTCATGATGAGGTGGCTCTATTTGAGCCATTTCTATTAAAGTAATGCCAAGAGACCAAATATCAGCCTTGTAATCATAAGGCCTGTCTTTAGAGGTCTCACACATTACTACTTCTGGAGCCATCCTGCAAAGAGAACAATGAAGTACCAGATCAGAAAATGCACTTTTTCTGTGTTCTGAAAAAGGTTCTAAATAGATACATTCACAACAAAGGTAATATTAAGATACTAGTTCATACTAAAAAGTCAGCAAAACAGTGCACTTACCAATATGGCGTACCAATAAAAGAATCTCTTCTCTGTATTGTTCTTGTGTTTTTAGCTGATACTCCAAAATCCGCTTAAAGCAAACAGTAAAATGCTATTAACTGGGTGGTGGAAAACACACTGTATTTTTATATTTTACAACTGTCTTTTAAAATTTTGTTATGTTCCAGAGCAAACATTCTGTGGTATTAAAACTTCAAAGCAAGACAAAAATATTTGTGTTTTGATAACTGAGTGCCAAGGTTCTATAGCATTTCTAATAAAACATACTGAATAAACATTATTCTCCATTGCTTAAAAAAGAAATGCTACTGTTGAGTTGTGTGGCACAAGACCGATGCATGTATTTACTGTAGGAATAAGTGGGTTGAAGTTTTTTAATTAGAAAATAATTTCTTTACCCTATGAAGGCTGTATTCCTCAGATATGGCATATCAGCTTTATCATTAATTCAACAACTTATTCGAGTTTTAATTTCAGGATTCAAATTCTTATAAAGCTAGATTTTCCCTTTAACTTACGGGTTTCTTTCCACATGACTTTTCACTTTATATTAAATATCTAAAAGCTCACATACGCCTCTTTGATGTAACATCCAACCAAAAATCAACTTTATCTTTGCAATTAATATTGCTTGTCTATAAAGCAGTACATTTCTCACTTAGGAAAAAAAGATGACATTTAAGTAAGTGTTATATGCTTATTATAGATGCAACTTTCTTAATGAAGACCTAGATATTAGCGCAAAGGGACAAAATAGCCATATGTTGCCGTCTTTGATCTGTACAAAATTACTTGATGGGCTCAACACTTGAGAAGACTAATTTTGTTCCGTAGGAAAAAAAAAAAAGGATTAAGAGAGCTATTTGTTCAAATGCAAAATCTGAAATCTTGAGGGACTAAAAATACTGAAATAATAAAACTCAAATTCCTACAGAAATAAAATGCAACGAAGGAAATTTATTTGCCATTCACACATTTGCAAAATATGAGTCCTACCCCTGCAGATTTTGAAGTCTAAGCCAAGCACAGTTAATACATTTACCCAAGCTTTTTTTTTTTTAATTTCTTCATAGTAGCAAACCACTTGTATCTGACAAAACTCGCGTTGTTAGATTAGTATTTAAATCGATAAACACTGACCTCTGCCAAACTACAGCCTAAGGAAAATACAAGACCATGCAAAGTTCTGGGAAAGACTTTTATATGCAACGTGCTTACCTAGTTTAATGTCTCCATCTAATGTGAAAAGAATATTGCCAGCTTTTAGATCTCTGTGGATGATCTTATTTTCATGCAAGTAGTTCAATGCTTCCAGTGTCTGCCTGCACACCACTTTGATCTGCGGCTCTGTTAATGGCCTTTCAAGCTCTACAAGAGAAAGAGACAGAAATAAACACAACATTTTTGCATTTTATGTTGTTATGTGTTCATTGCAATCAGTATAGAAGTATATGTGAAAATTAATTAATCTGACGGATTCTGAACATCACACGTCAGAAAAGCTTCTATCTTAAAATATTTCCTCCTTTCGGTAAAAATTTGATACCTTGTACCCAAAACCCTCCTCATTTGGAACTATGTATGTCTACCTATCTGAACTGTGAAAAAGCTATACAGTTTACAGACTGGTTCTTTTGTGTGGTACACCAAGATGTTAAAGACTAGGTCCTTTACTTAGTGGTATTAGCATTCGCCTAACTTAAGGAATAAGCACAGAAAAATCTAGCTTTAAGGTTGATGCAATATAAAAAATTATCACAACGTAATCTGGAAGATGGAAGGGGAAGAATGAGATCCTGAAAATAGCTCATATGGATTATGTTATAACAACAGAGAGCTCCATAAGCATATGAGAACAACTCATCACATTCACTTAAAGGATCAAGACAAAAACGTGTTTTGACAAGTAAACAAACACTTTAAAAATGAGAGAAAATTAATCTAATTTAAGAAGATGTCCATAGATATAGGCGTAAATACGAAATTAAAACCCCCAACATTCAACACATATAGCACACCAATTACGTAACTACTTGCATTTCAAAACAATATACATGTGAAATAAGTCTTAAAATACATATATTATAATTTTAAGATGTTAAGTTTATTATTTGAAACAATTTATTTACCCAACATTACTGCATCTACTGCTCCACCTGCACAAAATTCGATCAGGATCTAGATATAAAAAAAAAGAATACATAAATTACAAATTAAATAGTTCCACTGAACGGAAGCATTGATGAAGGGAGCTTTATTGGGAGACCTGAGTTTCAGACTAGTTGGCCATGACGAATTATTTCACTAACCTCTGCAAAATACTGGTACTGCTACCCAGCTAAAAGTAGGGCTGCGCTGCTCAAGCAAATTATTTGAAAAATGCTTGGAGATCCTCGGAGAAAATTTTTAATCCAAAGATAAAATTGCATAGTAAAACTTATACAACATAATAAAACAGTCAGCTTGAATCTGACTCATTGTAATGTGATTTACATAATCCCTGCAAACTCATTTCTCAATTATTAAACTGTACTTCTATAGTATAATCTCTCTGACTGAAAAATCCAAGTATAAGAGCTATATGATTTTCCAGCAGCAGATGTTATCGCCTCTATTGTTTCAGACGAGATGAAAATATGGAAAAATACTCTTAAAAGTTACAGAAAATTAGTAAATTCAGATGTTCACATTCATTTTCCTGCATTTTCATTGATGCCTACAATACTTCGAGGCTTTTATCCCAGAACCTAGTGATACTAGAACAACTCCATCTCTAGTTCTCAGTTTCCATTTGAAACAAAAATAAACTGCAACTATTTCGGGGCACAAACTATGCTGACATGTAGACAGAAAGAACATACACAAAGGAGAAAGAGGGTAGACAAAGGGAATGAGGAGGGCAAGAAAGACGAAAGGTCATCCAAGACTGACACCCCACCCTTCCTTATGTGTTTTTCTTCTTTAATTTGAACTTTAAACATTAAATTATAATCTTCAGTCTGACAGCTGACAAGTATTTCTTGCCAGAATCCTAACAGTCAATATTCTGCGAAATAATATCTTAATTTTTTGCCTTTACAGTACTTTTAAAATCAGAGCATAGTTGTCCATAAGAGACGAAACCTCAAATTATACCTTGCACCGTAACACTTATATATACACCACTGTCCTGGCTTGAGCAACACAGGACTAATTTCTCTTCTAATACTTGGGAAGACTCCACTTTTAGAAGACTCTAGTGTCCGAATTTGTGAAAATATTTACTTTATAGCCAGCTATGGTGTGTGGGTTTCAAGGTTTCAGTGTTTTCAAGCTTGCCAGGTGCAGGGATGAGGAAGAGCGAGACCCGAGCACTTGACCCAAGCTGGCAAACAGGATTATTTCATACCATGAACATCACATTCAATATAAATTAGGAAGTTTGCCGTGAAGTTCTCTCTCTCCCTTGATGGCTGCCAGCCTGAGAACTTCTTGCCCCGGTGCCAGACCCCTGCGGCCATCCCTTCCTCCCGAAGCTGTAGCGCTGGCAGTGTCCCACATTTACTGTCCACTGCTGGGAGGGCACAGCTTCCTACTGCCAGAATTGCCTGAGCATAACCTTCACATATTCTGTATTGGTATTGGGATCGATATTGGTTCTTTAGCGTTATTAATGTTGATTATCTAATCTTATTCTATTAAACCTGTTTATATTTCAACTCTTGGGTTTGCTTGGTTTTTCCCCGATTCCCCTTCCCGGGTGGGGAGGGGTTGCCGGGTGGCAGAATGATCGTCTAAATGACGATAAACTGTTACGGATTTCTCAAACCATAACAAATACTTATGTTACATATTGCTTCAAATGACTATTATAATAAATCCCCACAACAATAGTACTAACAAATGTATTATAGAATGCAACTCTTCATAAATCCTTTAAACCATTATTCCATGTACATGCATCTGCATACCTACTGCCAAGTTAGTTAAGTGTGGGAAATTTGAAATAACGAACTTCTTTCTCTAAAATTTGCTGTTTGATCTGACAAGCTGACAAAGGTCTCTTTGGTAGAGAAACTGTGTTTCTAAAACTGGAAAGCAAAAACATATTTTATGTCGAACTATCATTCTTTTCCTTTTTTCCCCCCCACTAAATTCTGTTTACTTACCACATCATTATAGCCTTCCCTTTGCCGCTTTCATGCCTCTGCATTTCACTGTAACTATATAGCTACAATTTTATTTTCAAACTATTTGCTCCTCTTCTATCTTTATTCTGCCATTGAAACTATTCCCTCAGTTTCATATTCTGCCTTTATGCATACTTGCTTTCATGCTGACCTTTATGCATGGAAATTTTTTAACTATTCTGCTGTTTTATACGATATCATTTTACTCTGCATTCAGATCACACAAAGTTTCCAGAAAGCTTACAAAAATAAATCTACATCAGGAAACACGTTATTATGCTTCCACTGTTTTCATGCTTACAGAATAAAGCATATTTGTAAGACTCCAAGGAAATTTTCTTTTACTTATTTTAGGTACCTTTTTAAACTATAAACTCTTTTTAAAAAAACATGTATTCTTTGTACAATTCCAAAAGCTCTTATAAATATTGCATTGGATCACATAAAAGAAAAAATTGTATTTTTATAGCTAAAGCTATTCATTGCAAAGGATATAGCAGAAGAGTGACATACAGTCATATTTATGCCCACTATACCTCTACGTACAAATATCTAGATTTTAAGTAAATTAATTATGGTACAAGTCCTGGTAAACTGTCTTTCCTGGAAGTATCAATGAATTCACTCGTATCTAAAATACATATGTCACCGGCCAACCTTTTCAGCACGATTTATTTTTCGGCTTCAGCTTTTGAATCTCACTCTAACTTGTACTAATGTAATTAAAATCTGAGTCCTGCTGTTGCAAATAAGCACTGACTAAGAACTCTCTCCATACACCAAAATGAATTGCTAATTTCCAAATTTTAGATTCATACTCCTGACCAAATGACTCAGTGTAGCTCAATTTTACAGTGACAATTTCCTAAGTCACACTCACAATTTACAAATTAGTTTTGAAACTGAATAGTTATTACAATAGTGACAACCCAGAAGAAATGATTGACATATGATCTTTTCATAAAGCCAAGAAAAAAAAGTAATTTCAATAACTTTTTGGAACAAGTAAAAGCATTTAAAGAAGAAAAACTACCTACCCACAGATTGTTTTCATAGTAGAAAGCATCTAGGAGCTTAACAATATTAGGATGATCACAGGATGCTAAAATATCAATCTCAACCATGTAATCTTCAAGTTCTTCTTCTGATTTCGTATCAATCACCTTTGCAGCAGCCAGTACTTTCGTTTCTTTGTTCTGAGCCTATAAAAGAAAAATCACAGCAAACATATATATGTGAATTTCACCATCAGACAACTGTCACCAGCAAAAAAAAAAACCCAACAAACCCCTCTGTCTTGACATTTCTGTACTACCTTCCTGCCTTTAGTTTTCTTCTCTACAAAAAGAGAATCCCTGCATAGTAAAGACTAGATACCTTCTAGCAGAAAAAGCGTTTAATAACTTTTATAGAGGTCAAGAAACAGTGAAAGACAGGAATATAAAAATACTTAATTCTCGTCACATTCTTTAAACCATCACGCAGTCAACAACTTAGGGTTGTTACTATTTTGTACTCCTAAGATGACGTTCTGTGCTGCTCCTCAGAAAGCTATCTATTAACACTTGGCCAGGAGTATTAAGTAGCCTCCAGCCTCTCCGACTGCACGTTCTTGCCCTTCTGACACTCCCCGCGTTGCGGCAGCACAGCTGCTCGCAAAGCCACGGAGAAAAACAGATCCTCTCCCAGGAATCAGTAGGTTACGTTCTTCTCCAGCCAGGGGCTGTATTCAGGCTCCCATGTCAAAAAGCTGCCAGGCCGTCATTAAGTTGTCTGGGCACTCTACTCTCTTTAAAGGCTTGAGAAGTCTCGGAGCAATTCCACAGAGGGCTACTCATTGAGGTTGGCCACGCTGCAAACGCTGCCACCCTCCACTTTATTACGCCACACCTTAAGACTAGGGAGCTACAACTGCTGCAGGGATAAGGTCAACTGGAGAACAAGCAAGATTTTGACTTGAAAAGCAAAAGGAAACCTTGGATACCCAAGAAAAAAAAAAAGCATTTCTGCTATGCATTTAAATATTCTTTGACGTTTTAAAACATAACATAATAGTAACATAACATAAAAATTACAATTAGGATGAGTGTTATTTAAATAGCAAAAAATTTCAGAAACCAGTTGTTGTAAATGCTTATTCACAGAATATTGCTGAGAAACTAACCCAGCAAAACTAGGCAAGGTGAGATCATGAGTTTTCTTAATATGGGGGGGATAAAGCAAATACTAAACACACAGCCTATATGTGCGTGTACATATATGCACACACACAAAATTATACACACTTTCTAATAATTCTCTTGCAAGTTATGTTTGAAGGAATACTATAACTTGGGATTTAGTAAACTTTAACCAAGAAGGTATATTTTCTCAAGCCATCATAAAACCACTAATTTGTCAAGGCGTTTCCAGTGGTTACCTTTTGCTTCTGAATAAATGAAGTTGTAGGACTGAAGTCTACTTCACCAATTACATGTAAAGACCATGAAGAAAAGGTCTAGATTCACCCCACCCAGCTTCTGACGTTCAAATGAAATTAAATGAGAAGTAGGGACATCGGCTCTCTCCAAAGCAGCAGAAGACAAGAGCCTGCAGGGGCAATTCTGACTCCTGATGTGAAGCATCACCAGGTGGTTCACCCTGTCTCCCTGCTGCTGCGCCTGCTGCATGGGGCATCTTGGCCCCAAATCTGGCTGAGATGAACCCAGGACACAGCAAGAATCCCCAAACCTGGTTTTTGTCACCTAATCTCATTATACTAATATCAGACAAAAGCTGATATGAGACAGCAAGTAAGAATTCTTAAGCATGATTTCCAAGGTCTAAATATTATTATGCTCACAGCTATAAATAATTCTCTCAATGGAGCGAAAGAGAAGAAAAGATTTAAAGATAAGCGTGTATGATAACATTCAGTAAAACAGCAGTAACAGCAAAGCACACTCATAAGGATAGTCCTAGCTGATTCATCTCATGTTGAGGGTAAAGGTTTTCTGTAACATTTATTTTTATCTCAATATTCTTTCCAAAACAAAAAACAACCAATCTTCCCAACCTCAATATTTGGCTTCCCATTCTTAACAACAAACATAAGTGATTTGTACAACATTATTTGAAAACAAACTACTGAGAAGTTTTCCAACACACATTCTAATAATAAAAAAAAAAGGTCTGCTTAACAAAAACATCATTTGTTTTGGTTTCATGTTTTGTAGCAAGAATGAAAGACCAACCTTCCCATTCTACAGCTATACTGGAAATTAAACATGAAAGGTCAAACAGCTGTCTGAACTCCACAAGAGAATTAGACTTGGTAGCTTTACATGTGCAGAAAAATGGTTGTTAAAGCACCTTTCTAAAGAATTCCAATATTAACTGTAAATTTACTTTTTTGAAACATGCACGGCCCCACACTCTCCACTGTACCTTACAAGAAGGACACTTTTTTTTAAAGCATGAAAAAAATTATGAAATTAATTTTTATACAAATTGGCATGTAAACTATATAATGGTAATAATATTTTGTTTAAATAAAACTATTTTAAACTTCTACATCAAGGAACAACAACAGATGTTACTGGTTTCAGATTCAGTTTCACCTTTAAGAGAGAGAGAGGCGCACTGGTAAATCAGCATGCAGGATTACATGCTAGGGGGTTTGCTGCATTTATAGCATATATTGCCGGTCTCCTATTGACAGAGTACTTTGTATTTTCATTTTTCCCAGACCCTTTTGCTTGAAGTAACTAGAAATCTGCTTTGAATAAGTTTCTTTTATTTCCTCCTTGTGGTAGCTCTATTAAAGCACCTCATTAAAAACCAGTGTAGAGACAGTATGATTATCTTTATGAGCATCTTAACAGTTATAAACAAAACAAATGTTCACTTTTGTTCTGACTTGAGATAGTAAAATTTTGTAGGTCTAGATCCAGACTTTTTTTCCACTTTTCGAAAGAAAACAGCTTTAGAATTAGCATATTTCCATTGGATATTTCTGAGGACTGATGAAACATTTCAAGTATACATCAAGTTACACTTAAAAATTTAAAAAATCTTTACATAGTCTAAATAGGATTTTAAAAGTTCTTTTTGAATAAGATATTATTCATCTCCAACCCACTCTATAATAAATACCCATCTATGTGACTTGCTGTAAGAAGCACAAAAAGAAACATGTTCTTTTGAACTGTGTAGGGAACGATTTTACTGTTCATGCATAAGATTTATGTAGCACCGTATTGTACGGGGAAAAAAAACACCCTCTGGATTAAGAGGAACAAAAAGCATTTACAACTTTGTGTGGGCACGTTTGTTTTTTCTAGACTTGGGCTGAAGTCTTTCTTCTACCACATAACATTCTCCAAAGGTCAGAGCAGGAGCAAAAATGTTTGTGTAGATACAGTCCTGATTTGCATATACTCATTTTGCATTTGGGTACGCAAACATTTAAAGTCAAATAACCACTCACACTACTCAGAGGTTCTGCCCTTTCAAAATATGCCCTGTATCAGCAGCCCAGCAGTTTCTTTCGATATTTTAGCTCTCAATTACCAATTCAAGTTATTCCAAACGCTCTGCTTAAATACATTTGATCCTGCTCCCATGACAGGTGATCTAAGCTTCAGTCTTACACTAAGAAATCCAAACTGGCATCTTCAATGGTTATGGTTCAACCCTGCCTCATGTGGAGACAAGGAAGAAAGGGGGGGAGAAAGATTTTTTTTTCTTTGCATTAACAAAATTTGATCTTTTAAAGAGATTCATCCACAATGGCTGAAAACTGAATTGGAATAACTCATTCCCCCAAGATCTGACTAATGCAATATGACACAGATATTATTAACTAATGTATGCATCAATACGTAAATACTGCAGTCCTTCCACCAAACCTTCTATTTGGATTATATATTTAAGGTTACTGCAGCAAACTTTAATTTACAGAGAAACAGCATGCACAAGGGAACAGCAAACTGGATGTTACAGCAAGGTTCTTGCAATGGTTGGCACAGTCTCATTAGCAGAAAACACACAGAAACAATACGCTTATTCTCCAAATTCTAAGATAAAGTACTTTTAGAAAGATGGATTGCAGGTTTGCATAGAATAAATACGATCTTGTCAATTAGAACTTGAAATTACTTTCTGAACCTAAATCCCTCACAAACGGCAATGACATCTAATGCACAAAAATGATGTTTACATTTGAAAATGTACCAGTACGAGAAAAAAGAATAACCATTTTACACAAAACTAGGATCTGCGAGTACGTGAAATTAGTGACTCCTCCCTAGCAATCTTGTTTTTTTTATACGGTATCATATATCCAAATATAAGTTCCAGAGCCAGAAGCTTTGTGAAGAGACTGCTAGCAGAATATTAAAAGGTAGGTTTACTGTCTGGGCACTCGGCCAAGAAGTTGCATATTCCCAGCCATGGACAGCAGGGAGAGCAGAGCCACCGTTCCAGAGTAATAGGATTACAGCTCAGAGATAACTCATAGTCTTTCATCTTTAGGTGACCAATATGAAGTTTCAGCCATGGTTGTGAGGAGCTGTTTCAGTTTCCTATCACCAGCACACGCTTCCTTCCCAACTGCGCGGCTCCCCTCCTGCGGCGTGGCACGCAGACATCTAGAAATTAAATACTATTTACAACTGAAAACTATTTACAACTCTTCAGCCAACTGGAAACAAAGTTGAGATACGAGATAGAAAATTGTTCATCACCTTTCTTCCTGATGCCTGATCTCTTTTGAGGTGTTATACAACCACGCTGCGTGTTTTGCAGGCAGCAAAACAAATCAATTAAGCAGCTTTTCCTTTCTGACTCATTCTTCTCAACTAAACTATAGTCATAATCATAGATCATCAAGGTTGCCAAAAAAGTGAAAAATACGCACATCACTATTCAGCAAAAGGTGTTTTTGCACGTAAAAAGCTACACTTCTGTGTAAACCTGGGCTTGTCAGATCTAGCTCCACACATGCTTTCTGCTCATGTCTGAGTAATCAGTATGGAAAAACCGCCCGTGTACAACACAAAGGCAGGAGCTGTTTCTCAGAGCTCCCAGAAGGCAGTGCATCTCAGACTTTCTGAAACATATGAACCAAGGAAAAAAATTGCTATAATTTCAGATTTTAACCGCCTGATCAAATAAATCTGTAGGAAGTAGTGTGGCCCGTTGGAAAAACTACACTGGACTTTGTTTTATATAAATTTATAGACCATATTTAACATTGTCCTGCGCATTTCAAAACTAAAACTGCATGACTGACTAGTCTGAAGTGCTCAAGCTTCTTTTCAAAACATGGAAAGGTGTTCTTTGTTAGTGAATTTTAGAAAATTAATCTACTTTATTTAAACAGATAAAAGGAAGCATGAATTCTAACATCGAATGCTGAGAAATGTAATTAAAAGTACTAGTTTGAATTCAAGAGCAAATAGCTACCTCTGCAATATTAAACCACAGTTTTTATAATAAATCACAAGTTGGGCCAATGAAGTAAATGGCAACCTCTACAGTTATCTGGAAATTAAGATGATGAGCCAGCCGTTTCAAAGAAGCTACGTTATTTTGTACCAGGCTTCACTGCACAATCATTGAAAATGTAGTAGTAATAATAAACCCAACAAAACAAAAAACTATAGGGAATTTCAATTTTTTTGTTTAATTGTACATAAGGTCGGTCCAAGGAATTAAAGGCCAGCTAACTTCAGTTATACCAGCTAAAACCCCTTGAAATGACTGTTGCAAAAGAACTATTCAGAAGACAACGAAAGTATCTACACCAAAGAAGATGATTATACCCTTAAACTACAGCCCATCAGCCACAATTTTTCCCAGCCTGCACAGTGTATCCTAACTACCACCATACGGTTTCTTCTACTTCAGAATTGTTTAATGCCAGGGAAAAAAATAACTGAAATAAGAGTGTAGATAAAAGCGTCTCTATTTCCTACAAGCAAACAGCGTTACTGACAAAGCGGAGCGCAGGGTTCAACCCAGCCTACGGCAGTACATCTTTACCGTAGTGTGGTCTGGTGCTGCCTTTGTGGCCACACTAGTTTTGGAGCAGTTTCCATGACGACTTCACTCTTTTAACATTATCCTTGTACTTTGTACTTATTGTGGTTCTTCTGCTTCCTCCATAGTCGGTTTCGGAGGATTCCACAAGTTATTTTTGGGAGTGGTATGGAATATAATTTTCATGTTTAACCTCACGATTCCCTCTATGTATTTTCATCAATTCTGTGTTTTTTTGCATACTAGCTAAGTAGAGTTCCCATCCTGATTCATGCATTGTGTCACTGAAATCAGAAGGAATATTTATACGCATATTTGAAAAATACCAGGGCTGAACTGGCAAATATGTGCAAAATAACTGTCAGAGTCCTTTACAGAAAACTTAACAGCGATTATATTGGATTTTAGCATCATCATTCTTATTTAATCAAATAAATTTAAAAAACAGAATAAAAATTTTAAAAAAAGTAAAAATTGCCAAACATTGGCAAGAAAATCTCCAAAATATGCTGTGCTGTTTTATATTAACACATTCTTATTCTCCCTTCTCTTGTGCGACAGCTCACATAAAAGCAACAGGGAAAGCCAGCAGACAATACTGGGAAAACATTTGTAACTAAAGCATTAAGTGGTGTCAGAGGTGCAAGTGCAAAGGACTGGTATTTTTTTTTTTCCCTAAATTCAGCTATAACAACTGTACATACTGCTTGCAAAAGCAGCATTAAAATACGCAATTCTGCATTACAATTAAGTCCTATACTCAAGAAGGGGGAGGTGTGACAAATTAAGATTTATCCCTGCAGCGCTAAGCTGCTTTGCCAGTATCTTTCATCTGCAGAGGACACTAACCGTTGCCAGCAGAGGTTTTCTCCATTTTCTCCAGCACCAGGCAATGTCAGCCCCAAACTGACTCACACCTTGTCAGGAAAGAGAGTAACCCAGTGTATCTTCATCTTGGATTACAGATATCCCACAGTTATTTATTCCATCTTGTGTCACTACAAAAAAATAAAACTAATGCTTACTGCTTATTAATTTACAAGTTTATTTTAGTCACTACGGCTTAAAATTAAGTCTTTATTCCAGCAATAAACACACTTTTATGCCAGATGACAAATTAATAATGCTTCCAAGAAACAATGAGATCAAGAAATACTTTTTAATGGAACAATTGCTAATTCTAGCTGTTCACTAGAATTACTTTTAAGACAACCTGAAGCTGACTCCAGGCTGTTGTTTTTCCAGAACAGCATCATGCTGCCAGGTTGACAGTTGAGAATTTTATTATTTGCTCTCAATAATTCTGTGATTTGTTTGAACACAGGACTTAAGAAACCCGTGATTCCTTTACCCGCGAGGATTCTGTGTTTTAATCTTGCTTCTAGTTATTTAACATCTGTAACAATGCTTTAGTTCACTTGAGATGAGACTTCTTTGGATAACACTGGAGCTCAAAGAGCCAGCGTCACTGCTGCTAACATCTTTTCCCGGGGAGACATTTGGAGTTGTAAAAGCTAACTCTTGTTGCTTCCTGCAAACAGATATATCACAGAGCGTTTTGGCTTCATGAAGCACTAAGTAATTTTGTTTACAGACTACATAGTGTACATTCACAGATGTGCATGTATCAACCTAGAATACTTTTTTTTTTACTTAAAAAAAAAAATGGCTAGGCGAACCCACAGCTCCTCCTTACCCTGTTCTTGGAGTTAGATTACAAAACAAAATTGGGATCCTCTCTGCCCAGAGCCCTTAGCCAGACCAGATGTAAGATGGCTACAGCTGTTTGCTATTTGTGTATAACAAATCAACAGCCAAAAAAAAAAAGCACATCTGACTTGGGCATAGAAAATTCTGTCGTTCCAAACTGGAAATGAACAAGTCAACAAAATAATAAAGAAAGAAAAATGACAATTTCTTCGGACTTTAAGAACCCTTCAACAAAGTCCTTCTGACACATTACTAGGGAAACTACATAGTCATAGAATTGAAATGTGGCACAGTCATTAAGTTAAAAAAAAACTTGCTGTCAAAAAAGTAAAGAATATTATTAAAAGCTCCACATTTCATACAGCAGAATGAAGGCATTTAAGGACCTGTACTAAGCCAATTTATTTTATGTATTTATTTTAGAAGATGATGGGATACAACAGATGTAACTTAACTGTAATTTAGAGTGTATACATCTTACTAGCTCAAAAATATGGGCAGTTTGGGAGAAGGTTCTGTATAATTTGATAGAGCAATGTGAACCATATCCAAGACTGACTTACACAGCTAAACAGCCAGAGGGGAAACATTAAATAAAACAAGATTAAGCATTATCACCCCATTTAATTCTTTGTCTTGCTAAAATGAACAATAAAGTATACTTCACATACTTTAAGGGAAAAATATAAACTATATAGGCAGTTTAAGATTCAGTATTTTACAAAAAGACACAGTTGTAACAGTGGGAAATGAAACGTGACTACATCAAAACCACATTAAAACTGACAACAGCTCTTGCGAAATTATTAAAGCACATATTCTGTTGCTCCATGCATGCTCCTGTCTGTTGAGACGAAACTTCCCCTATTTCTGAAGTAAGAAAAAAGGAAGTAGAGTAGCTTTTGACAGCTTTCACAAAAAAGCTGTACAACATCATCCCTGTTTTTTAAGTAAAATCATTATAGAAATCAATTCATTCTCTTTATGGTATGACTGTTATTTTAAAAAGAACATGAAATTTAGAATTTTAGAGGGAAGTTATTGCTTCCTCATGTACATATCTTTAAAACAATTTAACAGAAACCAACTGCAAAGACAGCAATGACAAAAAAAATGAATATAGTTAAACCAGTGTCTTTCGTCTCTCTTTATTGTAAACAAGTTATTTTCAAGTCAGTTCTACAATGAATTTGATTAATTACAAAATTCACTATGATGATGTAGGTTATTTAATGCTCATACAGCCTGTGACTTGCCAGTAGTTTTCTTGTGAGTCTTAAGTAATGACCCTAAAGCTACACACCATCTCATGAAAACAAAGTGAAATCTTCTGACATGCAAGTTAGAAAGGTTGCCTCACATACAGTTTATGACCTTGCTATCTTTGTGCTGCAAGTATGACATCTCAGGAGACGCGAAAGAGCCATCTGAATAAACATTTGGTATTCCTCGAAAATGGGCTATTCAAGTGCCACAAAAATAGTGTCTTGCATTCTGTAAGTAAACTTCATTCATATTCAGCACAGTAGTGGAACACATTGCTTCTGATGTTGCCTTTCAGATTAACTGTTAGGTGATTTTTTGGTTTCTTGGTTGTTTGGTTTTTTTTTTTTTTAATTGGTGAATTTAAACAACTAAACAATTAACAAAACTGACTACTATGAGAAACTATATGAATGCCAATCCTGTTATTTATCAGCCGATTCCAAAAGATGTTTTAATTTAGAAGCATGCCACTGATGATAATTTTTTTCAAATGCTGGTATGTTTTTTGCACTTGCTGCTTGCCATTTTACTGATTAGTGTAATTAATTCAGAATTTATCTAATATGCTAGTAATAAATAAAAACAGCCATAGGAATAATTGCATTACTTAATAAAATTATTAAAAATAAATCCAGATAAAATACTTCAACTCTCTTTGCAGAGCTTGATGCACAAAATATGCAAAGGGAGAACGGTTGCTTTACTCAGACTTTCGCAACTAATGAACTTGTGAGCTTCTATCAGTAAAAGATTTCCATGCAATGTAGGAACAATGTTCCTCCTCCAACAGAACTGCTGAGTATCAAGATAGAGTTAAACACACAAGATGTTCAAGAGGAAGTACTCTTCTTATCTCTTAATACTGTGGCAATGTTACTTTTAATGGAATTATGAAAGCTTTATTTTGCCCATGTCCCCAAGAACGTCATGACAGCAATGAGGATGCACCAGCATAGCTGTTAGAGATGAAGTAGTTTTCTCTTTGACAGAATTTCCCCCTTTCTCCTACTCCTCCTTTTATCTCATGTTTATTTTTTTATTCTTTTATTAGGCTGAAGGCTTTTTGAAGCAGAGGGCTATCTTTTGGTGTGTATTTGTACAGTTAGAGGGAATGCAGAATTCCATTCCTTTTGGAAAATTATCTAAGCCATTTCTTGCTTCAAAACACTCTGCTCACTCTGAAATTCAATTCAGTTTCTGTGTTTTCCTCATACAGGCGAATTTGGTGCCACATAAGAAGTCTTACGAAATTTTCATTCTTCTCCAGCAGTTATGTAGCATACCTAAAGTAAAGAATCACCACTTGCAACAAAACTGGGAACATGGGCTTTTAGTAAATTTCCAGTTAGAGATATGTCTACATAACAAAATTCTTCTCGCATGTATGTCAGTGATGCAAAGAGACAGAACTACCAGCTGATAACAATACCAACAGCAGCATTTAGCAAAACTGCCTTTCATCAGTACTGTTGCTAACAGCAGATGATTTATACAACAAAAGTACGTCTATTTTTTCTTTTGTCCTGACAAAAATAATTCATCTGACATACCTTAACAACTTCAGAATATCGATATGCCACCTTAATGCCTCCCTTTTATAGCTATTTAAGCCAATGCTGACACCATCCTGTCATTTTTCCCTTACATCAGCACTGTC
This sequence comes from Pluvialis apricaria, assembly GCA_017639485.1. NCBI lineage: Eukaryota > Metazoa > Chordata > Aves > Charadriiformes > Charadriidae > Pluvialis > Pluvialis apricaria. The sequence continues at coordinate 27,702,332 of CM030013.1, read as the reverse complement.
ACTTGTCTGGCCCTCCCGTGAGCTCGTCTGGGGAGCCAAGAAGATTACATGTACAATCAGCTTTTGGGTGGTTTAGTTCCTTGAACCAGATCATCACAGGGTTGGCAAGCACCAGACCTGTCACAAGGAGGGAGGTGGGAACGGGAATACAGCACCAGAACTCTGGCTGCATTGACTCGCATTGTTGGAAACTGTTGTGGAAAACAATCATGGTAAAGACTCAGCCACTCGTTATTCAAAAGGCACTTCTGTACTTACTAGAACTTATTGAAATGCACCACTTCGAGAAGATGTGTTATTGACTGTTTCACTTAGTATCACAGTTCCATACTGGTTTAGTGCTTTCTAGAGATTCAAAGGAATCCTCTTCATATCGCACTGGCTCAAAGGTGAGGTCCCATGACAGGTCACTAAAGACTAAGATGCTACAACAGCACCAATAAACACAGAAACAGACATCACAAACAGGAGAGTGGTCTGTATGCGAGCTCATTTTTATATTTCACTTTTAAATGCTAGGGAAGGTGTGTGGCTTTTTGTTTTAGTTAAGTGTAACACATTAAATTAACATACACCTTCTAGGGTTATTAAGCTGACCAGAACATCTAAGTTTGCTACTAAGAGACAGCTTAAAGTTCTTGCTACAGCCAAAAGCAAAGACGACATTTGCAGGTACACCAGCTATCCCCGTCAATCAATAGGAAACACTTGACAGTATTCTTGCTTATACTGTGATCCTTAAGCTTTCAGGCTTCCCACCCCAGAGAGATGAAAAATAGCAGACAGTGCTTCCTTCTTTCAGGTTACTTATAAACTCGGTTAGTGCACCTTCACAAGTAATAAAAAGTAGTTGGAAAGGGTGAAAGAGTAAAAACAAGCTTGGCTTAACTCTAAGAGTACCCACATTACTGGAATGATTCAAGTTTGTTTTGGGGATAATTCCTGTTCAAACTCTTCTGACCATATTTCCCAGCGATGATCACAGTTTTCAGAGTAACGTAGTGGCACAGACCTGTGGTTCTGGCCCATGACGATCCAGTACTGAAAACCAGAACAGTTTGCCTGAACGGTGAACTGAAAGATTTATGGCATCTACAGAAGTTGAGCAAGTAAGAGAATGAGAGAAGGACAATTAAAATCATTAAAGGCTCAAGCAGTTGTCTTATAAAAAGCAGACAGACTAAAAAGGCTGGGCCTCTTCAACTCAAACAGGAAAAGCTGAAGGTGGGGCAGGAACATGACTGAACTTTATGAAATAAAAAAAGGCAGAATATGAACTGAACCAAGCCTGATGGAGACAAAGGCTGTGAAGGAGTTGAGGGTTTACTGCAACGTGCTAATTCTTGCTGAAGCACTCAGTTGACACTTCTCCAGTAAGGTTTTACTGCCTTCTGATTACAAAGTATTAACTCTTTTCCTTGGTAAAGTACTGCTCAGAACTACAAGTGAAAAGTCATCTTCTGTAATGTGAAATCTGGACTTGTGCTAGCGAAAAGTTTTGGGTTTACAGCATAAATCTGTGTCAGGTGAACCATTACCTACAAGACAGAGAAAGAATAAATTCCTGTTCAAAAAGTCTTGCCAAGTTATTACTGTATCATTAACAAAGTTACAATAACTTCGCTCAGAACTCTGTTTTCTGAATCATGGTTATGACTAAACATTTCTAGAGACAAACCCCGCTCCTTAAAGTTCCCCTTAAACAAGAAACCCTCAGACAGATCTAAAATGCTGTTCAGTGAGATATGAAGAAAGTAAAATGACAGTCTTCTCCAATTCATTATCAAGCTAGATGGACTCAAAAACGATTCTGCCTTAGCATGGGGATTCACCATTGCTTTCATACTAAGTAAAACAATTTTGATGTAGGCACAGCTTAAGTTTTAGGGTAGTGGTTACCCCCAAAACTTCAGCGGACTGTACAGCTGCCCTTCCACTCTTTGCTCACCCACTCATTTTCAATTACTGCATTAATGCAACTTTAGAAAAACTATTTCTGAAAATGAAGTCACTTTATTTGTCATGCCCTCCTTCAGTTTCAGCTTTTCTGAAACAACAACCAACAGATTAATTTTTAAGATTGACACTTTAAGGTAACAGTCACTTAGGCTTCAGTAGTAAGTAGAGATTTAGCAAGTTTTAAATGCTAATCAGTAAATTGATTTGGCTATTGTAGTAGGATCCTACTTTTCCACATCTTCATATTCTTCTCCATAGAAAAATCAGTAAAAATTAAAAATCATATCATAGAACAGCATGCTTCAGGTAATCAGAACCTTCTTAAAGGCAGATTTCGAGTGGAACTGGATTCAAGCATGAATCTATGCTTGAGCAATTTCTTGCTCTAGGCTGTAAGTAATTAGCTAAATAGAAAATGGCTCGAAAATATGAACACGGCTACGTAAAGGGGAAAAAGTTTGTGCCTTTCTCTTAGATTCCAAATCACCATTTATGCTTAGCTGTTTTGCATTAACCTCTCTATATAAACACGTGCAATCCCACAGAATACTGCAAACCAGAAGACTAAAAATAAGCAAGAAAAATCTATAACTTTAATATTGTAACTTGCTTTTACATACATTTAGAAATGCTTTAAAAAACAGTATGTCCTCCTAAAATCAAATATGATAGTTTAAGTAGGTACATTAAATACACAAAGAGTCTTCCATTAATATTTTATTGTGA